>CM045496.1:85533219-86733219 GCA_024704745.1 Rosa lucieae | reverse complement strand
ACTCCGACTCTGACTCCGACTCTGACTCCTCCACCACCGTCGATTACGATGACTATTACTACCACCCGCATTCCGATTGATTCATCATCTAAGTACACTGCTTCGTGTCACGCCCACTGTAAAGTAACGTTACTTCCTCTTTTTTTTTCTGTTGCTTTTTTATGGAATGTTGTGTTTTTACCGATATATATTTCTTTCTTGATTGATGGATGGGCTAAGCGAATTGGTTGAACATAGGTAATGACCAAAGCATTAGCCTTTAGTTAACAGATACTAAATTTGTGCCTGCTGCATTGCCTTGTTACGTATTGTGTATCTATGTGTTAAAAGAGTCTTTTTTGTCTTAGCTAGTAAGTTGTGCCATTAGGTTATACATGATCGACAACTCCATGTTAGTAGTGCTGATGTATAGTCCAGAGGGCAGAGTCTATAAATTGACTGCTTCACATTTGGTCTTGATAATTTCTGCACATTGGCCTAATAAACTTTGCAAGACATCATGCCTTGTCAATGTAATGGAAACCAAACTCCTGTTTCCTCCAATACAATGGTTTGAATATTATTTTTAAAAAGACTGATTCAATTGAGTAAAACACTTGCTGAATGAAATCTTAGCAGAATATCAGATTCTCTCATTCGCAAACGTGTTGGTGAGAGTGACTCCCCAAGTTTTCTTTTTGAAACATGAGTTTCAGGTGTACATAAACATGATGGGGTTACATAGACCCCCTCTAGAGTTATGCTTCTTTAGAATAATTGGGTTTTGCTGGAAGTTGGAATTTTAAGATATATAGGAATATTCAGCCTTGGAATTTGTTGAAACTGCATGGTATCGTAAAATGTATCTGTGTTCGACTTCTTGGGACACAGATACACCAGATAATAAATTTCAACAGTTACTGTAGGAAGTTGCAAGATGGAAGATAAGATTCTTCAATAAAATGTTGCCCTGAGATATAGTGTAGGGTTCGATTGGAAGGGACAGGATAGCATTGCAGATTGGGAATGCTTGGCTTCATGGTAGTTTGATTATGGAGCAGCGCTGGACGATACAGAAATCATTTCCAGAGTAAGCTTAAGTGAGATTCCAGTCTTATGTTGTATAGGAAAACTTGAATAGTCTGGTTTCCTTACATAGATGGATCAAATTTTCTGGTCATAAATATATTAACAAACTCGATTAACAGTGGATAAAGAAAATCTACCCTGGCATAGCATCTTACTTTTTGCAGTATGTCTTTCATTTGAGGTTTCCTGGCTTTTATTTCATGTCTACTACTAGTAGTTTCTTGATATGATGTGATGTAGTGATTAACATTAGTATAATAATGAGACTGTAGAAGCGCTAGATTCAAACTTAAGAGTTAAGATGAACTAAAGCATCTAACATTAAGATCCAAAAATTGATAGGGTGAGCAATTTGCCATTTACATAACTTACTTAAGCTGAATTGGAAACTATTAAGGAAAATTGCAGCATGATGCCTCTGATTTATGGTCAATACAGCATAGTTGAAAGATGCTTTTTGAAAATGAAAATGAAGTACCTTATATATATTTCCTGGAATGCCATGTCTCTGAGATTGTTAATGGAGTTAGGGTGATTAGGTTAATGGAAATGCTCTAGCTAGTGTAAGGTTTTACAGCACTACAAAGTCGGGAAATGCCTTCTCTTGAGTGCTGTAAAATCCATATCACCAGGTGCCAAGAACGGGCCTGCTGGCACAATAAGAGAATGAGGGAGCTAATAATGAACTCAAGAGGACTTCCACTCGGGAAGTTTTCATTGTAAAAATGTATGACCAGCTTCAAGATTCAAAAAATTGTTTAGATACTTCATCTCATGTGCTAGTCAGTTGCAATTGATTTTTAATGGTGATATTAGTCCTAGTCAAATTTCTAGCTTGGTGAGAGGAATGAATGCAATCATACAAGTATTTAAGGAGTGATGCTGGGCTTATTATATACTAACTGGTAACTGGGTTGTACTAGTTAAAACCTTGGATCTTTTGTTCATAAGAGATGTAAGAAAGTTATGGTTTGAGACCGATATATATTATAAGTGTATTACTCTAGTCCATGTTTCGGGGCATTACACTAGATATGTGTGGTTCACAACTTATAAAGGGTAATCAATTTTAACCAACAGGCACTGCAAGGAACATGCAATGACAGCCTGACTCTTGAAGACAGACCAAATGTGGCTTCTTGCGGCCATATGCCTGCAATTTGATCTAACAAACCTTTGACTAAAGTGAATAGAGCTTTGCTTGGTTTTCTTCCTTTTTCTTGTTGATGATATATTGTCAAGGTTATCAGTTGCAGAAAAATCTAGCCACATCTCTGCCAAAAAATTTATAACTTACATTGGACCATACCTTCTATGCTTCTAGAGCACCCTTCAGGATTGGGAGTGACAGGTTCTAAGAAAAACTTGGTCTTGGACTTTGATTTGTGCAATATATGAATCTTTTGGTTGGTTTGTGCAAATAAATTATCTTAATCTTTTGACCGCTGGATAGTGTTACCATACCTGTGTTGGAGAATTGGTAGCATATTTCTTTTTATTGAATTAGTCGTCTGTTCAACATATATTACCAGGTTTTCTCGCAACATTTTCTCCTAACAGTGTTCATCTCTGCCATTTTTTCTTCCTTCTGCACTTTGAGCAGTCTCGAGTCTTGACAGTGTGCGATTCTGACTTAATATGGAAGTAATGGTCATGAAACTAGAGGGTAGGAAGAATGTGTGCTTCAGCTGAAAATCGGTCCTTACCTAAAATGGTGATATCCAGCTGTAAATGTGCAGCACAAGGTGGGTGGATTCTTGATGATTCCGTGATTAGGAGTTGACTTTAGCGTGATCTGAGACGGCAATATGATTAAGATGTTGTTGTGTGATTTAACATCTCAGCAAACTCACTGCCTTTATTTCTCTAAATATCATAGATCCGTCTATTCTTCACCAACAAACTGTTTCTTTAACCATAATGCACCGTGTGCTTCCAAATATCATCACTACCAAAAAAAAAAAATCAAATCCGAAAACACAACGGCCTAAGAGGATAAACAGCCGAACAGAAATTCATGTGATATTGGAGGTTATGAATTCAGCTGCCGTGCTTGAGCTCTTTAAAGTTCCTATATGAAAGTGAATGGAATATTGACAATCTAAACAGAAACTCGTATGATTGTGAAGCATGACAAACCTCTTCGGTTCTTGCTTGTGACTCGAAAACACTACTATACTATACCAGCAAAAACAAGTCAAGTTAGTCACCAGAATACCAGATGCCATTTGAATACAAATGGAAACCAAAAAAAGATGGTTTCCAGTTTGCAGATCACGTGTGGTGCGGTGAGAATAACCTTGACATATTGGCATAGACCCTCAAATGATGACTAGCTGGAATTGTAGCAGCAGAGGCTGTTAAAACAGTGAAAAAGAAAAGGAATTATAGTAGAATTTTCGTTATATATGCACCAATCACGGTCTAATACTATTTTGTGTTGCATGGGGTTTCGGCTTTGATTTTCATCCTCATCTCTCTCTCCAATCTCCATTATTAAGGCAAGGTAGGTACCCTCTGTTAGCTTTAGCTAGCTTATGGCAAGTGCTACACTTTGCGAGCACGATTATGAAGAGGAAAAGGGTTAAGAAAAGCTAAGCCTTTTAATCTAAAGGCCCCCCCTAATCTTGAGACTATCAGATATGCAATGCAATACCACATTAGAAAAGGTTATGTGATTGTATATACCCCCCTTTTTCAATCTTTGTTATTATTAGACATTGACTGACGGATGATAGCTTTCCAATTTCTCCCCCAAACTTTCCAGCTTTTTTTCACTTGGTGGGTTTGTTGTGTTTACTGGTGTGCGGTTTCTATCTTCTCTCTTCCATCTCTCAGTGTTGCCAAGAAAGGTCAAGCCTAAAATAATGGCCGTCTAGGTTGTTTGGTTCACACCAATCACCACCATAGAAGATCAATCTTTTAAGTATTTGACTGTTTATATCTCTCGTCTTCTTCTCAAATACTTGATATATATATAGCGCACATTAATTTGACCGGCCCTTGAAAATGATCTGTCAACGAATAAATTAGGTTAAGTTTACCGGTGATGGCGCTACAACAATTGGTTTTTCAACTTTCTAATTTGTCACACTAACTTTGTTAACAAAGTTATTCTGAAACTTCAGTAGTCCAAGATCGATTTCTGTACGTAAGAATCTATGCCCGCTTCCAGCTAGCAAATTGAAAAAATCTGTTTCCACATGAATAGATCGATCGATGTATTGCGATGTTTTGTTTGAATTAAATAAATTGCACCAATCGAAATATCGAAGATGATAGAAGCAACACTAGAACCACAGAGATATCTGTATGAGAATTGTCATTACGTTTTTCATATCAGTTGGGGCTTTGCATATATATCACAGATTCACAAACAAGAAGCATGATGTGGTGGGACTAGCTAGCTACAAGCCTACGAGTGCATCTTGCTAAGTACCAACTTTTTATCGATATGGAAACATTGTCGGTGAGCGGTAACGATTGTGTGCATAAAACTATATATAATATACGTGTATCTCTTTTATCGAATGTTAGATTTTATTATAGTTATGCACGTAATAAGAGAGATTGACATACAAATACAATTATTTATAGGAGTGCTTACTCATGCGTGGTTCTACATATTCTGATATGCTAAGAAAAACCTCGATCAGGTTTCAATTTGGGTACATTAAACTGAGATTCAATTAATGTGAAACCCAGTCTCAGGCTAGAGACTAGAAAAAGCTATTTGATCACAGACAAGTTTGAAACTTGTGGACGCAGCTGATGAGGATGGAACAAAACTAGATTTATAACGTGTTTATTTGTCCTGTACTTCCCAACTTCACATGTCCATGGACTTCTGTGTCTGATTTCTTTGTCCGATCGAGTCCCACATAGTGTTTGCCAGTTAATTTAAAAAAAAAAAAAACAACTAAATTAATAAATCAATAGAAAGAGACACGGTCTCTGCTTCTATATTTCTTCTCGATCAATCAAAATCTAATACCCCTTGAAAATGGTGGCCATAATTGACTTTAGTTTTGAAGGAGTAGAAGAGCAGTGCTACTGATGGTGTCACTATTTCAGTATTTCCATTTCTGTTTAGGAAATGATATAATGCCTGGTTTTGCTCGATTCTGAGCTCATTATTGTCATATGATCAAGTCCGACATTGTATAGGCTTAGCCAGGATGATGATCGAACTACTTGTTTCATGGTAAGCTTCATCGTTAACTAGTTATTATGGTCTTCCTTTCATGTCATGTGTGACTAGGGATGGCAAAAATCTCCAGCGGAGCGGAGCTCCATTGGATACCCGCCCCTAATGAGGGGAGAATTCGGGGACAAATATCTCCAATCCCCACTATCTAAGATTGGAGATGGGGCGGGGATGGTATTGTGATCCACATCCCCAAACCGGCCCCAATAATATATACATATATTTAATTTATATAAATATATAAATTTATTTTTTATAATATAAATCACAAATATATACATTTACTACTTTACTTTAATGGTGTTTTGACTTTTGCACTCACTGAATTATGATTTATGAATTTAATCATATTTTAATTGTATTTGTTGTAGATTTTGATTTTTAAAAAGTCAATATGAGAAAAAATTTATTTTATTCATTAAACTCTTATTGGGGATTTGGGACGGGTTTGGAGGCTTAGTCCCTAGTGGGGATGGGGACGGGGAATTTCCAATATATTTTTATTGGGGATTGGGGCGGGGATGAGGGTGAAGAATGATCCCGGAGATGGGGATGATCACATCCCCAAACCCACCCCATTGCCATCCCTATGTGTGACATGCACTACTTTATATAGTGATGTTCTATCTTTTCAGGATAGGCAACTAATTTCTTACTGGTTTCTTTTAAAAATAAAAGGAAAAACAAAATAACTTTCCTATCAGCCAACTGAATTATAACTTCACGTACTAAATCTCATTATTCACATAGAAATTCTAATGGATTAGAAAGTGCAATGCCTTGTATTTTTTGTTAGGCTGTCTGATGAAGAATGAAAATAAACTGGTTATATTGCTTGTCTATTCTTATTAACCTGGCCGGCCGACAGCTTTTTGTTAGTGTTGTTGGGTTGATAAATTGTCCTACAACAATTTGACCTTAAGTGGACAACATGCAATATATAATCAAGAGCATGCAATTTTGTATTAAACTTAATTGTGAATTACATGTCTATATATATAAGTATTTTCGATTTCCATGTTTCTGTTCCCATTCCCAATTAACTTAATTTGTCTGCGACTAACCTCCAAAACAAAGGCATATTTAAGCCAATTTGGCTTTTACTTGGCATGGATCTGATCTGAATATATAGCTAGCCGAACCTAGCTAGCCCTTCACATGTTTCTATCTTTCATGCATGGCTCGTCGACAAACGCACGAAATTGCTACAAGACACCACCGCCCTATTCTATACATTAAATGATCGACAAGTATTTCTATTTTTTTTTTATCGGGTTAGTTGTTAGTGATTCATACATCCATGCAGTAGTATCCCAGCGCCAAGACACCTGCACTGACATTAATATCGCGGCGAAAGTTAGACTAATCCACTGCACCGCAGACGCACGAACCCAAATGGTCCCTTAAATCTGCTGGCTACGGAATTTCTAAACTCGGCATTTAGAAAATATGGAAGGATGAAAATAAAGACAAAAACTAGTTATTGATTTGTATTTTACATAAGAACTGTTACAATTCCGAAAGGTTCTCGTTCATTTTTGTAAAAAGCTAGAAAATTCTCATTTACTTGCTAGTGAAGAACGCAAGAACAGGGGCAAAAGCCAAAAAAGAAGCAAAGTAGCTTTTGATTGAAGCCTTTTTTTTTCCTTTTTTTATGGTCACGTAGGTAGCTTTGAACTTTAATTGTATTTTTTCTTTTTTGGACTAAAATGCATATTATATAATTCGACAATGGAATATTTCCCGTAATTGATGATAGATGGTAAAAAAGCTACTTTTGAATGAAAAAGTAGCAAATCTTTAAAGTAGTTTTTTATTTTATTTTGGTAAACCTCAAGTAGTTTGATAAATGCATGATCAAATAATCCAGAGAGAGTTAGTCATGCAACTTATTAATTAATTAAGGGGGCTTAATTTGTGATAAGATTAATTAGTCACCGGTTGGATGGTAATGGCCAACAAATGATGAGTCGTTTTCACACGTTTAATAGTTCTTAATGCACTAAAGGCCTCACCATTTGAGATATAAGTAGGTACGTACACTAATGTTAATAGCAAAAAAAAGATATAAATAAAGGTGCTATGATCATAAATATATATATAAAACATAAGAAGGAAAATTTTTGATCGATGAATCTTAATAAATGTATAAAGAAAACAGAAATACTATATTACTAGAGTACTGTACAACATAGTTATGATTTGAGACATTGTTAAATCCAGGTTGGGTTTCATTAGTTTGGAAAAAATTAAATGGCATTACGTGTCTAATTTGCAGCATTTTACCTATAAGACAAAGCAAGTCATTTCATAGACAAAAAGCGAGAATATATATTGTGAATAGTTTCATTATTTTGGGAGAGCTAGGTTAAAATATCGTTTGGTGTCTAAGGGCGGAGGGGCTGAGAAAAGAGATTATTATATGGATAATTTGGCCATTTGTGATTGTTTTTGGGCATATATGCATGAATGATGGCTGGGAAAAGAGGTTAAATTTCATGCGGAGGGATTGAGGCCTGAGAGGGAGTGGAATGGAAGCTTCTGCTGCTGCTGCTGCTGTGTAAATTGTAATGGCATTAATGAGAGATGAAGGTTTCCATTTTTACCTCGGTGTTGAGATTAAAAACACACAGGCATGCATGCAGCTAACCTTTAACCTTGGGACTTTACTTTTTAGGAAATATATTACTCAACATATGCGTTGGGCAGTAATATTAATTTAAAGCGCGCGATGTGATTGAGATGACAAAAATGTCCGTAAGGATGTGGAAATAGTACCGCCGTGTCCCGCTGATTAAGGAGGAGGACAAAACTGCATAATGTATGCATGCATGCACAGTGCCACACTGCCACAGTAGTGGTGGTGATCGAGTGGCAGACACGCGCACGTCGACGCAGCTCCACTCGCGAGTGGCAGTGATTTTTTGAATCTTTTGAATTATGACTGCCCACTGCCCAATGCCTTTGGCTTCTTTGGATTCTCTTTACTCCAGCTCCAGCCCCAGCTCTGTGTTTTTTACCGTTGCAACCTCGTGATTCCTTCTAGCTAGGTCACGGGCTGAGCTTACTGCATCTACACGTGTACGGTTACTGATGCATCCATGCATTGCTACCACATGAAATGCTACCACACTGGTGTCTACCTACACTTGACCACACCCATCACCTCTGTCCTTACATTCATCATTCTATTCTACCCCGTGGATATACAATGTACCCTGTTTCACCGAAAATTCACATATTTATATTTTACATACAGAATCTACATTATTATTGAAGAGAAGGTCTTAGGTACGGCACCCGCACCACGTGGCAGTGGGGCGGGCCAATCATAACCCAAGCAGGGGGGTATTTTGGGTATTGCATATCAGAAATCAGGGACAGTTTCGGAAAAAAGAGAAAAATTTGAGAATTTTGATTGGAGGGCCGCACGGCCCTACCACGTGGCAGCCCCTACCCAAGACTTTTTCATTATTGAATTGTTTACCTACCCTAGCTCATTCACTAATTATCTCATACTCAGCAGTCGTCACTATACATGATCCATTCTCTAAAATGATGTATCACATCAAAACACAAATGAATCCACTCTTACTTTATATATATATATATATATATATTATCAGATCTTATCTAGAGCGGAGCTGGGCTTTGAAATTAATGTGTGAAGTTCGAGTTTTGGGTCACTTTTCGGTCGCACATCCACATCTCGACCGTTCAATTTTTAGGTACTAGTGTGTAGATCATCTCTGCAAATTTTCAGCCAAATTGGTGATCTTTAAGGTATCTAACTTGCTTAAACCAATTGACGGACTGAATCTGTCAACTTGAAACGTACTAGCTTTAAGGCAATTATCAATGCCTTAATGATCATCATTTTGGCTGAAAATTTGCAGAGACGATCTATACACTAGTACCTAAAAACTGAACGATCGAGATGTGGATATGCAACCGAAAAGTGACTTAAAACTCGAACTTCATACGTTAATTTTCAAAGCGGAGCTCCGCTCTGGATTGGATTTGTATCTGTTACTTTATATATATATATATATATGTCGTGAATATGTTGTGTCTTGTTTCATCAATTGCGCTTCGATTCTATAATTTGTTTAATAAGAGATTAGTTTTACACGTATCTTTCACAAACTTTATAAGTTATAACTCGCTAGTTGTTCTTGTTGTTCCATCCACTACATTAACTGTGACTCGCTAGCTCTTGTAAATGCTTTACAACAATTACAGTATATAACGTAACTCTACATGTTAAAAGTAATTAAAAGTTCATAATTATTTCGAAAAATTATAGGATTGCTTATTAACCAATCAACTAAAGTTACAAACATAAGTTGTATAGGTAATATTGTAATAATCTCATCGTGAAGATCGATCTCTTAGGCCTTATGCCCTTCCCCAATGGTGGGTCTAAACTCTAAAGTCTAAATTATAGATCATTGTTTTCCGAAATCCATCTCTAATAGAAGGTTGGATCTATTTAAAAATCAAATATGGAGGTCTAAAGTCTATTGGTTAGTCTAAATATAAACCTTGGTTTAAACCATGAAAACCAATAGCTGACCTACGTGGATAATTTAAATGTGTTAGAGTATGCAATTGTAGACATCAAACAATTGGAGTTAAAAAAAATTGTAGACCTTACTATTTAGATAAATAGTACTTTTTCAAGGTCTAAAAACTTAGACTATGATCTATTTTAGACCTTGGTGATTAGAGATGGTCTTAGTATCTCCAAATGTACGTGGTACAGATGGAAGAGTACTTTAGAGTAGAGCCAGTGTCCCCCGCGGGTGAGAGAGTTAACGGCGTTAAGCGAAACCAAAATGCAGGGACGGGTCCCTCCTCCCTGGACGTCCTTCCGTCGGTCCGTCCGTATTGGTAATAATGAGGTAAGGAAGTGACGAGACGCCTTGGCTAGCTTTCAAGCTTTCATCGGGATTCTGGGAAACACAGACACAGACACAGACATAGACGTGTTAATAATGAACTGACCGTCTTACCCCTGCATGGTAGTACGAGTTCAAATAAATTACTTGATTCAATTCAAGATTTAGGAGTGCAGCTTCATTATTCTGTTCCCTTGCCAGCCAGATTATCTCTCTGCCTCTCTGGTCTCTCATCTCTGGTGGGTAAGACCTAAGAACTAAGAACAAACAACTGAACAAGTCATTGAATAATCCACAAGATTTCAAATTTAATAACGGACTTCTGGCAGATAAGTGCAAACTTATCAAGTTTTGGTCATGGTGGAATACCAAAGAGTGAACCAAAGGAAGAAGGTGCGGTATGGCACATGCACATTTTATATCCATATGATATCATTATTGGGTTGGTACGTATAATATCACAATGATTCGCATGTGCATTGCAGCAAGCACTTGCACAATTTTCACTCACACTCGAGATTACCCTGGCTCAAAGCCACATGTTAGTACCTGCTCTGGCTTGTTTAGAAGACAGAATCAAGCAACGAAGATTCCAACTTACTAGGACTTCAAACCCTATGCTTAGTGCAAATCGAGCTTTTTTTTGTAGAGGCTTGGATAGGCAAGGAGAAGATCCTTCTTAATTCTCTTTTTTCTTTTCTTTTTGAAAGGGGTTTGGAACCCAGCCTAGCTGGGAGGCTCAGCCACACTCCCGGTTTCATTTATTATATTTATATTAGGGTTGTGCATCGGGGGGGGGGGGGGACTTAAAACCTGAACCCCGAGCTACATAGAAACAGTTACATTGATCCTCGTAGAGAATATCCTGAATGATTACAGGCATCTCATCTAACTACAAATCATCAATATCACACCCACTAGCAAGGTGAGCAAGCCTATCCGCTACACCATTTGCTTCACGGTAAATATGTCGAACTCTAACTGATTGAAAAGCACACAAATACTCTTTACAATCATCTAAAACTCGACTTACCTCAGAAATTTTTCTCTTCACTGTTGAGAGCAGCAATCAGAATGGCAGAGTCGCTTTCAATATCAATGTCAGTCCAGCTAATCCTCTTATATTAAGCAAATCAAGCTAATAGTACTATCTCATCAAAATAGTTAAAAACATGTAATGCACTAAGATAAAAGCTACGCATTAAAGACAAGATAATCCTCCTACTTTGGTGAAGAAGTGAAACTTTATCTTTCAATATTTGTAACAAATGCTATCAGACTAAGAGTTTTTTTTAATAATTATAATATAAATAATTATTTTTAAGGGTTTTTATCCTTTACACCATTTCTATGGATTTTTTTCCCACTTACCCCATTAAGTTTTTTTAATTCTCTCTTACCCAAAACACTCTAAGGATGTCTTTCCTAATACCCTATTGAGATTTTTTTTTTAATACTATTTTACCCTCACCTCATTTTTTTTTTTGGAATAACCTCGCCCCTTTGTTATTTAGAGAGAGAGAGAGAGAAACTATAGGAGACTTCGCTGGATTCCGATCATTGGCCGCCACCCACCGGAAAGATTTACTGCCCCAATAGACATCTATTGCCCTCAAATAGAGGGGCAATAGACGTCTACTGCCTCCCAATAGACGTCTATCAGCCATGTATTGCCTCCCAATAGACGCTTATTGCGCCTCAATAGAACTTTCGGTTGCCATAATAGACATCTATTGCCTCCCAATAGAAGGACAGTAGACCTCTATTGCCCCCCAATAGAAGATTATCAGCCATGTATTGGCCCCCAATAGACGATTACCAGCCATGTATTGGCCCCCAATAGACGATTACCAGCCATGTATTGGCCCCCAATAGACGTTTCGATTACCGAAATGGTAATTAATCTTCCTAAAATTACACAAATAAAACTTTGATTAAAGAAAAAAAATGAAAAGATTACATTAATTCAAAACGTCTATTGCCCCCCAATAGACGTCTATTGTCTCCTAATAGAACATTTTTTTTTTCAATTTCTCTCCTTCTGGGCATTCTGCCCTTATTTTATCAAAAATAAAATAAAATAGTCTTCATCCTCTCATGCTCTATCTCAGCTGGAAAAAAAAAACCCAAAATCCAGTTAAAAAAAAAGACACAGAGGAGACTTGGCCTGAATCGAACCGGCTTCTACTCTTCCTCCTCAGGCGAGGTCGAAGCCTCCCACTCACACATCAAACACTTCACCAGGTACGCCATTAACGCTAAGGACATCTTCACCAACTACGCCGCCAAGCTCCTTCGCCGGATCCGACTATTTTAGCAACTACCACGACCGGGTCAATGTCCCCAATCTCCGATTCACTTCCTCGACTCGAGCTCCAACAATCACAAGCTCTCCTTCACCGGCTACAGCCCTCGCTTTCGCCTCCACCGGAATTTCATAGCTGTGGTCGTCGGGATGCACGCGCTCTGATGGAACCCGACCTGGCGGCGACTCTGGTTCTGACAGAGCAGTTTGATTTCAAAGGGATGTTGAAGGCGGTGGAGAGGTTCAAGGTGACGGCGATATTCTGGCCGAGGACGGAGGCCGTCTAGGAGATGGTCTGGTACGGCTGCATTCGATAGGAGAGGGTGTGGTATAGCTGCATTCGATTGGTGATGAGAGAGAGAGAGAGAGAGAGGGGGAGGTGGGGATCGGGAAGAGAGAGAGATGAGTGGTAGTGGCTGTGGTTGTGGTTTCTTAATTAGACTAAGGGCAAAATTGTCATTTCTATTTAGATTGGGTTAGTGGGAATAAAAATCAGTTGCTGGGGTAAGTGAGATAACTTTGGCTCTTTTTGGGACTTTTGGTCAAGGACATTTTTTAATTTACTTTATACAATTCATGATGCCAATAAAAATTGAACCCATGACATTTCCATTGTTGATTAGGGGAAATATCACCAATGGTCACTGAGTTATGACTTATTCGACACTTAACTCACTGTATTTTCAACAATATCACTTAACTCACTGCCGTTAATTATACTGTTAGAAGCCATTAAAATTGAGAGTATATTTGTCAAAACACTTAAAAAATAATTTTTAACTTAAAAAAACTACATTTATTAGACTTTTTTTCAATTTTTTAAAATTTCTAATAAAAAAGATTTTTTTTAACTTAAATATAATTTGAAAAAAAATAAGTTAGAAATGCATTTTTTTAGTGTTTAGACAAATATACCCTCAATTTATATTTATTAGACTTTTTTCAATTTTTTCAATTTCTAATAAAAAAATGATTTTTTTAACTTAAATATAATTTGAAAAAAAAATTGTCTTTTTTTAAAAGTTAGAAATGCATTTTTTTAGTGTTTCCCAAATATACTTTAAATTTTAATAGCTTTTAACGCAGAATTAACGATAGTGAGTTAAGTGAAATACGGATGTAAAACTGAGTGAGTTAAGTGATATTGTTGAAAATACAGTGAGTTAAATGTCGAATAAGTCATAACTTAGTGACCATTGATGATGTTTCCCCTTGTTGATTATTTCAAATTACTAACTGGTTACTAACTTATTACACTAACAACCAATAAGTTATAGGATTTAGGACTAATTGATAATCCATCTTTTTTTTTTAACTGACAATTCTATAGTAAAATAACAATATTGTCATATTTTGCCGACTTGGGAAATTGTGCATTTCCATGGTTGAACACATCAAACTTTGTTTAAGTGATTGGACCATTGTTCCCGATTCATAAATTTAATCTGCTTCACTAATAAATAAACACAAGCCAGTGCCATCCACTAAAAATGTATCAATATGCTAATGGCATTATAAAAAGTTGCATAATTGGATTGGTACATAAGAATCTTTGTCCAGAATAACAAAAAAAACATGATCTTGGATGAGACTCCACGCTGTTAAGGATTCCCAGTTCATTTGAATTATTCTGCTCACTGCTAAAATCTCATTTTAAAAAGAAGAAGAAGATGATTATGGTATTTTATTTTTAGTTGGTCACGAGCAATTTTCATTGGATTCCAATTAATGACGTTTAAATTATGCAATTATTATTATCTGTTCAGACCCCACCAACACCAAAAATAACTCATTCGATTCCAAACATGAAGAAATGAGTAGAAATCAACCATTCAATGATAGGGCAAGATGAATAATTGTTTTATTTTCACTTGGTCACGAAGTGGCAATTTGGTAAATCTAAAAGGGCAAAATGGTGACACAGAAAAGATGATTCATGGACCGGGCAAAGAGCAAGGTTCCCAAACGACAACCCCAAGTTGTAGCCCGTGGGGTGGTAACTAGTACGTGACACCCATTCATTTATACCGTGGGGTAACTGTGTCTTTTGGTTAGATTTTACCTAAATGTCGCTGCATATTTAGATATTTGACAATCAAGATTTGACAATATGATTATAAAGCTCATAAACTTTAATCCGTTATCAAAATTTTGTAGTCATTCAATATTATTTATTCAAATAAAGTTACTTTATTAAGAACTAGAAAAGTTTTCAATAATATGGTTTCACACCAGACTCTTGAATTACTATAGCCAAACTTATTCTTCCTCCCAAGCTCTTTAATTAATAGAAAAAAGGTTTCGAACATCAAATTGTAGAAATGAAACAAGTTTCAGTCACATTATTTGTAATTATGCGTTAAAAATTATTTTAAAGCGAAGAGCACACAGAGGAAGAGAAGAAGCGAAGAGCACATAGAGGAAGAGAAGAATACATTGATAAATGTATATGTATATCAAAATTATTGGAATTTCAGTTCAAAATAATAGAAAAAAGGTTTATAAACATCGAATTGTAGAAAAAAAAAAAGGTGTCAAACACATTGTTTATGGTTATGCGTAGGAAGCGAAATATACACCAATAAATGTATATATATATCAAAATTATCTGAATTTCAGTTCAATAAAATCCATGAGTCAGTGAGGTGCATTTTTCTTTGAAAATTTATTGGACTATTGAAATTACAATAAATTTCATAAAAATCAAGTAAGTAATGACTAATGAGTCAAATATGAAATTTAATACCTTGAATTATCACTATTAGCATTAAATGGGCAGCTCCAATTAATAAATGAGATTGTAAAGAGGTAGCTCCAGAGAGAATTTAGCAACCCCTTCTTCAGTTCTTCTGATTCTAAATGAAGACATCTTCGGTTTGAAAATTTTCCCTTTAAACCGTGCTCGTGCACAAGGCCTCAAAAAAGAAAACAAAATCATTTAACTCTAAATTTTCCAGAGAAAGTGAGAAGGCCATTAATAGTAGAAAGGAAAGTTGTAGAGAGGAGAGAGAGAGAGGAGAGAGGGAAAATGACAAGAAAGGAAGAAATGTGCAGTTCTTGAATTGTGGAAGAAAGTAGAGAGAGAAAACGACAAAGTGCCAAAGTGGGTTCCTTTAGAGAGAGAGAAACTGAGGTAGTGGTGGTCAGTTTTATTGGAGTTTTGTGTGAAGAGCCACACCCAACTTGTTCAAAGCTGCTTCATTTCATTTTGGGGCTTTGAGACAACTCAGTCATATGCTCAATGCGCTTCAGCTCTAATTGAACTACACTACTACTGTGTTTCTGTAGTGTGGCTCTCTGTGAGTGTGAGAGAGATAAAGAGCTCTGCTTTGATTTTGAGCTGTTGGGTCTTTGATTTGGTGGGTTTAACCAAGATGGGTTTCGCTCAGTTTAGCAGAGGGAGGTCTAGGTTAGCTCTAGCAGTGCTGGTTTGCTTCTTGTTCATCTCTCTGTCCTGTGAGGCCAGATTGACTGCTTCATCAAGACAGAAGCTTGATGTTCAGAAGCACCTCAACCGTTTGAACAAGCCTGCTGTGAAAAGCATCAAGGTTTTTCCTTTTTCTCTATTTCTTTCGCTTTATCTTCTTCTTTCTTCATTGGACTTTCTTGGGTTCTGCTTTCTTTGGTTTGCTGGGAAAGTAGTGGAAAGTGAGGGGAACTATATAATACTTGGCTTTCTATTGTTTTGAATAAAAAGTGAGTTTTATGGCTTTGGGGCTAAATGTTGGTGTATTTTCTGGGAGGTTTTCATATTTTCTCCTTGTTGATTTCTGAAGGGGTGTAAATGCAAATGGGTTTCTTCTGAGATTTTCTCAGGTTTTTTTCCTGGATATTTTTAATGAAGCAATGATTTTTCTGATTGTGCCCTGTTTTCCATCACTGTACAATGATTTCCCTTTTAACAGAGTTATTGAAGCAATAATGGAAATCAGCAGAATGAAAAGAAAATAATTTTGAAGCAATATTGTGAAATTGAAGCCTCATTTGTTATGATGAAACACTGTCTCAGTGACCATTTATGCTATAAATTCGACTTCTTTTGCTTCAACTGAGTTACTATCAGACTTAAAAAATGTAATTTCCTCATTGTTAATGGTTGAGAAGCATTTCGTCATCATACATGCCCACTGCTTTTGTTATCTAAGATCTAACACTATACTATTCTGATTTTTGATTGTGATCAGAGCCCAGATGGGGATATAATAGACTGTGTTCACATCTCTCAGCAACCTGCTTTTGATCATCCTTACCTCAAAGACCACAAAATTCAGGTTCATTTTCCTAAGCCATGAACTTCTATTGTTGACAATTTTCTGTTTTTGTTTTGTGCTTTGTTTCTAAGTGTTTTGGATCTGTTTGGGTTACTAGATGAGGCCTAACTACCACCCAGAAGGCTTATTTCAAGAAAACAAAGTTGCTGAAAAATCGAAAGAAATGCCAAACACCCAGCTGTGGCATGTGAATGGTAAATGCCCTGAAGATACCATACCCGTGAGGAGGACGAAGAAAGATGATATTCTGAGAGCAAGCTCAGTCAAAAGATATGGGCGGAAGAAGGAGAAAACCATTCCAAAGTCTGCAGATCCTGATCTTGCCAATGAGAGTGGTCATCAGGTAAGGATTAAAGCTTTGTTTACATTTGAAAGAAATGAAGACTATATTTCCATTGGGTTTCTTTCGCTAGCTTTCTTGATTCTGTTTCTAATGATCTGTTCATTTTCTTTTGGGGATGATTAGCATGCAATTGCTTATGTAAATGGAGACAAGTATTTTGGAGCAAAAGCAACCATCAATGTCTGGGAGCCCAAGATTCAACAGCCTAATGAGTTCAGCTTGTCTCAGCTTTGGATATTAGGAGGGTCTTTTGGTGAAGACCTGAACAGCATTGAAGCTGGTTGGCAGGTATTATTTTGTATTCACTTTAATCCCCAAGGCCAGAAATGATTGAGTCCTTAATTTTTCTTTTCTGAAGTTGAATTATTGATCTTGATACTTGTTGGTGCATGACAACAGGTCAGCCCAGACCTCTATGGTGACAACAACACAAGACTATTTACCTATTGGACTGTAAGCTTCGAAAGAACACTTCCATTTACTTTTTTTGTGTCTGCATTTTGAAAGAACACTTCCATTTACTTTTTTTGTGTCTGCATTTTGAGCTCTCTTCCCTTGTCTCGTCCCCTTTCCCTAATTTTCATGGCTGTGTTTACAGAGTGATGCATATCAAGCCACTGGTTGCTACAACCTCCTGTGCTCGGGCTTTATTCAAATCAACAGTGAAATAGCAATGGGCGCAAGCATCTCTCCTGTGTCAAGCTACCGAACTTCCCAATACGATATCAGTATACTTGTCTGGAAGGTAAAAACCAAAGGCTAACATAATTGTCTGGTGTAAGAGAGTGAAAAAGACAAACGAAATTGCTGAAGAAAAATCACATCTTCAATGATTTGAAGTTTTCTGAGGAGTGGGGATCAGAAAATTATTGCAGTTCAGCAGAATTCAGATGCTAAGAATCTTTTGGCATTTAGTTTTTGGATCCCTGATTCCCATCACTGTAGAGATGATAAAAAGGATACCATTGCCTGTTCAAGGCAGACATTGACAAGTTCCCAATATTCATCTACCTTTCATTGCATGAATGTCATGGGTGAAGATGAAAAAGACCTTATCTTGTCTCTCACTGCCCTGCTTCTAGCTTGGCACTCCTCTGCTTAAGCCAGGAGCCCTTTTGTAGTAAAGTAGTAGATAGTAAATTAATTTTACTTACCATTGTTTATTCACATGGGAAAAACTTGTATATTTTGTAGGATCCAAAGGAGGGACATTGGTGGATGCAGTTCGGCAATGACTATGTGTTGGGGTATTGGCCTTCTTTCCTGTTCTCGTACTTGGCCGACAGTGCTTCCATGATTGAGTGGGGAGGTGAGGTTGTAAATTCGCAGTCGGATGGCCGACACACCTCAACTCAAATGGGCAGTGGTCGTTTTCCGGAGGAGGGTTTTGGAAAATCAAGTTATTTCAGGAACATTCAAGTTGTTGATAGCTCCAATAATCTCAAGGCCCCCAAAGGGTTAGGCACCTTCACCGAGCAGTCAAACTGCTATGATGTTCAGACAGGAAGTAATGGGGATTGGGGTCACTACTTTTACTATGGAGGACCAGGTAGAAACGCAAATTGCCCATGAAGAAGTAAAAAACCATTTTCACCCTCTAGTTTTTCCCCCATGTGTATCATTCAATCTAGTGTAATACCCTTTTCTCTTTCTCCTTTGTATACCCTTTTTCACTCTTAGGTTGGGCTGTGGCTGGTCTTAGTAGTAAATCATGTGATGGTCCCTTTTCTCTCTAGTGGCAAGTTTTGACTCTTTGTTTTTTAGTAAAAGAATCTCTCCATGTAAGTGGGTGGATGTGAAGGAAGGAAGGGAGGAAGGGAGGAAGGAAGGAAGTGGCCAAGTTTCTCAAAAGCCTAAAGAAACAGGCCCTTTTCTGTTTTATAACTCTAGCTCTGTACTCTATTTGTTTGTATACTCCTTGATCTCCTTGGAGTTGCTTGTTAGTCAATGAATGAAATCCGTTTCTCTCGGGTCCTAATCTAATCTTGAGCATTACACTCTCGGCTTGTATAACGATCGCAGATTCTGCTCCTTGTTTGGCACACTTTTTGTTTCTTTTTTATATGAATTGTTCCTGCAAATTTCAAACTTGGTTTGGGTGGTGGAGTCAAGAATATGCTGTTTGGGAAAAGTTAGGTTGGGATGAGATTCTGCGTGTGAGTG
This sequence comes from Rosa lucieae, assembly GCA_024704745.1. Taxonomy (NCBI): domain Eukaryota; kingdom Viridiplantae; phylum Streptophyta; class Magnoliopsida; order Rosales; family Rosaceae; genus Rosa; species Rosa lucieae. Next base: position 86,713,961 of record CM045496.1, on the reverse strand, counting down.
GATGACAGTACAATAATCAATTCTGTGGTGCATCCCATACTGCTCATCAGACACCTTTTGTTAGAATATGAAATCCCAGAGAGACACTTGCTTAGCACCACTATCCTCCTTACCGGCCAAGAACCGCTAATAAGCATTTTACAAATACGAGTGCGGTCCTCTTGGAATTCCATTCGAGGTTGTGTAATTGTAAAATGATCTTCTTCTTCTTCTTCCAAGTAAGTAAGATTCCATTAATGGCCAAAAGGGTGGCTGCGTGTCTTGTTTAAAAACGAAAAAGCTTGATGCATTTCCAGAGAAGATTATATAAAGGATGGGAGTCTTTTTCGGCCAACTACTAATGTTGTTGGAAAGTATAGGTTTGCCACCTGGTTAGAACAACAGTGAGGGCTTATAGTGGTGGGAGCTGAAGAGCAAATTGATTGAAACCTGTTTTCCATGATCGCCTTTTTGGTTGATATTTTAAGGAGACGATCTAGGTTCATGTTCTCCTCCAACTAGTTTTGTATGTGAACAAGGGGATCAATTATGTCTGGGATCAACTGTTGTGGATATGGCTGAACTGAGTGAATTCTATGCAGACAGACTTGACTTTGAATATATATAGAACTTAAATATGTATGAACAGTTATCGAACTAGTGTTTATTGTAGTGATAATACATTTCTCTTCAACAAAATATTTACAGATGTACAAAGTTTGAATTCCGAGCAAAACTTATAATCAATATATCAGGACAATTAATAAAATTTCCCTTAATAGAATGCTCATATGTATTCATCCTGGAATGATCACATTTCTCAAATGTGTCTAATTAATGCATGTCATCCTTTATTCCCCCTATATTCCTGTACTGATGGACTTTCCAACATACATCAGTAAATGTTGTGATAAACTTAACCTTATTTTAGTAGCTAATCGCAGGTGTTGTGATAGACTTGTTCAACATTAAATGAGGTCAAACAAATGGTTGGAATGTTGGATTCGACATTGAGAAGAGGCATTGACCATGAATGAAAGAACAAGAAAGAATATTTTACCAAAATACAAACTCTGTGAGAAATTATCAATATATGTAAAAGTCCCAAAGTTTTTAGCACTTGAATACCTCTCATTTCATTTTCAACGTAGTTATTAAGTAGTACTCATCCTACGACTTTGTCTTCATGGAAGACCCTACTTTTGTGACATGTCTTTGTTCAAGTATAGGTCTTTATGACAAACTTAGGCCCTAAACGAAGCCCGTATTACGCGGCATGAAATGGGTTTTTGGGTTTTTTTTGTTGCCCCACAAAGTGATAAACGATCTGCAGCAGCTCCACGCAATTTCTATCTGCAATTTTCATCTTTGCCAGAGTTCTTAGTGTACTGAAATCTAACACCATCTTTTACATCCTAACATATAATAAGGTCTTTTCTTGGCATTTTGGGTCTTCCTCTACAAACTCAAGAGTAATGACAACAAAGAAGAGGCCCAGATTATGAAATTAATAACAGAAGATTGTTTCAAGCTTAATATTGCCTATTGCTGCCAACTGGGAAGCTCTTCTACATTTCATTCATGGTGGTCAAGCCTTTGCTTGGAGCCAACAAGCAGTTGAGGTACTGCAGACCTTGTTGTTCAAATGGTCTCAGCCAAAGCCAAATCAATTGGGAAATTGTGCAGCTGACAGTTTGGCTATATTAGCTCAGCTCTGGTTTGGTTTGCATTTGATTTGACATAGCAGCAAGGACATCTCATTTCAAAATCCCCATCTAGTTTTTGAAGTTACAATACAAAAGTTTACTCCTCCTCCTTCCGTCGAAGACCAGTCGGGGGAGGGGCACAAGTCAATCACAAGAATTATAATACTAAAGAAAAATAAACCCACCTCCTCTAATTCTCGACCTAATTAAACAAACACTATAGTAGGATCACATTATTCTACACCTACTAATTCAAGAAATGAAGAAATCACTCCCATGGCAAACAATCTTGACTCCCTAAATATATTAAACTCCTAAATGTGGCCCCTTTTGTGGCAAGTCTTATTGAATTTTCAGGCTTTGTTTTCTTGTCTGAATATACACACTGGTCACCCCTGAGATTTCCACTCCTACTCTCACTCTCACACCAAACCACCTCACACCACCTCCCAATAGCCAGGAGCCAACTATCCCCCGCAAGACTCCTCCCTCCACTCAATCTGAGCGTGGCGCACACGCGCACAACCCAAAAAGTGAGTATTTGTACCTCAAGGGCACAGAGATAGCTGTTATTTTATGGCCACTCTCCTTACTTTTTGATTATTTATTTTTTCCCTACTGGAAAATAATTTTAATTTAGTTATCTGTGTGAGTCTCTCTCTCTGAAAAAGCTCTTCCCTTTTTTTCACTTCACAGTTCACACAAAGATATATCTCAGTAGGGTTTTAATCTTTACTCTTTCTCCCTCTGAAAACAATCTGTGAGAAAAAACCCCAAACAAACATAAAGCCGAAATCTTTTTAACCAATCAAGCCCTAATTTCCTCCTCCCATCATCTTCCTGTTGACCCAAAACCCGGGCTTTCACCCTTGTTCAGCTCCTCCTTGACTGCCCAGCTCCAATTTCAGCTCCAAACCCTAGTCCCAAACCTCAAAATCAACTTCCAATATGACCCATTTCCCCTGAATTCACCACGCATGCCACTGCCATTCTAGCCAATTGAGGCTACTGGGTGCCCAGCTCATATACCAATTTCGATTCTTTCCCACTGAATTTGGAAGTTGGGGGAAATGCATGTGTTATCTAAGTGAGAGAGAGGGAAGCCATGGAAGGAGATGAGCGTCACGTGCTGCTCGCATGCGTCATTTCAGGAACCCTTTTCTCCGTTCTGGGTTCTGCTTCATTTTCTATACTCTGGCTTGTGAATTGGAGGCCGTGGAGGATCTACAGGTAACTTCACCAAGTTTTTTTGTTCAAATTTTTCGAAAATTTCTAGCTTACTGTATCTGCCAGCACTAAAGAGTAGATTTAATGCATTGCCTTAACTTATGCTAGTAGATTGTAATTCCTGTACTTGTTCATATATGGATTCAAACTGTAGTTTAGTTAGAATTTCATGATAGCAGTGGCAAATGTAGTTTATGGGTTGCCTATTGGGTTTATAGATAGAGGCTAAGGAGGGCTACAGTCAGTGTGCAAGGTTGGAAATTTTCGGGTTAAAGGAATTTCAACGAGGGCTCCGAGAAGAGTTTGGTTTGTGACAGATTTGGGTGTAAAGGAGTGAGAATTCTAGAGTCTGAGCTTTTATATTTTTCTTTCCCATTGCATAAAGTTTGAGACTTTGAGCTTTTGTTGAACCTCCAAACGTAGGAGACACTCATCCACAAGAGCAAGAATCTGGTCAAAGAGGTCGATGAGGCTCTTCCTTCTTTGATGTTAACTAGCTGATTTTGTATTAACTCAGCCGCTTGGTTTTTTAAGAGGTCTAACAGCAGAGTATACGTTTTGGTTTTTGAACCAAGTAAGGTCAAGTGGTGGAGAAAGATTCTTCCTATATTTGCCAAGACTAAAGAGTATATCAAATGCATTACCTTAATCACTATTGTACTTGCAATGTATGGACCTGAACTGTAATTAGGTAAAAATTTCATCTACGCATTACCTTAATCACTCTTATATCTGGTTTTGTTTGGAAACTGAAGATTACGGTAAATTATTGCTGGTTAGACCTTCATAAATTTTGGGTTTTGAGTACAAGAGTTATGACAATAAATTTATTTATTTTGGTTTGGAACAAAATTTAGAGTTTTATTAACTTTGTGGGGAAGATTTTGGTATCACACTTTTAAATTAAATAGTAATGGGTCCAAATGATTTTTCAAAATAGTTTCCTTTTGCATGCTTGATATCTTTCTCAATTGAGAGGATATCGGCACTCACACTGAAGGACAGATATGTCTGATATATTGGAATTGAGGAGCGCATTTGTTGAGAGATACGAAATATTGACCCTTGTGAAAAAGGAAATATTGGCAAATTTATCAGAGTATCACCTGATATTTCAAACCTGACCCTAATTTTTATTGGATATGTACGGCCACACATGTGCCTGATAAGCATTTCTTGCGTTGATGTACATCCGTGTGGTTTCTTCATCCAAAGTTAAGGAGTAAGGATCATTTCCTATTGGAGGGCGCTTTGCTGGAGCACAAACAATTTTAGACTCTCTATTTTGTACAAGTGGAACAATACCATGGATGTCAAAGACCTGGATTTATCCCGTCTTTAATTATGTTCTTGACAGGGTTGGTTAACAAATGATAAATTATGAATTGCATCAAAGAGGCATTGTATTAGAGTGAAAGTTGCATTTCTTTTCTGACCTTATTACTGAGTGAGGAATACTGAATAGGTGATGTCTGGTACAATTGTTTATAAATGCTGATGTGAAAATAACTTGGTATCTTTGATTCTTTGGAAGCCTTCTACTTGTTCCTTTAGATTAATTATGACGTTGTTTTATGTACTTATCTACCCTATTGTGACTATTAACGGTATTTGTTTTCATTGATGTAATTGATTTAAGTTTGGATGCTTAGAGTATTAAACTAATTCATACAGTCATTCTTCTCTCACTCACTGTGGCTTTAACTCCAGTTATAATTGTGTCACCTCTGTTTGTCTTTTCAGTTGGATATTCGCCAGGAAATGGCCAGATATCTTACACGGACCCCAGCTGGATATAGTATGTGGTTTTCTGTCACTCTCTGCATGGATTCTTGTCATTTCTCCAGTTCTTGTACTAATCATATGGGGAAGCTGGTTGGTTGTAATATTGGATCGACATATAATTGGTCTGGCTGTTATTATGGCTGGTACTGCTCTTCTACTGGCTTTCTATTCAATCATGCTTTGGTGGCGAACGCAATGGCAGAGCTCAAGTATGTATTTCTTGGACCTTTTCCTAATTGATATATCAACTTTATTTTTCTTAATATGATGGTTTAGTAAATGTAAAGAGGTAGTAAGATCTGAATTTCTTAAGATAATAAGAAAACCCGGCAAGGTATTGTCTTTATGAACACAGAGTTATTGCAAATGGTGCCTTGGTCATCATATGGTTGATGAGTTAGTTATGGCACATAGTTCTACATGCGTTATAAGTGAACAAACATTGTTAGCTGAGGCTGGCTATCCCTGGTCCTGGCTTACTGCCAGTCCGCTACAGGATAAATAGCTATAGAATGTCAATGCTAAATAAATTCAGGTTGTGATATTAATGATGGATGCTGCCCTTAAAAAAAAAAAAATTTAATGATGGATACTTGATAGGTCTATTATTGCACTCATGTGGAAGTTACTTGCATATACTTAGATAATTGAAGGTTTTGTTGGGGATCTAGTTCGATTAATTATAGTGGCTTGAAATATCTAAGTTTTTGCTTTTCATATATATGTTCTTATACTGTCTATTTACAGATTTTATGCAAGTATTAAACTTGGTTTGAAATCTTATATTAAACAGGGGCTGTTGCTATTCTTCTTCTTCTTGCTGTTGCCCTTCTCTGTGCCTATGAACTCTGTGCTGTATATGTTACAGCTGGTTCAAAAGCATCTCAGCGGTATTCGCCTTCTGGTTTCTTTTTTGGTGTATCAGCAATTGCCTTGGCAATCAACATGCTCTTTATCTGTAGAATGGTGTTTAATGGTACCTTGCAAATCCTATCCCATTTAGTATATTTTTCTTCAATGCATTCTGTTTCTCAATTGAAAGATGTTTATCTAACTGAAGTGATAATCTGTAATTTCTGCAATCAAAATGTTTTCCTCCTGTAATCTCTGTTGATATGTGCAGGAAATGGCTTAGATGTCGATGAGTATGTGAGGAAGGCATACAAATTTGCTTATTCTGATTGTATAGAAGTAGGTCCTGTGGCCTGTTTACCAGAACCACCAGATCCGAATGAGTTATATCCTCGACAATCTAGCAGGCAAGCCCCCTAAGTTCATGTTTTATTTTCGCAGTTGAACTTTTGCTTATCAGTTAGGAGTTGCTAGTCCAACTCTGAAGTAGTTGCACTTCTTCTTTTCCCCTGTCCTCTGTTTAATAAATGCTTGTAAAGTGATTAGTTGTGCCTCTTTCACAGCGTTTTGTTGATATTCTCAAGTTTTTTTTGTTTTGAATGAATCCAATTCCTAATAAAAGAGGGACGGTGAACAGATCTCTTTTCAGTAAAGAAATGGTCTAAATAATCCTTATCGATACTTATTAAAATATTCCAGATAAAAGAGGGATGGTGAGTAGATCACTTTCACAGTTAATAAATGGTCTAGACCTTATTTACTTATGTTAAACTTCGTGGACTCTCCAGGTTTTTGCCCTCCGTTAGGGAGAAATGGCATGGTTGGTTCAAGTCTCATTGATGTTGGTTTTTATAATAGACTTGTGCCTTTATGTAGTGCACTTTTTCTTTCTGGTTCCCAGAATTTTGTTCAATTACTTTCCTCATTTTCCCATTTTATCACTTGATTGTAGGGCTTCACATCTTGGGCTTCTTTACCTTGGCTCACTTGTAGTTCTTCTCGTGTACTCAATCCTATATGGACTTACTGCAAAGGACGCACGTTGGCTTGGAGCCATTACATCAGCTGCTGTGATAATTCTTGGTAAACCAAATCACCATGTTTATCTATTTGTATGAATCACATGGGATTTATTTATTAATTTTCTCTCATCAATAATGCTGTAGATTGGAACATGGGAGCATGTTTATATGGATTCGAACTCCTTAATAGTCGTGTAGCAGCATTATTTGTTGCCGGCACATCTCGAATTTTTCTCATTTGCTTCGGCGTTCACTACTGGTTTGTGCATCTTTGATACTTTAATTGTAATGCCACTGCTTTGGTTTTTCATGGTCGTCATAGATATTGCCATTTCTTTCTCTCAGGTATTTGGGGCACTGCATTAGTTATGCAGTTGTAGCATCTGTTTTATTAGGTGCTTCTGTTTCTCGTCATTTATCTGTAACAAACCCATTGGCTGCAAGGAGAGATGCCTTACAGAGTACTGTTATTCGCCTCAGAGAGGGTTTCCGCAAAAAAGAACAGAACAGTTCATCAAGCTCATCTGAAGGTTGTGGCTCAAGCATGAAACGCAGTAGTAGTGTTGAAGCAGGTTGCCTTGGTAATGTTGTTGAAGCAAGTCACAGGAGCGCAACACACAGCACGGTTGATGCTAATAACTGGAGTAATGTTCTATTTCGAACTGCGAGTTCTCACGAGGGGATTAATAGTGATAAAAGCATAGATAGTGGGAGGCCAAGTATAGCATTGTGTAGCAGTTCCTGTCGTTCAGTAATCCAAGAGCCTGAAGTGGGAACTTCCTTTACTGACAAAAATTGCGATCAAAATAGCGCATTGGTGGTTTGTTCTAGCAGTGGTCTTGAAAGCCAAGGCTGTGAATCCAGTGCATCAAATTCTGCAAGTCAACAAACTTTAGATTTGAATTTAGCTTTTGCATTGCAAGAAAGGTTGAATGACCCCAGGATAACATCTATGCTAAAGAAGAGGGGAAGACAAAGTGACCTTGAACTAGTTAATCTTTTGCAGGATAAAGGACTGGATCCTAACTTTGTTATGATGTTGAAGGAGAAGAGCTTGGATCCAACCATTCTGGCATTACTTCAAAGAAGTAGTTTGGATGCTGATAGAGATCATCGTGACAATACAGATATCACCATAGCTGACTCAAACAGTGTGGATAATGGTTTACCCAATCAAATCTCTTTATCAGAAGAACTGAGGCTTCACGGGCTTGAAAAATGGCTCAAATTATCTAGGCTTGTTTTGCACCATGTAGTAGGTACCCCAGAGAGAGCATGGGTTCTCTTTAGTTTTGTTTTCATCCTCGAAACAATTGCTGTGGCAATTGTCCGTCCAAAGATAATCAAAATAATAAATGCGACACATCAACAGGTGAGTAAGGGCTCATTTTACTCTACATTATTATTCTATTAGTTTGTAAGTTTATTCTATAAATGTGACACCTGTAGTTATATTGTACCAGTACAAAACTTATGAAATTTTATCTTTACAGTTTGAATTTGGGTTTGCGGTGCTGCTGTTATCTCCTGTGGTCTGTTCAATCATGGCTTTTCTTCGATCTCTTCAAGCAGAAGAAATGGCCATGACCTCTAAGCCACGCAAGGTATTTACTACATACTTTGCTGGTATATTTGATTGGGTTGGAAGTTGGTGTTATACTTTCATCTCTTCCTCCTCTTCAACTGATTTTGATATTGTAATTTTGTTTGGATGATGGGTTTGATATTATTCTTCCTGTATTGCTAATTGTACTGTGACATTTTTTTGGATCTAAAGTTATTATATTATTGCTTATGCTGACTCTTAAAATGTTATGTTTCTTTAGTATGGTTTTGTTGCTTGGCTGCTGAGCACCGTTGGATTATTGCTTTCCTTCTTGAGGTATGTTCTTTCATGTAATCACTCGAGTAATTTTTTCTTTTATATGAAAACCAATTGTTTTCTTCTTCTGACATTTATTTGGAGAATAGGGCGCATCACATATGGAGAAAACTAAGTCCTTTCTTTAAAACTCCCCCCCCCCATTCTCTTCTCTCTCTCTCTCCCTCCCTCTCCCTCTCCCTCTCCTTGTGTGTAAAAGAGTCTTGAAACTTTTTGTATAATATTTTGCCTTAAAAGGGATATTCTCTCTTGCCAAACCAGTGTCTATTTAACATCAAGCCTATGAATTCATTATCAAGCCTTTAGGTGGACAGAAATTGGAGGATTTTTGAAGTCTTAAGAGGGTGCATGTGCTTTTGGGAGTGTTAATTTGTGGGAAACTGTTTCAGTGCTTTTTATTTTTTGGATTTGGAAGGCAGTTATGGTTTAGGAATTTTGGCTTGATTAGGTGTTTGTCATTTGGGTTCTTTTGACTCTTTCCTGCTTTCTTTTTTTAATTTTTAATTTTAATTTTTTCCTGATGTGGACTTCCTGTCAAGATGCCCATTCATCTCATGCACCTTATACAAAATGTATTAATCAAGATACCATTTTGTCAAATGCCCAATAGTATAGTACTGTCTTCCTGTCAACTGTTTCTGACCAATATATAATTGCAAATACCTTTCGATTTCTTTGTTTTCACCTCTTTTTATAAATCAATTATATCTGGTTTGCTTGTCCAATACTTTCTCGAAGTTGTATAATAGCAACTGCCCCTAAGCCGGTAGGTTTTTTTCTCTGTTTAATTGAATATATGCTCTTTCTTTTGCAGTAAATCATCAGTTCTTCTGGGATTGTCTTTGACTGTTCCCCTCATGGTGGCATGCCTTTCTGTTGCCATTCCTACATGGATCCGTAATGGCTACCAATTTTGGGTTCCTCAATTACATTGTGCAGGTCCTGCAGGGAACCATCAAATTCGGGGAACAAAAGAGGTTTTTTGTTCATGCATTTTACACCAAGTTTAATGTGGACCCTTGAGCAGTGTAGATTTATTAGGTTTTGAATAGGCTCTTACTGGGTGTCGGGGTTCTATAACAGTTCTATAACAACTGCATGACATGGTCTGCACACTGATGGGCTTGGTTGCTCTTACATCCCACTACTTAATGTGTTGTTCATTTAAAATATATAAATCATAAAAAATACTATATCCAAAAGCTAATCATTTCCGGAGCAATTACACGTAAATCATGGTGTATGATGGGCGGTAGTCTGGAGACAACAATTTAGCTCTATAAATGTCATTTCCCAGTATACACATAGGACTATGAAGTGATATCTTACTGAATATTTGTCAATAGGCTTTATTTTTAATTGATAATACCTAAAATGTCATTGATTTAGTTTGAGGTTCAAACTTTATGAGTACTTTGGGGTTCAGATTCATTTGCCCCGGAGGTTTCTCACTTCAGTTGCTTGAATGGTAGCTTTTCTTTTACTTTTCACTCGTTAAATTTGTAGTTGACTTGAAATTCCGGGCAATTCTAATTCCATCTTTTACTTTTCCAGGGTGTTATTCTTGTCTTCTGCACAACATTATTTACTGGATCTGTATTAGCTCTTGGTGCAATAGTGTCTGCAAAGCCCTTGGATGACTTAAATTACAAAGGATGGACGGGTGAACAGAAAAGCTTTACATCTCCTTATGCATCATCTGTGTACATTGGCTGGGCTATGGCTTCTGCCATTGCTTTAGTGGTTACTGGTGTACTGCCAATTGTTTCATGGTTTGCATCTTACCGGTTCTCCATGTTTTCTGCTGTGTGTGTCGGGATATTTACAGGTGAGTTTTTCTAGATTTTCTTGCTTCAAGACTTAGTTTCTATTGAACATCATTGGTACTTGAAGCCTGTTTTATGTTTTCTCAAGAATTGTATGGAACTCCCCTCTTTTTGCAGCTGTCCTCGTGTCATTTTGTGGTGCATCCTATATTGAGGTTGTGAAATCTAGAGATGACCAAGTTCCAACAAAGGGTGATTTCCTTGCTGCTTTACTTCCTTTAATTTGCATTCCAGCATTTCTGTCTCTGTGCTCGGGGTTGTATAAATGGTAAGTGAACTCCTTGCTTTCTTGTAACTGTTTTGTGGCTGAAATCCATGGCTTGTTGTGTTTAGACATTGTGGTGAAATGCTATGGAATTCATTTTCCAGGAAGGATGATAATTGGAAGCTTTCTCGGGGTGTTTATATCTTTGTAACCATCGGTCTTCTACTTCTGCTCGGAGCAATATCAGCTGTTATAGTCGTAGTTACACCATGGACGGTAAGAGAGGACCAATTCTTGTCCTAGATTCTATCAATTTCAAGGTAGTTGGGCTCTCTAACGGGCTTCTTTTGACTTAACAACAGGTTGGGGTATCATTTCTTTTAGTTCTTCTCATGATTGTACTGGCTATTGGTGCTATACATCATTGGGCCTCAAACAACTTTTATTTGACAAGGACCCAGACATTCTTTGTCTGTTTCCTCGCTTTTCTTTTGGCACTGGCTGCACTTCTTGTTGGATGGTTTGAAGGTGATAATAATTTGTATTCATTCTTATTATTGCATCACTGTCTCTTTAACACTTGTATACTAATCCTATCATCTTTACTCGTTTTATTCAGATAAACCATTTGTCGGTGCTTCTGTCGGCTACTTTTTGTTTTTGTTTCTTCTTGCCGGGAGGGCATTGACTGTGAGTTGAATTGAATATATTTGTATTCTTATGTTAGATGCTCACACTAGTATTTAATTTCTTCTTGTCTCTATTATCTCAATCCCCTTGATTCTGTGTTACATGACCTTTGGTGCAGGTTCTTCTTTCACCTCCTATAGTTGTTTATTCTCCAAGAGTTCTCCCTGTTTATGTTTATGATGCTCATGCAGACTGTGCAAAGAATGTCAGGTTTGTCAGATATCCTGTGTAATTTTCTCTCTTTCTTGTCAGTATCAGCATGTGATATGCATGCAGTTTAGCTTGACCATATGTTTTTATCTGATACTTGTAATTTGTGTTCCATAATAGTGCTGCATTTCTTGTGCTTTATGGGATTGCATTGGCAACTGAGGGCTGGGGTGTTGTTGCGAGTTTGAAAATTTATCCACCATTTGCTGGTGCCGCTGTATCAGCAATTACTCTTGTTGCTGCCTTTGGGTTTGCTTTCTCTCGTCCCTGCTTGACTCTCAAGGTTTGTGCAGTTTCCCTAGATTTTTTCATTTGGCTCTTAATTCAAATTTGTAATTTTGAAACTATTTATGTCATTAGTGAAAAGGGCTCGAGATCTTAACTATAGATTACTTGTTTCTATATGCTATAAAATCTCTATCTCATTCTCTCATGTTCTTTTGTCTAACTAAATGTTCATTTTCATGTGTAGATGATGGAAGATGCGGTACACTTTCTTAGTAAAGAAACCGTTGTTCAAGCTATTGCTAGATCTGCCACCAAGGTCTGAGTAATATTATTATAAGTTGTTTTTTCAAGCATTGTTCTTGAATTTTCCATATGTACATGGTAGAAACACACATAAGTATTTGTGTTGTGATAAGCTATCGTGAATAAATAATAAATATAGCTAGCATAGAGCTAGCAATTAAACATATTAGGTTATTTGGTTGGGCATAGCTCAATAATTACGATAGCAAGAAATGGGGACCTCTTATCTTAGACCAAGGGTGAGTTATGTGTCTCCTAGGTCAGCTGTTATTGTAGCATCTTGGGTTTTGTTTTGTACTCATCCACTTTCTTTTTTGTATCTTTGTTTTGATCAATAAAATCTGTTTCTTTTCAGATAAAAAACAATAATTAGCTAAAAGTTATCAGTTGGATATCATGACAGTATTGTAACTAACCGCAATACTCTTTACTTCTTATCAGCGATGTGTGTCCTTCCTCGTGGCTTTTGACTGTTGAGATTAAATGAAATGCTTATAAATAATCTATGATACTCAATGAGTACTGAAAGTTACTATCACCATAGACTGACTAGCATTTTACTATTACACCATAATAAACCTCGTACTTGTGCAAATGTTAATATGTCGTCTTTAATGTGTCTTTGTTTCTAAAGCTGAATTTTCATTTTGTTTGATAAGGAGTGATGTATCTGTATGTAACTGGAAGTTATTTCTTAACCATGCAGACCAGAAATGCTTTATCTGGAACTTATTCGGCTCCACAAAGGTCTGCCAGTTCAGCTGCTCTTTTGGTTGGAGATCCCACAATAAGCGTGATAGGGCAGGAAATTTTGTGCTTCCCAGAGCAGATGTCATGAAATTGAGAGATCGCTTAAGAAATGAGGAGTTAGTTGCAGGATCATTCTTGGAAGAATGAGATATGGAAGGACTTTCCGCCATGAGCCAACAAGTAGTATTGATCACCGAAGAGAGATGTGTGCTCATGCACGAATATTGGCTTTGGAAGAGGCGATTGATACAGAATGGGTATATATGTGGGATAAATTTGGTGGTTATTTGCTTCTTTTGCTTGGTTTGACTGCTAAGGCAGAGCGAGTACAGGTAAATTATGAATATTGTTGCTTGACAGCTATGATATATTAGTTCTACTGTAAATATTGATTACGTTGTTCTTGGGTTGTGTTAGGATGAGGTACGCTTGAGACTATTTCTTGATAGCATAGGATTTGCAGACTTAAGTGCCAAGAAAATAAAAAAATGGATGCCAGAGGATCGTAGGCAGTTTGAGATTATTCAGGAGAGGTACAGATCTTTTCTAACATTTTGTTATCTCGATGTTATTATGACCATTTTCGGTGTGACTAATTGTCATAATATATTTGTTCTGTAGTTACATAAGAGAAAAGGAGATGGAAGAGGAACTCTTAATGCAAAGACGTGAAGAGGAGGGGAAAGGCAAAGAGAGAAGAAAGGCTCTCTTGGAGAAGGAAGAACGCAAATGGAAGGAGATAGAAGCGTCTTTAATTTCCTCCATTCCTAATGCTGGCAGCAGGGAAGCTGCAGCTGTAGCAGCTGCAGTGCGTGCAGTAGGGGGTGATTCTGTTCTTGATGATTCTTTTGCTCGAGAGAGAGTCTCAAGCATTGCGCGTCGCATACGCACAGCTCAGTTAACTCGGCGAGCACTGCAGGTGTTCTATCTTATATAATATCAAACTATTTCAAGTAAATCATCATAAGTGATAGCAACACCATTTTCATTAATGAAAAGAAGCTTCGAATCTCAGATGTTATCTGGACTTTATTCAATATATTTTAGTCTTAATGGCATCCACATAAGTTGATAATACAAGACCTATAGGCCACAGGAGTACTTTGTCTTGCATGTTTTAATGTTTTGTCTGTGATGGTTTTTTTTTTTTTTTGTAGCCTGGATTTGGGAATGTTATTCCAGGGTAGCCTTCTAGAATAACTGTTACACTTAGATTGAAATCATATGAGAGATTGTCGCCTTCTAGGATAGATTGATATACTTAAAGTTGAAATCACACATGAGAGATTGTCTCAGATGGAAACAAATAGAGAGTGAGATACAAGGCATGGACCACGTCCAAGGGGTTTATGTGGTCATACCATGTAATCAATCATCTCATGGACCAATAAATCCGTTGAGTCCTTGGGGGTTTATATGCTGTTGCTTTTCTGTTTTACCTTATATCAAAATTTTATTTTTATTTTTTATACATCTCTCTAATTTATCTTTCGGCTTAGTTTAGCTTGGACTTTTCCTTTCCTGGATCTAAGCTCATTTCTATAAGCTGCAACAAACCTAATTGTGAAAACTGTGGTTGTTAATGCTATTGGCAGACAGGAATTTCCGGAGCTGTATGCGTTCTAGATGATGAGCCGACAACAAGTGGCAGGCACTGTGGCCAGATTGATTCTAGCATCTGTCAAAGTCAGAAGATCAGCTTTTCCATTGCAGTGATGATCCAACCTGTGTCTGGGCCTGTTTGCCTGTTAGGCACTGAGTTTCAAAAGAAAGTTTGTTGGGAAATATTGGTCGCCGGTTCTGAGCAAGGAATTGAAGCTGGACAAGTTGGGCTTAGATTGATCACTAAAGGCGACAGACAAACTACTGTTGCAAAGGAGTGGAGTATTAGTGCAACTAGTATTGCAGATGGAAGGTTTGGGCATTGTCCTTTTCCAAACAAAATTATTAGCATTGTCTTTCCTAAATATAATATTGGCGTCATCCTTCTCACAACCTTGTGTTGTACATGTGTGTGAGGCCATGCTTTTTTTTTTTTTTTTTGTTTGGGGAGAGGAAATCAGTGCGTGCTTAATCATGCTCTTTCAGCCATGTATACCTTTTTGTTGATAGCTGTCAAATCTCACTGGAGTCCTTACTTACATTTCAGGTGGCATTTGGTAACAATGACAATTGATGCTGATTTAGGTGAGGCAACTTGCTATCTCGATGGTGGTTTTGATGGCTACCAGACTGGTTTACCATTGCATGTGGGTAATACTATTTGGGAGCAAGGAACAGAAGTTTGGGTAGGTGTTAGACCGCCTACAGATATGGATGCATTTGGGAGGTCAGACAGTGAAGGGGCTGAGTCCAAGATGCATATTATGGATGTGTTTCTATGGGGAAGGTGCTTAACTGAGGATGATATTGCTGCTCTCCATACAGCTGTTGGGTCAGCTGATACTAGTATGATAGATTTTCCTGAAGATGCTTGGCAGTGGGCAGATTCACCTTCTAGAGTATGTTGTTTTCGTCATGTTATATGATTACATATCCATGCTTGAATATCGAGGATGTATTTTTGGTTGATGATATAAGTGGTTAAGTTAACCGATTCTGATTCTTGTTTTTTTTTTTTTCCTTGAGTAGCTTGATGAATGGGATAGTGATCCTGCCGATGTAGATCTATATGATAGGGATGAAGTTGATTGGGATGGGCAATATTCTAGTGGAAGGAAAAGAAGATCAGAGCGTGATGGAGTTCTGGTTGATTTGGATTCCTTTGCCAGGAGGTTTAGGAAACCTAGGATGGAAACGCAAGAAGAAATTAATCAACGAATGCTTTCTGTTGAATTGGCCGTCAAAGAAGCTCTCTGTGCAAGAGGAGAAACAAATTTTACTGATCAGGAGTTTCCTCCAAATGATCAATCACTATTTGTAGATTCGGAAAATCCCCCTTCAAAGTTGCAGGTAAGTTTTCTGACTTTTCTGACCACTTTTTAGGTTTAATGAGTGTGATATTAAATGACTTTTGGTTTTGCGAATCTAGGTCGTTTCAGAATGGATGAGGCCTGCTGATATTGTAAAAGAGAGCAGGCTTGCTACTCGGCCGTGCTTATTTTCTGGCACTGTGAATCCTTCTGATGTTTGTCAGGTTAGGCCCTATATCAAAATGACATTTAAATTTGCTTCTTATTCTGGTCAGCATTATCCACAAGTGACTTTGTGTTCTAAATAGGGTCGGCTGGGGGATTGTTGGTTTTTGAGTGCTGTTGCTGTTCTGACGGAAGTTTCTCGAATATCAGAAGTTATTATTACTCCAGAGTATAATGAGGAAGGAATCTACACTGTCCGCTTCTGTATTCAGGTGCCTTCATACTTTCGAGTTAAAATTTTAAATCTGTATCCATAGAAGCTCAGTTACAAATCTGATTTGAATTGTAAACAAAAAAAAAAAGGTTTAAATTGGCTGTTGGATCTATAGTTTTTTAGTATAGACTAATGGAAATTCTTTACATTCTTCACTTCTGGCTACAGTGATGATGGTTTTGCTTAATGTTAACTAGGACAGCTACAAAACTCTTTAATCATTTGTTGTATCCAATGATGTATGGGTGGACTTATGTTTTACTCTGTTGTCTTTTTAAAGTTCTTGTTTCGATAAAATTGTTCTGTTTCCTATTAAAAATAACTACTAACGAAGCTTGTTCCTGACTTTTCTTTAGGGTGAGTGGGTTCCTGTTGTTGTTGATGATTGGATTCCGTGTGAATCACCGGGTAAACCAGCATTTGCTACTAGTAGAAAAGGTAACGAGTTGTGGGTCTCTTTACTGGAGAAGGCATATGCCAAATTGCATGGCTCCTATGAAGCATTAGAAGGTGGACTTGTCCAAGATGCTCTTGTAGACCTCACTGGAGGTGCAGGTGAAGAAATTGATATGAGGAGTGCTCAGGCCCAAATTGATCTTGCGAGTGGTCGATTATGGTCTCAATTGTTGCGCTTCAAACAAGAGGGATTTCTTCTGGGTGCTGGAAGTCCATCTGGTTCAGATGTACATATTTCCTCCAGTGGCATTGTGCAAGGTCATGCTTACTCGTTATTGCAGGTGAGTTGGAATGCCCACCAGACATTTTCTTTTTATGTGCAACCAAATGAAATTTTGATAAAGTTAGTCACACTAGCTAATCTTTTTAACTTAGGTGAGAGAGGTGGATGGTCACAAGCTTATTCAGATTCGCAATCCATGGGCCAATGAAGTTGAGTGGAATGGCCCCTGGTCTGACTCATCGCCTGAATGGACTGATAGGATGAAGCATAAGCTGAAGCATATTCCACAGGTCTGTTTATTGTAATTCATTTTCCACATCATATAAGTCTTACCTTGTTGTTTCCTTTACCCCACCCAACATCATCACCTGGGCTAACCCCCGAGGGTTTACCTAAGTCATTCAGTTCCTCTGACAGAAAGAAAGGTTTCTATGTCAGAGTTGTTACCATTGATGACCTATCTATAACCATTCAATTTGATCCCATTGGTGTCATCTTTTTTTTCTTATCATAACATTGTTTGTGTTCTCTTTTAACAGTCAAAAGATGGCATATTCTGGATGTCCTGGCAAGACTTCCAAATTCATTTTCGATCAATATATGTTTGCCGTATCTATCCCCCTGAGATGCGCTACTCTGTTCATGGCCAATGGCGAAGTTATAGTGCTGGTGGCTGCCAAGACTATGAGACATGGCATCAAAATCCACAATTCCGATTGAGGGCCACAGGGCCAGATGCCTCATTTCCAATTCATGTATTCATTACGTTGACACAGGTATCTTTTGGACCCCCTGTTGCAGATTTATCCATAATTATCTTTTTATTGCTACATTTTTTTATTGACTTTTTCACATGTTCTCTGCCTAGGGTGTGAGCTTCTCAAGAACAGTTGCTGGTTTCAGAAACTATCAATCCAGTCATGATTCAATGATGTTCTATATTGGGATGAGGATACTCAAAACTCGAGGTCGCCGAGCTGCTTACAATATATACCTACATGAATCAGTCGGCGGGACAGATTATGTTAATTCACGAGAAATATCTTGTGAAATGGTTTTGGATCCAGATCCAAAAGGTTACACAATAGTGCCGACAACTATACACCCTGGCGAAGAAGCTCCATTTGTTCTTTCTGTTTTCACAAAAGCATCAATAACCTTGGAAGCCTTGTAGTATGCAGTGGTGGCTCTTCTGTTATTTTCTTCTCCTTTGGTCTGAGAGCGTATTTGCAGAAATTTTGAATGCTTGGGCTGGACGTTGACTAGGTTTGCCTGCTGGCAGGTTATAGGCCACAAATCAGAAAACATGCTGACAAGGTAATCTTCCATCTCTCACTTCTTCTTCCTCGTTTTTTAATTTTGTTGTTGTTTTGTTTTTAGAAGAAACAACAAGGTGTCATTCATATTCTAGTTTCTTTCCTGATGCTATATACAATTGTATATTCTTCCCTATCATATTTGAATTACCAAAATTGCATGCCTGTTGCACTTCTCATTTCATTATGTACTTCCAATACAATAGGTACTAAAATAACTTTGCTGCCGAAACAAAGGTGTTTGGAAATTATTGAGTGTCTTAAAGCACTAATTAATTAGGCCTTGTTCATGTACAGGCCGGGCAGACACTGAGCGATTCTCTCACAACTTGAAATGCAAAAATGGGCCAGGTGACAGGTGAATACCCTCTGGCAGAACTCAGCTCTACAAGCTCAATCCATCCGAGAGTCGAGTTATTCGTCAGTGAAAATCAGTAAGATTGAATGTCATGATGTGATGTGAACTGGTGTATCTACTGTCCCTTGACTTGGCCTCCAAGTATATCTATCCTTTGCTTCTGCAGTATCAAAGAGGGAAGCCGTGGGTTTTGTAATTTTCTTTGTACATACAACTGATTGTTTTGGAGGGAATGAATATAGGGTAGGTTTGATCTTGTAAATGTGGGGGAAATAGGAGGAAAGGAATAGGAATGTTTAGTTCAAGGTTGATATAAGTCAGCAAACTTAGCTAGAATTCTTTGTTCAAGCTGATGCAATTTTGAATTTGAGGGTGTCATATTTGTACAAAGTTGACATTTTCAATGGAAGTTGTAATATTTCATTTCGTTCTTTGTATAATAGGGACTACAAGGCGCATGTGGCAATTGCCACTTGCGGTGTTCCGATGCTGTTAATTCAATGTTGATTTCTCCTCTCATTTTCAGTGAGTTGATGATTATGTTGGAGAAACTCACCTCATTTGAAACCCCGTGTGAATATTTTAGTTTTCCTTGAAAGGAAGTGGTGGATAGAACTCATTAAAAAGAGGTCACAATTAAAAACCAGCAACAGTAGGGAAATTACAAATTCAATTCTTGCTAGCATTAACCCTTCTCTTCATCTTGTTGATACGCACAACAATCAGTACGCAGAACATATGTTGCACCTTATCGAGGAATCTGAAGTATGCTATATGTCCATGTCTTTTTGAAAATCAATGAACCAGTGACTCCCCAGAATCCTACGATGAACCCAATTCAAATCCCTTGACTGAATGGCACTCATTTGGAAGTGGAAAACCACAAACTTTCGCGTTCCCTTCAAACGCAGATACATCAAAGCCTTGGATCTGAGTGCCTGTTGGTATTCGCCCTTCCAGATTGTTGTAGGTAGGAGACATTGAAAAATGACAAAAAATTCAGACTAGTCCATGATGATGGGATTTGTCCAGACAAATGATTCTCGGAGAGATCCAAATAATTCTCGGAGAGATCCAAATAATTCAAGTCATTGAGGTTAGATATTTGGCCTGGGATGTTGCTGGTGAAGTTGTTGTGCTCAAGCCCCAAGCGACGGAGACTATCCAATTGGCCGATTTCAATAGGTATACTTCCATATATATATGCTCTTGTGTCTCAAGTATATCGCCGGTGGATAGGAAGTGGCTGACCTATTAGACCATCAGTTGTATCGAATACAGGCAGTTCAAAATCAGGATGATGATCTTCCCCTTGTTTTAGATTTAGATAACAACATAGGTAGTCTCAAAAGCTGCTTTGGAAATTCACCGACAATTCTGTTTTAACTAAAATCCACATTAAACAGCCTTGGGAGAGTCCCCAGTTGACTTGGAATTGGCCCTGTGATTTTATTAGAATTTATAAATGTAAGACTATTTGATTCGACAACCATGCAGGCAACTCACCGGTGAGGTTACAACCACTCAACTCCAAATTTTCTCGAGCCTTTGGAACCCATCATCAAAATCAGCTATGCCGAAATCAGCTGGACTTTCCTCGTCTGCTGCATAACTAAATTGGAAGGATAGAAATGTGAGACTTTTGGAATGCATCAATATATTCATTGTCTTTGTGATATTTCTCAATCTACCTTAACTAATTGAGAGGAAGGACAAGGATTTCAATGATAGGATCTCAGGTTCTATTTGTCCCTCTATATCGTTTGCACCAAGTCGAATTGCTTTCAGGGACTTGCATGAGTAAATGCTCATTGGCAAACTGCCATTCAAGTTATTGGACAGGAGGTCGAGTTTAGTGAGTTGACTAAGTTTTGAGAAATTAAGTGTGGAAATATCCCCTCCCCTTGCAAATGATATTGCCTCCTAAACTTAGTTGTATAAGGTTTGTGCAATTCATCAAAGATACGGGCAGAGAACCTTCAAAGTTGTTCAGAGGAAGGTACAAGATTTTCAACTTGGAGAGCTTCCCAAAATCGAGATCGAGGAAGAACATCCCTCAATTGGTGACACGGAGGTCAAGAATTGCAAGGTTGGTGAGGTTCACAATTCTATCACTAATGACTCCATCAAGTGAATTGCGAGGTATTGCAATTTCTTCAAGTTTGGCAGCCTTGTAGATATCTTCTGGAAGTCCTCCCGAGAGGTTGTTGTACCCGGCACGAAAAACTTTCAGTTTGGAACACTCCCCTAGAAAGTTTGGAACACTCCCCTAGTCCACTGGACAAACTGCCATTGAAATCATTAAAGGAAAAATCCAATTCACTAATCAAAGGAGAAGAGTGAAGACAAAGCGAGGACGGGATAGATCCAGAGAGGATATTGTTGCTGACCCGGAAACTAGTCAAGTTCCTAGCTTGTCGGAAGAATGGAGATGGAATTGGACCACTGAATTGATTGTTGGACAAATCCAGCACTCGGATACTGGATGGTAGAAAAAGTTGTAGCTCCCCAGAAAAAAGGTTAGAGCTCAAATCAAGGACCTCAAGAGTCAAGATGACTCAAGGACAACAAGGAACCAACACTTTGATCTAGGTAATTGTCGGAGAGATTCAAGTGGGTGAGATGTGTGAGAATTCCAAGTACTACAGTTGATGAAGGAAAAGTAGTACCTTGTTTGAGTGTGAGCCCTTTGGAGGGCAACGACAGATGGGTGACCCACCCAGCCGCATCGCAATTGATGCCTTGCCAGCGGCAACAGTCATCGGAAGTCCAATTTAAGGAAGAGGGAGAAGAGGAAAGAGTGAGGGCGAAGGATAAGAGAAGTACGTTCACTTTGGCTGCATGCATGGATATTAGTAGTAGTACACAGTATGCAACAGAATACGATAACAAAATGAAGGAAACAATGAGCCATATTAATGAACTGGACTTCTGGGATATATGTATATGCCTTTGTCTACGTATATATATACACACATTCCATTTTGACTTTTTGAGAGAGTTGAAAAAGCACTATCTCGTTGAAAGGTTCTATACATCTGCCCTTTCTCTTGGAGCTAGCTGGCTGATGGAATACCGATCGACTATCATCTGATTTGAATTGGTTTATTATCTCATTGTCTGTATTCTTAATTTGCCAACGAAACCATACAATACTGGAAGCGTGTAAAAGATAAGGCCGGCAATAGTTAATAATCACGTACAATTCACGGCAACTGTAGTTGACTGACCAGCTCTATTTCAGGAACTAATCTCACGCAGCATCATCCAACTTGTTTCTTCATCAGGTACTGCAGTTGTCCAGCTTTGTGACAGTTGGAACACTTTGAAAGACTCTACCTTAATTATTACCCTGGTATTACATGCTGCAGAAAAGCACTCACACTTCTTGCAAACTCTTGTTTTTGAGACCGATCGAGAGAATGAACAATATTGTCAAATTCATGAACAAGTCTGCTTCCAAAAATATTTGGACTGTCAATTTCAAGATTTCGCCTTGTGAGTATCGGATACAACCAAAGGTGTCTCCAACGAGGGGAGATGATACTAGTATTCACTGCATTTCTTATAATTTATAGTTAGCATATATTGAAACTATGGATTCGAGAATGCTATCTGGCGGCTCATGGATCAGAGCCTTACTCCGGCCCTTTACCCTGAAAGCATATGAATTTTGAACAACGAATCAAATATATATTACTCGTGAGCAAATAGTGGGAATATTACCGATTAACTCAAGAACAAGATTAAAGAGAACAAAAAAAATTTAACAAACAGAGAGATAAATTAATGGTCAAAACACCAGGATCCCAAATTTCCATTAGCGTGCAGGCAGGTATGTTTTTTTTGTATTTCCTTGTAAGCCTTTATAAACCCTGCCGTAGAAGATAAGTTTCTCTTTCTTCCAGTAGCTTCACTTTGAAGAGAAAGCAGCAGAGATATCGGAACAGAAGAACAAACGGTTTAATGAAGGAGAATGGGAGAAGCCCATTCTAATCCATTCTTTTCCTTTGGTCTGAGTGGACACATTCTCGAGGAAAAAGTCACAAACAGTACCATAATTTAAAGTCATTCTACACTTTAGTACCTCATCTTTTAAATATATCACTTTGGTATCTCAACATATTACGTACTTATGCATAACATTCGTACATACCGTCAATAACACCGTCAACTCAAGTGTCAAGTAACTTTCTGTCATGGATATTTTTGTCTATTGACCAAAAATTCCATGGGAGAGGATCTAAAATTCCTTTCTTTTTGCTGAAAATAAAATCTATCATCAAGAAAAATATTATATTTGCGTTTATGGAAGATCAATTTAAATTATTGTTCTGAAAATTTGGACTTACCAAAATAGCATGCCTGATGCACTTCTCATTTCATTATGTACTTCCAATAATGCATTAAGTACTAAAATAACTTTGCTGCCGATACAAATGTGTTTGAAAATTTATTGAGTGTCTTAAAGCAGTAATTAATTAGGCCTTGTTTATGTACAGGTCCTCATGAATATCAAATTCCACTGCTATAAACACTTATAGCCCTTGGAAACCAACTAGCTCCTGAATATCAAATTCCTCTGTAACTTTGGGATATCGTCACACCACTCAAAGTACGCAAATCCCAAATCTAATATCCAGTTAAAGAACATGTGTCACCTATGGAGATTGTGAGAGCATCTCCATATGAAAATCGGTTTCTGCTACAACAATGTCATCCAAGCTTTTCGCTTCATATGACCCTGGTCACGACGCTTGTAGCATCCCTGCCTCTGGATTTAGACCTGCTATGTTCACTAAATTCCCTACAGTTTTCCGTGCATTATCCGCTGTCTTCTCCAGTTTCACATCCTTTCCACCTGCTATGATCACTAAATCCCGAAAGTTTTCCGTGCATTATCCGCTGTAAGCCCAGTTGAACTAGGATGTCTTTCACTCACTTATACCCAAAGAGTGAAACTTCCTTTTCTGTCAAACCACTCTACCTCAAACTATGAGGCAATACTTGAAGCCATGACGAGCAACCACGAACAACATGCAAACCTTCAGCGAACGAATACCATGAAAGACAAACAAGCATGATCGTTGACACCACGAACCACCTTGGAGAGATGTACACTCTTACCAACCATCATTCCCTTGAGTCATATCCTGGTCTCTTGCAACTCCACCTTTGATTAGGATTTTTCCTGAGTCTGGCTCTCACCACCTATCAACTACCTTTGATCAGGACTTTCTTGAGTTTCTGACCCGCTCCATGTTGCTAGAAATTTTCCCCGAGCTGGCTCCACCTAATGCACTTTTGAGTTAACACCTTAACCAACTAACTGACTCCACCTTGAATGATGAGGTGTCCCATCCGAACCTTTGGCTCTGATACCACTTGTTACCTATGGAAATTGGAATCCTTCTCGTCAAGGCTCACATAGTAGACTGACAGAAAAGTAAACAAATCACAAGACAAGCGACAAGAGAACACCGAGATTTAACAAGGTTCAGCATAAATCCATGCCTATGTCCTCCCGAGAGATACATGTTCTTCACTATGAGAATAATAACAGTACAAGATACAATTGAGCTAAATCACCATAACCCAAACCCATAACCATTGTACACCCACACTCATAGAATTTTCCAAGAACTCACTCTCACCGAAGAGCTGTATTCACTCTTGACATCTCTCCTCCCTTACCCAAGAGATATACACTCTCTTATCGATGATCGCATGCACCAACCATGCCTTGGTTTACTATCCATGCCCTCTATATATAGGCACCCCAATTATAATCCAATTGGTAGTAGGAAAACCAAACCTTCTTGTACAGGAGAAAAGATCCTATTCCTGATAGGAATAAACTTTGACATTAACCATGTCCAATTAGGAAGACTAACCAAGTCCAACTAGGACTTGCCTTTCCTAATTAATTCTCATCACATCCTAACAATTAATACAGCAATGATTATCATCATAAGTGAGCAAATGAATGTGACCATAAAGGTGGGAATAATGAGGCTTGTCCCCCAAGTAGGTCATCACCTATATAAAGGCGGCTCGACGTCAAGGTAAAACATCTCATTTCGACTCTTTCTACTCCACTCGACTAAGAAACATATTGGCTTAGGCATCAGAGGGTTTTCTGTAGGTACCCCCTCCACTTCGAGTCAACGGTCAAACATTCGAGTCAACACTCAAAGGAAGCTTCTCGATCAATCCTGGTCAGCTCCTGCTTCAGTCCGTATTCATTGGTGAGTCAAAATCCTCTTCGGAATTTTTCATCACCAATAGGCAGACACTGTGATCGATTCTCTCACAACTTCAAATGCAGGTGACAGGTGATACCCTCCGGTAGAACTCAGCTTTATAAGCTCAATCCATCCAAGAGTCGAGAGTTCTCAATGAGTGAGAATAGTAAGATTGAATGACATGTTGTGATGTGAACTTGTACTTGTGCTTATTCAGCATAACTCGAATAACCGGCTTGTTCATTTCATATCGGTCAATTTCCGCACTGTGAGTATCACCATCTACACTTCGTAACCCTTAAATTTTGAGAGCAAATGATTGCTTATCGTTCCACTCTATGAAATTTTTCTCCAAATTCAACACAATCCCCAAATACCTATTATCAAGCAATGAAACGCCCGACTTGTAGAGACGGATTGCTGAACTATGTAGCAGCTACGAAAAATACCATTTATCGGTATTTCAATCGAAATATTGAGATGGGGCATCCATTCTTTCTCTCGTTCTTGAATCGATTGGAACAGAATGATGAATCTATTTCTTCGCCTCTTTGTCAATAAAAAATTTTCATGGCGAATAGGAGGATGAAGCAAGATACGACTTATTTGAAATTAATTAAATGAACAATTTCTACAAAAATCTTTCTGTGATAGCTCATATATTCTATATAGTTCCTTACCGTATAAATTTCCAATTTTTGGTCAATGAAGGCAATATAATATATTTTGTAAGAATCGATTGGGTTACTAACAAAAAACCTCTTAGTACTTGGAGGTGGTGGGAACGACAGAACATGTGAATGCGTAAGATTCTATTGAAAATGAATCCTAATGATTCAGTGGGTAGGATGGCGGAACGAACCAAAATCGGTTAAAATAAAAATATTAATATAAAATAATAAATAAAAATAATAGGTACAAATATTAAATAAACGAAAATATTTTTATATGATGGAGTTTCTTTGAGATTATTACTTCATCCATTTCATGGCGTTTCTGCGAGTAGCTCTTGTATTCAACGGTGCCGGTAACCATCGGAAGCAAAATGGAGGTCTCGCCGGAAATTGCAGCAGTGAGGTTTTCGGTTGGAAGGTATTCCTATTATCCCTATCAATAAGGATCTAGTACAAGATGATATTAGAGATATGGAGAAAAATCTGGATAGAAAATATTTTGATTGGAGAATTCTCGATTTTTCGTTCAAGGAAGAGGATAAAAAAGAGGAAGCCAAAAGAAAGGAGAAAGTACGTATAGAAATAGCGGAAGCCTGGGATAGTATTTTACTTGCTCAAGTACTAAGAGGTTTTTTGTTAGTAACCCAATCGATTCTTAGAAAATATATTATATTGCCTTCATTGACCAAAAATTGGAAATTGATACTATAAGGAACTATAGAATATATGAACTATCACAGAAATATTTTTGTAGGAATTGTTCATTTAATTAATTTCAAATAATTCATATCTTGCTCAATCCTCCTATTCGCCATGATAATTTTTTATTGACAAAGACGTGAAGAAATAGATTCATCATTCCGTTCCAATGATTCAAGAGCAAGAGAAATAACGGATGTCTCATCCTGATATTTCGATTGAAATACCGATGAATGGTATTTTTCGTAGCTGCTACATAGTTCCAGCAAACCGTCTCTACAGGTCTGGTGTTTCATTGCTTGATAATAGGTATTTGGGGATTGTGTTGAATTTGGAGAAATTTTTTATAGAGTGGAACAATAAGTAATCATTTGCTCTCAAAATTCAAGGGTTACGAAGTGCAGATGGTGATACTCACAGTGCGGAAATTGACCGATATGAAATGAATAAGCCGGTTATTCGAGTGCCCAACAGAAGCATTGTCCTGACACGCATTGATCCAAAGGTACACATTATTTAAATCTTGTGCATTGTCCTTGATTTCTTCATTTGTGGGTTATAAATGATGTGCATAATTTTGCAGGATCCCTCCACAAGCATTCTTGTAAGAGTTAGACCTGGATGGAAGGATTTCAGGAAGTATTTGGTTGGGAAAAACAGCAGACGTTTTCATGTGTTTGCATGTATGGAATCCAATGACGACTTTGTGACAAAACTGTGGAGTGATGTTCTTGACCCACGCGCAGACCTTGTAGAGCCTTATCTGCTCAGATACCATGTTTTTGGCTTGACTCCCTGTATTCCTTTGTTTCTTTTCTTCTCCTTTTTATTACTGCATCGGTATTGAATATTAATTGCATGAGAATATGCCTAATGCAACATAGTATGTTCCTTATGGGGTAAAATCTTGTCAGCAAGAAATAGCTATTTTCTTTAATAATGTTCCGGATTCCAACTTGTAGTGATTTTCTTTAGTCTTCTTATCTGAAATGTAACCTTACAAAGGACCATACACCTCAACATGTAAACTGGAATTAATTTTATAAAGTCCAGCTAACTTTTTCAAATTTCAAGCTTGTGTTAGACAAAAGAGTCGAACAGGTATTAGTGTTGAATATATTTGAAAATTTTTGATTGCTTCTACTTTGTATTTGAACAAAATATAATTGAAACCACAACTTGTTGATTTGATTAATTTACAGTAGCAAATGAAGCATGAACAGATCAACTTAACCAAGCAAACTTGTGTACTTGAGTTTTGAACTTGTTCACACTTTTACATCAACCATCTCTTCCCTTATATATGGTACAATATTAACCTACAAAATATCTAAAATAAAAGCATATTAAATTGGATTAAAAGTACTTTAGATACAAAATATCTAGCTTTTGCAAACAGTAATGCAAGTTGCTGTAAAATATCTTTCACCGCAGCTAAGACTTTCACTGCAGCATGTTTCGCGACAGCGAACAGAACTCAACATTCGCAAATAGACTTAGTTATTCAGCGAACTGTTATTCGCGAACACTACTTTTCAGCGAATTCGCGACTTACTTTTCCCCACAGTGACGTCATCCTAGCGAACGCACTTTTTGCGAACATTCGCGACGAACTTACTTCGCAAACTTTTCTCCGCAATGACCTTATTTCGCTAACACACTTTAGCAAACATTCGCAGATGGAGTAGGAAAGCATTAATTCTATCAATTAGAACCCTAACACTAGAAGAATAGTCTTTGTTTACTTCCTATTCTGATAATTGTTACAATTTGAAAAAGGAAGCTAAACCGTGCTCTTGTTGTTTCTGTCATATGTTTAGGCATTTTGTAAGTCCTCTCTGGCATTACAATCATTTCGTTTTATAGGTTAAATTTCCTAATGACTCTGAAACTGTGGTTAACAATGTTCACCCATCAAAAAGAACTAATCCCCGTACATGATTTATTTGTGTATAGAGGAATCAAAAGCAAGAGATTGTAGCCCTAATTCATATTTTCTTGTTATACAACCTTATGAACCTGTAAAATATAATTTTAGTTTAGCTACTTGGTCAAAGAGCTTGTTCGGCAGTCAGTACTCCATATGCATATGACCCTAGCTAATTCATATTTTCTTGTTATACAACCTTGTGAACCTGTAAAAATTTGTTTAGTTACTTGGTCAAAGAGCTTGTTCAGCAGTCAGTACTCCATATGCATATGACTTTAGGTCTAGATTATGTTAAACCAGTACTAGTGTACCGATTCTGCTTCGCCCAGTCAATAAGAGCAGGTCAGATATTTGACCATTCAATGTCCGTTGGTTACCCCCAGCCTGTCATTTGAAAAAAAGTTGTACGAAGTCAAAAATAGCCTTTTACTCCACAAGTCCACTAGCTCCACTTTTTACTCTCATGACACACTTTTCTCTCAGCAGAAAAACAACAAACTTCAACTCCAACCCTGTATAATCGTCCAAACTCTCATTCATTCATAGCTAGCTTGAGATCTCAACCCTAATAGAGAGTTCCCTAATCCAAATTTTCACTTGGTGGAAACATTGAAAGTGTATTTAACTTGATACTTTATATGTATTTAACTGGATGTGTGTTGGTTTTTCTTTATCAGGTTCCACGAAGTCTCTAAATATTATCTTCGCAGAATGGACAGTGCCCTCCAGGGATGACAGTTATTCTTGATAGGAAGAATAATGCCTGGAGGAATGAAGATAAAGCTCGAGTGTTTGAAATTGAGGAGTTCAAAGCTTATCAATTTTCTGAAAAGGTTATCCTGTTAGGATTTTAGTGAGATTGGTTTTATTTATTTAATTTTTTTTATCTTGGTTTCCCCTTGCCTTTTGTTTGATGATTTGTTTCTTTCATAGGTAGCAAGTAGCCAAGTACCATGTTTTCCCTGGATTCAGCATAAATATCTGTACAAAATGTCAGACGAGAATTTTTCGAGTAAGATTTTTTGATGACTGTCTATTTCAAAGAATTTTGCTTTTGATATTTTTACTTTCAGAATTCTCACATGCGTGCTGGATTTCAGAAAATTTGATGTGCTTTTGCTATACAGCTTTAACTTATTGTATGAAGTAGGCCTGGGCGCAGGTCAGTTCGGGCCTGAAATTCAATGAACCCGAGCCTGAACCCGAAGTATCGGTCTCGGTTCGGTCCACAGTTTTCATCATGCTAAGCCCGACAAAAACCCGAACCGAGATCAATCGGTTCTGGGCTATTAGTCTTTCGGCTAATACACAGTTTCAGTCTTTCAGTGAGTTTTAGACCTTCAATATCAGCAATTCCAGAAGTCTAGCTGGAAGTTTCAATTTTCCTAATTTGCAGCATCTACTCATGACATTTAGACAAGCATTTCCAGTCAAATCCTCAAATGAACACAGAAATTAATACATTACAAATGGCAAATGCAGCAAATCAAATAGAGAAATTCAACGTAAAGTCTAAAATCACCAACTCATTAGTCATTACAAATACAATGAAAAATTGCAAATCAAATACAACCTGCAGATCTAATAATCAAACACAAACTGCAGAACTATTTTAAAGTCCAATAGTCCAATGCAGTAAGGAAAGACACAATCACTCAAACTCACAAAGTCACAACTCATAAAAAGTTAAAAAAACAAAAAAAAAAATGCAACAATGGTTCTGTCATTAACAAACTGAGAAACAAAGTAACCAACTGAATGAAAAAGAAACAAATGCAGAGGCTGCAGCTACACAGCTAATGTCCATTTCAACTCTCCAAGGTTCCATTTGCATCATTCAACATTCCAACAACAACCTGACTTGAAACAACCTGCAATTTGCAACAAATGATGAGAAAACACTTACTACAACACATAAACCAACAGCAGCTAGTTCAAACCTGAATTAAGTTGAAGTATTTGATTGCAGACTGTGATCAATGTTCTTATACAACTTTGCAGTCTTTGACGGCTTTGAGGCATGGGTCTTTTGACTTGATGCAGTATCCTCATGTTGATGTTCTGTACAAGAAGTCCAAAAAAAAAAACACACACACACACACACATTTAGTTCAGACTTCTAAGTTTCTAACAATTCAACAATGCACAATTTAAATTTTAAAGAATAAATAACACAAGTAATGGAACAATCAAGCACCTTTTTCAAGTTTTTCATAGAACACCATATCTTCAGCAGTTGGGAAGTATTCTACCTCTGATATGCTCTATGAGTTTATCCAATTTTGCATGCATATGAGGGCTTCCACAGTTCTTGGAGTCATTGAACTTCTAAAGGGATCAATGACCCTACCTCCAATACTGAAAGAACTTTCAGAAGCCACTGTACTCACTTGGATTGCAAGCACATCTTTGGTCACACACTGGAGATTTGGGTACTTAACTCCATTAAGCTTCCACCACAACAAAATGTCAAATTCATCATCATCAAAGGTTCCATCAATTGGATCAAGACAGTACTTGTCCACTTCATGTTGCACAACCACCTCTTCTGATTCCTCTAGTTCTTTTCTCCAATCATTCATCATATCTACCCTCTTGCCACTCACTGTCCTTGTACTTGATGTGCTTCCACCAGTGATACCACTTTCTTGGCAACTTTTGGCTTTCTGATTACCATTTGAAGATGCATACAAATCGGTAAGTGCCACCACCAACTCCTTGAGTTCTTCACTCTTCTTCTTAACTGTAACTCCATCCATTCCAGGTATCTCCTACATGTGCTGCTGAAATTCCTAAGTTTTTACCTAGGATCAAGCACTAAAGCTACCAAAAGAAGTGATTCAGGTCATCTACTGTGCAAAGTATTTTTGGAACTTTTGTTTCATCTTCACAGCCATCCTTTGAAGAATTCTTCTTGCTTCATTCTCAAATTGATCTTCCTCTCTGTTAAACAGCTCCTCAATCTCAGATTGAATGGCAACAATGTCATGAAAAGCCCTATGTGAGGTAGGCCTTGTTGAGTACTGACTGCAAGGCTACTTCATAAAAAACCTTCAAAAACTGGACGAAAACCTTAGCTTTGTCCCAATCGGCTTGAACTGGTGGTCCAATCCTCTTTTTTGACTTCAGATCAACCAATACAAATCCATCCTCATCCGGCTCAATATCATCAGGTTCATCAAAATAGCTCTCATACTTGGACTCATCATCGTCAGCCATTCGATCAAAGGCCTTCTTAAGCCCTAGAGCAGTCTCCAACATAATAAATGTTGAATTCCACCTAGTTGGAACATCTAAGACACATATTTTTCTAGACTCCAGCTTCTCTTTCTCAACACAATTATTGAAAGCATCAAGCCCTGCCGAACTGCTCCTCACATACTTAACTGCATTCCTAATTGAGCTCACAGATTTATCCAACATTGTGAGTCTTGATCTCACAATGAGATTGAGGATGTGAGCCATACACCTCACATGCAAAAATTTTCCTCCCCTAACCGGCTGCTTCACCCAATTTACCATTTTCTTTCTCACAAAGTCAATTGCATGCTTATTAGCAGAGGCATTATCAACACTAATCGTCAAAACCCTCTCTATACCCCATTGAATCAAACAACTTTGTATTAGCTTCCCTATGCTTATGCCCTGGTAATTAGAGATTACACAAAAGTTTAGAATTCTTTTGTGCATCTTCCATCCAAAATCTATAAAGTGTGCAGTCAAGACCATATAGTTTATGTTTTTCATTGATGTCCATGTATCAGTGGTTAAACATAAAGTATGGCTCTGCAACTCCTTCCTCAAGTCGAGTCTTTTTTCATCATACATCTTCAAAAATAGCTTAACAATGGTTCTCCTAGATGAAATTTCCCACTTAGGGCATGCCACTGAACAAAAGTGCCTAAACCATTTCCTCTCAATTGCTCTAAATGGCAATTCATCCATCACTATCATCTTAACGTACTGCTGCTATCTTACAAGCATCTTGGGTTCAATTTTTCAAAGCTAAACTAGGTTCACCATTCAGACTCCCATCACTACCCAAAACATGCTGCCCTTTTTCTATATCAGCCTTACCCGGATACTTCTTACACACATCATTAATGTGTCTCCTAAGACTGCTAGTTCCATTATCATAAGGATCACAAGCTAAGTTAGTTGTGCAGTACTTACATTGGGCACGAGTTACGGTCCGGGTTTCCTTCATCTTCCCATCAACCATCTCGAAAAGAGGCTTCTCAATTTTGTCAAAGTGCTCCCAAACCTTTGAACGAAACTTTGTTGTCGGCTTCTTAGCCTTCTTCCTCTTCCCCTTCCCTGGGTCAACTGGTGGTCGAGATGCTGGACTACTTGCATCTGCCGTGGAGCCTGCCAGAACAATAGCATTTGGGTTTGCCGGCGCACTACTTGAAGCCATGCTTGTTACAGTTGCACCATCTGGTAATGACTGATTTGAAGCCATTGGAGTTTTAGGGTTTGAAATAATGGGACAGATTGAAACAAGTTGAGAGCTCGAGTCAAAATCCTGGGTCTAGGGAAGGATATGATCGATGAATTGAAGAAATCGGACCAACTGATGCAAGAAATTATCCTAAATGGGATGAAGTTAGGGTTTGGGGAAGAACAGTTGAGAGATCGAGTTGAATGATTGAGCAAATGAGAGAAAATGAGCTGAGGTTAGGATTTTCGGTCGTCCACATGTATAAATTAAAGACCAATAAAATACTGCCACATGTATAAGTGAAAACATCAGTCCGGGTCGGTCTACCCGAACTCAGTATCATCTGAAACCGAGACCGACCCGTTTGTTTACTATTCGGTTCGGTGAAGAAAAATACAAAAACCCGAACCGGCCTATCGGTCTATCAGTTATTCAGTTCGGTCTCTCGGTCTATCGGCCTAGTATGAAGGGAATTCCGCATTACCTGTGCTTGATGTCAACATGTGTTTGAAGCCCAAGGTAATGGGGAAAAAATGCCATTCTTTTTGCTATCATTAGGAGTTGGTGTTAATTATGCATTGAAATGAACTATTGTGTTTTCTTTTCCTTTTTTGAAAAAAAAGATATCTAAGTTCTTCTCCTTTTTCCTGTTTCCATCCCCTTTTATATCTATGAGTATGACTGTTTGTTGAAAAATGAATGCGTTATTTTTCATCTACAAAAGGTCTTAATATAAGTACTAACATGTCTTGGATTTGAAAACCTTATATTACAGAACTCAGATGGAGATGTGATCAAGTCTGACCCAAAATCAGGTACAGTATGTAGTTCTTTGCTACTAGTGAATTTTTTTGGGTCAAATAACAGTCAAAAGGATAATATTTTATTTGCTGTTAAATAGTTGCGACTTCGGTCATTGTGTTCAACGACGAGGGATCATTTGATAGGACGGCATTCATTGTTGCACTTCAAAATGCTTTTGGAAAAAGGATCTTTAAGCTTGCAAATGTTTATAGCAAGAGGGAGTTATATCGTGCCTTGCATGCGGATTTGTTTTCTTCTTTTAATTTGATCATCATTCAAATGGATAAAAGAAACAATGCTGGTTGTGTGGAAGATTTGATTTTAATTTGATTTAATTTTTTAATATTTCTTTGATTTTTTCCAAAACCGTGTCAATAGAAACTTGAGGATTTGCGGAAAATAGGATACAAAGGGAATGTGGTGGGTATGACAAGCAAGATTCGTGAGTGGGATGATGAAACAATATGGGTTTTCGATTCTGTTTATGAAGAAGACTTGCACTACCTAGAAGAAAAACCTATCACTCTCTTCTTTCAGGTAAGATTCTATTACTTTCTTCTGTAGGATATGGAATTTCTCTAATTAAGGCTGCGCCTTGTTATGTATGTATGTGTTTAGTCTTCAACTGAGAAATTTCTGGGTGCTAAATTTGTTTCGGTTTCCCAAAGTCGAAGAAACAGTTTCTTGCATACTTATCTCTTTTACACACATGTTCACTCATTCTTAATGCGTAGTTAGCAAAAGATGTCTAAACTATAGCCGCAAAATTATTTTACGGCCAATACTTCAAAATCTTAAGATTTTCTAGAAAGAGAAAGTGCCCTAAAGATTGTAGAAGTAAAGAGAGGTACTGCTAATGTGCAGATTAACACATTAGTGAACCATACTTGTCATCAGTGCATGATTAACACATCAGTGAACCATACCTTGTCATTAGTGAACCATATTTCCCAATTCCCAAATTTTATCGTCTAGATATATTTTAATCAATTCTCCGAAAGGATTAATGAATGGTTGTTTACTTTAGCTTGATTATTTCTGCTCTTAATCGATTGGTTATGTAAAATTTTGAGAGTTTTATTTTGATTAGTGTGTGGGTTTGCTAAATCTTGGCTGTAATACAATTGTGGAAGTAATTATTCTCTAGAAGCAATGAAGCTATATATCATACGACTCCTTTAATTTATTAATTGAAATCGGTTAATTTCATTGGGTGACTTCAATAGTTGCGATGCTTCTACTATGATCAGGATTAGTAACTACTGATTGGATGAAGGTGACCAGTAATAATAATGTGTGGAAAACATTGTTAATAATAATAATCATAATCATCCAAATTAAGTGAAAGTTAAAAGAAGCTTGGGTGTCTATTTAGTATTGGTATTAGCTAGGCTTAGCTGGCCCTATTAGGTTTTCTTGTTTCTAAGTAACTTCTTCTTCTTCTTTTTCTTCTTACTTTTGTTCGTGGACCAGAATTTTATACTCAACTGTATAAAATATTAGGGCCAGATTCATGTGATTAGGAATGTGACAATGGTACCTTCTCCATACATGACCTTAGATTGCTTAAGTTATGTCTAGTTGTATGTTAACATTCCTTTGCATGCTAAATGCAACTTTTAATGTTTGCACGTACATTCCCAATAGAAGCCTATTGTTTTCTGCTCTTCTTGTTTGAACTCAAAAATATGTTGCACACTAGGCATATATACATTTCAGGAAACAAAATGTGTTTCCGGGAAAATTTTTTAATATTAGGAAGTTGATCAGAAGTTTGACTATAGTTTTACATGAGAGTCTGAACAACCGTGAGTTCTATTAGAAATTAAAGCCTACCTCTGAAAGTGGACTTGGCAGTGATCCTATGTGAAGTTTGCCCAAAGCTCTAAATTAAGTTTGATTGGATTGGTTTCTGACTTGTGTTCTGTAGAGGAGATGCCTTTAATTGAACCAATTTCATTCATGTAGATCAAAGAGTCAAGATAATTTGTTTCTGGAGTGGGTTTCTGTTTCGATCTGTTAACAATCTGCTGGCTTTATTATTCAAGCAATATTGTTATTCCATGTACCAGTTCTTCAATAATCTAGTATTTGTTTAAAATTTATGCAAATTCAAAGTATTGTTTTGTTGCCCTTGTCCTTTGGAAAATACTTTAATACATTAATGTACTGATATATCAAGTAGACTAGGTTCAATACAGAGGTAGACTAGCTCGGTACAAGGGTAGACTAACTCCATGCATGTCTACTCATGTACTGAGCTAGTCTACCTGTTATTGAACCTAGTCTACTTATGTATCGATACATTAATGTACTGATGATCCCTAGTCCTTTTTTGTCATTAGACAGTGTCATATTAGATTTGTGTTAAATTTACCAAACTGTTTGATTATGCTTTTAATGATTATATTGATCTAAATACACAGTTTACCAAACACAACTGAATATTTTCAAAGCTAATTGTTACTTGCTGTGTTTCCAGAGTTAATTTCCTCTTGAGATATCAGTCATATCACTACTCGTGTATCGACCCGATCACGAGATTGATATATTAGACAGTTTCATGGACTACACCGGAACAGCACGTCTCATTGATGTAGGACTAGCAGCTAGTGAGGATCAGGTGAAGGAGCTTCAGCGGTTAGGGAAGAGCTACAACCTGATTCGTATGTCTATAGACGAAGACGGTGATTGCAAGGTCTCTCTCTCTCTCTCATTTTTATTTATGTTTCCTTCTGTTCTTTGTTTTTTTTTCTTTTAGGAAATAGCTGAAAATTTGCTGGCCCAATTCAACCAAATAAGTTAGTTTTTACTACCATCATTGAGATTTTCTGACACGAAGAACCAAAGATTTTTTAATGTTCTGCTCCTTATTCAAATTTTAGGGGATTCAGGAAGATTTGAACTATTGGCATTCTCTAGACTTCATGTGGAAAAGGGTTTCTGGGGTGTGTGCGATTGACTTTTTATTTGTTTGATTATTTCTGCAGTCTCTGATGGGGGCATGCAGGGGTTATTGTGTATCTATGTCACTCCGTTTCTCATAGTGTTGAATGTTAGAAATTTGAGTGCTGCTCATGTAAATTGGAAAAGAATTTGTTCCTCTATTTCTCTCTTTCAGGTCAAGAAAGAAAAATTCACCTACACGCACATCCACATTCATATAGTGATATATATAAATAGGTAAAAGATATGATTATATACTAGCGAGTTATATATTGGTGTTCATTGAACACAAGCTCTGATAGTTGGAGGGATAGACAATATTAGTCTATACATTTCAGTGTGAAACTATGAACTAGGAAAACCTATAGATAATCTAAAAAGTGACGGCATACATACATGAGACTCTCTCTCTCTCTCATTGTTATTCTCTGTTGGTTTCCTTATATTCTTTGTTTTTGTTTTTTGTTTTCAGGAAATGGCTGAAAATTTACTGGCCCAATTTAACTGCAAATTAGTAGGCCTCACTGATATGGAACCACAAAGGATACCAAACAACACCCGTAAACTTTTCCTTCAAATTCATTGCACACCAAGTCCCATTCTCACTACAGATGAAATCGGATCAATATTTGAAAATTTGATCTCTCTCTCTCTCTCTCTCTCCTCTATATATTGTTGTTTTATCAATAGGCTTGTATGTTATTCAAATTTTCTTTGTTTTATCAGGATCAACCAGATGAAATCAAAATGAAAATAACTTGATTAGAACACCACAAGATGTTAATGTTGGCAAGCACAACAAGTTGGAACAATACCACAAGATGTTAATGTTAATGCCTCCCATTATCTTGCTCTTTTAGTCTTTTTACAACCTCTTCGAGACATTTCTACAAATACTTTGCCTAATAAGTCATAAGACCTTTCAGCGCTTGATCCCTCTAAAATTTAGGCTGGGCCAAATGACATTGAGTAATTCCAAAATATAGTCAGAAAACCTCTCTCTCTCTCTCATTGTTCCTTGTCATGGGTTATGGGCAAATAAAATAATTATTCTAGTTGGAAGCATTACTTTAATTAGTAGATTGCTGTAGACTATTTTGGTGTTAACTGAGATATGGCTTTTTGATCGTTATTTGCAGATAAAGCACTCGATGTATTGACCAAGATTTCTGCTGTGGAACATAAAGGCTAGTGACTTCACATTGTATTCTATCATTTCTTCAGTTAAGATATTTTTATTGTCACACTGTGCCTTGAATATTGTAACTTAATTCTTTTTGAGGTTCTCTCTGCCATGGAACTGTTGGAACACACACGCATGTAGATTTGCATTTCTTTTGGTGGACCATGTTGTTGATGTCACTGTCATTAGCTGGACTTAGAACAACAGTAACATAATTGGGACTTAGACGGATACAGGGATTAAGAAGAAAGAATAAAATCTAAAGCTATTAATTATCTAGCAGGAATTCAGGTTACAGGAATTTTTGGATTGTAGAGTTCAGGCAGTCTAGGGAAAGAGGATCGAGAAGATAATGTGCTATCTATGGCTAATGATGTAGCAGCCTTGGTTGTTGGAATAATGTGGATTTTAGAATCTTATGGCTAAAGTTGAACTCCAGAACCCTCAGAAAGACCATGGAAGTTGAATTCAATCGTGGTTTGATATTGCAGTAAAATGTGAATTTTGTTAGTAATATAGGTTTTTATATCCTAGAAAAGAAAACAAAAGGTTGGCCAATTGTGGTTGATAGCAGTTTTTGTGCATTTTTTTTTTTTTTTTTTGTGCCAGACTAGTTTAGACTAGTTGCCTAATCTGATGGTACTTAATAGGACTTGATGTTGGCCAAATGGTAAGGCAATTCTCTACGACAGAGTGCTGTCCCAAGTTGGAGTTTCCCTTCCCCTTTGGTAAATAGAAACTGAATTGATGTTCTAAACTATATATTTGACCTTTATTTCTATTTATTATACACCATTAATCTTCCAGACTTTCTTATACTCCATTAAAATGCACCATCAATGATTTTTTTTTAGTTCAATTGCAGAGTCATACTTATGTTAACATATATAAAGAAATAATGAAGAGGACTTTAAGATGAAAAATTCACTATACTCTTCTTATAGTTGTCTGTAGTTTAAAAACAGAACATGGGAGACAAACTTTGAATGTGATTGTTGAATTTTCAAAAGACAGAAGGCCGCTAGCGTTCCTCATGCATAATTCTCTACGCTAATACCTTACATTGTCATTATTTGGTCCCTTCGGTTTATGGCTTAAGCAAAGGAAAACTAGAAAATGTCCACACACCCGATGGGTGTGAGAGTAGTGGGGAGTTATAATTCTAAGAGTAGAAAGTTTGAAATAGTTTTTTTTTTATATATTTTTTTATTGTTATTTTTTCTTTTTACATTTTTATCCCTGATGTTAAGATGTAATTCATGATTTTTAATATTTGGGTTATAAAGGTAAAAAAATCAGTTTTGGCTAACAACACCTCTCTCTTAATAATAGTATAGATAAAGAAATAATGAAGAGGACTTTAAGATGAAAAATTCACTATACTCTTCTTATAGTTGTCTGTAGTTTAAAAACAGAACATGGGAGACAAACTTTGAATGTGATTGTTGAATTTTCAAAAGACAGAAGGCCGCTAGCGTTCCTCATGCATAATTCTCTACGCTAATACCTTACATTGTCATTATTTGGTCCCTTCGCGAGAGTTGGCTTCTTTGGTTCCACTCTTGATGCCGTATCTCTAGAGTAAAAAGTTTTCTGTACGCATGAATAATTCTTCGAGAGAGTTGCATGCATATATGGCTGAAAATAAAGCACACAGCCTCTAAAAAGATTCGTACATATCTAGTATGTGCAGAATAATTAAGCTCATCCTTATCTAAAACACATGTATGTATATAAAATTTTACCTTTCTAATTTCTATAATATGTATGAATGTTCACACACACACACATATATATATACACGTACTGTCCACTCCATGATCTGATCGAGATTCAAAATGTTTTAAGCTCATCCTTATCACTCCATGTGTTTTAAACATCTCTTAATTTTACATTTCTAATTTCCATATACATACATATTATGCACACACAGATACACACACACATGTACTGTCCACTCCATCATGATCTGATCGAGATTCAAAATGTGTGGGTTAAATGGAGGTTTTCAACAGTAAACGTACTATTAAGTATTGCTTGCAGAAGTGGTGTATCCAAGTTCCACCAGATTGCATCATTGCATCACTCTCTCTCTCTATCTCTACTTTTATTTGTCAATCTTTGAAATGGTTTGGAGTATGGGTTTTTGATCTATTACTTGCAGATCGATACTTGATGTAGGTTGACCTAGTTTTCTGCTGTGGAACCAGGCAAGCAAGTGTTTAGGAAAAGCTACAGTGGGGATTCACTTTTTGATAATATACTCGGTAATTCAAAGCCTCAACCAAAAAACACTACCTGAGTACCTACTGAAAGTATTATGGACATACAGACAATTAGGTTTGTTTTGGTACAGCAATTTTACACATTCCCAATGATGGAAACTTACTTTCATGGATATAATGCTCTTGGAAACCTAAATCATTGGATTGTGGCATGGTGGGGTTAGACTCTAGTAGCATGACCAAAAAAGTGAAGATTCTCTATTGTTGGCATTTGCTATTTTTAGAGCTAGCTTTGGCTGATTACTTTGCTTCCGCACTGACCTAATTGTACGAGTTCTGGAATTATACAGGTATCACTATTATAAGGGTTTCTGTCTTGAATCTCCCCCCCCCCCCCCCCCCAAGATGCTACTCCCTCTCGAGTGTCAGCTAGATTTACTAATCAACTATCTTTGATCAAACAAAAGGAACCGAGATAGATACTGATTTATTTTCCAACGTAAAAAATGCCAGAGAAATTTCTACAGACAACCAAGGGAAGATTAGATCACACCATTTGTTTCATTGTATTTTTGCCGGCTTTGATCAGTGTCCCTTGGTTGCCTACTGGCTAACAGTCCTAACTAATCTCAATCAAAAAAAAAAAAAAGCTAATCTCAAAAAGCTGTATCCTCTTTTGCAATTTGTCCATCTCTCAATCTGAATCACTATCCAAACTTCCCATAGCCTTCAATCCCCTGGCTCTCTGCATCATCATATGGAAACATGGTCACCTAACATTCTAATTGCACAAGAACCAAACAAGTTTAAGGACATGAAAACAGTTGGTTACAAGAGATGTTACCTTTTTTGAAGTCTTCTTCTCCCTCACTTCATACCTCTCTCGGCACAAATCTGATAACCATACACCAGGCATTACCAACTGCACACCAAAGTAAGGAAAAATTAGTCACAAACACATCACAAACTCTCTGTCCCTCTCCCTTCACTCGCTCAAGGTCATGTACAACTTACATGTAAGCTTTTTTGAAGCAACTTTCCTCTTTTCTTGGGTCTTTGAGGTAACTTACACCCTTTCATTGCCATGAAATCCTCTTCCTTTTCTTTACTAGACAATGATAGGAACAATTTTGGCCAAACATTGCTTCCTTTATCCTCCACTGCATGACCATGATGATCTAATCCTAACATCTTACCATTATCATCTAAACCTAAGGAACCCCTAGTTGTGTAATACCGATCTTCCTTCTCCGGCGATGTGATAAATAACTTTCTACTAT
Organism: Rosa lucieae; assembly: GCA_024704745.1. Classification (NCBI taxonomy): domain Eukaryota; kingdom Viridiplantae; phylum Streptophyta; class Magnoliopsida; order Rosales; family Rosaceae; genus Rosa; species Rosa lucieae. Next base: position 86,673,165 of record CM045496.1, on the reverse strand, counting down.
TCATTGGAGACGCTGAGCTCCTGCTATCAAACAAAACACAATCACTTAGAAAAATGATAAGCACCATCCCCTTTCCAACTAATCTGTATTTGCTCAGAAGTGTGTCATAATAAACAAAAGGGCTATGAAAACTCGAATCCAATGTATCAACAACACCTCCACAACTATCATGTGATTCCAGGATTGATCAATTTCTTTCCAAACAACAAATTTCAGCATCAGTTAAAGTATTCTCTTTCCAAGTACCCGAATTTTCGATTTCAAAACAATATAACAAACAAGCTCTACAATAGTTTCTTGAACTAAATCTCTAGCATAGTTTCTCTAGAGAGTCAGGATTTTCTTTTCTTGTTTAAACTAAAGCATTGATCTTTCTTTTCTTGCTTGAACTAACTAAAGCATTGATATTTTTTTCTTACTTGTTGATGCGCTGTGGTAGTGGAGAGGGAGAGTCTTTGATTTTCCTGGATTTGGGGTTGCTGTCAAAGCTTCGTTCTTTCTTGACCTTCACCTTCTGACATCTAAGCCTCTTCTTGTTCCCCCATTGCAGCACAAACTCAGACTCTCTACTTTTACTGCTATTCCCTTGCTTTTCCATCCCTGAAGCACAAAAAAATTTAATCTTATCAGTACCCAATTGAAATTCAATTAACAAAAAAAAAAAAACAATACAGACTTCATTTCTCATACATATGGAAACTGAAAACTGACCTCAAGATCTGAGGAGATAACTGTGAAATCAAAGGATTTCCTCTCAGATTACCCTGCATTTAAAGAATTACGATGACCCATTAGCGAATTAGATCGAAAAACACCGTAATCAGAAAGAAGAAAGCGAAGAACCAAATGGAATCGGGACTCTGCTGAGTCTTAAATCCATCCAAGTTCTTTTCTTGTTTCTCTTCTGCTTCAGAAAGCAAAAGCATCTACATAATCAGAAGATAGAGAGGTTTGAAGGAGAAAGGTGATTACACATCAGAAAGGAGCAGCCTCAAAATCTGTGGTGAAGAATAAGAAATTTGAAAAAAAGAGTGATGGGTGTAATCTTTAGAGAGGCCAAGAAATCAAAAAAAATCGGCGCTTTGTTTCTTTGTTATCTTCACTGAAACCTCATAGAGTCTCTCAGTCTCTCTCTCTTATGTTTTTACATCCATTCACCCTAAACATAGTACTAATAATTTTGCTTATGTTGTTGCCCTGTGTTCTCTAATCTTTGTATCCCAAGTTACTATTGTATTCTAAACCGTCCGATGTCAGATAGAGGGTACAGATGGGTTTCCCTCCAACCGTCCCACTAGAAACTGTTGAGAAAGAAAAACAAAGTAGAAAAAAGAAAGGCGTTATAGCTTTATTTTGCCCACCAAAATCTCTAAATCATCAAAATTTATTTTTACTTTTCGGGTTCGGCATAGCTCGAGTCAGTCCTGACAACAAATGGAACCGCAGTCCATCAACATGTCCCGTTCAATTCGAGTTCCCTTGATACTATTGACAATGCCAAATTTCATCTAAAATACTATGTTTTTCTTCTATTTCGCAAAGGGACTCATTTTTTTAAGATTGAGCATAAGAGTTGTATGTAGAAAACCTTTTGGTTAATCAAACAAGAAAAATAAATTATTAGAGACGAGTTGGCAAATATTTCATCAGCGAAATTTCTTTTGAATGTGATTTTCTTCCCATGTAATTTGGCTACAAATTTGAAACAAATATTTACTTCCTTTGCTCAAACAACACTGCTCGGCAACTTCGCTCGAACTCTCTACATAGTTCATAATATTGATCGAGAAGGTCAAATTTCACTTAAATTTTTATGTTATACCAAACAAATCTTCTTCTATTTGGCATGCTTTACATTATCCTACCTTAGAGGTCCCTCATGATTATGACGCTCAGTTTTATAAGATGGATCGAGCACAAAGAGCTGAAGGTGGAAACCCTTTGTTTAACTAAACAAGGAGAAAGATAATTAAAAACTACCTTTGCCGATGACCCTTTTTGCCGACAAAGTTCCTTATATATGTGTGTGTGTGTGTGTGTATATATATATATATATGATTTTTCTCAAGTGCGGACGTCCGTACCGAAATTGCGGTACGGATTTCCGGTTTTCACCAACTTTCCGATCACATATTTTGATCTTAACCGTTCAGTTTTTAGGTCATAATGTATAGATCATCTCCACAAAATTTCAGCCAATTTGGTCATCGTTAAGGCATCCAAAACTGCAATTTACACGAACGAATTGAATCTGTAGAACTGGAACCGTTCGTGTACATTGTTGTAATTTACAGTTCGAGTCACCATGGGGGCAGAAGTGAAACTCTTTGATCTTTTTTTAAAAAAGAATAACTTCTCTTGACTGCTAAATTTCTCCTAAAATCGTGTGTTATATAGAGCAAGTCTTCTTTTATTTGAGACGCTTACATTTCACACTTAAAAAAAATGGATTAGGGGAATGACTTTTGCCAACAAAATGATTGTCAAAAATGCCTCTTAAATTCAAAAAATTAAATTAAGGAAATTACCTATGCCCATGATTCTTTAGCCACCAATGGTCATCAGATTTGAAATATTTTTTAGGGCAACGAAAGACTAATCCATCAATATAAAATTATACGACCTCACTCGGTCAAGCTTGAGAGGTCTGAGGACCCCTCATATTACAAATCTATGTTCAAAGAAAACGACTACAATCCAAAATGGAAACTCCAAAAAGACTAAAATCATAAAAGAACTGAAGAAAAAGAAAATGCAGAATTTGAAAAAAAACTCCCCAACCCTACACAACCTTAAAATAGAACCAATGTCTTGAACATCTTGACGCCTAAGACCCTCTTGGTGTACGTCGCAATATTCAACACACCCACAACAACACTCTAGGAACAGGTGCAAGACAAAGAGTAGGACAAACCACCCCAAAAGACCCAAACCTGACCCAAGTGTGAGAGAATAGGGGAATTGGGCAAACCTAAGCCCAATTCACTGGACTGCATCTCTGTAGCCCATGAAGGCAGAGGCCCAAAGGCCCACTGCCCAAACCCTATGTCCCCAACACCTAGCCAGCCGAATCTAACTCTTTCGAGAAGCCGCCTACCACCACCTAATCAATCCGGATGGCCTCCCCATGCAGGAGACCATGGCGACCATCTCGCCGCCAGGAGCGGATCCAGGATTCAATTGTTGTCTAGGCTACTTAGAATTGCACAATTTTTTTTTTTTTTTAGCCAGTAGCTTATCATCAAAGACATCAGTCATTCAGTCGGTAATTCTAACTAAAAATAGTTAAAATACAATCATCAATTCATCAAAGCCTCATAGGCTATCCACCGACTCACCGAGACTGACCATGATCAAGAATTCAAGATCCTCAGTTCGGCAGTTCCTCACTCCTCAGCGGCTCAGCTAACATGGAAATGATGGAATCTCTGTCTCTGTCTCTCTCCGTGACTCCGCCACTGGTAGCACCGTAGCAAACAGATTCGGCGTCCGGCGAGACTTTCGATCTAGGCGAGACTCTCGATCTGGGCAGACTGGGCGAGAGAAGATCTGGCCTCTGGGAATCTGGGATTTCTTTGAGAAAGTCAGAAAACCTGTGTGAGGCACTGAGGTTGCTGTGAGTCAGTGAGTGTGACTGTGTGAGGCACTGAGGCTGCGAGCGGTGAGCCTGTGAGCTGCTGTGATGGATAATTTTTTTTTTCTTTGGACTGGTATGAAAGGTAGAGATACATATATACCTATGGGTTTTCAACCCAAAATCTTGTCTAAGCTTGAGCCTAGATAGCCTTCCAAGTACATCCGCCCCTGCTCGCCGCCCTCCAAACATGTGCTTGCGACTGCACTCACAGCAACAGGCCAATCCTTCAAGCTTGAACCAAACACCTCAATTGGCAGCCCGAACACCAAACTCTTGCAAATCCTCTCCGACCTCACTCATCCGTTAGACTTGAGATCGTGTCGCTGATCTCCTCCTCTTCAAACGTGATGCCACTGCAGATTAGTATACCGATTTCGTTTACAAACCCAAGACCAAGTTTGAATCTTTGACTCTGTCGTCCTGCCAAACAACCTCCGCTACGCACGAAGGAGGTGAAGCCTCCTCCTCTTATGGCTTGCAACGCCCGAGTGCCCTGCTGCAGACATGATTGGAATGCCACCGCACTACTACACGAAACCTAGCTCGGTCCAAAACTAAAATGACTTTTACTAACAAAATTGTCGTCGCAATAATTGTCAAATTCAAAAATTAACTTAGGGGTAGTACAGCAATATTTGCCAGTAGTCTACTATTCGTTGGCAATGGTTGTCAAATTTAGAAGATAAAAGTAACCTTTACCGACGGATGAAATGTTGTCGACAATGTTTGTCAACAAACAAAAAGTCACCGATCGCCAATTGTTCTTCAAACGACGGAAATTCGTTGACAATAGTCGTCAAATTTAAAAATTAAAATGACCTTTGGAGAGATATGTCGTCGGTAATGCTTACTAACGAAAATTCGTTAGGGAGAGTTCAAAAAATTAAAATGACCTTGGGCGACGGTACTCAGTTGGCAGTACGTTTTTCAACCGACGAAAATTTGTAATGTTGTCAAATTCAAAAAAAAAAAAAAAAATTGAAGAAAATTAGGAATGACCTATACTGACGACATGGTGCCTAGAAACTCTTCTGTTTTCAAAGATTCCTCATATATATATATAGATGAATCAGTTTGGCCGAGAAGGGTATGAAGAAGAAGAAGAAGAAGTACTAATAATGTTCTGGAATCGTTTTTTCTTTCGAAAGGGATATTGTTCTGGTCTTCTGGAATCTTAAATGTATAGAAGCTTGGGCTATTATGACTTATAAGGCACTAGCTACCACCCCATATGATCGATCTCCACACCATGCACTCTAGCCAAATTGATCACTATATATGCAAGCATACGTATATGAGGATGAAGCCTGGATTGCCAACAAAGACATCGATGATCGAGAGTACGTGAAGGCTGTGAGGCAGTAACAAGCACAACAGTACCATATCCCCCTATGCCAATTATCAAACCGACACCACTGTGGTTGAGAAATGAAAGAATGAAAAAGTTGCAAGTGAAACAACAAAAGGACCGGAGTAGCTATTGGAGGGATGACATGATGACCAGCCATTCAGCTAAACATACATGATCGAACTTGAAGTAGTTGAATGAAAGAGGTAGGTGTTGGTTCTTCATTCTTACGTAGAGCCTTTGCCTTACTCACTTAGATTAATCTGACAGATTGGTCTAATAGTTTATTGTCAATATTGGAATGTTTATCAAACCTTTGCCTGATATGCCAATATATACGTACGTATATTATATGCTTGTATTGGTTGGAAGCAAATTGCGGCGCGCATTTGATTTGGGAGGCATCAATGAACTGAATGAATCAGCTAGACTATGTATGATTCGACTTGATTTGCAAGCTAGCAATTGGTTCAAAAAAATATTAATTTGTTGAATTCTTCCAACTTCATAGCTAGGTCATGACTCATGATACTCTCTACCTGTAACCATATACATGGCTGCCAAATTCAATGGTTTTTGGGATCACAGAAACATTTCTTTAGACGTGTGAACAAATCAGACAAGATTAAGAAAGGCTCATGCAGGAACCAAAAAGAAAAGGTCTCATCTTTTATTTATTATTCATTTCTCAATGACAAAAATCTGGGACAAGTTTTGGTACTGTAATGTTTATCATACATTCAATTTACATCTATTTGAACAAAAATTACAATTTCTATGAATCAAAATTACAATAATGAGAACAAAATTATCATACTCATTTACACTATTTACATATAATTAAACAAAAATTATAATATTGACAACAAATTTATTCAAAAACTTGTAACAAGGTTGTAGATGGTGTAGTTACCATCAATAGAACTAAGTTACTCAAAATATGACTCAACATTACCATCTCGACAACAAATTTATTGTCACTTTTATAAATATGTGTATGACATACATGTATATATTATAGAATTTTCCCTTCAACCTAACCTACATATATCAGTTGCCATTGTTATACTTCTGTACTGCTTAATAATATGTAAGAGTAGCCAGACTGACCTAGTACATGACGACTTAACTAAAATCCTTCCAATATACATTAAAATGATCGATAAGCATATATTGCATTTGATTTTCCACCATTACTCAACCTTAATTAACTAGATTGCTTGTTTGATTTGAATCAAATTTGTTTTAGACTTTAGTGGTAACACATCCCATATTCAAACTCATTTTGATTTGGACAAGAGACCAACTCGTGTCATTAGGTAAAAATTAGGTGGCCCATCTAAATTCTAGGCTAGCTGCCCTGCCCACAAATACTTCAGATTGTAGACTATACAACAGTTCAAATTTCCTTTTCATTTGGATTTTAAGCTAGAGTTTCTGCTTCAATGACTTGACTTGCATCATAGCTCATGTACGGATCCATTTAGTTCAATTCATTTCTTAACCTTCCAACTTCAAAGACCAGAATAATTATGCATCCAAAGTTAATTATTTCCACTTTCTAGAAACCATGTTATGTAATTAGACATTACAGAAGGCAAACCCATGTTAGAGAAGCATCACCCCCATACCATCCAATTAACAGCTCGTCAGTTCTCATTATCTTTCCTACCAAATTAATAGAAAGCAAACATTCACTCATGAGTCATGCAAGAGTAACAAACAACAACAACCACAACCATGAGGCACCTACTTAATTCTTCTTTTTTTGGTTTGAATGAACTTTAATTCATTAACAAGTAAAAGGAAGATGGAAAAATAACAAGAGTTCCAAAACAGTGGTTTAAGACAGCAAAGGTTAGGGGCCCAAATAGGCCAAATGACAGCTGTATGGCAAATATGGCCAAAGCCAACCTGTCAAGTGTCAACTTCAGCTGCCTTTGAAACTTATTATTCTTTTATGGAGTTTATATTCTTATATTCTTTTGTGTGTGTGTTCGTGTATATATATAGCCCACCACCCACAGCCATTGTCCTTACAATTCCAATACTCACAAGCCTCTGCCCTCTCTGCTCTTCCAAAGCTTCCTCCTTTCATTTTAAAGTTTGCAACTTCTTCTTCCAAGCATTTTGAAATGGAGTCAATGAAGATGAAGCTTTCAGTGGCTATGTTGGTGGTTGTGATGGTGGCCTTGTCAAGCATTGAGAAGGTGGCTGCAGCTGAAGCTCCAGCACCCAGCCCAACATCTGATGCCGCCACCCTCTTTGTGCCCACTTTCTTTGCATCTCTAGCAGCTTTGGCTTTTGGAGTCCTCTTCTGAATCAGCTCATGATCAGTCATGACTGCATTTTAGGCTGATTGGTGTAGTAGTTATATTATGCATTTCTCTATCTTTCTCACTCACTTTTCCTTCTCTCTCTAGAATCGCTTGTATTCAGTTTTTCAGGAAAGAGAGAGAGAGTGGAAATGGGTTGGATCGATATTTTATCTTCTTTCTTTCTTGGGGATTTCAGGTTGTAATTTGATTATTTATTGGTGTTGATATGAGGAGGGATTTGTTTGAGTGTGATTGATGTATATTAATTAATCTTCTTCTTCTTGTATTGTATTGTATTTTCTTCCTATTATGATCTTCTAATTCATTGTATTTGTGCTGCATTTGTAGTAATAAAATCCCATTATTGTTTCTTTACACTCATGAAGTACCATTTCTCATTTCTGAAATTTGTTACACCACTGGATTCTTCCTGCATTTTGTTTATTAAGCAATTGGATAAAATAAAAAATAAAATAAATTGAACAGAAAGAGGTAGTGTAAGAGTAGACCTGGAATATATGTTGGCAGTTGTGGTGATAAGGGTAAGGATGAGCTGTTGCTTGGGAGATTCCAATAGAGGTTTGTGATTATAATGATAATGAAGGGCATGTTGTGGGACCTCTGCCATAAAAGTTAGGCCATTGGAATAATTTGAAGAGGAAAGGATGCTTCTTTAAACCAAATAATTTGCTTGTGGCAACTGGCAAGCAGCAGGAAACCAAATATCAGGTTTTGTGGTGGCCTTGGTCTTTGAGTGATTGAGTCTATGATTTTCTTTCAGAACAGGCTGAACAGCCATGAATGTACTATCAACTTCTTCCTTCATGGTGGGTCACATTCATTCAATGCCAAAGGATGACGAGCACATGATTTTCTGGCCTCAAAATATCATATGTTCTGCATGTCTTCCACATAAAAGATGCAGAAAATGAGAGGTTCATGTGCATAGCTTACTAGAGAAGTCGTACATAACCAGTCTAAACAAACATTCTTCAATCTCTTGAGCTTTAAGATGACACAAAATCTTCAGCTATTAAGATTTTGGTCAAGTAGGTATTTCTCTCAAATGAAGTGTCGGAAAAGTCCCAAGTTCGAATTCCCTCTGATTCTAATTAAAAAAATAAAAAGATGACGTTACTCGCAAGAAAGAATAACAATTGTGCGTAGAAAGTAGAAACCAACCGCCTCAATAACAGGGAAGCTTGACATGATTAGTAATATAGTTCACATGGAATGATGAAAAAAAAGAAAAAGAAAAATTGAGAGGAGGACCAGGAAGGTGGCACGGAAGGAAATAATGTGAACTAGCGAACAAACATCACATGGATGGAGAGTTCAAAGAAAGAATGGTAGGACCAGCTGCCCATATCAGCTATCGCTTTCAGAAAGACTATAAGAAGAACTCTCTCGGTGTTGGATACCATTAGTTAGTTAATACATTCCATCTGCTCGCTTAACATTTGAGTAAATTCTTTAATCTAATTTCTAATTTTCTACAACTACACGTCCTAGACAAGAAGGTCAGTCATCTTAAGGAAATTGATAAAATGGGGAGAGTCGGGATTTGTTCCCAATCTCACTAGACATCCCTCAAAATGCTAACTTCAGAATTGGAGACCAAATCATATAGCTTCTGAAAAAAAAATCTACATTAGTGCTGTTGTCCTTCACTAGTTCATTACACCATCAAAATCTAATATGTTAGATCTAACTATTTCCACCCAGACTGCCTATTTTCATTGACATCAGTTTCGACAAAGATTGCTATAAATTAGGCTAAAACTACATCTAAACCTATTAAGTTACAAAACATGGGCTACCTATAGCTGATTAGGGTATTTCATTCTTCAATATTATATTTACCACTGACCAATAAATTAACTGCTGTCTTCCAACTTTTAAGCCACAGTCTGTGCCTTCTCAGGATGCTTGGAGAGCTCCTTATCAGCAAAATGAAGAAGCCTCCTCAGTCTCAAAACCATATCACAGTGGAAAGGCAGGGCAGTCCGCCTCTCCAGGTATGCTGGACTCAGGGTCATCCAAGAGAGTGCATGAAGCTCTGCTGCAACAGATTCAAGGATGGCATGAGCCTCAATTTCAAATTCTCTAGCTTCCGAGCGTGGAGGACTCCTTCCCAGTTGTTTAGCATTACCTCTCATGATCTTTTCTTGGCTAAAGTTGTTACCTCCATAGTGATCAATAAGACTGACCAAAAGAGTTGAAGGCCATTCTTCTTTCAAGTTGCTCCTATAATCTTTCCTCATAGTAGGTACAGCTTTTGAAACCACAAAACAAGTAGAAAGGGGAATAGCAGAGCCTTTGCTGTGAAGGAGATGTGCTAGTGGAGGTGATTCAGCAGTGAGACATGTGGGCAGCTGAAGAGGTGTTGGAGGAAGGAAACGCATGCTAGGTGACGGGATCAGAATGTAAGATGCAGGTGTGGAGCCAAGAGACTTCACAGGGGTGAAGCCTTCCAGATATCCGGATGAGCCCACACCAAAACCACCTTGAGCTCCTGCACAATACGATCAAACAACTTCACTAACATCCACTTTAAAGATTATATAGTGCTATTTTCAAAGTCGCTCTGTATCAAACAACTGATGGTATGGCTAACTCAACTATTTTCACAATAGACACCTTTAAATGGAAATCAGGACGGGAAGAAAGAACTCACCAGGAGAAGGTATATCTGCCTGAAAGACGAGCTGTAAAGAATGGTCAATTGCAATTGTGACAAAGCTGATGCTTTGCACCCACTGAAGCAAACTTCTTGAGCTGTCAATCAATGTATGTGCACCCATAAGCTGCTTTCTTGCAGAAGGTTGTCCCAAACCACCTTTCATATATCCAGACATCTTTGAGTGAGGGCTTCCATATAGAGGGCCAGGTGATGAAGGTAGATTTCTTTCTTGAATCAAACTCATTTCCTGCTGCTGCAAGGAAGGCCCATTACTACTAGCAGACATCCCATCAGATACAGATCGCCGCAATTGCAAGTTCCATTTTTTCACTTCTGAACCCCCAACTGAATTAATTGCTTTCTGCCACTCTGTTCACAATCAGATGGGTAAACACACAAACTCAATATCAATGCCATTTCACAAGATGGGAGAATGAATTACAATTTAATGAAAATGGTTTAAGTAACAAAAAAGGTGTATAGATCTTCTTTGTAAATAAAGAAAAAAAGTTGGAAAAAGAAGGAACAGGCAACTTTAAAAAGTGACTGCAGCCATGCATTTACAAACAGAAAAAGGGGGAAAATAAAAACTAAACTACATGTGGGAACCTTTATAACATGATACAATTGTCAACTACATGTAATTTATCTTCATGAGGACAGTTCATTAAAACACAGTATGCATATGTTGTTTCTATTCAATACTGTTGCAGCTTCCTCACAGCACCTCAACAGTATATGAAATTTCAACAGAAAATTAAATGATGGGATGAACTCCTATACCTTGGTATTCAAGTTCGTAGAAACTTCCAATGCGTGCAATCACGAAGTCCCTGGGTTTTGTCAGTCCAGTATCAGAAGAGCATACCTGCAGTATCTGACAGCCTTGCTGCAGAACTTGGACAAAAAGGCACTCCAGTCCCTTTGTGTCTTGTCTACTACTAATTCCACCAAAGGGGAATATGTGGCTATCAAGTAATTCTCCCCTTGAATCTGTCCAGATGCATATTAGCCAGCGCCAATCCTCTGTCCATCCATAGCAACAATGCAGGCTTGGAGTCTTATCTAACTCAGATATATCAGCTTGAGAGCCTGATCCAGTATCCCCACTTGCAGTTGGCATAAAAACTCCACCACTCTCATCGGACAATGGCTTAGAAGATTCTGATGGATAATTACCAGAAGCCAAAGGTGAAATCCCACGATCTACAGAACCAGGTTCCGCAAGAATAAAAAACGGTTCAAACATGTAGCGAGTTTCATCTTGAAGGAAAATATCTCCCATTCGGCTGGGATCACAGCTTACAGCTGCAGTTCTTGGCCATGAACCATCCCACGCACCAGTCCTCAAACTAGCGTCAATTTCACCCTCTCTTGGAAGGGAATGCCCGGTAATACGAGGGCCAACACAATCCTTCCACATCCCCGGAGAGGGAGAAGACATTTGTGTGAGGACTGAATGGGATCTATTAGACGATGATGACTGGACTGTATCATTAGAAGATCCTCGTGATATTCGACGAGCCTTGTTGTAAACAGTAAAAGCAGTCTCCTTAAGAATCACAAGCTCATTCAGTGATGGACTAGTAACTTTGAAAATGGCATCAACTGTCACAATCTGCAGTACCAATTTAGGAACGCTAAACCCAGAGAGTACTAAAACATTTGATATTGATGCTTCGTCCACTGCTGCTGAGTAGCTTAATGCCTTTGAAACCTGACTGTGCAACGTAGATCTCCTTTCTCTGTCTGATTGGAAGACAACGGATCCAATAGCAACAGAAGATTCAATAACTGTCTGCAAAACTGCAATAGGCTCAGGGAAGGGGCACACCACATATATTACCTGTATACAAAGAACCAGCAGCATATGTGATGTCAAATCTGTTAGCCATGTTAGATTAGTGGGGCTTTTAGATGCAAGAACAACCAAGTTATGATGATTATCCAGTACACAATATGCATTTATGCAGTGTGGGCCTAGCAGACATTAAATTTTTCATGTAACCATCAAAGTAAGAGAAATGGAGTTTCCAACATATTCAAAAGAGTCGCAGATAGATAAGTAAAGCATTGTAATTTAGCTAGTACTTCTCAAATCTAAATATTAATTGCCTTAACTATAGGAACAGCATAAAATTTCTATAATCCGGGAAAATTGAAGACAAAAGAGCATCTTTACTACAACAATTATTGAAGGTAACTTTAATGGCTACTGCTACTTACCATGGAAGGACTGCTGCTTCCTTCTTTTGCATTTGTAGACAAGCATTGACCAAGTTTCAAAGCTTTGAGAGCCTTTGAAAGAGACTTCAGGTAGCTCGTCAAGTCCCAACCATTTGAAAGAGAAAGAAAATAATCACTTATTGAGCCCACTAGAGATGCATTGCTGCTTTCAATCTTCATTGCTTGAGGGCAATCAAGTAGCACGAATCCAGCAGATGACAATTTTCCAGAGTCAACCTCCATTTGATTCCCAAAACTCTGAGGTAAATGAGTTCCCAATTTGCATGTTTCATAAACTGGAGAAGAAGAAACCACCAGAATACATTCAAATACGCGCACACACAAAGAGGTGATAATACTTTGTTTATCCTAAGGGAATTCTCTAGTTGCAATTTTCTTAAAGTATGGTCTATCCACATTTTTTTTTTCAGGGGTGGATTAGTTATGTATTGCTCTCCACATGATTCATATTTTTCATGACCTTGTCCAAATTCAAGAGGAATTTGTCATGCCCCTTACCTAACTAGCCCGGGATAGGTCAAGACAGCTGCCCGAGACAAAATTGTTACCTTGTAAGACTAGGATTTTGAGTCAAGAATCATAATATTAAAATTTTGTCAGTTTGTCATCCTAGTAACTGATAACATTGTTTTTCTCCTTCACACGTAAAATAGAAAAGCAGATAATTATAACCCCCACTTGGGGCAAATTAACCACTTACCACTTCCTAGTTGCTGAAAAAAATCAGCAGCGGCAGAGGTAAGGGGATCGATGTCTGGACATATAACACAATAAGTAATCTGCAACAATTAATGAACAGAGAGATATTTCAAACATCTGACAAATGCAATTTCAAAGTTGAAGAGCCATTGAAAAATGCAAGCAATTGTAAACAGTCCTTCACACTAGATATACAGGGATGTGTAGTACTCAAATAGTTTGTATCTGATATTTGGTTCAATTGGTTTCAACCTTTCAATGAACTTACAGGTTTTTGCAGAGCATATGGCTCAAGGGGAGCCTTTTCCCAGAGGTGCAGAGAGCTTGCTGATGTCTTAAGCCAATCATCTTGATACCTAGAAACAAACAGTTTATTGAACATTACTTTATATGAAACTGATGCAAAAGGAGGTAGAAAGTTAATTCAATATGCCAACTAATTCACATCCTCTAGAAAACTAGTATGGAGAAGACCCAGAACAGGAATATTGCTCGAAACCAGAGTTGCAAGTCAAATTAATCTAGGTGGAACACTTCAGAGGTTTGCATAACAGTTTTCTTAATAAAACGGAAAGAAGGCTTACATAGTACAATAGTACCAGTAACTCGCAATATTTTCAAAGGCAAAAGAAGGCAAACAAGGTGTTTTAATACCTGCCAGAAGGCAAGGTTAAAGATATGGTTGACGTCTAATATCACTCACTTCCAGATGTTGTGATATAAAATTGGTATCAGGATACATACCCAACAAGTATAGCAGGCAATGGAGCAACCAAAAGTGTCGGTCTTAGCCGCGAGCTTATCTGCAGGTCAGATTCAGAACTACTGTTTTCTTGGTTTGATCTTCTTTGGGATGTCTCATCCACTTTCGCTACATCTATTAGAGTACATAATATTGGAAGTCAAACTGATTGTTATAATTAAATTAACATTTTCATCAATTACATACAAGTGAAGTTACCTTTAAGGCCAGTTGATCCAACAGAAGGTGATGGGCTCAATGGTTCTCCCATAGATAGTGCTACAGTACTTGACGAATCTCTACAATCACTTATAGTGGACTCAGCAGAAAATCCATCAACCGTGGTTTCTCCTGATTGGTTGCGGCCTTTGCACCAATCAGTGACAGACAATGGCCCATCCAACATACCAAATGCAGACTTTAAGGCCGTCTTTATGTCAGACTGCAGCAAACTAATCACAGATGAAGCGTGAACCTGAAATGGGGGGGGGAGGTGATCATCAGATTTCTTCTCAAACATAATTCCATAAGGAAATATACTCATATATACCTAAATCAGATTGACAGAACAAGGTGGCCATGTAAAGTATCACATCTTGCTTACAAAGGTGCTCAAAACCAAACCATCAGGTTGCTTTTCCGACCAAAAAAAAAAAAAGAATATTTATATGTATAATGAAGAATCCATTCTGTTGTGCCAATTTCTTCATAGCAAGCACGCATGCACACACGCGCGCACACAAGAGATCAGCATCAGCATGCTCCTAGGGGGGAAAAATATATATCTACAGAAGAAACCATATATAACAAGAGCTTACATCAGCAGAGAGTGGATCAGTTAACTCCACACCAGCAATGTCCAGGGAGTGACAAGAAGCCAGTGTACCCCCACAACCTGCATGGACCATAGAAGGCCCACAAGAAAATCCCTTTCTCCACTGCTCTTGTAAAGCAAGCCAACCATAAGGACCATCACCACAATCTGAGTCCAGGGCCAAATCAACAAAAGCAGTAGCTTGTTGTACAATTAATGTAATGCCATCAAGAAGTTCCTGAAGTGGTTGTCGTTGCCCATAAGAAAGCATACCCTCATCACCGAATGAGGTATGAGGCAAGGATGTGCTAATTTCCATACTAGATGAACTTGAGGGTTTCGAGACCCGAGGAGCTCCTACAGAGCGCCAAACACCAACAGGCGCATTGAGATGTCCATCTATTATTCCTCCATCATTATCACCAGCAATTCTAATTGGTATGGAATCTTTCCTCTTCAGCTCATATTTTCCCGATACATTATCTGGCATCATACTTGGTTCACCAGGCAGCCTGCCAATAGATGAAAGACTACTTGAAGACAATAAGGTGTGCCGTATCCTACACATTGACGCCTGGAATATGAGGCATTCAATTTCAGTTGCAGGAATGGTACTCATTGACAAAAAGAAATTTTCTGAGTCAAATGTCCCTTCAATCATTTTCCTCTGAGATGCTTTGACAGCATTTGTAGAATTAAGTGTTGAGAATGAAGATGGTGCAACCCCATCACGTGTGAGTACAGTGTCTTTACTACTTGTAAACAATCTTCCGTCTTGTTGCTCTTTACCACTGCCCACATGGATGTAATAGTTCTTTGACCAGAGAATGTTGTTTGCATCTTTCTTTCCAGGACATGCTTTTGAATTCATTGGCATACCAGTCTTCTCATCACATACATCAAAGCAAGGAGAAGGTGGTGTTGCACCATACGTGTAATTATTTGCACTTGAACTTGAACTCTCCACTTTTCTAGATTTTGGCAAGTATGGGCTTCGGAAAATGGAAGATGAGACTTCACTTGTAGGGGTTTCAACAGCTCCATATTCAGGAGCAAATGTCATCAGTGCCTCGGCTTTTATTATGTGATCAAATTCACTGACATTAGATGCTGAAGAGCAGTTCACAGGACCTGATGCCAAAGCACCATTTCCGACTCCTTGATTTTTGCCGAGTGTCTCTTCCATGGGTGCCGGAGGGGGTGGGATAAGGCTTTCGAACGATGCAAAACCCTCTGAAAGAAGCAACTGATCAGAAACATCCATAGCCCCAGCTGGATTGTCGACTACATCGCCAGAATCTGGAGCGGAAAACATAAGTGTCTGAGATTCTGCAGTTCCTGGGGGCTTCACAGTACAAAGATACATCATCAGACTTAAAAGAAGCACAATAATCTTTATTCTTTTGGTCAAAAGAAGCACAATCATCTTATTAAACTGAACAGAGATGAAAAACACTGTGGGTCTGGACTCTGAAGAAAGGAAACTGAAAACCTCAATTCAAGCAAATCAATGAATATTAATGTTCCTCCAGTAAGTCCATGGTTCTAGGGTCTAGATTTCAATTTACTAATAAATAATTGTTTTGATCAATTCAAATGAAGTTGGCATCAAATAACTGGGAATGTATACGTGAAGATCAATCAAACAAATACATTGCAATACAAACTGCAGAGAAGCCGCTGTTTTTAAAGAAAATTTATCAACATATGCACTGCACTCAGATAAGAAAATACCTCCCCAAAAGGCAAGGCATCATTTTCAAAGAAATCTCCAAAACCTCCAAACTCATCCAGCAAAGCATGTATATCGGTGCCATTGTCACTATCATCACCATCCCAATCCCAATGAGATCCAATCTGTTCATTTGCAAATCCAGTGATCGCCGAGTTGTTGACTTCCACAGAACCATAATCAGACTTGTATGTATCCTGCAAAGAAGCACTTGTAGATGTACCCACTTGAGCAAACGATTCAGTCATCCCAGGTCGAGGGCGCTTAGAACCCTGTAGAAAAAGAATAGTCACATTATCCCACAAACTCATCTGCTACAAACAAACAGAAGTCATGAAATCAATCTCAATACTGCTGCATTCTGAGATTTACTATTCAATAGACAGATATATCCAGATATAAATGAGTTCACATTCAATATTCATAAAAGTGCTGCATCCTAATACAGTTGGGTTCACATTTATCATCCATAAGAAAATACACAAATTCCATGATTTTATTAACAAATCAATTGCACCAAGAACTAAAAGAAAAGTAACAATAAACTCGTAGCTTGCAGTGAACTTATTATGAATAAAATTGGCAGCACTCTTAGTCAACATATTGGGTACTACATAGCCATGTGACGAGCATCCGACAGTACCCAGTATGTTGCAGACCCTTCTCCCTACTAACACTAGCTTGGGCATCTTTGCAGACTCAACAGTGATCTAATACCTTAACACTGCAAAAATTATTTTGTTTTCTTATTTGTGTTTGCTACTGTCAGATAGAGTGATATTACAGACAAAAAAGAAAAAAAGAAAAATCAATAGTTTCCCGAAGCTGCAAGTTGGTGTCCATATAACATGGGAGAAATATGTTTATTAAAGATTAGATAAAGTACCAATTTCAACATATCATTTTCTGCACGATCGTGAAAAGATAAACCAGACTGTCTACAGCTTAAAGAATCAGCGTCAGCCTCTAGTTCACTGGCTCCTGTTGCCATCTTGTAATCAGTTTCACTCGAGCTGCTACTTATGCTACTTATGCTGCTACAATTACTGTTGCTACTACTATTATAGCCACGTTGTGTGCGAATACCATTGGTTTCATTCCATTCCTCCATAGGATCTATACTATCAGAACTGCTGAAACGATAACAACCAGAAGAGAGAAGATAAGAAAATAAGTTTTATCCAACATATATAGTAAAGTGTGAGAGTGTGTGTGTGTGATCTCTATCTATAAGGAAATTTTTACATGAACCTCATACAATAAAAAATATAGTTACAATAACTAGAAACAAAGGTCAAATGTATTGTTTAAACATCAGTACATTTTCTATTTACCAAAGGGGAAGGGGAAATCCAACTTGGGACAGCACTTTGTTGTAGAGAAATGCCTTAGCATTTTGGGCAACTTCAAGTCCTATTAAGTAATATCAGATGAGAGGCAACTGGTCTAAACTAGTCCGGCACAGAAAAAGATTGCACCAATACTACACCAATCCACCACAATTGCTAACTTTTTGTTTTCTTTTGTATAAAGAAACCTTTGTTACTAACAAAATTCACATTTCACTCCAATATCAAGCCACAAACAGATTGAATTCAATTTCCATGGTCTTTCTGAGGGTTCTGGACTCCAACTTTAGCCTTAAGATTCTACAATCCATATATTATTCCCAAGGCTACTACATCATTAGCCATAGATAGCACATTATTTTCTCAATCCTCTTTCCCTACATTGCCTGCACTCTACTATCCGAAAATTCCTACAACCTGAAGCCCTGCTAGATAATTAATAGCTATAGATTTTTTTTTCTTTATTCTTAATCCCTGTATCCATCTAAGTCCCAATTATGTTACTGTTGTTCTAAGTCATGCTAATGACAGTGACATCAGCAACCATAGTCCACCAAAAGAAATGCAAATGTACGTGCGCGCACGCAGAAGCGTGTGTTCTAATAGTTCCATGCTAGAGAGAACCTCAAAAAGAATTAACTTACTATATTGAAGGCACAGTATGACAATAAAAATATCTTAACTGAAGAATGCTAGAATACATAAAAGAAGTCACTAACCAAAGCATAAAGAAAGATGAGCCTGGCATGGAGGGCCCTATCCAATTCTGCAGCCAAAATCTGCAAGTTCATGACAGTAACCATTGCAATATATAAGGAGCAGAACACATAAATAAAAAAGTCTAAACAGTTCATCTTGGACAATATAGGTGAAAAACTCATATTGGACTGAACTAATTGTTTCTGTGAATTGCACAGGTTATTGCTTGTGGACAAAAACAATACCAATCAGGATGGACAAAACTGTCATTGCACAAGTTCCGAAAAATTTAATCTATCTAAGCATATACAAGATATCCATCTTTTTGTATAAGAAAGAATGTTATACCATTAATCACAAAAGGTGCAGTGGGCAGTGTATCCAGAAACAAACTACAAATATGCTGAACCTAAAAAATCCAGGAGGAAAACTAGAACTACAGGATCAAGACATAGCAGCTGCTAGTCTACTACCGCTTGTTCAACTAGATCTAGACTACTGCAGCTTTCCAATTGGAAAATATCCCCCAAACCCTAAAGACTGCCTATACTGATGCACAGTAAGAACATAAAACTGGGTTGGACTATTGCAACTAATTTGAACCAAGCTGATAACAAATATTCAATTTCATGACTGCAGCTATACTTGACTGAGAAAAATTAAGTACCTTTTCAGAGATGATCTCGCAAATTGCAAAGTTGGGACAAGCACTGCCTCAGCTGGATATACAAATGTTTTCTCATAAACTGTTGAATTATCCAAAGATCCCTTCTGATCACCTCTTCCTAAAGCAGGAGATTCAGCAAGTTGATGCTTCACTACATTCCTGAAGGAATGTGAGTTTGATTGCAAGGCCCTGTCACTACCAGGTCTAGGACAGCCAAGAGTAACTTCAACATAGCAACTTTGACCCCTAAGTTGGCAACCAGAACCTTGAGAGACGTGATTTGGCAGACCAATGAAACCATTTGAAGTCTTAGACTTGCTAGAACTGCTGGAAGTAAAATAAATAATTAAATAAACAAACTTAAAAAGTGGTACTCAAAATAGAAGATTAAACACACATGATAAAAGAGTTAAACTACCTGAAATACACTTGTTTCACAAGATCACTTGGGCAACATCCAGTAAGCCTACCACATATTCCATGAGGAGATGCAATTACTGTGACAATCGATCCAAAACAATTTTAGTACAGACCAAATACTTCAGGTGATAACATAATTAGGCATATTTTTATCTTGCCACCAACAGCGAAATTCAACCAAAAGGGAACATTGGGTGGGCTCAGTATCAACAGGACCTGGATGGGATCTTCAATACTCTTATTCTGAAGCCTTCCTCCAATAAATAAAATATAAAAAAAAAAATTTGATAAAAAACAGAACAAAATCCTCAAGTAAAGATATCCCTCCACTATCTTCACTTGCTAGCATTAAGATTTACCTACTTCAGGTAATTCGGCATATTTTTATCTAGCCAACAACCATGAAACCAGAGGCAGAGTTAAGGCACAAATTTTGGGTGAGCTAACTCTAGTGTGGACGTACATATATACTTTTTCTTCTTAAAAACAACAGAGCTGCAGTTGGTGCAGCGATTTGCCCAGTTTAGTGTTTGCAAATGGTCCTTGGTTCAAGTGTTAGTGCAGCAGACAGTTTTTTTGTATTTTACCAAAAACTTGCCCAGCTTTAGCTGGGTAAGGATGCTCTTAGATTCACCTCTGTACCAAAAGGGAATATTGGGTTCAGTTTCAACAGATCCTGGTTGGGATCTTCAAAACAACCACCTTTTTTTATTTTTTTATTTTATATATATATATAATATATTTTTCTGAACCAATTCCTAGTGGAGCATCTTCTCCCCTAGACTCCATAAACACTGCTCCAACCACAAGTTCTCAAACTAGAACAACACTGGGACAAGCTTATATGATTATTTTCTAGGAAAATCCTCCTCTATCTAATCAAGGCTTCTTGCTAAACAGAATGCAAAATATAAGACTAGATCCTTCTCCTATATTCAATCAGACTAAAAAAAAAAAAAAAGCAGCATTCTAATGTAGTAATCAAGTTAGAGAGTTCAACTACACCTCATAAAAGTAAATAACCGAACCCATAACATAGAAATTACACAAACCTGGAAGCCTATAACCAGAATTTTTGGAAGAATGCTTCAGTACTCTCTCCAAATCACCACTGGAAAGTGCTCGGACATGCCTATAATGAGTTTTTAATGCAAAAATCTGTTTCCATTAGTGTTACATTAACAAATAATCCAGTAAATAGAATGAAGGTTTAAACTTTACATACTTTGCTGACACTAACGCATGCACAAATATTCCCTCTTCGGTGGCAGCAAAAATAAATTCAATTGTAGGCTGCCCTCTCCTGCAAAACATCAATCAAGCAATAGGCAATTCAAACTAGCATCAGAAAAATCATCACCTATTAAGGTAAAACGGCTCAGGAACAGAAAAAGTAGTTCAATGCATGCCCATGTGCACACACCAAAAAGAAAGAAATGAAGAAGTTACTTTGCTTTGCAGATCCTGAGTTGGGCAGATAGGCATTTTACGGCCAATTCAGTTAATTGTCCTTTTTGAAGAGAAATAACATTTTATTAGAAAATACCCCCTCCTCAAAATGACTTCGTTTTTAAGAGAAATGACATCTTAGTGATCTTACCAATTCAATCATTTTACAGCCAATTCAGTTAATGTCTTACTATTATGTAGATGGTGATCATCACTGTGTAGTAATTAATACTTCCAATCTTTATAATACATTTCGATCCGTCGGGATGTTAACGAACATATAAAATACCTGAGATGCTCTTCACTTTGTGATGGATGGAACTTTGAAAAAACATCTCCAAATCTCATATAGGCGAATCCAGATAGCACTCTGTAGATATAATGAAATAATTGTCAAATATGAGCGTGATGAACATTATTCCAAGGACTTTGGATTATTGATGTACAATGACCTCTCTATACGATTCCTCAGAGCCTGAGAAAGGGCAGTTGCAACCTCTTCTGAGTCCCCAGGAGATATCCAAACTCCAGATGCAACAACTTCCTCGAAACAAATCAAAATCATAATTAAATTCACAGACACAATTATATATCATAAATACATACGCAATCCGGCTATAGTACAAAACAAGTATTTGATAAAAATAAAAATAACTATCATTTATTCATTCATAAGTAATAGATGCTACAATAATAAGACCCAAGAGCACATAGTACCTCTTAATTTAGACACTGCAACTTGAGCAGAGTCGGGAACAGTTGAATAACGCCCAGGCAGGAAAAGCCATAGTTTAATTTTCTCATCTGTTTATGTTGTACAAAGCAGAAGTTAGAACCAAATATGGTATCCCATACAACAGACAGTATATGTGAAACTCTCCATATTCTGTTAAACAAGTTACAAATAAAAACCAAAGCCAGAAGCAAAAGCTATTAGGTAAGGAAGTTTATTGGATATTCATACCTACACTAATGATTGTCAATTATCAAATCGGATTATTTCACCAACAAAATCAACAAAACGGTCACACATTGAGGAACCACATGACCCATTTCTTACCCGGGTTGTGCATGCCCTGTGATGGATCCCAAGGCCCAACAAAGGAATTGGTCCATGTGCTGAGTAATCCTTCCTTCTGCAACTGTAAATGTGATGAAAGTACCATCTGCGTGGCAGCATCTTTCACACTGCTGCTTGAGGAAAAAAACATTTATGTCACTTAATGCTTAAAGACCATGACAAAGAAAACCTTTCGCCTAATTATTAGGAAACTGAGAAAGAACCTGGGACAGATTTTTAACCTTTTGTCTGGTAGTTTGATCAACTCCGACTCGTGAGGGAGATATTGATACCATGATAGTTGATTAAAACCAGGCTGCAAAATTGACCTCAAGCAGTTACAATAGTACTAGAATAAATTAAGTACCCTAACTAAATATGGCATTTCACAACACCCAAAAGAACATAGAATACCATCAAGTAAACTATTCAAAGAATTACAGTCAGAGAGCTCATTTACATACTTAAAGATTATCGAGAGTCCACCCTACATTGTGCTTCCATTTTCCTCTTGGAAACACTCTACACTTTATTCTGACATGGTGTGAATTTGAAGAGTTTAAGTGAACCTACATAACTTCAGGGTGTTTCTTCGTTTACGACAATTAAACTATACTGTAATACTTGTACATTCTTTCCTCCATAACTACAGGTTCGATACGATTATATTCACTCTCATATCCCCCTTAACAGGTTATCAAACATACCTTCACTCAAAACATTAAGCAACACCATATTATACTGAAATCCAATAACTGAAGCTGCGAGAATTCAAAGCTAGTGAAAGAAAAGGAGACGTACAAGTTTGAAAACATTGGTCCACATTCCTTTTCAGTATGATCGTATAATCTACAAAGCTCCTTCCTTTTCCTTCAGTCCTCAACTATTCCCAAGCTTCCGTTCTTCTTGTGAAAACTCACACCAAATCAAAACCCCAAGAACTTCTCATCCTGCAAAACAATAGCTCAAACATTCATACCACCGCAACCTCATAATAAAACAAAAAAGCAATGAAATTGCAAAGAAAGAGAGTGTAAACCCTAACATGAAAGCTGAGAATTCAGAAACAAGCCTCGAAATTTGAAAATTGAGCTCGGAAGATTTGTTGAGCAGCTTTCAAAAACGGAGTAATTGAAAATTGGGGAAATTGAGGGAGATGGAATGGAATTCGAATTCGAATTCGAATTTTGGGGGAGAGGGGTTGTTCTTCACTGAACAGAGTCCACGGGAATTGATTTGGATCGAGAGCGCGTAAACGAATCGGATCTTCAGTCGGGTTCTACTTGATGTATTGATTATATAGCTCAACCCTGCACCCACACTTTGATTTTAGCTGAAATACTAATAACAAAATTAAAAATTAAATAAAAATTAAACTGTTTTTCCTTTTTTATATTTTACATAAAAAGCTTGTTTTTGTAAATTTATTTTTACCCAATTCCATACTTCATAAGCTCACATTAGTGAATTATGAAATCTTTTTAATTCAAGCTATAATGCTTTTATTTTATCTTAATAATATTAATTTCTCATTGATAGAATTTAACAATAATTTTTTAATGAGAGTTTCTATTAGAGCCTCTAAAATTTTCTCCTAATACCTCCCTTGCTCATTACACCTCCTTTTTTTCTTTCTAAACAACAAATTCGCTTATTACTAACATAACCTTATTCATATAATAGCATATATACAAATATAGAAACTTGAGGTAACTTTATTCTCCATAAATCCATTTACTAGTCTTTCTTTACCAATGTTCTTTTTTCAATTTTTTTTGTTGCTAATCCTTCATTTTTGTTTAACCTCCATGACTTTTGATTTCCAATTAACTACCAACCCAACTCAAGTGTCAAGTGTTCCTAATACAAAATTATTGAGGTGAATTTCTTTTTGACACATGCAAGCTTCTTCATAGAGATCATTATTTTTTTTTTTTCTTATATGCCTAGGGTATGAATCAAAATGCATATATAATCAAGTAAAATCATGCAAATAAATGTTAGTAACTCAATACATTTTTTCTATTATTATTAAAGTACTTATGTTTGTCATTTATTTAGTATCTTTCTTTTTTATAGGGGTGAGATAGCAAGCCAAAACGGTTATGTTAATGAGTTAGTAACACATTCACCCAGTCAGTATTCCAACCGAGGTCCCTGAGAGTGTCTCAACAAAATCATACTTATTTCGTATCTTGAATTTGAAAAGTGATCTTCACATTAATTAGATGAAGATATGGAAATGGATTTTATGTCATTTATAAATTAGAAGTGTAGAGAAATAATTTTTGCTTGTGATTTGTTGTACATAATAGTATTTTCATATTGGGATAAATAGGTAATTTGATAATTCAAAAAGAAGAGAGGTCAAATGAAAAATTTTGGAGATCCCACTAAAAATACTCAACATAAATATCTATTGAATAAATTTTAAATAATATAAATTTCTTAATGATCGACTTTTAAGATTCCAATTTTGATTTGTGAGTTTTTCCAGAAAGAAACCTATTAATTGTGTGGATTAAGTCGATGACTACCATTATGTCACAAATAACTATAATGAAGATAAATTATTATAAAAAGTCAATTAATTTTTCCTTTTAAGAAATTTATATCATTTCCACCTAGGTATACTGTTCAACTCCGCATAATCTTGGTTGTTAGTGGCAGTTAAAGAGCTTTTGAATAAAATTAGGTTTTTGAAATACAAGCTTGCTTTTACTTCTAGAATCTTCCGTTAATAACTTGGTTCTAAGGCTCTAAGCGAACGATCCTTAAAAACATCTCCATAAGTTCTCGTACCACATTTCTATTATAGAACTCAAACAATAAAATTTTGTATAATTTTTCTATTGTAATTCCAACAGTTTCTTTATTCTATCCTTTATAATTAAAAAAATATAATTAAATAACTTATTATGCAGGTGCATATAATTTGAAACGAGAGATGCGTTAAGCATTTAATCATAAGAAAAATAATCGCCTTTGTAAATATAAATTTTTTTATTTCTCTTTCTACTACTAACTATTTCTAAAATATGGATAAATATAAGTAGAGTACGGAGAAGGGAAGTCATTGAAGCAAATCATTTTTTTAATAGACAAAAAAAAAATAGTTATTGGATATTGCACTATGAAATCGGATTGAGAATTATTAAAATATTATCGGCTAAATGAATTTGCATTGTGATTTAAGTTCATGTTGAAAAACCGAACCAATGTAACCACGTCCATCTCTTTGGGGTCATCTAAGGTACCTTGATGTATGTCAAACCCTTGTGTTTTTATTTTTGTTTATTTTTAATAAATTAATGTAGTGGAAACCTATTAAACTGGTTAATAAGTTACCCACTTAAATGTTGACATGTGTCATTTTTAAAAATATGGGTCATCTGTTATTTCATCCAAAAAAAAATTTGGAAACAACAAAGAACTATGTACCTACTTGACTTTGGACCTAACTAAAATAACATCTTGATCTCCATCTAAGTTCTTGATCAACAATATCCGGTATATCAGCAAAAACAAACGGACCTGGATCCATGATGTATACCACATGTAACAACATCATGAAGATGGTTAATATTGGAATACGAGAAGTCCATATTGTATGCAATTCTTAAGCATTTCTAAACTTCAATATTAATTTCCTACATTACTTTAAAATAAATGATATAAGAACGCATTTGAGATGTGAACTTTATAATGATCTTTGTTCGGAAGATAAACGTAAGCAAATCGTTTAAAATAAACTAAAAGAAGTAAGATTGATGCTCAAATCATAAATTTTTTATTGTAAGATTTATATGTATTTATTTTTATACCTTTATCTGTAAAATTTCTTCTAAGGGTGAAAAATCCATACATACAAATGTTTTCATTGTCTAAAAAAAAAAAAGAGGAATAGCAATTACAATATATGATATGTACAAATGCAGACATATTGAATAATTTTCATTGTTTTTTGCATTTTCCTACAATAGTACTAGACACGTTTTTGCCGTTCTTATTCTCGAAAATTGTTTTCAGAATAAACTACCAAACACACTTATAGATCTCAAAAATAAAATCTCGTTTTCATTTTCAAAATTTGTTTTTAGAAAATCATTCCAAAGCGTTACTAAACAAGCCCCAAGATATTAACTGAAAAAATAGTGTGGGCAGTATATATCTTTGTCATATACAAAATCAAAAACATGAGTCGTCTCTATCTGCCACCCACGAAACTTCTTAGTCATGCCCACCAGATTACCCTTGTATCGTATCTTACGAAAATGCTCCACGAGTCCTTATTGACATAGTTTTGAAAAAAAAATTAACGAAGCATTTAAGAATTAAATAAAACTAATATCAAAGTAAAAATAAATTTTGCCACACAATCAGTGTCATCTATTTGATCCATTTCAATAATGTCTAGATCAAAGGTTGAAAATGACTCAACATGCAACGCATGATACAATTCTCGCTCGCTATGAGCATTCAAAATCTTATAGATCCTCTCTCCAATAACACTTCTGAAGGCAACTATAAAAGCAGTCTGATCAAATGACTCGTCATTAAGGACAACGACTAAAGTGCCAACTGTATCATAAAAAATCTAAGGTTATCCTTGATTGTCATTTCATCCAAAACAACAAATAACAATCTATCTGATTTTGGATCTAACTCAATAACATCTTGATCTCCGACTACCGCCTTGGTTGTACACCTTGCGACAGTTGGCTGACTTGGTCAAGAAGAAACAGATTGTTCCTCCATTAACTCGACCCGCCTCTTCGACTATCCAAGACAGTAACTTGACCCTAGAGAATTTGAACGGGCTAATTGCACAGGGAATGGAACAGGCTCGAGTTCAGCTTAATCTTGTTTCAGGGGTCACACCACCGCCATACACTTGCTACGTCTAAGTTGCCTCCTTTCCCACTTTCCTCGACCACTGCTAGGGTCACACCAACAGCAAGCACTCTTGCTCCCTCATCGTCACCTGGGGTCACACCATCGCAAAACACTTTTGTTATGTCTAAGTTGCCTCCTTATCCACTTCCCTCGACCACTACTGTCACACCAACAATAAGCACTCTTGCTCCCTCATCAACCTCTGTGGATTTACCTCACTCGAGTCCACCGGTAAGTCACAGACTGACTTTTGGAACAGTTGGGCATATCCTTAAGCAGGATGCAGGACTAGAGCAAACTGTCCCAAGTGTTCTCATCTCTAATACTGGTGTTTTCCCACCCATGCTTGAATACTGAGCACCCATCCTTAATCATTTATCAAAAATAACATCTTGATCTCCATCTAAGTTCTTCATTAATAATCTTCGGTATATTAGCAAAAACAAACACACTTGAATCCTTGATCTATATCCTATGCAACAACATGATAAAAAGGAATGCGAAACATCCATCTTGTATGCAATTCATAAGCATTTTCAAACTTCAATATGAATTTTCTCCATTATTTCATAATGAATTATATAAGAACGCTTTTGGGATGCGAACTTCATAATGGTCCTTGTTCGGCAGAAAAACGTAGGCAAGTTGTCCAAAATATACTAAAAGAAGTAAAGATTAATGCTCGATTTATGAATTTTTTATGGTAAGATATTTGTGCAATTTATTTATTTTTATAGCTTTAACTGTAAAATCTCTTCTTCTTTTTTTTGAACAAAGTTAGAATTTTATGCTTAGTTGTTGTTATTTACAAGAATGCTTGAAGTCAGATGCTCTAATGAACACTAAGTCTCTAACATGTGTTTATCCTATTTATATCACTTAATTTCTGCATCAATCTCAAAATCATCACTATTACTAAACTTTGCAAACTTGAGACCATATGACTTGACATCGTTTCATTATCTATTACTTTATTGTCCAAATCCAAGACAATGGTCATATATCTATAGTCAACTAGTTGAATGCTATAGAAGGTTTGCAAAAACATTGTAATAGTAGAAACAAGGAGGGATAGAGCCTATAAGTTCTCATCACACCATATGAACGTGCAAGTTAGGACTTAATGTTTACAATAGTCATCTACATTAAACCTATTAAAATCTAACTTGATTGACAAACAAGAAACTGATATCAAAATAGAAAAAGAAAACCACATCTACTGTATCCTGAAATGTCTAAGGCAGGAATTGAAAAAATCCTAAAGTTTAGATTGCATCTCAGTCTTCTAAAATTCCCTTTAGGGGGCCGCCTAGGCCCTATAAAGTGGTTAGCCAATGACTAAACTTTAATATTAATTTCCTCCATTATTTCACAACTAGTGAAGAATCGATAATAGGTAGAATTTAATATGGGTGATCAATAAAATAGAAAAATTGTTGTTTTTATTATAAATAAACAAGGCAACTACACTCCATGGTTTTTTATTTCTGTTGCGCCTGGGTTCATTGTAGGATTCTGGGGAGTCTGTGGTTTATTGATTTTCAACAAGACATGAAGATGATGCCTAGAAAATGTACAAGATATATTCTATGCATGTAATGATCGTTGTGCGTATCAACAAGATGAAGAGAAGGCTTAATGCTAGCTAGACTTGAGTTTGTAATTTCCTTACCGTTGGTAAAATAAGGTGCCATTTGCTTGTTTTTAATTATCAGCTTGTGGAGCCTAGATTTTGAGAGTGATGCTTGTGATATGCTTCATCTTTTTAATGAGTTCTATCCACCACTTCCTTTCAATGAAAACTAAAGTATTAACAAAATAGCAAATAAGATGAGTTTCTATAACAGGATCCCAGCATAATCATCAACTTACTCAAAATGATAGGAGAAACCAACATCAAATCAATCACCATCGAAGCACCGCAATGGCAAAGATAATGTGCAACTGTTGCATGCCTTGTAGTTCCTAATATATCAAGAACGAAATGAAATAAGAGTGCTTCTATTCATACCTCTAAAATTAGTATTTAGGCCTCTTAGCTAAATGGAGCTCCAACTTACTTTTTAAAATAACCAATATCCTAAGTACACCTCCATAATTATCCCAAAGTGCCCCTAAATAATCTAGCCAAAATTAGGGTCTTAAGAAAGCTTTCATATATAGCAAAGTAGCTACATAATTAGCAGAAGATAATATTCAAAAATCTGCAATTTCACTCTTATTCTACGATAGTTGTTGTAGCTGACCCAATTTGCAACTCTCACCATATCGTACATGCACAATACATTCTTCATGTGTCGTTGGTGAACATATGTTTCAATTTCTTGTTCTTTGCCTCTGGAAAAATGAAGCGAATCATCAAAAACTTGGGCTTTCATCATATTACTTATGCGGTCAACTAGCTCTACAGCTACGAAATCCAAATTGCAACTAAATACAATCAAATATAAAAGAAAGACAGCAGAAAAAACGTACTGAATCAATTATTAGAGAAAAACACAGTTTATTTTTGATTCATGACCAAAAAAGTTGGGGAACTGAAGCTATAAAGAATTCTTTTAAACTCACATACTCTGTATTGTCTAAGAAAGGGTCTGTTCAATCAAATAACCTTATGTTGTTAATCAACAAACCCTTTGTTGATCCAATTCCTTTCACGTTCAATTTTGTATGATTTTATCCAATGCCCCTTCTTGTGTTGTGGTTTACACATCCTTGCATGAATAAAGGACTTTGTGATTACAACAAAAATGAAGAAAAAGAGAAGGCTTTGTTGTTCTGATACCAATGGAAGCATTTGTGATCTACATATATAAGTTTCACATTATTTTTTCTTCAAAATTTGTTTTATTCTTATTTTCTTTTGTCTTTATTGCTCATTTTATATGAATTGACAAAGTCAACTATCACATGAGAAAAAAAAATGAAGGCCCATTTAGCAATTTTGGAGGTATGAATAGAAATCTCATGAAATAATACAACTTGCACTGAAAATGTCAAATCTTTGTACAAATTAGTTTTTTTTTTTGCCCTTATTGATAATTTTTTTTTTGGTCAAAGATACCTCAATTAAAGACAGCCAAAGGTTGAAAACATACAAATACGAAATAAACTGATAAGGTAAAGTACAGATAAAGCCACTTGACCAGAGGATAAAGAAAAAAAAGATTAGTGAGGACGTGTTAATCCTTCATAAGCAATAACAAAGACTAGGGAGGACCCAAACATCGCACAACCTCTATTTGGCTAGCTTAGTAGCTGCATCAGCAGAATGGTTAGCTTCTCTAGAAATCCACTTCCACAAGACAATGTTAAGAAGCCTCCGAAGACGGTGAAATTCTTGTAGGAAAAGCTATATCCTCCAATTGCCTCTCTCAATAACATTGTTCAAAGCCAAAATCAATTCTTTTGAGTCACTTTCTATAATCACATTCTCTAGTTTCAACTCCTGTACCAATTTCAAACCCTCCACCAAAGCTATTGCTTGTACTTCTATTGGGGAATCTACCGAGATAGATTTGGATGACTCAGCAACAAAGGTTCCTATGCCATTTCTAATAATTGCACCTATGCCTGCTTAGTCAGAATTTGGATCTCACGCTCCATCCACATTTAGCTTCAGAAATGGTGTAGATTA
The DNA here is from genome assembly GCA_024704745.1 of Rosa lucieae. Lineage (NCBI taxonomy): Eukaryota > Viridiplantae > Streptophyta > Magnoliopsida > Rosales > Rosaceae > Rosa > Rosa lucieae. The sequence continues at coordinate 86,642,768 of CM045496.1, read as the reverse complement.
AGGGGTCCAAACCTTTTCTGTACCAGCTGTGAATATGAACTGAAGGTTTTTTAGTCCTTCTCGTTGCTTTAAGAAACTCTAAAGATTGAGAGAATCAGCTGCAAATATAGCTTCAGTTGGAGACAAAGTTTTGCTCTTGTAAAGTGTAAACGAATGAGCAGTGCCCCTTCCAAATGCACCATATTAAACAAGCAAACAGAGATAATACCTTTTTTTTTTTTGAAGAACCTGGGGAGGGTTGAATCAGATAGATGGATAATCCAGGCATCTAAAGTAGTAATCTCATGCTTTGGTATATGCAAACCCAAAGTACTTCCAAACCATACACAATCAGTCCATGAGCAAAGAAGAAGCAATGCTCCACAGATTCCTCAAAATTACCACAAACAGGACAAATAAGAGATTTGAGCAGCTTCCTTTTAAACAAATTGTAGTAAGAAGGGATGAAGTTTGGATAGCTCTCCATAAGAAGTGACAAACTTTGGGAATGGTATCAATGCTCCAAATGATCTTCCAGGCTTTATTGTTAATCACCTGGGAAGAAGTGGTGTTGGGAATATGGGATACTGGTTTATGCAAATAGTGGTACCAAATTTCATAGTGAACATGCCATTCTTTTTAAATGACCAGAACAAACGATCGGCAATGTTCAGGTCTCCAATTGGAATAGCTTTGATGATATTGGCTTCAGCAGTAGGAATAAAAGTTCAATATGATCAATTTTCCATGAGTGTGTATCCTCATCAATTAACTCATTAACAGATAGTGGAGTAAATCTGTTGTTAGTTGGGAATGGATGAAGGATGCCATCCTCATTTTTAGTCAACCATTTATCATTTCAAACTTGGACATTTTTTCCACTGTTGATCTACCATCTTGAACCTTTCTCAATGGTTTCCCTACCAGCAATAATACTACTACAAGCCTCTGATGATCTAGAACATACCTTAGCTTGGAAGAAGTTGTAATAGTTGAAGTATCTTGCCTTTAAAACTTTGACCATAGTGCATTGGGATTGTTTTTAATTCTCCAACATTGAGAAAGATTTAAGATGGTAGATCAACATATCAAAGTTGTCAAAGATCGAAGTCAATTTCTACAAATCATCGCGCGTCTGGTGGCTGCTCGATGTTTGGACAGACCTCTGGCCTCACCAACGTTATGATCTGCTATCGGACAGGTGTTTGATCTTGGGTTCTCTGGTTTTGGGATTTGTGGTGCTCGAGGTGTTGACAGTGAGTCAGTGAGATTGATTTTGGTTATGTTTCGAAGCTTCTTCGTGGCTTGGGTAGTTGTGAGCACAGTTTCAAGGGACAACGTGGGCAAGAAAGATCCAGGCAGTGGTGGTAGACTGGTAGTGTTGACGTCATCAATGGGTTTATGTGGAATGTTGGGGTGCAGGGGATCTAATTATGTTTTGGATCAGGTCTGGTATGAGTTCAAATATCTTCTTCTGAGTAGTGGCTGTGCGGTGGTGGTGGTGTTCTTGATAAAGTTTGTTTAATTGTTTTTTTTATTGTTTTTGAATAAGTCATTGGTTGTCCTATTCTGTAGGAAGTCAGCTTATATGGGATAGGTGAATCCCAATTCTTTAGGAGTACTCTGAGTGTAGAGTTATGGAGTTGGTTGACTCCTGTTTCTTAGCTAAGTTTGTTTTTAGTTCTTCATATAAAAGTTGTAATCAGTACGTTGTATTTTGAAGTTGAATGAAGTCGAATGAAGTTGAATTCCAGCTAGCTTATTGTCCTCTGTTTTCAGTTCCTTTCTATTTCAACAGTTCTTTGATGTGGGTGGCGGTGGTACGATCATGGCCATGGGTTGTGGTTGCCTGCGGTGTGTGCGCGTCTTCTCTGCACATGGAGTTGGTGGAGAGAGCTGGGCCGGGCTAACTGGTTGGGCCTAGGTTATAGCTATTCCTTGGGCCTTTGGGCTGTTTATTAGTTTTATTTTAACTAGAAATTTCCTATTTTTATAGGAAGCTAGGCACTTTTTGTGCACTCTATGCGTTTCAAGTGAATCTTCTAGAGTACTACCAAATGAGGATTCAAGTTGTAATCTACACATTTGATGTCTAATGAGTGGATTTATTTCTATGTACCACTGTGGGTACTTCCACAACTTCTTGATCTATATGTAGATGACAGAGAAATGATATGTAATGGTCATTCTGATCTGTGATAAATGGAATTGCAATTCAGTTTGGGATTAATGCACATCACAATAAAAGTTTGATGTGCATTAAGTTTTAAATCACTCCATCTCCAAGTAGTAACATAACCTTAAAAGGCTAAAAATTACAACTTATGCCATCCCCCCAACCCCAAACACCACATCTCCATGTCTAAAATGTCATTATAGTAAAATACTAAAACCAAATAAAAGAAATCTAGAAAATAAGAAAAAGAAGTACACAATTGAAATTCAAAATTTACTGCGAGGAGTTTTTCAACTTTTTACTCTTTTGATTTTTGAATTGGAAAAGTTTGAGACGAAAATACAACAATTTTATGTTATATTACTCCGAACATCGCAAGTTTGTATAAAGTGGAAGCCCAGACGCAAATCGTCCCCGCGGTGACTCGGTTTCCTCAAGACTTGAGTTGCAGTAGAGAGACTCGAAAGAAGAGAAAAGAAGAAGAAGAAAATGCAAGCGGTGGCTGCCAAACTCACTCGCCCTCACTTCCTCACCAGAACCTTAACCACCCTCACTCTCTCTTCTTCTTCTACTCTCTCCAATTTGCTATCCTCCCCCGGCCGTGACGCCGCCACCATCACCCACGCGACCAACAAGTGTCTCGCCCGCCGAACATCTCTCCTCTCGTCTCCTCCTTGGTCCGCCACTCAACACCGCGGCGCCAGAGTCCAAGGCGCCGATGTAAGTTTTCCGAACACCTTTTCCGACTGTAAATCGCATTCTCTCTCTCATCGCTAATTCATCGTGATCCTGCAGGTGAGACCTGGCAATGTGATTCAAAAGAAAGGTACTTTGTAATCAAAATTCAGTTCAAGTTTCTCTGTATGTATGTACTGATGAAATTTAATCAAATTTCGGGTGTGATTATGGTGCTGCAGATCGTATTTACCAGGTGAGAGCTGGTTTCTTCTGTTATTTTCAATTGAGAAAAACGATGTTAGTGGTTAATTAGGGTATGGTTTATGGATGTATTACTCGTAATTGTGTAGGTGATAAAGGTTGAGCATTCACATGAAGGAAGAGGAAAGGCCAACATTAAGGTGTGGAGTGTTGATCATCACTTTAGTTTACTAATTGTCACCATCATTATTACTATTAGCTAACTGAAGTTTTTGTTTTTCGTTGTAGCTGGAGCTTCGTGATGTCGACTCTGGGAACAAGACATCCCAAAGATTGGGGACAGAGGAGTCAGTTGATAGTATGGAATATCTAACTGTGCTACTAGTTTCATCTAGGATGCTTGTTGCCTTTTTGATTGGTTTATATGGTTGCTGTTTGATTCATTGGTAGTTGTGTGATCTTTTAATTGCTCTGATGACTATTTCTGCATTGGCTTTTCTTATTTGTATTCTGTTTCTGTTTTATTTTCTACAAACTCTGCTTTGACAATGAATTTACCGTCTTTATTTTTTGGGGGTTTGTTGGCAAAGAGAATGAGCAGTGCTCAAAACTTACAATGAGCATACATTGATTTTTCTACACTTACCTCTAGAAACTAATGGGCTAAAGTTAAGCCTTTTAGTGGATGCCCTTTGTTCTTTAGTACTTGTATTCTTTGGTGGATTCCCATTGCTCAATAGTGGCAGACATCCTTTACTAAAGTAATGTAATGTTGACAAATGGGCTGGATTGTCACAGTTATTTCCAGTTGCATATCTATAATATCCCATTGTTTAAGTTTTTATAGATGTGTGCTCTAAAATGATAGTCTCATATGAATTGCTACAGGAGTATTTGTGATGTCAAAAAGTTACATTTACATGTGCACAGACCGGGATGGCAAAGTATTATTGATGGAGTGAGTGTTATTACTTTCTCTTTTCTGTAAAAATTTCCTCTCGTCCTCTCCCTCTCACTTTACTGTTTTTACTTTCTCTTAAAAAACTTCTCTTTGTAATTCTTATCAGTCCTGATACGCTTGATCAGCTCGAAGTGAATGAAGACGTATTTGGAAAGAATGCTAAATACCTACAAGGTCGGTGCTTTTATGATACATGTTCCTTTCTGTTCGTTTGTTATTTATCCTATGACTTTAACCCTGAATATTATCATAGTGTCTGTATTCCAAAATATATCAATAACTCATGGTTATGGAATAAAATTTAAAGTTATAGTTTTATACAAATCGGTTCAAAGTTATTGATTACAACGGTTTGAATAAGCCTTCTAGCTTCCACCAATGGTGTTACTTAAGCTGGTTTCTGAAAATGATGTTGTCGTGTAGCTGCTGTCACATGGTTATTTTCTAACCATGTACCTGTCAAAACAATTTACCAACTGTTTGTCTTCTGTCCAGATTTCATTGATCAATGCATTGAAAGCTCTTATTGCATGACCATTCTGATAAACTCTGCTAATATTGAGGACCTTCCAGCCAACCGTTGTACTACCTCAAATACTATTTTCATGTATACGACGTTTTGTGTTCCTGGGGACTTTCTAATATGAACTGTAGTCATTTTAAGGTGATTGTCATGCATTAAACTACCAATGAGTCAACAGAAGTATAGAAACGTGAATTTATACCTAATCAGCTTATCACAATACAGGCACACTTATAGTGGATGCTTACTTATGTATTCTTTCTTGTGAGAATAATGTGTGCATGTATTCTTGCAGTTCTTGTTTTTATAACTTTCTATGATGCCTCCTAGACACAACTATCTAAGATGTCCTAGTCGTTTATGGTTATATAATAACACTACCATAGAATCCCTTGTTTTCTTGTGTTTTCTTCTGGTTGTCGTGGGCAGAAAATTGGTTTCACATATGTAATTTAAATATTGTTTCATCATCATTGATAGTTGTTGTGGCTGCCATTTGTTATACTAAACTAAAATTTGATATTCATGGTAAACAGAAGAAATGAAAGTTAGAGTGGAGCTGTTTAACGGGACCCCTTTATCTGCATCAGTTCCAAAACATGTGACCTGCACTGTCAAGGAAGCACAACCTCCTATAAAGGGGATTGCAGCAACACCTAAGTACGTTTTCTTTGTACAAATGCTACTGTATTCAGCACACTTCATCTCGCTACACATCGTTACTTTGTTTTTCAGTCTGCTTTCTCCTTGGAATATCACTTGACATGAATAAGCTGCTTGACCTGCATGATATCGTTGGGTTCATATCATTATTATGACATAAAAAGAGGGAATTCTTGTCATATAGAAATACTACAAGTCTTTCTCATAGATTGAGTATCCATATTTTATTAAAGCCTTGATAGCTAGAAGTTTATTATTGGCTGGCTTTTGTATTTTGTAAGATGAATTTGTAGGAAATTTTGTAAGATGAACATCGGAGGCTTTAGGAAGAAGAAGAAAAGATTTGTAGATAATTTTGGGGCAACTTGAGGATGAATAGATAGCTAGCGTCATTGAGGCTGTTTTGATGTCCTTCTCGATTCAAAATGAAAAGCATAAGAATCAAACTTGTTTTGTAGTTAATAGCGCTGAGGTGCAAAGAATTAGATAGAAGATGGATGAAGAATAGAAAGGAGTATACTTACTATTTTCTTTGTACGTTTTTGAGTCATATTTAATTCCTTAATACCTACACTGATGATCTATGTGCTTTTGCTATATAGCCTAACATTTTTCATAAATGCAGGGATAAAATAGCTACAATCCAAAATGGCTTCACCATAAAAGTAAGTTACATTTTTGATATAATATTTTTACACATGCTAGGTGTTTGTAGCTAATATGAGAAGAAAAATATGGTATAAAAATTAAGTAGATAGGCTGTCCATTATGGTTCTATTTGAGTTGCAATCTTGCTCCTGGAAAAGGGATTACCTTGTTGCTTGCTTGCTTGCTTGATTTCCACATTCTTGCACAGTTCAGCTTGTTGTTAGAGCTTGCTTCCCCCTTCTCCCTGTTCTACCATCCTTAAATGCATACATATGAAACACACAGATCCTTTGGGGACTGAAGAATTGAAGATATGCTATAGGTGTCATGAATCCTAAGTTGCATTTTATCTAATTTCTTTTTTTCTTTCTCATCTACCCAGGTACCAGCTCATATCATAGCTGGTGAGTCTGTGGTTATTGACACCGAGGATGACTCTTATGTTAGAAGGTAATTTGGCTGGATTGTCTTTTGTTCTCATTAATCCGAATTGATTAGTTTATTCATTTCTTAGTGATTTTAGGGAACACACACACACACGCACATTTTTGGTAGCTTTGTTTCTAGATCTTCTATTAAGCTTGTCTCATTTATTACATTTTTTTCCCTTTTGGTATCAGGGCCAAGGCATAATGCTTAATATCATTGCTACAATCTGGTGGAGACATTTTCTTTTTTATTTGTCTGAATCTGGTGTAAGGTGGAATATATTCGAGCACTAAGACGCTGGCTCGTTTCCATAATGATGAAAGTGTTTACCATCTTGAGGTAGCTGATTCAAAGTAATACATAATACATATTACTCATACAACATGGACTTTGGCAGTGGAAAAGATGCACAGCTCTTTTAGGAAGATAAAAGCTTGGCGCTCAACTTGAACAGTTTTCTTTTGGGTCAAATTCAGATCTGTAGAACAAGAATAAAAGTTTCACATCATTATTTATCCAACAACTAAAAGAAATGTTGTCAAGTACTTTATATTGGTTTTATGAGAAGGGGAAGATTTAGGGGAGTGGGATTTTTTATACTGATGCAAATTGTATTGATGCTTTCTAGTGTTATTGTAATGACCAGTGGAGATGTGGAGTGGTTTAACCAGTTCTGGTACGGCATCAACTTTTATGGAGCTATGATGATCATAGAGAGAGAGAGAGAGAGAGAGAGAGAGAGAGAACACATTCTGAAATCTGATGTTGATCTGTTTCATCTTTTTGCTATACGCAGTGACTCAGGTTCTCAATTTATGAAATTAGGTCATCTGATTTAGTGATCAAATCTGTCTGATTTGATAAAATAATTATGCGGATGTGTATAAGAAAAAGGTATAGTTATCTCACACAAAAAATATATAAAGTTGTCCATTTAAACTGACAGTCCCCTCACTATAAATACCAGGCGGAATATCAATCATGTTACTAGAATGCTTGACTACATCGCATACGACTCCTACTCCCAAAGTGCGAGGCTCAACATGAATCCATAAAGATTTCATCCCATATAGTCCGCTGGTACAATTTGCCAAAGCCAACTTCAGATCTCACTGCAGGCATCCATTACTTAAAATGCTACAATCAAATTTGCAGATTGAGTTTCTGGAGTTTTTCATAAACAAACGGCATAGGCTGCAAAACCATGAAGAAGACAACACAATCAACCAATTGCAAATATAGATCAACAGGGCGTTATTGTGTGCATGTTCATAAGAGAGAAAGCGCAGGAAAGACAGAGTACCATGACAAGATAGCAGAGGAAAAGAACTGCCGTGAAAATCTTGTGTAGAATGCAAGGGGCCCTCCTGATTTTAGAATGTCAAGGGCACAATGCAGAGAGCTAGCATATCTACCACTTTGCTTGCATGCGACAACATGTTCCACAGGAGAACGGCATACTGCAAAAGCGAATGCTGAAATTGCACTGGCACCTGAATAAAAGAGGAAGAAATTGAGCTGACACAATATTTGTATTCTGTTGAGAGCATTACGTTTGCTATCACAGTATCACCGTAGATGTATTAATCATAGTCGAGAACTTGAGATCTTAGAAACCTACATGCTAGTAGAATGCAGTTAGCAGAGTTTTTGGGATTCCCAGTTTCAGTAAATCAAGCTTGAGAATGTAGAAGGTAACAAAACAACCCACATCTTCTTTTTGTTAACAGCGAGTGGGGAGTGTTCGATCAGTTGGAAGGTATGTTAGATTTGGTCATACTGAATAACCAGCATCCATTCAGCAAAGAAATCATAACATTTGGTCATACGAAACCAATCCAAGCCATCAGATTCGTGAAACCCGAAACCCTAAACCCTAAATATGCAATGGAGATATCTGCAATTACAGAAGGACTGAGCCTTATATATACGGAATAAATAAAACGACAGAGAATGATTTTGCGTACCCAAATTTGCAGATGTCGTTCATCGGAAGTCAGAGCTCAACATACCCAGGATTTAGCAGAAGAGAAACAAATGCAGCAGTGCGCATTCGTCTTCTCATTTCTTCTAAATGTTTTAAATAACTGATATTGCCCTTGATTAGACTCTTTACCAATTAATAGGAAGAGGTTATTTTTGAAATTTTCTCATTAAACAATTCCTGCGGTCCTACCAGCAAGAGCAGAGTTCTGGGATGCTACAGAAGATGGTTCTTCCACACTTGGAAGGCCTTAACTCGCAGCTCAATTAACCAAACATGCAATGTGACTGCTTGTTTTTATAGGATTTTTCGAGAGACATGCAAGTTGAAAAAATGGGTCCGAATGAAAATATAAAAAGAAATTTATCTTTGAAATTGCTGTCACAAGTCGCCAAAAACTTTACAGGGCCATAATTTTGTGCTTGAGCGTCCGTTTAGGACAATTTTTTTTTTTGATTTAATGTAGCTCGTCGAGATCTATAGGATGGCGGAAGGAGTCCTGTGAGTTTTTATGCCAAAAAAAATAGAAGCTTTTTAATGATATGAAATTGAAGTTATATGTTTCAAGCACAACGATAAGCAATTTTGAATGCGCATTATCTTTCTGATTTGAAATATGATTTCACTTTTCACTGCAGGACATTGTAATTAATGTCATAAGACGTAGATTGAAGTGTGCATGGCCCTATAATTTATGTCATAACACTTAAACTGAAGTGTGCATGACATCAAAACAGTAAACTATTCGATCCTTATTATTGTTATAAATATATTTTACGGGTTTTATAATTTGTTATGTAAGTTTCAGCATAATGAATTTTCGCAGTCTTGCATAGCAACATGGTCTTGAGTTCAAATTACAATAACCGCAATTATTCTTTTCCCCTTTGGTCTTGAGTTCAAATTACAATAACCGCAATTATTCTTTTCCCCTTTATTTTTGATCCACGAGTCTTTCTTTATTTTATTCAAAAAAAAAAAGTCTCTCTTTATTCCTCTTTTATTCAATTGCTACTTTTATGAATTTCTTTTAATATAGGAATGGACACTAAAATGAAAACAAAGGTATTGAAACTAGTAGATATATTTGCCCAAGATCGTGAACTTATGCAGCAAAGGGAATGAAAATCAGAATGGATAGGGTTGAGGGGTCAGTGCAAGCGTCAGGGGTCGAGGGGTCATTGTCATGGGTCTGGGGCAAGAGTTAAGGGTCGATGAGGCAGCGGGGTCGAGGGTCGAGGCGTCGAGGGGTTAAGGTCGAGCCGTCGAGGGGTCAGGGGCAAGGGGTAAGGCGCAAGGCATAAGCCTAGCAAGTCTGTGTGTATGGACCCCAAAAATCTAAGCTTATTGTCATATATATGTTAAGAGTTTTTATATTGGAACCTCTAAATTTACTCACTTGACCTCTATGCTTTTTACACCTCCTATCAAATTTTCAAATACTAAATTTACTCATTAAACCTCACTAAAGTTCCTCAAATAACCTCGCTCATATAATTAATTTACAAACAAACTAAGATATTTATAATATAAAAACTTAGTCATTTCAATGATTTAATTACTCTATAAATCTTACTCTATTATGATTTGGAGGTCTCAATAGAAACTCTTATATGTTAAAAGAAAAAAATTGATTATGTTCAGTATTAATGGGTCTCGGTAGCTTTGCTTAATTAATAGACTAATGTTTAGTAGTGGGTCTCAATTGCTTTTGATTGGGCTTGTCCCATCTATTGTCCCAAGTTGCGGGCTTTTGTTTTTGCTTTGTTATTTTCTTTTTTCTTTTTTCTGTCAAAAGGTTTTCCTAATTTGGTTTTAAAATCATTCATTATTGTTCAAAAGAGAAAAAAAAAATGAACTATGCAATTGCAGCAGTTTTTTTTTTCCTTAACAAAGCAACTGTCGTATTTTCCATGAGAGATTATGATGAAAATCTTTCAACTATTATTCAAGCTTTTCCCAATTGTTATCAAGTATTTTATTCTTCAATCTCCATAGATAGGTAATTTAGGATTTAAGTAATTTGATTGTCATTCTCATTACACTAGCTGCAATTAGTTAGTAACAATTTACAGATTTACGTAAATTTCATGTTTATATTTATAGTATTTTGTTAAACTACATTGTGACTCTAACATATATTGTTATATTACACTTTTTGAAGGAAAAAGAAAAAACTTACAAATTATCATTGAAGGTCAGGAGTACGTCCCATTTATTTTGTTCGCCTAGAGCTCTCAGGGCCGGCGCTCTTATATAAGAATATAAGAATAGTTCTAGTCATCATGATTAATCAGTCGTGGATGAAATTTATTAATTGTAACACATGGGAGTACAGTAGAGTTATGGTTTTCCCAAATAATAATTGGACAATAAAGAAGGAATCCGGGTCATCTCCATGCTACCCGATTGACCGGAGCCCAGGCCCCGCTCGCATACGATTGCTAGTTCACGCCACGTGGCAAGTCTTGGAGTAGACGTAAATACGTGAAAACCCTACGCCGCTCTTCCATTCGTGAAAGACCGAACAAAACCCTTCCCTCTCGGAGAAAGACTTTGATATCAAAGACGGTTTATGTTTCCGGGTAAGAAGAATTCGAATTCTTAGTCTATTGATTGAATCTTTGTGAATGTGATTGAGTGGTTTCTGTAATGAAATAGCTTTTAGAATCACAAGTGCTTGAGTTGGTTAGATTTGCATGCTCATGTCATAAATTTAATAGTTATGGTAACTATGTCTTCTGCATCTTATTCCGTTCCTGACTTTTGCCTTTTCAATTTTCACATGGATATGTGATGCAGTGGCTGTGGCTGGACGCATTTAAACTCTTCTGATTCCAATCTTGCGGTGTTTGGAGAGACTCAAGGTGATTTTCAGATTTATTAAACTCCTTGCTGATTCTTGTTTATTCTCTAGTCCTTTTAAATACTTTGAACAAATTACCCTTACCTACTTGCTGATTCTTGTTTTTTTTTCTAGTCCTAAATACTTCCAAGTCTTTTCTTTGGTTTATGTCTCTCGAGTTTCATCACTGTGTCAATAATTGATAGTAGAGTTTAGTGCACCTTAATCACACAGATTAAGGCTGACGCATGTTCTACTTCTTAATCATTGTACTTTTTTGGTCTTGTCAATTACTTTTTCTTTACCTTTGGTCAATTGTTGTTTTCCAAATTAGGCAAATTCACTATGTTAATTGAATCTTACTATTATATCATTGTCACGGGACAACTTGCTGTCCAAGATTAACTTTTAAAATTGAAATTAGGATTGCGCACAAGTGAGCTGTTCGCAACTTTGGAACATATACAATGTGCAATTTGAGCTAGAACATCTAACAATCTTCGTTGCAAATGTTTGTTACTTGAATAATAATATAGAAATATGGATAGCTACATTAGCTGTGCCTTTAATAAGTATGAACCTTTATTTTTCCTTTTGCTGTCCAGATGTTATTGAATGTGCATTCCAGCTTTTATGCTTCTGTCCAGATCTTAGTAAATGTTCTTTCCAAATTTTATGCTTCTGTCCAGTTCTTATTGAATGCTCTTTCCAGATTCTATGCTTCTGTTCAGCCCATATTGATTATTGAATGTGCATTTCAGCTTTTATGCTTCTGTCCAGATCATATTGAATGTTCTTTCCAGATTTTATGCTTCTGTTCAGCCCATATTGATTATTGAATGTGCTATTGAAATGCATATAATGGTCCTAGTATCATGACAAGTGCACAATCCTACTGGAACCCGTAAAATTCATTTTCGATTTTCATCTTCAAATTCATATAGGGTTTGTATCAGACCGAGGCGAAGAATGCGGACACTGTTTGTAACTCAGCTGCATGCAAGTGTGAGCGAGAAGAGGCTCAAATCGGTATTTGAGAAATATGGTCCCGTTAAAAGGTGAGGTTTTGATCTTCTCTTTTATTGACAAATTCTTTTTTGATCAATCTGTGTTTGAGAGATTTTGGTTATTGTTGGCAGGACGAAAATTATTCCTTACCCGTGGAAGAAGAATTGTGCTTTTGTGGAGTTTGAGCGGGAGAGTGATACTCAAGATGCGTTGGTGGATATGCGTTTCAAATTCTTCCCAGACAAATGGCAATGGAAAGTGTGCTATGCTCACTCGGATGATCCTGGAAAGAGTGTTGTAGAAGAGAATGTTGAAGAAGTTGATTGGCAACTAGTGCCTCAATCGTCATCTGACTCAAGAAAGGCTCTTGAAGAAGATCATTCCTCATCGTATTCTGGTACTCACTATTTTTTCATTGTTACTAATGTATCTACCTGGTACATTTCATCAGTTTTGTTAACAGTTCCTTTGATTCTTGATTCGGCTTTACTGTGTTTTTGAAACAGGGGTCACAACTCTTGCTCCCTCATCATCTTTTGGTATGCTAGCATTTGAATATGTTTCTGTGGTAGTGTTGTGTGGTTCAAGTTTTATTTGTGGGTCATTAGCATTTGAATATATTCTTTCATTGCTACTAATGTTTCGCCCGAGTACATTTCATCAGTTTTGTAAGCAGTTCCTTTGATTCTGTTTTACTATTTTTGTGAAACAGGGGTCACACCATCGCCAAGCACTTTTGATACGTTTAAGTTGCCTCCTCGCCCATTTGCCTCGACCACTGCTGGTACTTTACTATTTTTTCATTGTTACTAATGTTTTTGCCAAGTACATGTTATCAGTTTTGTTAACAGTTCCTTTAATTCGGCTTTACTATGTTTTTGAAACTGGGGTCACACTAACAGCAACCGCTGTTGCTCCCTCATCATCCTGTGGTATGCTAGCATTTGATTATGTTTGTGTGGTAGTGTTGTGTGATTTAAGTTTTATTAGTGGTTCATTAGCATCTGTTGCCACTTTTTCCCTGTTGGTGATCAATGTACATTTAATTATATGGAATGTGTGTGTGTGTGTGGGGTGTCAAGGTGATTTTCAGATTTATTAAACTCCTTGCTGATTCTTGTTTATTCTCTAGTCCTTTTAAATACTTTGAACAAATTACCCTTACCTACTTGCTGATTCTTGTTTATTTTCTAGTCCTAAATAGTTTGAACAAATCACCCTTTCCTACTTGCTGATTCTTTGTACTTCCAAGTCTTTTTGTTGGTTTTTGTCTCTCGAGTTTCATCATTGTGTCAATAATTGATAGTAGAGTTTAGTGCACACTAATCACACAGATTAAGGCTGGCGCATGTTCTACCTCTTAATTATTGTTCTTTTTTGGTCTTGTCAATTACTTTTTCTCTACCTTTAGTCAATTATTGTTTTCCAAATTAGGCAAATTCACTATGTTAATTGAATCTTACTATTTATATCATTGTCACGGGACAGCTTGCTGTCCAAGATTAACTTTTATATTGAAATTAGGATTTTGCACAAGTGAGCTGTTCGCAGCTTTGGAACATATATGTGCAATTTGAGCTAGAACATCTAACAATCTTCGTTGCAAATGTTTGTTGAATAATAATATAGAAATATGGATAGCTACATTATCTGTGCCTTTAATAAGTCCAGATGTTATTGAATGTGCATTCCCGCTTTTATGCTTCTGTCCAGATTTTATTGAATGTTCTTTCCAGATTTTATGCTTCTGTCCAGATCTTATTGAATGTTCTTTCCAGATTCTATGCTTCTGTTCAGCCCATATCGATTAATGAATGTGCATTCCAGCATTTGTGCTTCTGTCCAGATCTTGTTGAATGTTTTTTTTCCAGATTTTATGCTTCCGTTCAGCCCATATTGATTATTGAATGTGCTATTGAAATGCATATAATGGTCCTAGTATCATGACAAGTGCACAATCCTACTGGAACCCGTAAAATTCATTTTCAATTTTCATCTTCATCTTCATATAGGGTTTGTATCAGACCGCGGTGGAAGAATGCGGACACTGTTTGTAACTCAGCTGCATGCACGTGTGAGCGAGAAGAGGCTCAAATCGGTATTTGAGAAATATGGTCCCGTTAAAAGGTGAGGTTTAATCTTCTCTCTTTTTGATGAATTCTTTTTTGATCAATCTGTGTTTGAGAGATTTTGGTTATTGTTGGCAGGACGAAAATTATTCCTTACCCGTGGAAGATGAATAGTGCATTTGTGGAGTTCGAGCGGGAGAGTGATAGTGAAGATGCATGGGTGGATATGCGTTTCAAAAGCTTCCTAGGCAAATGGCAGTGGAAAGTGCAATATGCTCACTCGGATGATGCTGGAAAGAGTGTTGAAGAAGAGTGTGTTGAAGAAGTTTATTGGCTACTTGTGCCTCGATCGTCATCCGACTCAAGAAAGGCTCTTGAAGATGATCATTCCTCATCCCACTCTGGTACTTCACTATTTTTCATTGCTACAAATGTATCTGCCTAGTACATTTCATCAGTGTTGTTAACAGTTCCTTTGATTCGGCTTTAATATGTTTTTGAAACAGGGGTCACACCAACATCAACCACTTCTGCTCCCACATCATCCTCTGGTATGCTAGCCTTTGAATATGTTTCTGTGGTAGTGTTGTGTGATTTAAGTTTTATTAGTGGGTCATTAGCATTTGAATATAATTTTGCATTGCTACTAATGTTTCTGCCTAGTACTTTTCATCAGTTTTGTTAATAGTTCATTTGATTCTGCTTTACTATTTTTTTGGAAAAGGGGTCACAGCACTGGCACACACTTTTGCTCCCTCATCAGACTTTGGTATGCTAGCATTTGAATATGTTTGTGTGGGAGTGTTGTGTGATTTAAGTTTCATTAGTGGGTCATTAGCATTTGTTGTCACTTTTTCCCTGTTGGTGATCAGTGTACAATTAATTATATGGAATCATTGGAATGTGTGTGTGTGGTGTCGTGTGGTTTAATTTTTGTTAGCAACCGTGGTATTCTTGTTCGTGCATGCTTCATCAATAGTTTTTATATTCCTCATGTTTCTAATGATGCAGTGGATTTACCCCACTCAAGTCCACCCACAAGCCGCACAACTTTCCCAGCTCACATCAAAGTTCCCGAAGTTTTCTCAGACACCCTAACTTTTGGAACAGTTGGGGGTATCCTTCATAGCATTAGCTGCAATTAAGAAGAATCATTCCTACATTCCTATTTTTGTATATTCTAGTTACGCTTACTAATATGTCTGAGCTGAGGCCATTGCAACATGGTCGGCTAGTCTGTAACTTCTAAGGGATTTTGAAATGTAAAGACAGGTTTACAGCGACTCTGGTGCAAGGGTAGAAATCCTGTTCTTCAATGGGTGAAGTCACCAGACTCACCACTCGGATACAGATGCATGTTTCTAATGTAATTTAGTAATTAGTTTTGATAAGAAAATCAAATAATTTACAATATTTTGAATTATGATAATCGAAAATCTTATTTAACCAGCAATATAAGGTGAAGAAATAGAAATTAGAAGCTGCTTCATCTTTTACATGTTTACTCAACAACTCGGGTAATTACCCTTTCCACACGGCAAATGGAAGCTGACAACTTGTTACTTCTTTATTTGGACAACTAGTTACTTCTTAACCGCAGTCACTTTGCACAATATCTGATGTCCTTCTATTGTTACACATCATATCAACTGTACACTAATAACCTAAACAGTAGCTTGAGAGGGGTCACTGGCTCATAAACTCCTTGCAAGTCTCTAAATGAAAATCTGCCGCATTGAATAAGAATCAATAATTACAAATATTCAGAGATGAAATACATGTTCCTAAATTTAATTTATGTGGTGGATCACTTTCTTGATGACAGTGATAAGCAGTAAAACTAGGGAGAATAACATTCCAGGAGAATTGATCCACATTCACGTGCATTTGAAAAATTTACTCAATAACAACTTGACTGTCCAGACAAGTGGAGACCTACATGGCTACATGAATTCCAGTGGCAACATGCAATGATGAGATAGTGAGGCTGGATTTCGACATGGAAAGAAAACATGAGAATAAAGTATGCCACTTCATGATAACTGAGTAAATAGTATGTTGATGAGCCCAGCTCATTCCAGTATGTTGAACTGCAAATAATTATTTTTGATCTTTAGTCCAGTAGTATGCTTAAACTGACCAGCTAATAAGATCATATGGCTTTAAGACATTAAGTACCTCCGGATATACTGTGAAAGCTTTCTGGAGGAAGAACACTTCTGGTTATGTTCTGATCTGGCGAGAAGCAAAATATAATCTTTGCATCCAGAGAACAAAAGGTAACTATATAATTGCACAAGAAGAAGTGACAGATTCAAAGGGTACACAACCTGTGCTTTGACCAAGATAAGCAGTAGAGGTTAAATTTCTACCTTGCCCATGAAGGAATAAATCTATCGTCATCTTTGATATTGTTTGGCTCCAAAATCAGTTGGTGTGCAAACTGTCTCTTTTGAGCGTGTGATTGCGCATGCGTCCCAGCACCGTGGGGTGCAGTCGTCGGGGTAGTCCCTTAACCTGACTTCTTCTTCAAGCTTTGTAGACGAGGAGAGCACCAACCTCGCCACAGGGTTATTCTCTAGCCTTTCGGGAAAGGACTTTTGCCTTAAGGATAAGGACTTTGGGTGTGATCTCTTCGGTCACCAAATCGATACTCAACGATGTAGGTTGAGTAGAGCAATTACTGGGAAGTTCTGAGAAAGCACGGGGTTCGCTAAAGCGTATCTTTAGCTTCGCTAGGTTGCGAGGGCGTTACCCTTGCTTCGCTGCTAGTATCTGTGGCAGTAGCACTGACAGTCGGCTCGGAGAGACTAGGACAGAGAGTACGGTCGCCGGGTTTCAACAGGGTTGAAGGTTTGCTCCGGGGAGTCTTTGTAATCGCTAGGATTGATTGATTCGAGAGAGAGAGCTTAACTTTGCCGCTTAACCCTGTATTTATACACCTAAGGTTTCGACTGCTCCTTGCCTAAGAAGGATTATTAATTGAAGTTTCCTGTTCAATCTCTGCTACCCGATCCCAATCAGGTTTCGTTTTCCTTATGGATCACGGAATGGGTGAAGCTATACCCCAAACCCCCAAGTAGGCTTATTTTTAGGCCACAGATATTGGCCCGCTGACTTTAATCCACCAAAGGATCTTGCCAAAAATCCTTTTGGGCTCAAACGTTGCCCCCCAGGCCCCGAAATCAGGCCCACGAAGATGTAACTGATTGAAGGGGACTAAAACTAGGCCTCATCAAAAAGCCCGCGGATCAAGTGGGCCGATGGAGGCCCGCCGGCCCGTCAAAAAACCCGCAAAAGCCCGCCTTGGTGGGCCGATGGAGGCCTGCAAAAAAGCCCGCAAAAACTCAGCCCGGCCCATAGGCCCGGCCCGCCAAAAGCCCGCTAGGCCCGGCCCGTAAAAGCCCGCAAAATATTATATATATATATATGTGATTATGTGTGTGTGTATTTATATTATTATATATATATATATATATATATATGTGTGTGTGTATGTGTGTGTGTGTTATATATATAGATATATCTATATGGTGTGTGTTATAAATATATATATATATATATATATCAGATATATATAAAGGAATGGAGTCATGAACAGTAGCTGTTTCTGACTATTCTTAAGATATATATAATATATTTGTGTGTGTTTATATAGATATATATATATATATATATCAATATCATATATGTGTGTGTGTTTATATATATATATATAGAGATATATATATGTGTGTTGTTTCTATATATATATATAGTCATATAGAGAGATATATATATATATATAGATATATATATATATATCAATATCATATATGTGTGTGTTTATAAACTTATATCTATATATATGGTGTGTGTGTGTGTTTATATATATATATATATGTGTGTGTGTGTGTGTGTGTAGAGAGAGATATATATATATATATATATATCTATTGTGTGTGTGTGTGTGTGTTATGTATGTGGAAGTTCTTATCCTCTTATACTTCTATATAACTATGTGCATACTATATATCTCTAACTATCGGTTGACCAATTCGATCGAATTCAAATATGGTGAAATTAACTAAATTTTTTACCACATCATAATTTATTGTAATAAACTCATCCAACGGTCGGTTTTTCTATTTTCTTTGAATTGATAGGGGTTGCTCTTTGGAGTGTATGATATATAAATATAGGTTTATAAGAGTAACTACGTTTGACCTAGTTGATCGAATTCGAAACGATAACCAAATTGGCTAGATTTTCTACAAACAATACAATTACAATATCTCCATCGAGCGGTTTGTTTCTCCGAATTCATTTCCCACTTCATGGTTGCTTTAGAATGAACCTAAACAATTTAAATGCAATGTATAAGTCATACAACTTTAGGAAGAAAATTGGTATATGCCAATGTGTTGTAATTAAATTAATTTATTTTATCTTATGTCCACGCACATCCATCGATGGAATATATGCAAACGTGATGTGAAAAATAAGCACGTTTCGTGGTTGTTACGCCATCGGTCAACTAAGAAAACATATAAGTGACTATGGTTGACCAATTCGATCGGATTCGAAAAGATGGTGAAATTGGCTAAATTTTTTACCACACTCATAATTTATTACAATAAACTCATCCAACGGTCGGTTTTTTTTCATTTTCTTTGAATTAATAGGGGTTGCTCTTTGGAGTGTATGATATATAAAATTATAAATATAGATTTATATTTAAATTATGTAAAATTATATATATGTTTTTAAAAACTGTGAAGTTACCGTTTTCTAATCCTACCGTGGATCCGTCCGTTTTATAATCCTACGTTGGATCCTTGGATACCAGCTGTGAGTGAGACAAATCAGACAATGACCTAAACCTAAACTAAGTCCTAAAATCAAACACTTTCTCTCATTCTCTGTTTCTCAAGGCCTCAAGCCGCTCAGCCTCCTCTCGACGACTCAGTCACTCAGAGTCTCAGATCTAGATATCCATACCTCCATAGCTCCTCAGGACCTCAGCCTCCTCTCGACGACTCGACCTAAGCCTCCATAACGGATCAGCCTCCTCTCGACCTAAACCTCCATACCGGATCAGCCTCCTCTCGACCTAAACCTCCAGTCCTCCATACCTCTTCAGGCCTCAGCCTCCTCTCGACGACTCGATCTAAGCCTCCATAACGGATCAACCTCCTCTCGACCTAAACGGCTAAACCTCCATACCGGATCACCCTCCTCTCGACCTAAACCTCCATACCTCCTCCGCCTCCTCTCGACGACTCGACCTAAACCTCCATAACGGATCAGCCTCCTCTCGACCTAAACCTCCATGGCTCCATAACTCCTCAGCCTTCTCTCGACGACTCGACCTAAACCTCCATAACGGATCAGCCTCCTTTCGGCAAGTTGGATGTGTTCACGGCGAGTTGGATCTTTTCACGGCGAGTTGGATCTGTTCACTGAGAGCTGAGGTGTTAATCGAGCAGGTACTGGTTTTGTTTCACATGTGTTGTTAGATTATAAGGAGTTATATGTGTGAAGATGATAACGGGTACCTTTGGTCGCGTTGATTTGGTCTGAGAAAATCAAAAAACTTTGTTTTTGACTGGGTGTTAATCGAGCAGGTACTGGTTTGTTGATGTCTTTGGTCAGTGGTTTTGTTTCACATGTGTTGTTAAGATTATAAGGATTTTATATGTGTGAAGATGATAACGGGTACCTTTGGTCGTTGTTGATTTGGTCTGAGAAAAATCAAAACTTTGTTTTTGAGGTGTTAATCGAGCAGGTACTGGTTTTGTCGATGTCTTTGGTCTGTGGTTTTGTTTCACATGTGTTGTTAAGATTATAAGGAGTTATATGTGTGAAGATGATAATGGGTACCTTTGGTCGTTGTTGATTTGGTCTGAGAAAAATCAAAACTTTGTTTTCTGAGGTGTTAATCGAGCAGGTACTGGTTTTGTTGATGTCTTTGATCTGTGGTTTTGTTTCACATGTGTTGTTAAGATTATAAGGAGTTATATGTGTGAAGATGATAACGGGTACCTGTGGTCTTTGGTCTTTGGTCTGAGAGTACTGGACCTTTGTTTTCTGAGGTGATAAGATGATAAAGTTCAATAAAGTTGTTTATTGTGCAATTTGTTTTTACTCTGTGCCTGATAATAACAAAGAATTACTCTGTGCCTGATAATAATAATGAATTAGATTCTTGTTTTGATTGTGATCTCTTACATTGCAGGATGAGTAAGAGCAAACAAAGGAATGGACAGTAGAATCTCTGCGAATAAGTTTTAGCTTGCTCATTCAAAACTCTCAAGTAATATCTTAACTTTGTTTATTTCCAGCTAGAATGGATGATATTAATGTTGATAACTGACAGAAGCTGGAGCTTCATCTTTCTGCATCTTCTAAGAAAACTAGATTCACTAGTAATGTTTGGGAGTTTTTTGAAAGGGTTCAAGTAATGACCATGGAAGTATGGTACCAAAAAATAAATGTGGGGTTTGTAAGGCATTGCTTAGAGGTGGTGCGAGTGCTGGTACTAGTCATTAAGAAGACATTTACAAATTCATGAAAAAGGGCAGAAAGATTAGGTCCTGATAGTTCTGGAAATATCACTAGTTTTGCTTACAATAAGAATGCTGCACGTAGAGAACTTGTTGATTATGTTATTAGAGCTGAACTGCCTTTTACTTTTGTGAAAAACATGATTTTAAAGGAATGATTCGTCGAGGATTTTGTCCTCAATATGTAGGAATTTCAGCCTCAACATGTAAAAGAGATGTGATGAAGAAATTTACTAAGGGCAAAAATGATCTGTTGATGTTTTGAAAAGTTTAAGGGAAATTTGTTTGACTCCGATGTTTGGTCATCGCGTCAAAAAAATGGGTTACATGTCACTTACTGCACATTTTATTGATAACACTTGGTCTTTAAATAAAAGAATAATATGCTTTAAGATGATTGATACCCTCACACGGGAGATCACTTGCAAATCATATTTTGAAGAATTGTTGTCTTGGAGCATTCATGATAAAATATTTTCCATCTCTTTAGACAATGCTTCAAATAATGATGTGGCTGCATTTGTTCTTCCCTCTTATCTTATGCTTGAGGAAGTGCCTAAAAAATTGTTTCATGTACGTTGTTGTGCTCATATTTTGAATTTGATTGTGCAAGATGGTTTACATATTTTAGGTCCATCTATTGATAAAATAATCAATGTTGTTCGAAGCATGAATTCTTCTAATAAGAGACATGAACTGTGGGTGCATTGTTGTAAGGATTTTGATTTGCCAAAAAAAAATATTGACAATGATGTGCCTCATAGATGGAATTCTACTTATGAACTTTTAGAACTAGCAATAAAGTATAAGGGGCCGTTGAATAGGTGATAGGAGCATTTTATGCGACGTGTATATGGTTAATCCCTATATTAATCTTTGTTAGTTTATTCTATTTTCTCTTTATTTATTTACTTTTGTGTTTATTAGGTTTTTCGGAGCAAATATACAAAAAGAAGATAATATTGAGGAAAGATGCGCAAATAAGGAAAACCTTGAAGTCCTGGACTAAGCAGAAGACCTTGATGGATCGAGAAGCCCAATTCATGGAGATATCACAGCAAATTATGGAGATATTTGCAGAGATATTGATGATGACATGTCGAATTCTCATTGGACAAAGTGATGTGGAGAAATCCTAATTCAATCAGAGAATTAAGAAGTTGATTTTCTCTACACTTTAAGGACTCAAACCAAAAAGGAATGAAGGAGGACTCAAGAGCACTATAAAAAGGCTAGAAAAGCTAACGAAAAAGGGCTTACGCGCGAGAATCAAGCAAGAAACCCGAGCAGAAGAAAGCAGATCAGTCCTCCACCGACCAGTCGGCAGATCCCGCCGACCAGTCGTTCTGACGATTNCCGTGGAGTCTCGACCGCCGACTACGGTGCATTAAATCCACGTGTCAGTTGTTTAATGAGCCCACGTCGGTTTGCCGGGTATGAGTGGTACATGCATACCTAATAAGCCAGACAGCTAAATCCCATGACAGTCGCCCTGGTGGTACTATTGTGCTACTAGTATTATATAATCTTCATTTGATCTAGGGTTTATTTCCACTAGCTCACTCGTTTTTGTAATTTTCTTTTTGGGTAATCATTTCCCATATAAGTATAATATCTCATTGATTATGACTTAGAGAGATGTATGGATCACATTGATTGGTTAAAACATTCCAATCCTTGATTTTCTTGTTGAAATGTTTGATGAAGTAAGACACAAGTTACTAGAGGCCGGTGTAGAACTGAACCAGAATTTTCATCGGAATTTTCATTTGAGTACCATAGAATATTTGCTTCGTTTCAGTATAATTATGTTCCAAAAAAAAAGGAGGAGTTTTGCAAGATTTTTTAAATAACAATAAAGAAGCCATTTAAACTTGAAACATTATTTGATGATAAATAGACATGGTTTCGTTATCAATGGGTACGTACACTGAAAACGAAACGGTGTGTAATAAATTAGAATGGTTAGCTAGGTTTTTGGTACGAATACAGATCCGAAAATGATCTCGACGGTAACAACGTCATAGATAGCATAATTAAGCATATATAAGCATGCAACGCTAGCTGGAGAACACGCGGGAGCTGCTATTAAATATATTGACAGCTAGCGGTGAGGTGCTTGCTACCTCCATCATCTTTATTCGTAATAATTCTAAGAGTGGTATCGAATTGACTGCTCAGTTGTCTCTGCTCTATCTATCTTTTTGCACTACTGCTACGACTAGTTTGTAGCACCACTACCGCAACCTCCCTCAGACTTTGAGACTTCTCGATCGACAGTCTCAGTAAACCCTAAAAAACAAAGAAGTTGGAGAAAACGCGCTTCTAACTTGTCAGCACTAGTTCTACTTGTCAGCACCGACTTATTATATCCCAAGCTTCTCAACCCCTGCAATATAGAAAATCAATAGGTATGGTCTCCCTGTGACTAAAAAAATATGGTAAAAGTCAGCTCAACTTGAAACTCACTCTGTTTTGCTTTGCATCATCGGCAGCTAATATATCAAAGTGGTCTTCTACGTGATAAATAATCTGAGATTCACATCAAAAATTAATTGGCAATAGATGGAGTGGCCCAAATCCTTATAAACCCATAGACAATGTCCCATTTTTTCCATGTGAGATGTATATATTTTAACACGTCCCCGCACATGTAGCGAATTTTCAAGCCATTCACGTGGATAATTTTTGGGTGAAGTGAGCCCGTGTGCCATTAGGCATACACACGTTGGTAACCCGCTCTGATACATAAAAGATTTGAATAAGGTGTTGTCAAGCCCACCCTTACCCTACCATGAATTATATTAATTGTGTTCTGTTGACGGATGCTGGATTTTCCTTGTTGAGATTGTGAGAGTGTGTGAGATCCAGCCGGGCGGTTCGAACCGGTCCAGAAATGCACAGCAACTTTGACCTTTAGCCAGATTCGATAGAGATATTGATGGATTACTGACCATATATGGTCCATGACCTACCATGCATCATATTGATCATTATATAGAGCTACAAGACTGGAATGGACGGTGACTGAAGCATTGGTCTATGTAGGGCCACTACGTGTCTGATCGGAGATCGATCTCGATGTCTTATCTACGGGGTTAGAGACAACTCAGAGACAGAGACAGTAAATCGGGTACGTACGTGGGTGTGGGTTGATTTCTTATCCATCTACAATTCTAATTAGTCGGTTAGGGGACTCTAGAACTCCAATGTCACACAGTCATAGGCTCAAATCGATTGAGCTTCCATTGACGCGGTCCATATAATTAATCTAGTTAGGGTTTAATTTATTATTTAAAACCCTGGAACACTTCATCAGTCAGATTTGCAGGATAAATTTAACTATCGTTAAATTGATCTATATATGTATCAAAGAATGCTCGTAATTTTCTGTCAAATGACTCTGTACGGTACGGCGCAAAGTACCCTGTATTCAAATTCGACGAGATCCCAAATTAACAAAAATTTATTTGTCATGACAGTTGGAAGTGATCATGTTATGTCTGAAAATTATCAATTGAATATATAGCATTACGTAGAACAAAAACATGAAAAGCTTAAACAGAGCTTTGAGTTTTACGTGTATTGGGAAAATGGAAGCACTTGGAATTGTAGGTTTGACTGGTTGTGAAAAACAACTTAAAAACTAAGTAGTGCCCGCAGCAGTGGCTAGAGAAGATCGAGTAGTTCGTACTATATAAGTGAGAAGAGGACAAGGTTTTGTTCTTGTTCAGACAAACACGTTGCCAATTCCCAAAAAGTGGGTTTTACAGGTAATATGTGCCAAACTCGGTCATATTTTAACACCTTCGTATCAGAAAAGAAGTGGGAAGCAAATCTAGATCTGTTTTGCGTTTAGATTACACTCGGATCTTTCATGGATCTTATGCTTCAATCCGTTAACCCTAGGTTCTTTGGTGACCTCTCGTTTTGTTCAGGGAATATCGATCGAAATTGGTCCCAAAAACCGATCAATGATTGTTTAAACAAATTGAGTGCTCTTATACATTGATGCATGCATACATTATTTACAATTCGTATGTTTTTAGTTGATCCGATATTAACAATTAAATATGATATACGTGATATACTGATTAATGAAATTAGTTTTGAAATACAAATTTAGACTTATTTCAATGGAATCATAACATTTTTAATTTTAGCATCTAAGTAACCAAAAAACTCAAACAACCAATATTATATGTATTTCACTACCACAAAAAAAGTACATTTTGATAAGAAGACATATGTAGCCCTTCCACATTCTAGTAATTTGTAAGATCGAGAGATCGAGAAGGCAATGTACATTCCTTCGACTATGTACGTATATCACATATGTGATGCTCACTGATAGCGGCCTAACTCAAAACCCTTAAGCCTGGACACATTCAAAATAGATATATCCTTCTACGGTTCTATCTTTAGCTAATTAGTGTATATGTTTTTACGATCTTTTCTTGTTCGATCTTAAACAATATTTTGATGATCGATGCTGGTAGAATTAATAAGCATCATGCTAAAGGTGCTTTGGACGGGGGTAGATTAATTATGAACAATCATACACTGATATAATCTTCTCATCTAAAACAAGACTTGTTTAAGGCTAGGGTTTCTGTACGGAACCCTTTGCATAGAAATGAGTGCATGAACAAGCTGCGTGTACCCAGCTGTCAAGTTACCCAAAATCTAGCTAATATATATTGTTGTTGATTCTGGTATACGTAGGACGTATATAAACAATTCGATCATATATGTTTTTGCTGTATACTACTTTCCGTCGACACAGGCTTATTAGGAATTAAACTATGTATTTGTTTTGGTTTTTTCGGCTACGCGTATATGCACTTTACAATGTAAATCTACGTATGCAACCCAATAAAATTTTGCATTTTAATTCAAACTTTAAATCACATGCAATCCATTAGGCAATACTTAATTGCTCTGGTCAAAACTAGAAAGTAAGTTCAATCTGCCTAGCTTGAAATAAAAGAAACTTCGAAAATATGCTTTTCTTGGCCGGCCATTAGAGAGCAGCTTGGCTCAAAAAGTACTTCTATTTAATCAGCCAATTAGCAAAAGTAGCACACAACTTTAGATTTCATATATTACTGTTGTTGTACATAATTAGCTGTAAACACTTGCTATTTTCACAACTTAAATTAACAGTGTTGGCTCGAGTTTGTTAAGGTCCGTCTGTAGACTGATTTTTCACTTACGTACTGCAAGATACTATTAATAGCTCATTTTTATTAATCTAGCATTTTGAAGTAAGCTTTCATCGTTGTACATGTTGGCTAGCGAATGAGTCACTTGACACCTATATTAAGCTGAGCTTAATTAGCACGCATATGTATACATGTCACACCAATTATTAGTGGGGTATAAGATTATTTGCAAAACTTAATGACTTGTACGTACCAAAATGCATGTACAATACTCGTATATTGCCTTTATATATTAGTTTCTTACTTTCTTGTATGGATAAATACGTACATGAGGAGCTAGCCAAGTTTAAATAATCAGCTTGACTGTTTCTTTAGGCTATTAAACTAAGGACAAGCTTTAGACTTTTTAAGGGAATTTTGTTGTTATTTACCCATCATCAAACACCTCCTAAGCTAGCCTTTTTGTATTTAGAAATATTCAAGTCAACTTGTGGGTCATGGGAGCTTTTGCTAGAAGCGTATGCATGGAAGTTTCCAAGACTTTGAGCTTTCACTTTCGAATATATTCAATTACGGAGACCAGTATAATGAACATGACGATTCAAATTTATCCTTAACAACTCATGTCTAACATCCATCCAAAACAATCCACATCTTCACATAAATCATGCGCATCACCAAACCAACCAATTTGCTAGATTCCCTCTATTTAATCACCTTCACAATTAGTCAATTAGTATATTTAATTATATAGCTAGGTGTATGTGTATGTGTGTATAAAATTCCTATATATGATCCAAATGAGTATATATATAAATTGAAACTTGCGAGTTAAGCTACGTTGCTCATTACTTGGAGGTAGGAGAATTTTGTGACATAAGTGCTGGCGATTATGAGTACAAGTCAACCTCAGTTTCTGAACTTGACTAAGATCATTTCCAAGTTTCGAGTGAAAATGACAGATTGAGACTATATATTACGATAGCTAGCTTCCGTGAAATTTGTGCTTAATTTAATTGTGTGTATATATACATACACACTTTATTTAATATTTACTAGTTATAACAGAAGAGTGCAAGTAAATGTGAACAGTATTTCCAGATTGACTTAATTGTTTAACATGGAACGACTTAAATTAATTAACATCAATATAAACTTTCTGAGTAATAAATAGGCCTGTAAATGGACCGAGTTTGGATCGGATCGACCTAAATCCAAATCCGTTTACTAAAAAAAAAATTCGATCCAAACCCGCTCCGTTAACCCGGCGGATCATTGATAGCTCGATCCAAATCCGTATCCGTCGGATTAACGGATACCCGATTCGTTAATCCGATCCGTTTATAATTTCAAATATTTTTAAATTTTAAATAGTAATATTAAATTTATATCATGATACATTATAAGATATCAATAAAATATTAAAATAATATGATCTACATGAAGAGTATCACCAAAAGTAAAATTATATTATATTTTATATTTTAAAATAATAATAATATATTAATAAAAAATAATATTTTATTATTACAAAAACGGGTCAGATCATTAACGGATCGGATCGACCTAAATCCAAATCCGATCCGTTTATTAAACGGGTTAACGGATTCGGATCATTAACGGATCAACAGATCAAAATGTTCGATCCAAACCCGTCCAATAGTCACGGATATGGAGCGGGTCCGGATCAAAATCCGGTCCATTTACAGGTCTAGTAATAAACAACAACTAAGGTCAGTACTAACCATGCACAGTCCGTGGGAGGACCGTGTTAAATGTGTTTTGTTTTCTTGATTTGAAGGGGTCGAGATTGCAACTCAGAATCTTTTTCAATATTGAGGAAAGAAATACTAGTGAAATTATAGAGTTTTTTTGGTTCTTGAACAAAATAGGGATCCAATCATTAAAGATATTAAAAAAAAAAACTAATTTTCGAGTTGAATTTATATTCTCTTAGAGATTAAGTAAAGCTCAATTCAAACAAATATAAACTTTTCTATTGGAACTAAAGAAAACGAGCCTACAAACTAAAATCATATAAAGTTTATTAAAATCCTGCTCACGCAGACACGTAAGTTTTGTGCAACTCTTTAATCGATACACGTAAACAACTCAATCGAAACCAATTAAGTTATTTTCTCTTATGCAGACCACTTTTCCATGACACAGATTATAAAGGGATTATTGGATCACAGTTAGTCATCTTTTTCTACTTGGAATTTCACTAACAAAAGAGTGTAAATTAACATGTAATATATGATAATAAAACTTATACATTTGGTGATTATGATTAAGTATAATTGCTAGTATTGCCAAAAATATATACAAGATTTGTCTACCTGGTCAAGAATCAACATTACTGCTCATAATATCATGCCAAACAATTTCTAAGAAGGAGCCATATTATTAATTTGAGAGAGAGAATAGGTTTTCGCATTTTCAAATTTCTGTTCTTTTTTTCCCAGTAAAACCCCATGCCCACGTGGTTGGAAAATGGAGGCTCTCCGTCTCTCAACTCTCTTCTCACTTTTCATTGCCCGCCCTATATAACGAGCTTCAATGACATGTCTAGTCTGAAAAACACCAAGAGCTTTGTATAGCATAGCAAAGGAAGAGAGAGAGAGAGAGAGACAACAAACTCATTGTTTGTTGCCATTACTACCCAAACCAAACCTTCAAACAAATCCTATTCTATCTCTAACCCACCCTTCAAGTTCGAAGCTTTCTCTGCTTTTAATACACAGCAATCGCTTTCTACTCCTTTGAAATCCTCCATTTCAGGTAAAAATGCCTCTTTAGTTCTATAAATGATCCATTTCTTGCTCCTCCTTCTCCTTGTTGTTTGTTTGGTGTTTGGTTTTTACATGAAATGGCGAAAGTTCCTTCTTTCTTGGGTGAATGTTGGTTTTTATGGCAGTTTGATGAAATGGGTGTTCTGGGTTTTGATCTTGGTTTCATGGGAATGGTGATGATTTTAGTTTTAGTCTTTTTGGTAATGGGTTTTGTGGATCCTGCTCTTTGCTTGATGGGTTTGTACGCCATTTCAGTTCATATGGAAATGGTATTCAAATGGAATGGGTTTCTCTATAATGGTTTGCTTTATTTGAAGAATTAAACTTTTGGTAATGTGTGTGTAGATTCTTGGTCTTTTTCAATGGATTCTACAGCAGCAGCATAAAATGTGACCTCTTATTGTTTGATGATATGCTTCAGATGGTTACATTGATATAAATTTCCAATTAGATAATGCTATTAGGAGAAAAAGGATGTTAGTGGATTTTCTTAGTTGAATCCAAATTGCATTTGCATCTGGATGTGTTATTCTAGTAGGTTTTGTAGATCCAAAGCTATTTATTGTCTTAACTGTAATAGGTTCTGACTCGTGTCTGGGATATTTAACTATAATGTTTACCTTCATAAAAGCTTGAATTTGTAAAGATTTCCTGTTATGTAAGGCAGTGTTAGATGTGGAATATTAACTTTTTCTCTTTTGTTCTTTGCAGGAATCCAAATTGTCTGGGTTGCTAAACCCCACTTTGCTATCATATGGGAATTTCCTTTTCTTGCCCATTTTCTGAGGACAGTGATTTGGAAAGTGCGTTAGAATCAGTAACTGTAAAATCTATCAGTTTTGGAGACGATGAAGTAAAAACTCCAGTTAGATCAGTTAGTTTCAACCGCGGTGATGCAGAACCTTCGATAATGAGAGCCTTAGGTTCTGGAAAGATGACATTAGAAACTTCTGTTAGCTTTAAAGGGGATGAGTTGGAGAAAATGGGCTTGCTTAAGTTTCCTTCATTAGTTAAAGAAAAGAGTATTGCCATTACATCAGTTAGCCCCCTTTGCAAAGAAGTGGACATTGGATCAATCAGTGCCGTTAGCAAAGAAATGGACATTCAATCCCCGAGATCAGATAATTCGGTGGGGATGATCCAACCCGTGCAAACAGATTTCACCAACCCCAAACACATGGCGGCAATTAAGTTGCAGAAAGTGTACAAAAGCTTTCGGACCAGAAGAAAGCTAGCAGATTGTGCAGTTCTAGTTGAGCAGAGCTGGTATGTATTGTGCTATTCTTTGTTTGTGTTGTTCTTGCCTTTTTACTAAAATGTTTATTGTGCTTCAATCTTACTCAGTCTAATTGTTTTTAACAATATAGGTGGAAGCTATTAGATTTCGCTGAGCTTAAGCGGAGTTCTATATCATTCTTTGAAATTGAGAAACATGAAACTGCCATTTCTCGTTGGTCTAGAGCAAGGACCAGAGCTGCCAAGGTAATCTTTTAACAGATTGCCATCTGCTTCACTTTTAAGTTTACATATAATTTGTTTAAATACTTAAACATTTTTTTTCGAATTGCAGGTTGGAAAGGGTTTATCAAAGAATAGTAAAGCACAAAAACTTGCTTTGCAGCACTGGCTTGAAGCGGTAAGTTAATTGCATTTAAGTATCCTGTTTTTCTTTTCTTCAGGCTTTTATTGGCGTTTACTGATTTCAATCTTTCATATGTGATTGAAAACAGATTGATCCAAGGCACCGATATGGACACAATCTACACTTTTATTACATTAAGTGGCTTCATTGTCAGAGTAGAGAACCATTCTTCTACTGGCTAGATATAGGAGAAGGGAAGGAAGTGAATCTTGAAAAATGCCCTCGATCCAAACTTCAACAGCAGTGTATCAAGTATCTTGGTCCGGTGAGCCTTTATGCCCTTGTTGATAACTTCTATCTGTATCTTTTTACATCCATTTCGTTTGCTGATAACAATTCTGCTCAATACAGATGGAAAGAATGGCCTATGAAGTTGTTGTGGAGGATGGAAAATTATTCTACAAGCAATCAGGGGAGCTCCTCCATACATCTGGAGAAGACAAGGATGCCAAATGGATTTTTGTTCTCAGCACTTCGAAAATCTTATATGTTGGCAAGAAACAGAAGGGCACATTTCAGCATTCCAGTTTTTTGGCTGGAGGAGCCACATCTGCTGCTGGGAGATTAGTTATTGAGAATGGCATTATCAAGGTATGTGTACAACACCAAAAAACTTGCAGATTTTGATTACTGTTTCCATAGTGCCCTTTGTTCTTGATATTGATTATCGTCTCTAACATATTTCTTGTTACTTTTCTACAGGCAGTTTGGCCTCACAGTGGTCATTATAGACCAACAGAAGAGAATTTCAGAGACTTTGTTTCATTCCTTGAAGAGAACAATGTGGATCTCACTGATGTTAAGGTATAAAGAAAAAGAACAACATATTTCACTATTTTGGATGATTTGTTATCTATCGTGAGAGAATAAGTGAAGACATGCGTACTAATAAAGCCTACTTTGTTGTTATATTCAGATGAGTCCAGTTGATGAAGAAGAAGGTTCACTTAGCAAGAAAAGAAGCAGTGCTCATCTGAGAAGCTACTCAGCTGAAGAGGAGTTAATCCCAGATCTATGTGACTTAAAAACTGAAAATACCATTGTTCGAGACTCTAGTAGGAAGGAGACTGATTCAATGGAGCAAGCTGTTGCAATGGAATCAAAGATAGCAAGCCGGCTCCACAGGCTTAGCCGAAAATTATCTAATCTTGAAATACCAAAAAGAGAAAGTTTGCTTGAGAGTGAAAGTCAAGCAGCTGTTTCAAGTTGCAACAGTTTCCCTGTAGAATCTTCAGTATCAACAGAAGTACATCAACCATCAGAACAGGAATACATGGTTCCAAAGCAGAACTTGTTCGATGAAAACCATGAAGAGACTGAGGAAGAAACCATTCCTGAAGAATCGATTCTCAAAAGGATTAACTCCCTCAAAGGAATGAAATCATATCAATTGGGAAAGCAGTTATCCTGCAAATGGACAACAGGAGCTGGACCTCGCATAGGTTGCGTGAGGGACTACCCTTCAGAGCTCCAGTTTCGAGCTCTGGAGCATGTCAACTTGTCTCCAAGAAAGGCTAACCGTCCTAGATCATACTTCTCTCCTCGGATCACAAATGTATCCAGTCCAACACTGCTGTCACCCACAACATGTGGCGGGGAGGTGGCGACAATCTTAAGTCCAGCCGCATTTGATAGAGCAAGCTTGTTATCCAGAAGCTTTAAGCCTGCTAGAACACAGTCCTCTCCATTGTTTGTAGGAAGTAGAGTAACCAAAATCACTAATGTTTCATGACTGAAACTAGAGCCCTTATTGATTTATTCTTTGGTGTGAATAGAAAAGATGATATAGGAATTCTTTGTCATTCTTTTCAACCCAAATCATGTATACACAAATTCTTTCATTAGTTCATCAAAATGAGATGATAAAATTGTAGAGTTTTGGTGGGTTTTGAAACCCCTTTTAATACAAAAGAAGATTCAATTTTTCTTGATAAGGCCCACTTCAAAAGCCCATTGCTCAACTTCAAGTCTTCAACCCATCATCCCCAAATTTAAGTTACTAATCCTGAAAACATTTTAGTGTGATGGTAACTAGTGATTGCTTGGTTGAGCTCCAAACACTTGTAGCGCCATTCAATCTCTCATTAGTCAATAGTTTTGACTCATTACCAATTTTCATTTAATGTTATCCTCCACTCCATTAAATCAGAGCCTCAAGTTTCTTTAACTGAATTGCAAGTCCAAAGTCCAAAGATTAACGCTTTGAGATCAAGTTGTTACCTTTATTCTCCCATTTCTGTTGTGAGCTCTGAAAGTGGCAGCCATGGAAACTCTGAGAGTTTCATCTATTCCATCATTACAACTTCCATCTAAATTTGATAAAACCCAATCAAAGAAACTCACTTTCTTGGGTTTTAATCAAACACCCAGTTCATCATTCTCATTGGTTCAAAGAAACAAACCAACATTCAAGACACTCACCACCATGTCATCCTCTATTGCAACTGAGACTGAAAACCCATCTGGACCACAAGTTGAAACTCAAACCCACGATGACAAATTTGATTGGTATGCCCATTGGTACCCATTGATGCCAGTCTGTGACCTTGACAAGAGAGTCCCACATGCAAAGAAAGTTCTGGGTATTGATGTGGTGGTGTGGTGGGACAAAAATGAAAGTACATGGAAGGTGTTTGATGATGCTTGTCCTCACAGATTGGCTCCATTATCTGAAGGGAGGATTGATCAGTGGGGAAGGTTGCAGTGTGTTTATCATGGCTGGTGTTTTAATGGCTCTGGTGACTGCAAGTTCATTCCTCAAGCACCCAAGGATGGCCCTCCGGTAATTCAATGACAACCTAGAGAGATTTATACAGTACAAGTTTCAAACTGCCTGCTTATTTCATATAGTAACTATTATTTTTATGAACTAAAATAAAACAGTAACTGTAATGAACTTTGAAGCAAGACTGTAGCTAGAAGATGTCATATCATACCATAGTTTTGTATCATTTTGATGAACTTAAGCATAAAAGCAAGTATATTCTATTTTTCTTCCTCCTGTGGAAGTTCTTTTTGTTTTTGTTTTTTTGTATGACAGTAATCTTTGCAATGCTTAAATAAATGATCCTTCAACCAAAAATGCAGATTCACACTTCGAAGAAAGCATGTGTAGGTGCTTATCCAAGTACCGTGCAGAATGGAATCGTGTGGTTCTGGCCAAGTTCTGATCCTCAATACAAAGATATTCTTGCAGAGAAAAAGCCTCCCTACATACCGGAAATAGATGATCCATCATATGCTAGCTTGATGGGAAATAGGGAGATACCTTACGGGTTTGTGAAGAATTTATATTTTTACTACTTGGATATAAAACATGGTCTGCAGAGGGAAATTACACACATATAAAAAAACCTTGTGGATCTATCAGGTCTGATTTTCTCTAATGTCAAAGAACTTGTAGCTAGTTGTATCCACATGAATTATTAATTGTCATTTAATGGCAGAAGTGGCTCCTAGCCACAATTCCACAAAGGAAAGAGAAGTGAGTTATTTCTAGATCAGTGTCACAAATTGTCTAACTAAAACTTTGGAATATGAAATTTCTTTTTCCTCTTCCAGAACATAGCATATAACTTTGCTTGATTTTTGAATTGCAATTCCAGGTACGAGGTCTTGATTGAAAATCTTATGGACCCTGCTCATGTTCCATATGCACATTATGGAATAATGCAAACTCGACAACCCAAAGGTTAATCATTTATGGATCCTCTTTATTGGGTATCACTATGTCAGTCGCTCCTTATGTAGGGCGTTTACATTACTTACTGTATCTTTCCTTCACAGAGAAAGCTGATAGAGAAGGGGGCAGACCATTGGACTTTTATATTCCTAAGTTAGACATAAATGGTTTCATCGCAGAGCAGAATCCAGGTCACAGTATATTTCTGCCGCCATGTGTGTTTTGTGTTTCTATCTTTAGTCCAGTTGACCATATTAGTGGGGCTGCATCCTCACCTGGAACTGAAAAGGTAGTACATTATCTTGAATGATTTGTTTACATAAAGCTGATTCTGGCAGCTAGAGTTTCTGTTATTATTTGTTCATATCCTTTTATCATTTCTATTCTTGTCCATATAGTTGCGTGATGTTTTTTATTTTGTTTGTAGGTATTATCACCCCAAACGGGACAAAAGCAAGCTCTTTTAGTTTTTATCTGCGTGCCAGTTAGTCCAGGTAATAGCAGATTGATATGGACTTTCCCAAGAAACTTTGGCGTTTGGATTGACAGGATTGTTCCACGATGGATATTTCATATTGGGCAAAACCTGATTCTGGACTCGGATTTATATTTGCTTCATATTGAGGTGACTCCTTACTCTTTGTATTAAGTTTTGAACTTACTTGGATCACACTAGTTTATATGCAATTACCTTTTCAGTCAAAATGATAACGATAAAGTCCATATGCATCACGATATTGGATAACCCTTACTCCCAGATTCTGGTGAAGTAAATGATAATTATGATCTATAAAGTTACTTCCACGCAGCAGAGGGATGCTAAAGGAAAACCTTAGGAAACTTTGGTTCTAAAAATTGTCATAAAAGAGAACGGCGTACAAGAGAATGACTCAATAACATGATTTTCTTTCAAAAAAACAATATATTGGTATTGCAGAAACAACTTGGGGACTATTTTGATATCAAATCTCTTGAATAACTTCAACATTGGGATCATAATGGTCAAGTTGTTTACGTATTCATGATGATCAAAAGTTTTTTTGCATGTTTACATGGGAACTTTCAGTTGTTGATAGATCAACAGCTGTAGAGAATTCCCGTCGGCATGCTTATGATGTGAGCAGCACATGATCATGAAATAGAATCTCAGGTAAATTTCATTGCACTTAGTCTAGTCTAATGTGCTCTCGGGTTATTGCACAGGAACATAGGATAATGGATGCTAGCCCTACCCAGTGGCAGAAAGCTTGTTTTGTGCCAACAAAGTCAGATGCCCTTGTTGTTGGTTTCCGAAAGTGGTTAAACAAGTATGCGGGTGGTCAGGTAGATTGGAGAGGCAAGTTCACTGGGGCTTTACCGCCCACTCCTCCTAAAGAACAGTTGTTGGACAGGTAACTTTCATGCAAAACCAAAGGTGAATTCAACTCTAGTTTAATCAACTCTTAATTGGAACCATTTTACTGTTATCTGTTAAATTTCATAGACAGCAAAGTAGATCATTACGGTAGTCTTGGAAGTGCTAAAATTGGTGGACGCTTATGTGTATAGAATACTTTTATCAGTTAAAATACCTTGAAAGTTTAAGCACACCACAATACCAATGCTGTTAAAGTACAAGCATTTGTGTTACCTGTTAGTGTCGTGAAGCTTAGAAATAAGTTGGAGTGCATTATATTGGAGTCACTGAGGAGTTTTTGCACAACCTTTTCAGGTACCGGTCTCATGTGGTAAACTGCAGC
Source organism: Rosa lucieae (assembly GCA_024704745.1). NCBI lineage: Eukaryota > Viridiplantae > Streptophyta > Magnoliopsida > Rosales > Rosaceae > Rosa > Rosa lucieae. Next base: position 86,607,039 of record CM045496.1, on the reverse strand, counting down.
AGTTGCAATTCTGCCTACAAAACTCTAGGCGTGCTTGAAGTCGTATTGCAGGTCTTCTCGTTTTCTTTACTTGGAATTGTCGCTGCAATTAAGCAAGGAGTACTATCATCACTGGCTGCGAGAACTGCGCTAGTTGCAACAGCTCTACTATGCTTTGCAGGTTCAAAATGGTTGGCTCATTTTATCTACAAAAACTTTCACTTTCACGACTACAACCATGCCCTGCTGTAAGATTGATGCTCCTGCTCACTGTTTAGCATAAGAAAACCTCCCATACAAGGTGTAATGTAAAATAGGAAACATCATATCGTAAAATAGCTCATCCCCAGTATCAAACAAAACGATAATGCGCCTAATAAATTCTTCTTCTCTTGCATCATGGCAATATAATTCCTTATGTTGCTCATATCCCAACCAATAACACATATCGTCATATCCATGAAGTGCATCTGAAAAAATACGGGCCAAAGAATAGTAGTTTCTGTTTCTAAAGAATCAGTCTTGATCTCTCTCCAAGAACCAGTACCAGGGTGTGGACAGCTGCTTTGGGTGGATCATAAATTTCAAATTCATTGTAATCGTAACCAGGAAATCCAATGTTAATAACTTCATATTCTTTCCAGTCCGGATCATATCCAAATCCCAAAGGCTCGCTGAAGTGGAATAAGAGGCAACATGGCCGCTCGAAATCTGAAAGGTTTGGAGAGGACGGAAGAAGCTTGAATTCCTTAATTGCCGGATTGCATAAAACCACCTCACCAGAAATGGGTAGAGCTACACAAATGATCCCATTACTATGGCCTTTAATAATAATTGATTCACCCCCGTTACAAAGAGGAATATGGATGTCCTGGACACTAGATAGAAAGCTATGCTCAACTTCATCATCGTGATCGTTATCATTGTGAAAATTAAGCAACACCTTTTCAAAACAACACTAGTAGTAGTAGAGATATTGTTGTGGATGGAATTGTAGAGGTGCTTGGCTACGAACGTGGGACGGGTGATAAGAACATACCACTTTTTAGAGACGCACTTGAGTCGCATTAGAGTTTTGGGTGGCAGAACTGATAGGACTTTCCTCTTTCAAATCTATTAGAGCAAGTTCACCCGTAGTCAAGAAATGTCAAGGTCGAGAAGTCAAGAATTCGACCGGTCAAGATACTGTTCACTGCCACTGGACATGGGTTTGCACCCGTTTTTTTTCTTGACCGGTCAAAACTGTTCATCTACTATTACGTTATTTTAAGGGTCGTGAAAATTGACTTTTTATACGTTAGGAATTTGGGAAACCTTCCTTCATAAAAGTTGTAGAGCTCGTCGATACGATCTCGTACATATATGAAACGCAATATTCGGAGTTCGTATGAATTTATTATGAATTTTTGAAATCTGAAAATTTTCTATAAATAGCAAAAAAAAAAAAAATTCTATTTTGTTTCAAAGGACGAAAATTTTTCTTTATTGCATTTTCCCCCCTCCGGTTCTCTCTCTCACAGCTGCACCAGAGCTGGCGGGTTTCGTCCGACCCGACCCGGATTTTTCTCTGTCCTCCGGCCAAGGACCCGACCCCCCCGAGGTCGCCTCACCTCGGCTGGCCGCTCCGTGGCGTCAGCCCCCCCAGATGCTGCCCCAGGCTGAGATCGAAGCAACCCAGGCTGGTCTGCTTGTTGCTGCTTCAATTCCACGATGTTGCTGCCCCCGAGGTCGCCTCACCTCTTCTCTCTCCGCATACGTCACCCACGTTTGGGTGTGGGCCGAGCTGGCACAAGCCTTGGCTGGGCAAGGAAAATGTCATCCTCTTGCCTTTTTTCTTGATTGAAGTCAAGAAATTTCTGACTTTGCCCGGTCAAGCTTCTGTTGGTGGAAGATGGTTTTTTTTCTTGCCCGGTCACCACCTCAGCAAATCCATTCTTTGCCCGGTTAAAGAGTAACCGGTGGACTTGCTCTTACATTAATTGTACACGACTAGAGTCAAGTCACCAAACACTAATCTTATTCTCAAGATCAACGCAATAAAATTAATCTCTGATATATAAATATTCATCTTAGAGATTCAATTTGACGTGGAAGAAAAACAAGTGCGCATGCATAAAACATAAACGAAATTAAATTATTGAAAATTGCATGATATAGTAAAAAAAAAAAAAAGGGTAGATCAAATTAATGGAGGTTGAGAAAGAGATCTACTAGTAGAACAGATCAAAACAATATGTAGTTGCGAGAGCTTGAGAGATGATTTTAGGGATTCAGAGAGAATTGAGACACGGTTGCTGGGGTTTTTATTTTATTTTATTGCAAATCCCTATGGTTGCGAGAACTGTGCTAGTTGATCTAAATAAGTAAAAAAGAATATCATACCCCTAAAACTAACGAGATACATCATTAATCAAAATAGCATTGAAAAAAAAAAAAACTAGTTATGTTCTTACCACAGTTCTTGTTGTTAGGACTACCACCTACCTGTCTTACCTAAACGTTTCGGTCATATCACATTGTTTTTACCATCATACCATTATGTTAAAATAATTAATGCACACGGAGGCTAACTTAGAGAATTTGATGAAAATTTTTTTAAAAAAATTAGTAATTGATAAATTGACATAAACAAAGAAATCCTCCTCCATATTACTATGTCAATCTCAATTTTGATGGTTCTGTCATTAGTAATCGAAACACTATTGTGAGATTTGTCATAAGAGACTCTATTGGTTATCATCTCCTTGCTGGCGCTTGTAATCTTGTCATTGTTAATGTTTCTATTGTTGAGTATAGTGCCCTCAAGGATTGCCTTATGCTTGCTGTCTAAAATAAGTATAGCTAAATTTGTGTGGAAGGGGACTCTAACCTTATTATTATATCAATAACAAAGCCTGTGAGATCCCCTGACACCTTAGAGCATCTCCAATGGCTTTGTTATTTGGCTTTGGTCAAATTTGAATTTGACATATGACATGGCAAATTTGATATAGCAACATTTTGACTAATTTTAGCTCCAATGGAGATGTCAAATTTGAATATTACTTTAATATATAAAATTCTATTTATGTTGTTTTTCCTTCTTCTTCTTTTTTTTAAATTTTTTTTATCTTGTAAATCAAAGATCATACAATGAATGGTTCCATTAAGAGATGCAATTGAGATTATGAGAATTTGAGATATGGGAATATATATAGCAGGAAACATAAATAGCTTGAAATCCAAGCATGATCAAGATTGAACCGAAGCTTTTCTTGTGCTTCAAACATCTTCTTTGCATCTGCAATATGAAGAGAGTAAAAACTGACATCCATTTTTCAACATTTCCCTAGCTGTATCAAACCACCTGTCAATTCAGACATAAACCATAATGTGAAAACTTATCTAAGAAAAAATCTTAGATAATACTGAAGTGCAAACATTTGGCTATAAAGATTAAACCCTATAACATGAAATAGAAATAAAATGAGTGCTTTTATGTCATGTTTTCTTGAATCTACCTCACATTTTCCTCATCAGTTTGGAATTTCGTATTAAAGCTAACTGAAGGCTAAACTAAGCAATGAAAATTGATTCACAAATTTAACTTAATTGCACCTGATCTGTACTTTTGTATCATTTTACTTTGTGTTTACTTGAATCTGCCCACACTCTTTACTCATCAGTTAGAGTTTGTCACAGAATAATAGCTAACTGTAAAGACTTAGAAAACCAACATTCAAAACCTTAACTCAAATAAACATGATCTATGCATAATTAGCAACCAGAGCTCAAATAAATTCATTTTCAACTATTAGACATATATGATCGGGCGAGATAACTTTTGACTTAGGGACTGAGTTTTGATGCCATTACTGGCTTAAGTTATGTACATGCCCCTTCTGACTCTGTCTGCCTATAATTCCTAACTGGAACGGAGGACAAACATCTACACCCCATTTTTTCAAGTAGTCTTATTGTGAAGTATTAACTGATAGAAACATGCATATTAGTGTCATGGTGCACTAAATAGTAAACATTGTGACGAAAATTATGTAATAGAAAAAGATACAAAGATGAAAATTGAGTTCACCTGCTATTGTAACGGCGAGGATGAATCTTAATGACTTTGATCTATGTTCCTGTTATTCAAAGAAGAGTCAAGACAACAAAGTATTTGAATCCACGAGATTCAAATCCAAGTTTCTAATTCCATTAAATTCAATATCACCATGCAAGAAAAGGAAGGACCATAATCATGCAGCTCACTGCATTCTCACATAAATCCAACAATTCTGAGGCATGAATTCCTCCAAGATCAAAAATTAATGAGCACCCAATTGATCAATTGCACTTTGGAACAGAAATTCCTAACCAAGACAGATTCCTACGCAATTGAGATCAAATCATGGTCTATAACCAAAACACCTACATAGAGCGTCTGAAAGTACAGTAAATTATACACGAAATAGTAGAAGAGAAAGTAAGATTGGACCTAGAAAACAAATAAATTGATTGAGAGAGAAATTAGAATTGACCATAATTGAAGGGAAGAGAAGCATCACCTTTAATTAGCTCATTGGAACCGGGATTTCAAAAGCATCAGTTCTGGGTGAGATGAAGGAAGAAAGAAGGGGAAAGGAGAAAGAGAGACGCTGCAAAAGCATCAGTTATGGGTGAGATGAAGGAAGAAAGACGGGGTTTCAAAAGCATCAGTTATGGGTGAGATGAAGGAAGAAAGAAGGGGAAAGGAGAAGAAGAAAGTGAGAAACAATAAAAAAATAAATGACAGAGCTTCTTCTGTCTGTCAAATTTGACATATGTCTAATCCACGTGGAAAAGACATATCGGTTGGAAAAGAGTTTGGGCTGTCAAAAATGAACGTTGGGCTTCCACATGGCATTTGACCTCTCCGTTGGAGATGGTCTTATAAAGTCCCTTATTTGTGATGTCAAACAATTAGCTACGAATTTTTAGGACATTTCGTTCAACCACATCTCTCATGAAGCTAATTTTGTTATAGATGCGGTCACTTCTATTAACCACAACATTTCTTTGTTATTTTATTTTTAAGATTTTTCTCCTCCAAAAAGAAAAAAGAGAAAAGAAAAAAAAAAAAACTGCCGAATTGACGGGGCATCTCCCTGCAGACAGCAGTGAAGTAGAAGCGAGTGACGCTCTGAAAGAGTCAAAAGACAATCCAATCAAAACCAGTCGCTTCTAAAACTCAAACTAGAGCTCCCCACACAGTCCTGTCCACAACGACAACCACACTCCAATGTGTCAATGAGACACCAACTCCCGAACCACCCTTCCACAAAACAGAGAGAGAGAGAGTAAAGCTCAAGTCTTGCAGATCCAAATCTCACATTTCATGTAAGTGCCCGTCTCTGTTTCAAGATCTGATTGCTTTTCCCAATCTGGGTTTTCACTTTTCATCCCAAAATGAAAGAATCAAGTCCCAGCAGTGAGCCCATTGGGCAGAACATCATAAAGCTGATAAGCAATCTCTGCTTCTCAGCGTTCGTCTTCTCAGTCCTTATCATCACCGTGATTGCCATCACCTACCAACCCCCAGATCCATGGCTCGAGTCTGCTCCGGCCTTGACAAAACTCTTCACTGAATCCGAGAACGCTACTTTCAAGAATGACAATTCCATCCTTAAGACCGGTGAGGATTTCATTGCCCCGGCTGCCCCTCCGGAGAGCCGGATCACCGAGGCCGTCATTCAGACCACCGAGGCCAACCTCACCAGTTCCCCACAGCCCGAATCGGATTCGGGCTGTGGGGATCTGGAGACAGTGAATTGTTCAGACCCTAGAGTTCTCATTGCGGTTGAGAGGTTTAATTTGAGGCTGTTTAAGACGATTGTGTTTTTGGAGTATCAGAGTCCGGTTAATGGGTCGAAAGCTGATGAGTGTGATGTGCTGTGGAGGTTTAGGAACAAGAAGGAGAAGTCTTGGAGGAGGTATAGGGATTTTAGGAGGTTTAAGTTTGGGTTTGGAGTGAATTGTACCTACAAGGTGGTGCACGCCGGAGGGTGGCATTCCGGTTTGAATGCACGGCGTTCACAGAGGAGCAGGGTTGGTAAGGGGGGTGGTGGAAATGGTAGCAGGATTGTCCCACCGGCTCGTGATGAGGAGATTAATGATACCATACCGAGCTTGGGGGAGAGGAATTTCAGGAGGGGGAAGTACTTGTACTACTCGCGGGGAGGGGATTATTGCAAGGGAATGAATCAGTACATGTGGAGTTTCTTGTGTGGTTTAGGTGAGGCAATGTATTTGAACAGGACATTTGTGGTGGATTTGAGTTTGTGCTTGTCGGGGAGCTATAATCCGAGTAATAAGGATGAGGAAGGGAAGGATTTTCGGTATTATTTTGATTTCGAGCATTTGAAGGAGGTTGCATCAATTGTGGAGGAGGGTGAGTTTTTAAGGGATTGGAAGAAGTGGGATCGGAGCCATAAGAGGAAGCTGCCTGTTAAGAAGGTTGTGAGCCACAAGATTACACCAATGCAACTCAAGAAAGATAGGAACACGGTTCTATGGAGGCAGTTTGATGCGCCGGAGCCAGAGAATTACTGGTACAGAGTGTGCGAAGGACAAGCTGCCAAGTACATTCAGAGGCCGTGGCATGCTTTGTGGAAGTCAAAGAGATTGATGAACATTGTTTCAGAGATTAGTGGGCGAATGGATTGGGATTTCGATGCTGTTCATGTGGTGCGAGGGGAGAAGGCAAAGAATACGCAGCTCTGGCCTCATCTGGAGTATGACACATCCCCCGACCAGCTACTTGAGAAGGTTAAGGGTATGGTTCAGCCTTGGAGGAATCTGTATATAGCCACCAACGAACCTTTTTATAATTACTTTGACAAACTGAGGTCTCAGTACAAGGTTCATTTGCTTGATGATTACAAGGAGTTGTGGAGTAATACAAGCGAGTGGTACAATGAGACTACGACTCTGAACAATGGGAATCCGGTTGAGTTTGATGGGTACATGAGGGTAGAAGTGGATACCGAGGTTCTTTACAGGGCAAAGACACGAGTGGAAACGTTCTATAATTTGACTAAGGATTGCAAGGATGGAGTCTTTACATGCTGACCAGGTTTTTTTTCCGTTGTTTGATTCACTTTTGAAATGATGCTATTCAGCTCGTGTCAGGCTTATTGTTGTTTTTGCTTCTTGCTTCATTATATTGATGGTTGGCTATTCCAGTTGGTCACAGTAAGCCTACATGCTGTACTATATATAGATTCAACTCATTTTGAGTCACCTACACTTCAATATTATTTCTTACAACTTATAAGCTGTTTGTGCAATGCTCACATCTATTTCACATGTGAGCAAGATAAGCAGAATATGATTTTAAAGTGAGGTTGAGGTCCTTGAGCATTTACATTTACATTTACCTGGGACCCACCGAAATTAGTTGCGCGAATGACACTTCTGAAAATTTTGCACAAGAGATGGCTACTAGTCTTAGTTTTGCAAAAGGCTTAAAGGAGTCATCATACCTATATATGTACTCTACTTATACTCTAGTTTGCAGAATGCTGAAGGGGCATTTTACCAGTCTATGTTGATGGCTTTATAATGACGCCCCTTTTGCTGGAGAGGAATAAACTCTAGTGATAGAATCCTTGTATTGTTTTGAGCCTCTGGGTAAATTTAACTATAGAAACTGCGTTAATCCTTGCTCTTTATCTATTACTCTAATGCATAAGGGCTTAGGTCTATATGCCTATTGCCAATTGATTTGATAATAGGGAGATAGACTTGGAAATCCTTTAGGAGATCTGGAAGCAATCTTCCTTTTATTTTATTTTTTTTTTTTTTTTTGGCATATAGAAATGACATCTTCCGACAATTAGTTCATCTCCATTTTCAACTTTTCATTGCTATTTTATTTATATTTTTAAAAGCAATGCGTTCATGTTTGGTTTCATTGAATTAATTCTAAATATACTTGTAACATTCTATGAGGAATCATTGCCTCGGTTGTAATAGTAGTTTTTTACCATCAAATGCCATGATGTGATGTGAGATGGTGCTTGTGAAAGAAAACTAGAGGCTCCCTAACTTGGCCTCTCTACGTCAATCCTTTACTTCTGCATTATCAAAGAGGGAAGAGGGCTTTGAGAAGATTTCGTCATTTTATTTGTACATACAACTAATTGTTTTGCAGTGAATGAAGAGAGGATAGGTTTGATCTTGCAAGTGAGGGGAAAATAGGAGGAAATGAATAGGAATATATATATATATATATATATATATTTGGAATAAAATCATATCTATTTTTCATTTATCTCAGAGGCCAGAATGGCCATGACATACTCTCTGCTGTCTATGGACAGATATGAAGATTGTAGTGGTAGTGTGGTACTACAGCGGTACATAAAAATAGATTTACTCATTGATCATTCGACGCTCACTTATGAAAAGCAAGCTTATACACTGTGATAACACTATAGCATAGTAAATATGCAAAGTAACCAAAACTCATTATCGCTCGCTAATTCTCCCTACACATGTAGGGAATTATTAGAATCAAAACACAGCTAACTAAATTAGCAACCCAGGGCCTAAAAGACAGCCATAACCTTAGGCCCAAACAGCAGCCTAGCCTCATTCCAGTCTGCACGTCTTATTAAAAAACGTCATTCCAGACTCCACATCTTATTAAAAAACGTCGCACGCCGCCGCCAAAAGCCTTGATTTAAACTGCATCGAGCTGAAATTTGTTCTTACCCACCCTGGCTGGCCACACCATCTTTTTGAGATAAAATGGCAAAATTCAGTCCAAACTGGTTTTGCGGAAATATAAAATTCTTTTTAAATTAATAAAAAATGATAATTTATATATATATATATAAATTTACCGTAAATCAGCAAGAAAATAACGTTGGGTTAATTCCCAGTTAACTGTTAACAGGCGGTGGGTGAGGGTGATAAAACACTAAAAGAGAGTGAACAAATCAAAAGATCCCAAAAACCCTAAACCTAGCTATTATTATCTAATCGATCAATATGAAGAAGAATATTGAGATTGCAGCCGCAGAGAGGCATGAAATAATTAGCTTAGATGATAAACCCCTCTACATGTGTTTCCAAGAGCACAACCATGATGGTTCATCATCTTTGCTTATTCAAGCGGTCAATTTGACCCATCTTCTGTTACCTTCTCCTCCATCCTGCTGTTCTATTAATGGTAATACTAAACTGCTTCGTACAGTGAATCGTCTTACCGACCATGACCTTCCTTACCTACCCGGTTGCAGTGTCTTTGGCTCCAAAATTCTGTTTGCCGGCGGCAGACACCGAATTTCGAGTAGACAAGTTTATGTGTTTGAGACTGATCCTAGCGTGAATCCCAAGCTTGAGATCAAGAAGGCGTGCTTCCCAAGTTTCCTCAATGAGAAAAATCAAACCTTGCTGATGGAGTTGGACGATCGCAACCTCTATGCTCTCGATTACCAATATGGTCTGCCTTTCAGCCATTTCTTGAGTTTCGAGGCATTCAACCCGAGCGAGGGCAAATGGTCACCTCTGCCAGACCCTCCATCGTTCCAAAAGGGCCCTGTAGATAGGCGGACCCAAATATGTTGTGCAACTATGGGCACTAACATCTTTCTCTCGGCACTCTCAGATCCTCAAGTGCTGTATCGCTTTGATGCGGCAGCTCACCGATGGACAAAACACTCTACTGTTGACCCTCTTCTCTCCTCAGATGGCACAGGTCTAGTTCTAAATTGTGATGGTGATGACGGTGGTTTCATAATCTTTACTTATAGTTGTACGAGCCATGAAGATAGTATACAAGTCTACCAGATGTCAAAGGAATATGAACATTTGAGGCACATCGAATCTCACCAGGTGCCGCATCATGATCAATTTTCTCCAAAACGTTATAGACGCGATAGCCATAGTTTTGTCCATCTAGGTGGCCGAGAAGTCTGCCTTGTTTTGGCCAATATTAATGATTGGTCCCAGGCAGAACACAGGTTAGCTATTGTTGTGGTAATGTTCGAATATGCAAGGGCGGACAAGAAGAAGAACAAGAACAAGAAAAGGGAAGAACCAGAATCCGATTCAATGGGCCAATTCAATTTCCTGGCAACTCGGCTCATTGAATTAGATCTCAATGGGCTTGAAGAACCTTATCAACGCTTTAGCACAGCTATGCTTGGTGCCTTTGTGGTGCCTCCTCCTGAGCCAGTGCCAGAATTGCTCCCAAGAGAAACATAAAGCTGATGGTGTTGGTAAAGAACAGAGGAAGAAATGGGAATAATATGTTTGAATTAGATAATTCCTTTAAATGCTCTATTCTGCTTTGCAGGTTCAAAATGGTTGCCTCATTTTATCTACAAGAATTTTCACTTTCACGACCACAACCATGCCCTTGTCACCTTGTGTAAGATTGACTGTTTAGCATACGACATATCGTAATTACCGTACGTATGATATACTGAACGCTTGGAACCAAAAATTGCTGACCATAAGTTTGTGCAATAGTACATAAGAGAATTATTGTGTAAATGTGAAATTCGGTCTCTAACGTTCTTTCTTTTATTGCCATTTGAAAGAAAAAGGAAGAAACCCGACTCGACTCAATCGGTCAGTTCAATTTCCTTGCTACTCACCTACTTGAATTTGATATGACTCGGCCTCAAGAACCTGACACAGAAAAAAGGACTGAAATGTGGCATTATGAAACACCTCAGCCGATTTAAACAAGTAAGAAAGCATATCGATCACACCTATATCAGAGAGATACGTCATCGACTGATTAAAATAGCATGAGCCGAAACTCGTTCTTACCGCCCTCGCCAGTCGCCACACCATTTTTTTTTTAGAAGAAACGACAAAATTCATTCATAACTGGTAATCTGTTACGTAGTGGCCCAACAAATTAATTCCTTCTTTAAATGATATTGCATCACAATGAGAATATGAATGTAAATATACAAGAGGGCACCACCATCGCACTCTAAGTCAACAACACCATCGAACTCACTCCACCATAGGTCGACGTCTGACTCCAGCCAGTCCGCTCTGTCAACAACGCCATCCCGATCCAGTAGAGTAGACAAAACATCGCGTCCACCGGCGGTAGAAGAAAACAGATGGCCTCCACCACAACAGCTGCAATGGCTTGTTGCCCAAATCCCGAATCCGAGACCAAAATCACACTGCCGCCATCATCGAGCACGGCACACACAGTCACACTAAGGAAGAGCATGCTAAGGCCAGCTATAGCAACTACCATAAGGTTTGGGAGTGCTGTCGTAGATGGGAGACCAACGAGTAACCTTAGGCCTTCGCTGAGCGACTAGGTCATCAAGAGCAAATTGAGATTTTTATAGTAATTGAATATAAAGATTTTTAGCTCGAACATTTATGATACATATTAAGGAACTTTTAACAACTTCTATTTAATTTCTCAGTTTAGTTATTTCACAAAATATGCTTCTACGGTCCTATGCTTATTCTCTATATCTAAACTGAATTGAACTTCATCCTTGATTTTTTACAATTCACGCACATAATTTGTTTTTTTTTTTGTTTTTTGCATGTAGGAAGTAGTTATTCAAGATTATATACTATAGCATGAAATGTATCTTTTGGAGAAAACAGTTGGTAGAGCACAACTGTCAATTGGATCTTAATCATGTTTAGTACGTGTATTCAATATCCCTCCATAGCTTCATATGTAGGTGATTCCATCACTATATCATTTTCATTAGGATAATTCAAAATGTGATCAACTTCTATCACATTTCTACTAGCCTCTTACCACACACGTACGTGACCGTGTGTCAATTGGCATTTAAAAAAAATAATTATAATTATGCTATTAGTTCCTTTTAAGGCCGGGTGGTTATCTGTTTATCTTTTATTTTCTATTAAAAATTTATTTTGAAAATAATGATCATTTTACTTTTCTACCCTTGTAAGAATAATATCATAAGTTGAAGAAAATCTAATAAACGAAGGCGAGCAGACATTAGTTTAATATAGGCTCTCCAAAAAAACTCGGACTCTGCGTCTAGGTTTTGCTACTTCCTTCTCGTCCGGCGGCGCTTGAGATCGGTGGTGGTTTCGGCCATGTCGGTATTAGGCGAGTTAGGCGGCTGCCGGGAGGGGACTTGAAAACTATTGTCTTGGTAGTCTCATGGGTGGGGTGATGTTCGAGGTTTCGAGTGGAATGGGTGACGGTGGAGTCCGGTTTTTGGTCGGATTAGGCAGGTATGGTGGGCGTCGATTGCTTCCAAGATCTGTGGCGGTGCGCATCTTCGGCAGGGGATTTCCAGGGCCTGTGACGACTTGGCTGTGGCAGTTTTGTGGTAGATCGGTGTGGCGGCGAGGCTCTGGTGGTCTGGGAAGATCGTTGGGGCGGCGTGGCTATGATGGATCTGCACGGATCGTGGCGGCGGCGTGGAGGATCAGTTTTCTGTGCGATTTCGTGAAGGAGGTCACGGTGTTGTTTGATCGGGAAACATGGACAGTGGCTGGAGGTTAGGGATGGGGTGGCAGGCTTGGGTCATCCTTCTGCTGTTGGGCCTTGAGCTGAGCCCAATCTATTGGGGATGCTTGTTTTGACTTTAAATTGGGCTGGGGTGTTGTGCCATAGGCCCATTCCTATGTTTTTTAGTTTATCTAATTACAATAATTCCTTATATTAGGAAGCTATATATGCATTTATATGCACTCTATGTACCTCTGTAGTAGTACCAAATGAGGGTTCTCGCTCTGTCTACGTATTTAATTGGTCAAATGAGTAGATCTATAGCTATGTGCCATTGTGGGTACTACCACTAGCTATCTTCTTGTCTACGGCGGAAGGATATGTAATGGTCTGTTCTGACTTTTGTTGCAATATATTAGCACCCGATTTGGGTTTGATAAAAAAAAATAAACGAACGCGAGCCTCATTAAGGGTGGGGTTTTAAAAAATATATATATTAAAAAAATCTAATAAACAAGGGGCATTTGCAGGGTTATTGAAAATATAACCATTAATCTTATTGAAATTAATATAATAGTTTACGTAGTCGATGGATATTGACCTATTAGGATTAGAAACATAATTCAACAAGGAATAGATTATTTAATCAAACGAGACGAAGTTATGTAATTCGACTCGAAAGAATACATTCTTTTGAAATTAATAAATTATTCATTTATCGATATAAAAACTTCTCTAAATTAATAGTTTTTCGTAATCTCAACAATATTAATTTATAATTTTTTTACTGTAAATTAGCAAGAAATTATATTCCCAAGTTAACAGGCGGTGGGTCAGGGTGATAGGAAACCCTATAAAAGAGCGCTTTTACGATCCCAAAGAGGCAAAAACCCTAAACCTAGCTATTATTATATTATGGATCGATATGAAGAGGAATATTGAGATTGCAGCCGCAGAGAGGCATGAAATAATTAGCTTAGATGATAAATCCCTTTACATCATCTTGGCTTATTCAAGCGGTCAATTTGAGCCATCTTCTGTCACCTTCTCCTCCATCCTACTGTTCTATCAATGGTAATACATACTAAATTGCTACATACAGTGAATCGTCTCACCGACCCTGACCTTCCTAATCTATCCAGTCGCGGTGTCTTTGGCTCCAAAATTATGTTCCTGATTAAGTTTTTTTAATTCCCTCTTATCCAAAACACTCTAAGGAAGTTTTCCCTAATACCCCATTAATTTTTTTTTTGTTTGTTTTTTGTTTAAACTATTTTACCCTCACCCCTTTGAGAGAGAGAGAGAGAGAGAAACCATAGGGACTTCGTTGGAGCCCCGTCACCAGCCGCCGCAATCCGATCACCGGTTGCCACAATCACGCCAACTTTTGACAAAATCCGGTCACCGGCTGCCGCCCACCGAATTTTTCTGAAAACCTCACTGAAGGTCTCCAAAAAGGTATTCGGAGATCTCATAGGTCACTGGAAATGTTTATTGCCCCTAAAAGACATCCATTGCCCCCCTAATAGAGGGGTAACAGATGTCTGTTGGCCCCCAATAGAATTTTCGGTCTCTAAAATAGGAACTAATCTTCTTAAAATTAGACAAATAAAACTTTGATTAAAGAAAAAAGGGTTATTATCACAAATGGTACCTGAACTGTACCTCAATCTTATCGATGGTACCTGAACTTTAATTTTGATCACAACCAGTACCCGAACTTTTCGATTTCATTTTAAATAGTACCTAGAGCCACCTCCGGTCAATATTCCGACTAAAAACGGCATTTGAGGCAACCATAGTGAGGATTTTAAGGGTTGCGATCATATATAGTGATGATTTTTTGGTAATAGACTTGCCTTCAACTTGATTTTTTTTTTTTAGTTTATTTTAGATTTGGCTTTTTTGGTCGAAATAGTGACCAAAGGTGGCCTTAGGTACCATTTAAAATGAAGTCGAAAAGTTCGGGTACTGGTTGTGATTAAAATTAAAGTTCAGGTACCATCGATAAAATAGAGGGTAAGTTCAGGTACTATTTGTGATAATAACCCAAGAAAAAAAAAGAGGAGATTACATCAATTCAAAACATTTATTGCCCCCTAATAGACGTCTATTAGGAGGTAATAGACGTTTATTGCTTCCTAATAAAACTTTTTCTTAAACCACACAAAAAAAATGCACTGGTTTTACCAAAAAAAGAAAAAAAATGATTTGGGCACCTAAAAAAATGCTCTGGGCACCCACATTAGAAACTGGACCAAATCATTGGGTCCGGGTCTAGCAGAGCAGCCTCCTCCTTAGCACCGCTCTCTTATGACGACGATTCCGACGCTGCCCAGTCATGTCCGACCACGAACACCTTCTCCTGGTCACCTGCAACAGCTTGGTAGCCACGGAAGGCAAGTGTATCTCGACGGGTCAGTGTCGCAGAAGCCTCAGAGGTCAGGTGCGACGGCTCGGTAGCCGAGCGAGGCCATGAGTACTAGATCTCCGGGAAGCGGTGGAGGAATAAGACCGCCGGTGAGAACTTCTTCAACGAAGAGTGGAGCGACAGGGAGAGAAAGAGAAAGAGAAAGAGAGAGGCATGGCAGAGAAAGAGAGAGAGAGAGAGAGAGAGAGAGAGAGAGAGAGAGAGAGAGAGAGAGGCATGGCAGTGGATGTAATTTATTAATTAGGCTTAGGGAAAATTTGTCATTTCTCTTTAAATTTGGTTAGTGGAACAAAAATCTGTTACTGGGGTAAGTGAGATAATTTTTGCTCATTTTGGTGTTTTGGGTCAAGAACCCTATTAAAAAACAAATCTAATAAACAAGGGGTATTTGCAGGATTATTAAAAATTTAACCATAAACCTTTAGGGGGGTGTATTGTATATGGAATTAGTGGAACTTTTAAAAAAATCTATGGAATTTAAAAGTCTGGGTGTATTCAATATAGACTTTTAATAGTCCATGAAAGTCTTGAGGTATTCAATTAGGATTTTTAAAGACTTCATGAATTCCACCAAAATCTAGGGGTATTCAATTAGGACTTTTAAAAATGAATAAAAGTACAGAGGTATTCAAAATATCATTCATACTTATGGAATTAGAAAATCATTGATAATCATGGACTTTGTAGTGTTAACTATACATACCAAACTCCAATAATTTTCCAGCCTCCAGACCAAAGATTTCAAAAAGTCTATCAAAGTTTCCTCTTCAAAAAAAAAAAAAAAAGGTCTATCAAAGTTCTTATCTCTACGCACGAAGAAGTTTGTCCTTCATCATCTATCTTTCTTAATTTTTTGTCTTTTCTCTAATCTTTTATGATATCAACTTTTTTTGTTACCCAACATATTCATTGTAGTTGTTGAAAATGATTTTTGTTTTTTTGTTTTGTTTTTTTCAATTGTGATACTTTGAACCCTAATAGCAATAAAAATGATCTATGAAACCCTAAAACTCAAATATTGTTGTCTAACCCTAAGACCTTGAACCATACTAAATTTTATTTTATTAATTAATTATTCTCATTAATTTGAATTTATATTATGGTTCAAAAAAAGGTTGAACAATTGAATTTCAATTGATTGACTATAGATCAAGACATTGACCGATATTGCTACAATATATGTCAATCAGCAAAAACAAAATTGATGAGAATTATTAACCATAAACATCAAGTGATCTATATTGTATATTTATGTTGTTGAGAGATTAGGAATGAGAACAGACTCGCTAGACAGACTAACAATCATTTATTTGAGTCAATTTCTATTAGAAGATACTGGAGCATTGAAGAGACAACAAGTAATTATTTTGTTTTGTGTTTGGGTTGCATTTGCTTTAATTTTTTTTTTCTATTTTGTACATCCTAGGAAATCTGTATAAGTCATTCATAATAAAGTATATAGATTTTCATGAATCAATAAAAGTCTGTTGCTAAAATCAATGGTTTTAAGAAATCCATAACAGTCTGTCAACTTTTTAAAGAGTCTGTGGACTTTTCAAAAAGTCTGTCATTTAAAAAAAGTCTGCACAAATCCAAATACAATACACCCCCCTAATAGTTTACGTAGTGGATGGATATTGACTTACTAGGATTACAAACATAATTCAACAAGGAATAGCAGTTTGTTTTTTGAAAGGAGGAGTAGACTAAAGTTATGTATATCAACTCGGAAAAATATATATAGAATTCTTTCTAAATTAATAAATTATTCTATAAAAACTTCTCTGTTGAAGGAAAACCTAATTTGTGTTTAGCCCAAACTCTAGGTTACTTGACCTAGTGGTAATAGGATTTAATTAGAAGGATCTAGAATCCTAATCAATGTAGAATTACTTTCCTTGTATGATTGAGATTTTATGCATTGTAATCCTCTATATAAAGAGGCCCCTATTATCAATGAGAAGACACAGCAAATTCCTCTCAAATTCAGTTTCTCTACAACACGTTATCAGCACGAAGCCCTAACCCTGAAACCCTAAATTCGTAGCCTTCAAATCCCAGAAACCTCAGCCGCCCAACTCGAAGATCTCAACTCCAGGAGTCCGAAACCGGCTGCCCCATCCCCATAACCGGCCGGCAAACCACCGAACCGGCCACCGGAAGAAGCCAAAGTTCACCTGCCCGGTTCAAAGCTTTCCTCACCACCTCCCGTAGCCATACTGGTCACCCTGCAGCACCTCCATCCCAGAAACCCGGAACCGGCCTAGAATCGTTCGAACCGGCCACCAGAAAAGCTTGATACCGAACCGGCAGAAAGAAAAAAAAAAAAAAAAAAAAAGGAGAGAAGCAGAGCCGCAGCCCAAGCCGCTGCCTGAGGCCCAGCAGCCTGAAGCCCAATAACAAGACCCTGCTGACGTCATCCTTGCGTCCACGTCAGCAAGCCACGCAGGCATCCAGTCAGCAGCCACGTCAGCCACCTGTGCCACGTCAGCAGGCCGGTCAACCACCGCCGGCGACTTTTCAGGCCGACTTCCGGCGACTTTTCCGGACACTTTTCCGACCATTTTCCGGCAACTTTCCGGTCAGCTACAGTGACTTCCGGCGACGATTTTTCCGACCATCTATTAAGGTAATTTTTTCTAAAAGTTCCCGTTTTTGTGAAGTTTTTCAATTTCTTCTTCTTTTCTCGGGGACTTCCAAAATCCCTTCTTCTACCCCCCTTTTCTCTACATAGGGGAGACCAAAAGCCTAACTGTGGGGGTTCGCACTCACTCCAACCTTGGAGCTTGTAGAGTCCTCCAAACTTAGAGTTTGTTGAGAAGAAAACGATCGACCACATATATCGTTATTTCGATCTAATCCAAAACCCCTCTTGGAATCGGATTTTCTTGGAAGCGACTACGCTCAGAAAATTCCTAATTTCTTGGAAGCGACTACGCTCAGAAAATTCCTAATTTCTTGGAAGCGACTACGCTCAGAAATTTAATAGTTTTTCGTGGTAGCCTTTTTCGCTCCGAAACTAACCCTAATCTTGTGTTGTTTTTCAGGATGAGTTACCTGAACAAGTTGAGCTTTGTCCCACTCGAGACAACTGGCGCAGGATACCATAGGTGGGTCCGAGATGTGCGCCAACATCTTAAGGCTGATGGAATTCTGGAAACCATCCAAGAGCCTGGTCAGAACGTGCTCTCAATCGAGCAAGCTACTGCTTTTGAAGCAAAACAAGCTAAGGCCATAATTCTCATGACAAGGCACATGAATGACGCGCTCCAAAATGAATACCTCAATGAGGAAGACCCAAGAAAGCTATGGGTAGAACTTGAGCAGCGATTTGGCAACGTTCGTGACTCCCTGCTTCCTGATTTAGAAGTGCGATGGCATAGCCTCCGCTTTTGTGATTTCAAGTCTGTGCTTGATTATAACTCGGAAGCTCTTCGTATCAAGTCTCTGATGGAGTATTGTGGCCAAGCCATAACTGATACGATGTTGATCGAGAAGACTCTCTTACCTTCCCCGTCTCTGCACTGATGATTTCAAAGAATTATCGGATTGATGTAAATGCAGGACGTATCACAAGGTTTCATGAGCTCATTGGCGCCATGAACGTAGCTGAAAAGCACGATAATATCCTTGTGAAGAACTATAATGCTAGACCCGTGGGAACTAAGCCTATTCCGGAGTCTAACTATAGTCGCGCCCCCAATGGAGGACGCAAGGAGCGAAACCCTAAGGATAGGGACAATTCTGGACGTTCTGGTCCATATATTCGCCCTAAAGAGGAAGGAAATCGCCAAGAGAGGCGTGCACGGAACCGTGGAGGTCAACGTGTGAAGAGAGAGAGAGGCGGAGCCTCCGACCATGGTGGTAACGCCACCAAAGGATAGGTCGTTCAAATCGCGCCCCAATGGCGCCTCGATCAAGGGAGTCTGACCATAATGATGTTTGTTTTCGATGTGGATCAACTGAACATTGGGCCAAAACATGTACCGCACCCCAGAATGTTGCAAACGCATACAAGACGTATCGTGAAGCAAGGGAAGCAAATTACATGGCACAAGAAGATCAAGATGGTGATCTAGATCTAAGGGTGGAAGACTACAAGGATCAAGACCCAGAAACTGGCGATTTTGATTAAGTCTTTTTATTTTCAAGAGATGTAGGCGATTGCCATATTCCTTTTTATTGGATTAGATTTTCTTTGATCATAGAAACAATGATGTATTTCGTTGGCTTATGAATAAAATTTCGAGTTCTTTTCATTATGACTCAATTTTGATTCAGAGCATATGACTTTGTGACTACGATGGCTAGACCATCAGTATTAATTTAAGAACATGGAATAGCCCAAGTTCCACTTGCCAAATGGCACCTTGATTACAGTTGTCACAGAAACTCTCTACGCTCTTAGGGCAAATAGTACCCTATGAATAGCCAACGAATTCTATGCGAAAATGCATGTAGAGAACGGAAATGAGTTCCTTTGCAGTACATCTAATGATTGCGAACAAAGACGCATCTTAGAGAAGTTTATGTGTCTCTCTAGTGGACTTTATGTCACTATTCGAGCTATTAAATCCAATAAAGTTATGAGAGAAGATCTCTTGGATTTAGACACATATTGGCTTTGTCACGACAGGATAGATCATGCTAGTCATGATATGATGATCCGTCTACAAAAGACTTCACACGGGCATCATTTCTTTTGAGCAAGATGCCGCCATAAATGGCCCCAACCATGGGCATAACGCCATGGTTGTTCCTCCTAGTGGCCATGACGCCATACATGCTAATTTTCATGGCTCCCACGCCATGATGGGAGATGTAGTCACACATTTTGCTTCTAATAGCGCTACAGACGCTTAGGCCTAACCAAAATCCTCATTGGTTGCTTCTAAGGCCTCTCGCTCGTTTTACTAAGCCCGTTCCTTAGGGAAATTAGGACTGAGACCGTCCTATGCAAAGGATATGACATTACTCATTCTGTTCTTACAAAGAATCCGTAGGGATTTTGTGGATTGATTCAACCAACTTGCGGACGCTTAAATATTTCATGATGTTGGTTGACACGCAAACACGCCGGTCACGTGTTGTGTCATTGTCCACCTATAAATGCTACTTATGCTACACTCCTAGCACATATCATGTGACAACGGGCTCACTCCCCGAATCATCCTATTCAGTCAATTGGATTTGACTATGCTAGAGAGTTTACATCGAAAGACTTTCGATGGATATTGCAATGGGTTTGATGTTGGACATCACATTCCCATGTACACACCCAATTGGTCTCGCGGAAACGACTACGATGGTAGTCCGAACATTGGTAATGCGCACCAATCTTCTTACATCCGCTTGGGGTGATGCGATATCGCATGCAGCCATGCTAATTCGTCTACGACCTACCGCCACTCAATGTACCTATGCGTTACAGCTAGTGACTGGGTACACGTATTTTGTACTTACGCACATTTGAGTGAGCCATTTATGTGCCAATTGCGCCACAGCGCTCTATGATGGGTCCTTACAGACGAATGGGCAACTACGTTGGATTTGCGCTTCCAACAATCGTCCGCCACTTAAATGCCCTTGCTAGGCGATCTCCTTACCGCTAGATTTGCGGATGTCACTTTGATGAGACAGTCTTCCCGTCGTTAGGGGGAGATAAGAACACGAATGTTCAACAGGAACGACAGGAATTGTCGTAGTCTGTCCCCACTATGTCTCATCTTGATCCCTATTAAAGTGACGAGATCACACAATATGCTGCAAACATGCCTGCAAGGAAGGACGTCCCTACGAGAGACGTAAGCGCCACCCTACACGGAGGTAGGCATGGCGCCAATGCCAAAGAGAGTGGCACTCTGGCGTTACAGGCCATGGCCCCAGCTAGGATGCGTGGGAGGCCCGTGGGTTCGAAGGATACTTTGGCACATTCCAATCCTTTAATCATCAAGACTCAAAATCCGTCTCATGAGTATCTTCCGGGTTATGGTTATCGTTGGGGGACGCCTCAACGTCAAACCCTATTCCTGAGAATATAGAGCTCTATGAAACTTACACTAGTGTACATGAGACGTGGGATAGAAACTCCATCATAATTGATGATGTAGTTACGCATTTTGTTGCGCATGAGTTTGCTGAGTCCGATGATATCGAACCACGCTCCGTTGATGAATGAATGCCAACGTAGAGAGTTTTTGGCCTAAATGGAAAGATGCGATCCAGGTTAAGATGGATTCTCTAACGAAGAGGAAGGTTTTCGAGCTAGAGATGCCAACACCTCCTAACATAAAACCTGTTGACTAATGGGTCTTCGTTAGAAAGCGTAGTGAGAAAAAGAGATGGTAATCTCGCCTTATGGCGCAAGGCTTCTCACAAAACGCCCTGGAATCGACTACGATGAGACATATTCTCTCGTAATGGATGTCATTGCACTCCACTACCCTGTCAGTTTGGTAGTTTCCGAATAACTGAACATGCAGCTTACAAATGTGGTCACTACGTATCTCTATAGGGATCTAGATACGGAATATACATGAAGGTTCATGGCGAACTTCATTTACCCAAGTCAAGTGGCTCTAGACCATGGAGCGCGTTTACAAAGAGGTTGAAACGCTCACTAAAGTGACTACTTGATTGGGAAGGGATATGCCCACGCGTTTCTATAACAAGTTTCGGATTCTATCGCGGTTCATGTTGGACATGATCTTCATTAGAAGCCTTAAAGAGTTAAGGGAAACCGCTGAACACTTGAAATCCGAGTTTGAGATGAAGGATTTTGGGAGAACACGATTATGTCTCGGTTTGGAACTTGAGCATCGTGTCGATAGATGCTTAGGCATTTTGACAAGGTCAAGCCTTCAAGCACCCCCATGATCGTCCGTAGTCTTGATCCTGAAAAGGATCCTCTTCGTCGAAAGGATGATGACGAAGATGTGCTAGAGGCAAAAGTGCCTTACTTAGTACAATAGGCGCATTATTGTACTTATCTCAATGCACAAGACCGGACATCTCATATGTTGTGAACTTGTTAGCTAGATATAGCTCTGCGCCAACGCGACGCCATTGGATTGGTGTAAAAGATATCTTTTGATATTTGAGATGTACGATTGATATGGGCTTGTTCTATCCCTACGAAGAGATGATGGATTCGGACCCATCATACACAGAAACGCCGCCAACGCTGGCCTGCGTTCTCTATCCCCATTCCAAAATGACATGTGTTTTGGAAGGTTTTGCTGATGTTGGGTATCTGTCTGACCCACACAATGGTCATTCCTAATCCGGTTAAGTGTTCACCATGGGAAAAGACCGTGACATCTTGGAGGTCTACATAGTAGACCCTAGTCGCTATATCTTCGAACAATGCAGAGATCATTGCTCTTCACGAAGTGGTTCGTGAATGTATATGGATTGGATCCATAATTACGCATGTTCGAGCAATTGTGGTTTGAAGTCTACCACAGATGAGCCTACGAGCATTTAGGATAATGCTACTTGTTTTGAACAAATGAGGCAAGGCTACATCAAAGCGACAACACCAAGCATAATCAGCAACAACAGAACTCCTCGAGATCAAAGTGAACTAGGTTCGATCTGAGGACAGTGAGGCAGACTTGTTTACTAAGTCATTGCCCAATACCACGTTCGAGAAACATGTGGCAAGAATTGGCTTGCGGAAATTATCTGAACTCCCATGATCGTAGTCATCAGGGGGAGGCGCAGACATCAGGGGGAGATGTCTACATGTTTGTCTCGAATCGTGAAGGGTGTGTTGCGCTCTTTTTCCCCTTCGACCGAGGTTATTTTTGTCCCACTGAGTTTTTGTTACTCGGCAAGGTTTTTAACGAGGCAACGAGAGAAGCACCGCGTTTGGGCAACACAAGGGGGAGTGTTGAAGGAAAACCTAATTTGTGTTTAGCCCAAACTCTAGGTTACTTGACCTAGTGGTAATAGGATTTAATTAGAAAGATCTAGAATCCTAATCAATGTAGAATTACTTTCCTTGTATGATTGAGATTCTATGCATTGTAATCCTCTATATAAAGAGACCCCTATTATCAATGAGAAGACACAACAAATTCCTCTCAAATTCAGTTTCTCTACAACATTCTCTAATTTAATAGTTTTTCGTACTAATATTGAATTTGTAAAGTTTTACCGTAAATTAACAAGAAAATAACGCTTGGTTAATTCCCAAGTTAACAGGCGGTAGGTGGGTGATAGGAAACTCTATAAATTAAAGAGCGCTTTTGTACGATCCCAAAAACCCTAAACCTAGCTATTATTATATTATCGATCAATATGAAGAGGAATAGTGAGATTGCAGCCGCAGAGAGGCGTGAACTAATTAGCTTAAATGATAAATCCCTTTACATATGTTTCCACGAGTACCACCGTGGTGATTCACCATCTTGGCTTATTCAAGCGGTCAATTTGCGCCAGCTTCTGTTACCTTCTCCTCATCCATCCTGCTGTTCTGTTAATGGTAATACTAAACTGCTTCGTACAGTGTATCGTCTTACCGACCATGACCTTCCTGACCTACCCGGTTGTGCTGTCTTTGGCTCCAAAATTCTGTTCGCCGGCGGCGGACACCATATTTCAAGTAGACAAGTTTATGTGTTTGAGACTGATCCTAGCGTGGATCCCAAGCCTGAGATCAAGAAAGGGTGCTTCCCAAGTTTCGTCAATGAAAAATATCGAACCTTGCTGTTGGTGTTGGACGATGGCAACCTCTATGCTATCGGAGAATGCCCTAGTCTGCCCCTCTTGAGTTTGGAGGAATTTGACCCCAGCGAGGGCAAATGGTCAGCTCTTCCGGCCCCGGACCCAAAGCCTTCATTGTTCCAATATTGTATGTATGCAACTGTAGGCACCAACATCTTTCTCTCTTCGGATCCTCAAGTGCTGTATCGCTTTGATGCAGCGGCTCACCGTTGGACAAAACACTCTACTGTTGACCCTCTTCTCTCCTCAGGTGGCAGAGCTCTAGTTCTAAATTGTGATGGTGATGATGGTGGTTTCATAATGTTTACTTATAGTTGTTTGAGCGATTGGGATAGCATACACGTCTACCAGATGTCAAAGGAATATGAACATCTGAGGCACATCGAATCTCACCAGATGCCGGATCATGATCAGTTTTCTCCAACACAGCATAGCTGCCATAGCTATACTTTTGTCCATCTAGGTGGTCGACAAGTCTGCTTTGTTTTGGCCTATAGTCGTTGGTACCAGGTAGGTTACAGGTTAACTATTGTTGTGGTAATGTTTGAATATGCAATGGCGGACAAGAAGAAGAACAAGAACAAGAAAAGGGAAGAACCAGAATCCAATTCAATTGGCCAATTCAATTTCCTGGCTACTCGGCTCATTGAATTCGATCTCAATGGGCATGAAGAACCTTATCAACGCTTTAGCGCAGCTATGCTTGGTGCCTTTGTGGTACCTCCTCCTGAGCCAGTGCCAGAATTGCTCCCACAGAAACATAAAGCTGATGGTGTTGGTACATTATTTGTTACATCACCCACAAAAGCCGCTGCTGCTGCTCACAAGAAATCTCATCTCAATCCAGCAGCGAAATAATTCTCTCCATCTGCTTTTAATAGTAACATTGCCACATACAATCATTACATAACCGAAACAGGAATGGATGGTTCTCAGATTTTACAGCTACCTAGTGTTGGACGCATGGTTGCACCGACGAGTACACTTGGATATGCTCATCAGTATCAGTATCCGTATCCTTTTCAGACCGGAACTTATCCAAATTCTCATTCTCAGGCTGTTTTTGGACACATGGGAAGCTGGGAACCAACGCTCGGATTTGGAATTCATGGCGGCAACAAGGGTTCTCAGTTTTTACAACAACCAACTGTTGGACAAATGGTAGCGCCGACAAGGACAGTTCGGTATGTGGATCAGTATCAGTATCCTTCTCAGACCGCACCATATCCAAATTCTCATCCTCAAGCTATTGTTGGACACATGGGAACTTGGGCATCAACACTCGGGTATGCTCCTCTTCAGGTCGGACCAGCTTATCCAACTTCTCAAACTGAAGCTCACCTAGGACACTACAGTCACGACTTTTGCTATCCGACCTTTTATCAGAGGTACAGTTAACCGTCGGATCAGCCTCTAGGAAGTGACTATGCCAAGATTTGCTGCCGCTACATTAGTATAGCATCTAACAAGCCTGCTGTTAAGGTCTATCTTCTGAAGATGAATTCCTTGCTTCTTATGATCTCCGACTTTACATGTAATAATACCTAGTTTTACATTCAATATAGTACAGTTCCTGAAAGCCATTCTTAGCATTGCAAAAATGCTTGGACAGTTGTAGTTTTACGCATATGAAATATCAAAGAATCATGTATAGTGCCTGCTTTCTTTCTGGACAAGTAAAGGAATATTGAAATTGTAATTACACTGCTCCTCCTTCCTAATCCCTTTTCTGTTTGTTGTTTTCCTCATTAATTGGAATATTAAGTGATACTAGTCCATCAATTATTTGATGATGCACAATCTTAGATTCTCAAATGATGTATACGTTGAATCATACTATAGAAGTCATACAATGGTATTCCTGCAGAAGAGCATGAAGCCCCTTCTGCTGAAAAAACTAAGGTCTGCTCATGTGATTGTATGCATATAACGTTGCTCAGTATGAAGCTGACATATATATCACTAAACAAATTGTAGATGTGTAATTAAAGACAGTAGGAAGAAGAGAACCTACAACTTGGTATGGACAAAACAAAAGGAGTTTGTATAATATTTGAGAGTGTAAACAAGGGCGCAATATGTATCTGCAATACCCATTCTGGTGTGAGAGGATTGAGCCTTGACTACTAGTAATGGCCTCCCAAGAAATCAGCATCTTTACTTTGCAGCACAAAACAAAGAAACTGCAATATGGATCAGGTAGTTTATGAAATACTGGATGAGAGTGCAGCATGGCGTGCCACAAATGACTCGACCAGTGGATTTACAAGATCAGGTGCTTCATCCTTCAGGTACATTATAACAAAGTAAGAATCGATATTCGTTGCCATCAAGAATATGATGAGCATTTGTACAAATTAAACTCAGCTATCAGTGACTAAATAAATCTACTTATGGTTTGGAGCTAGGCACCAGTTTCTCATAACCCAGATTTTAGAGTATGATACTAAACCATAATCTACATTTAATATATAATCATGCCTTTCCTCAACAATGTAATCTAATCTACTAAGCTATATTATGAAGAGTCCACTCAAAAGAAGCTTATAAGAACCTACACTAGTTCAACATATATCGTTTATAGAAACAAATTATAACCCCTGCATGTGCGTGCACTGAAGAGAGAGAGAGAGAGAGAGAGAGACCTGAGGGCAGTGGCCAACATTAGGAAGAACAACAAAGTCTTCTACAGATTCAAAATTCCCATAGGCACGTCCAAGTTCAATAGGTTCCCATGGATCCTTGTCACCCCATGCTATCAAAACAGGACACTGTAAAGAGAAGAAGAGCAAAACAACAAGCAGCATTTTTAAATATTAGTATTAGTAACCTTTGACTGCTGGGAATTAGTCATCATACCATAATCAGTTTAGGACACTAACTTTCACTTTAGGTAATAGTTCCTCAGGTAGAGGGCCATCTGAATAACAAATGAACTCCAAAAACACGTCTACGGCACCAGGCTCAAGTCCTGGAAGAAGGATTTTTTCAACTAGTTCATCTGTCACTTGGGAGGTATCATGGTAGCACTGAAATGCAATTATTGGTATCAGTAAACATGAACCAAAACACAAAAAAGCAAGGCTGCAAGTTTTCGTGATTCTTTAGTTGCTAATAGCACAGATGATGGAAGGAATTCACTGCACAACTCAAAAATTAATGTAGCAGAAAGTGTGTTGATGGAAGAAACAAGAAATGCTTGTTGTGGCAAGAATGAAGTAGTAATAGGCTTGTTTCATGTTGAGACATATCTGCTTAGTACGTGTTGCCTCAGAGTGAAGAAGCTATATGTAGCTACGTGTTTACAGTTTGCAATGAGGTTGCCAGGCCTTATCAGCACATCAAGGCCATTGACTCATACCAAACTAAATAGAGCTTATCATAGCTAAAAACTCTGTTGTTGCAGTAAAGATGCAAAAGGAGTTATATGCATTACAATTCTGTGACCTAATAATGAGCTGTTGCTTCTGTATGCATTAATTTTGTTGGAGCACTTATCATCATCACAACTTAATGACTTCTTCATCATCAGGGCTAAGCACTTCTCAACAACTGTGATGATAAACAAGTCATTAAATTGTAAAGAAACTTTGTTGGCCAATCCGATCGCCTTGGTTTATGTACTAGCAGCTTATCAAAAGATAATATAGGTACATATCAGAATACATGGCAAAGGATATCAGAAATTACCTGGCGAAGGATATTCTTCACAGACTCTGGTGTCGCAACAGTTTTGAAAAAGTATTTGCCAACATCAGTATTTCTGCCACAACAGCATAACTATCATGAACTTTAAGTGTGAACAAAGGAACTTAACATAAGAAACAACAGCTATATAATCTAGCTTTACCTCAGTAAGTTCTGAAATGATTTTATCAATGGTTTCCCATACCAAGGCTGCTTTTTAATATGAAGCATACGAAGAGAAATATTTATAAGCATTAGACCCTTGCATATCTGTGGCTCCATAAATGCTGCCTGAAGACCAACAAGACCTATGTGAAGGCCACAAAAACTTATAAGGCTAGATAGGTTAATCTTTGTTATTAATAATACCAAAATATATATATATATATATATATATTATTAAAGATCACAGGATCCAGTAAATATTAAAAAGAATAGATATGCATAAGGACTCATAAAGCATGAGAAACATTGATACCTCCAATAGAGTTGCATATGAAGAATGCTTCATCCTTGATAACATCAACACAAAATTCATTTATCTGAGTGGCCCATGTATCAAATGTGTAAAAGGGACTTTCACCAAATTGACGAGGATTTGGTTTGTCAGAGTACCCATAACCAATGAGATCAATAGAGTACACCCTATGTCTTCTTGCTAGAACTGGAATATTTTTTCTCCAGTGGTCACTGCAAAGAATAACAAGTACTGACCCTGATAAATTAATCACGAAATGAAAGAGATCATTAAACAAAACTCTTAAAACGTATAGCATACACTGAGACACAGCAATAACTCAGGATTGCAAGTATTTGAAGCAAGAAACCCCTAAAATAGATGATTACCAAATTGTAGGGGAAACAAACAGACAAACAAAAAATGGATGTGTGTGCGCAAAGTCGTGGATGTATTTAGTAATTTGTGCATGAAATACCTATAGCAATTAGTTGTCTGCTAATGAGAAGTAATGTGTAGACCTGTTTGCTCCAAACCCATGAACTAATACTAAAGCCGGGCCACTGTTGCCAGCATGTTGATAGCGGATAGAATAACCCTTCCAGTTCCAAAAACTACAACAAAACAAAGTAAAAATGACATTACGAATTAGGCAAGAGAATCATCAAACTCCACCATCAGAAAAGGAAAATGTAAATACCCATCAATTACAATTAAAAAGAAAACAAAGGACAAATGCAAGGTAATAACTAATAAACAATAGAAACCAAAACTAAAGAACTTTTTAAGCTAAAAACCAGCATGTGCATTGAATTTCTTCAAAGCTGATCAGTATATCAAAAGCCTAAAACCTCTATAAAACCACATGAGCAATTAAAGTGGAGATTTCAGAGTGTTGCAGAAAGACAGAAAGATGTAGCTTTAATTTTGTGAGACTTCCAACTTGCAACTCTTTCAAGTTCACATTTTTTTCCCTCTTAGTTTTAATCCTCACTCATCTTAGTCTTTAATTTTGGTGCAGTTGTTATTCCCAGTTTCTTCTATTATTCCTATTCACTACAACCAAATAGACCCTAAATCCAAATGCCAACTCTAAACCATATCAGAAGATTATACAGTAAGATAAACCGAAAGAAAGGTACCTGCTTTGAACTTGGACCTCAGGAGCATTGTTGGCTTCAATTTGACCATTTAAGGAAGAAAATAAGACAAACCCATTTGATTTCGCCCCCTTAAACTTAGAAATGCCACCAGGCATCTGAAATTGATGGAGGTTTCCTTGGCTGAAAGTGAGTGAAAGTGGAGCTATCCTCATGCTTCTTTGAGAGGACACAAATGGAAAATCCAGTTTTGACAAAGACAGAGCAGGAGCACTAGTAGTTGCCATGGCTCTGATACAATCAGAGAGGCTGATGGAGTGTGATATAGAATGCTCACAATACGGCCATGGATGATGAACTCAAGTGGTTTGTGTTTAGTTGTGAAGAGGTTCAGTTCAACCAAGCGTTAGAGGTGTGTGCTTTGTTTCATGTTTAGGCTAGCTCCACGTACACTACTTGCCAATTGGCCCATCCTCTAGTTAAAGAGCTAAACGACGTCATTCTGACCTTCTGGATATAAACAATGCACCACAGAAAATCACTGCAACTTTAGCGGGACAGCATGTACTTGAACTTGACAATCAGGCAAAGGAAAAAAAAGTACTTGAACTGTAAATATGGTTCTAAAAAACGCTAGGCGCTAGTCGGGCGGTGGTCCAAAGCCTAGCGCCTAGGGGCCTAGGCGGGAGCCTAGGCGGGGACTAGGCGGTTTTTTTTTTTTAAATTTTATATTTATTTTTACAACATATAAATGATATAAATAAACATATAAAAAGTATTGGAATGGATTTTTGTTTTATTTTATAGAAAACAAGGTATTGTTTTGACCAAAAAATAAATAAAGGGATTTAATGTAAAAATGAAATACAAAAATACACAAAATCCTAGGAAATATATGGGCCATGAATATCTCCCATGAGTTTCTTATCCTCTTCTGCAGTGCCACGATTTCTTATCCTCTTCTGCAGTTCTGCCTCTGATACGAAGAGATAGAGCGGCCATTTCATTCAATCCAAAGGTAACAAAATCTTTCTTTCGTTTTCCCCCTCAAATAATCTCATCGTGACTTATCGTTTTTCTCTCGATTATGGTAATTTTCAATTATGAATCCCTATTTCAGTTTTGCTATCGCTGCCGTCGTGCCACTGTCGTCGACGTCAAGTGGACTGGATTTTCATGTTTGAGTGATCTGGGTTTTCAGAGGTCAGTTTTGACAGGTTTCAAAGGTATGAGAATGAGATGCCGCCAAGATCTTCGACATTTTGTGGTTTGACGAGAATTAAAAAAAAAAAAGAAGAAGAAGAAGAAGGCTAAAACGACTAATCGCCGACCGCCCAGATCCCGCCCAGCACCGCCCAGCACCGCCTAGGCCGCCTAGGCGGCCGATTTTCTCCTCAGCGCCTAGCTCACTCGACTAGGCTAAAATCGGAACGGGGAGGAGGCGCCTAGCGCCTAGGCGGCGCCTAGGCGGCCGCCCAGCCCGATTTTTAGAACCATGCTGTAATTAGGCAAATACGTAGTAACCAAATATATGAAATTGGATGCATTACTTCGGGTGCTGAATGAACAGGGAAGGATCAATATATTCCAAGAATAAACATATTACAAAATACAACCAGTACCGAAGAGAAGGGTCACATTTCGTCAATACTTTGTTAATCCTAAAACTTGACAGAAAGTCGAGCTCAGGCCAAAATTAGTTCAAAATTGGCAAATACTTGAAGAGAACTCAGACTAGGAGGAATACAAATGGGAGGAAGTGTATTCCAACTTATACTAGATTGAATATAGCGGCCCAAGATCTTTAGCTCAAGTGGCATTGAGGGTTTAGGTCCTAGGTACTAGAATCGGTGTAATAGAGAAAAGAACACCATTTGTAGTTAGATCTGTTCATTCCATTCCTATAAAATAGAAAGGTCAATCCATATCATGAGGGCACTTTGAACTTTAACTGCAGTCATCCAAAGCTTTGGTTCTTATTGTCCCGTGGTATGCCATCATCTTGATCATGGGATAAAACAAAATCAGGCACCTCTTCAATATCCTCTGCAGGCTGATGTACAATGAAAGGAAGAGAATTACTAAATGGAAAACAAAATAATATGGAACTCTTAAGAACAAGTGGAAAAGCTTTACAAACCTGCCACCGTTGCAACAGATGCCAAAATATAAAATCAATGATCATAACCAAGCAAAAAAGCTTTCCTGCCCAAGCTCCACATGAGAGGTATCTATGATAAAATTAAGAAAAAAATGAACCAAAACTCAAGTGATTAGAAATCCTGAATATTCCCCAACATGTTTCTGCAATCTCAAAACATTAGGATGAAAGCACACCGTGAGAGTCGTTTTAAGAGATTTTGCTTTGAGCATTTCAAGGCACGGTCATAAACAATCTCTGTTCGTTTTGCAACATCATGCCAATTGTAAAGTTCCTTCATCTAGAAAGAGATAAAAAGAAAAACAAGCACATTTAATCACTGTACAAATAGTAATTGACCACCGTATTTAAAAGAGTACTCACACGATTGTGCATTTGTTCTGGGTCAATGTTGGGAAGTATTGATATTGCCTTCTCTATTGCTTGAACCATGTCACTAGGATCTGGTTTTGCAAGTACAACCATGTCATCTGGTAGAACCTATATAAAGAACTGGTGTTAGGCTGTTAGCTAAGCCAAATTATGCAATGATTCCAGAAATTCTACTCTAAGAGAAAAAACTTATACGAGATGAAAACATACAGTCAAAGATTTCAAAGTTCATACCTCTGGGACACCTCCTACTCGTGTACTGACTGTTAATAACCCGCAACTAGCAGCCTCTAAGATGGCTATGCAAAAAGCTTCTGTCAATGAACTGCCAGACGGGTAGAAAATTGCATTAGGGAGAGGGAAAAAAAGGACTTAAAAGGCAAATCTGTTTGAACGCCATAGGATAAGTTTATATTGATACAAGTTCATTCACATCTATATAAAACTGAAAGCGTGATGCTTGTAGGTGTATGCTTCTACACAATTGGCTCACAATGCAAAAATGTAATTGATACCAACAAGGGAATAGATAAACTATCCATATAGTCTGATAATTGTGTAGAGCCAACTGAAACAATAATCTTGAGTGGCCTAATACATAAACAATGCTAATACAAAATTCAATTAATAGTAGTTACTCTCTTAGTAGTGTTGCTGTTCAGTTCAACTCAGAGAAAACTGGCACTCTATTTCTAACTATTGCAATATCTCTATAAATGGTAGATAAAGCCAAACCGACCACTGGCTAAACTAAACTACCAGATTCCAAAAATGCAAGTTTTCACTTATATCAGTGTCGCTACTGAATTACTCACAGAACCAATTCTCCAAATAATTAACAGTTACAATGAAAGAAGATATTAATGGATACCTGTTTAAGAATATATGGCCAGTAATAAGAACAGATCGTACTTGAGAGTGTTGAACAGCACCTAACATTTCGACTCGATCTTGTAGGGAATGTTTTTCCCTCATCTCTTCCAACCGCACACGTTTAGGTCCATCTCCTCCAACAATGAAACGAACCTTACCACATATTTCTGAATGAGATGATTGAGTGCTAATTAACTATGCCTATAATTACATCCCAATTATGTCATGCTTCATCCACCCTCAAGATTTTCTTGATTGGAAAAAAAAAATTTGAGAGAGAGAGATAATTATATCCCCCTTAGGCTATAGTAAGGCCTTGAATCGCAAAAAAGATTTTACATGTAATGCTGATAAGTAATTAATATATGATTGTCTCAAACCATCAGAGAAATATTGAGTATACGCATTGATATCAAACTTCATTTCACAGAGTAAATATATGAGAAATGTAATATTTTCATTAGTTATAATCTTAAAATAACTCACATTGGGATATAAACGGCAAACTTCTGGAATAACTTCAACAAGCAGATCTGCACCTTTCCGGTAAACCAACCTACTTATAACAACAATGACAATTTCATGACGACTCAGTCGCGTTGGTGCAGGCTTGAACATAGCTGTGTCAACAGCATTAGGTATTACAAACACCTTTTCTGGTGGCAAACCTGACCGTAGCACAGTGTTCTCCTTGCTTGTATGAGAAACACAAATGGCCTGACTCACTTCCGCTAAAGTAAACTGCAAGACCTTGTTCATGTGTATGCTTCCCGCATCAGCGAAACCATAGAGTGAATGATCTGTAAACACAACCTTATAACCCATTGTGCGTGCGTGCATCAAAGCCTCGTGGCAAAGAGTTGAGAAGGCTTGATGCCCATGTACCAACGATATATTCTCTCGAATAAGGATAGTCCTCACAATTGGAAGTGTGCCGTAAAATGTTGGAAAAGTATTCTGCATAAGAAACGGCCGCCATGGTACATAATACACTTTCAGGCCGCCTGTCATATATCTCACTCCAGAACGATTCTGGTATGCATGAGTCATTACCACCACCTGAATCAAAACTGATAGTTCATCTACTCAACAACTAAGAAACAAAGAAAATACGCAACTAAAGAAACTTTATTCTGCGTAGCTCAAATGACTTGGAAGCTGAGATGTTCCGAAGTTATTAAAACAAAGCGTTGCAACACCATTCAAGACATAAACAATGATATCCATGCCATGCTATCTAATGCCCAATTACATGTACACAAAGCTTCAGCATTCATGTGATTAGTTGAAGACCATTATGTAAAAAAGTAAATAAACCCGCAATTTAGCTTGAGCTTTCGTTTTCAGTGCAATTAAACAATTAAAGATACAAGTATGCACACAAAGAACCCAGAAGGCTTAAGAGACTATGGTGTCTGACCTTGTGACCAAGCTTGAGAAGGCATTGTGAAAGATAGTAGATGTGATTCTCCACACCACCAAAGTTGGGGTAGAAAAAATCAGAAACCATGAGAATTCTATGCCTTTTCCGCTCCCCCATTCCTGTATTTTCAATTGGGCCTGCAATTAGTTCAATAAAAATCCAATCTTTATGAGACAAAGGCACCAGCTTTTTCGATTATGAACTACAATGAGGCTGAATCAACAAAAACTCGAAATGGGTCGAAACCAAATGAGATATATAACAAACTACGCTGCAAAAGAATCGAACTTTAAGTATGTAACAATCTGAGCTGTGATTGAAGCTTAAAAATTTGATACCAAAAATGAAATCTTGAGAAAAGAGAAGTGAAGATTTACGTGAAATTGCAGAGCAGCTTGATCGGATCGGAGGCTTGGGGTGATCTGAGAAATCGCATATCAAATTTGAGAGGCTGAGTGAGAAGAGGAGAGAAAGAAAAGCGCCAGAAGTGGCAGGGGCAGTTGTGGAAGTTCATGTAGAGTCTAAAGGTTTATTTCTTAAATGAAGCTAGTTATGAGAAATTAGAGCATGAAAAATCATGTTAGGGAGTCTAGGCAATATATTACCTTAGCTGGAGTTGGTCGTTCTTAATATGTACATCACTGTTGTGAATTATATTAAATGTGAAGAATGTGTAGGTTCTGTGTCGCAATAGCAGATTATGTTCGTGTCGTGTTATTTTATATTTTGTTTTACATATAATTGTTTTAACACGACTAATTAAACCTGATTGACCCGCAATATGTATCGTGTACGTGTATTACATTCCGTATAGAATTGGTCAACATCTAAGAAGTGGTACACAACCACACTAGCTATTTTTGAAATTGTGTGTTCGTAATTCGTTGTAGCACATGCATAGTCATAGTTGGTACATGGAATGAGGCCTGTATAATCACAAGAATGTTGAACATTCCCTCCACTTTGATATCTGATATCTGAGTGGGAATTGTATGTTGTTAAGTTGTAGAATGGTAGGTTATAATAATTCTACCTTCATCTGTATTATTGCTTAACTACTTTAGAGAGCAATCTGAGTGTGGGTTGTTAACTTGAAGATATACATTAGCCTCACCCTTCTGTCATCCAATTTCCTTGTCTTACGAATCCGTACGTTTCATTCATCTTGATGCTCATGTTGTTTGAGTTTTACATTTTGTGGAACTACATTAAACATTTTGTATAGGTAAAGCCAAATTTTGGAGCTTAGATACATACATGCTCCACAAATGTTACTTCCCGTCCACTATTCATGCTCTATTGATTCCATGGTACAGTCTAGCTCTTATTGGACGAGCTTTCGACTACTGTAAATGAAAGTGGTACGAGATATTCGTCTCTTTCGAAAGAAAAATGATCTGGTTACTTGGTTAGTATGATGTATATGATCATTCAAACCTTTATTCACATGACTAGCACCCGATCGCTTATCGTTAGAAAAAATGTGTATACGCTTGTGAGTTAATATTTTTGTTCTCGATGCTAATTGGTAAATTAAGTATTTTTCTATCATTCTTGATTGTATTCCTGACATTAGTAAAAGAGAACAAATGACTTTGATTTTGAGATGTGTGAATATATCAAAAACTCCAGCAAAATTAGAAGAATATTTCTTAGAGTTTTTAAGAGTAGATGACACCACAGGAAAATGACTTTTTGATGAACTTATAAGTATTATAGCCAAACTAGAACTTGATATTAATGATGCTAGAGGGCAGGGGTATGATAATGGTTCTAACATGAAGGGAAAACATCAAGGTGTTCCAGAAAAGGTTGTTAGAAATTAATCCAAGAGCATTCTACACACCATGTGGCTCTCATAATCTGAACCTTGTGCTTTCTGACATGGCTAACTCTTGTCCTAAAGCTAAAACTTTTTTTGGAATTGTACATAAAATATATGTATTATTTTCTTCTTCAACAAAGAGGTGGAAATTTTTAGAAGATAATGTAAGTGATTTAACTATCAAAGCACTGGCTACAACATAGTGGGAAAGTCAGGTAGAAAGTGTCAAGGCTATAGATATCAAGCTCCACAAATTAGAGCTGCTTTACAACAATTAGCAAATGTAGATGACTTAGATGGTGCGCTAAAATGTGAAGCTGAAATGTTAGCAGACTATGCTTTTGCAAACTTTGAATTTTTATTAGGCATGATTATCTGGTATGATATGCTATATGCTGTTGACTTGGTTAGTAAAAAGCTACAATCTAAAGACATGGATATTGGTGATGCTATTAAATTGTTAGAAGGCTTGGTTTCTTTTTTTATAAAGTATAGAGAATATGGATTTACATCTGCTATGATTTTAGCTAGAGAGATTGCACTTGAAATGGAAATAGAACCTATATTTAGTGAAAAACGTAGGACTTGTAGAAAAAAAACAGTTTGATGAGAATGCAAATGATGAACCAACATTATCTGTTGAAGATATTTTTAGGACTGAGTATTTTTTTATATATAGTAGATCAAGCCATATCTTCCCTTCGCAGTAGATTTGAACAATTTCAATTATATGAAAGTGTTTTTGATTTTTTATGTGATGTGAAACAATTAAAGTCATTAGTTGATACTGATTTGAAAGTAAAGTGTCTCAAACTTGAAGAGTGTTTGAGAGTTTCTTACTCATCATAATGTTTCTGATATAGATGGTTCAGAGCTGCATTTAGAATTAAGATTGTTAACTGAAATGCTAAACAAAGATTTAGATCGAAAAGTAGAAACATCAATTGAAGTTCTGCACTTTGTTCAAAGATGTGATTGTTTCTCAAATACTATGATTGCTTATAGAATACTATTAACTATTCATGTTACAGTTGCTTCTGCTGAAAGAAAATTTTCAAAATTGAAACTAATAAAATCATATTTACGATCAACCATGTCACAAGAAAGAATGAATGGACTAGCCATGTTATCTATTGAAAGAAAATTGTTCAAAAAGTTAAAATACACTAACTTAATCAACATTTTTGCATCCCAAAAGGCAAGAAGAGTGATCTTCAAATGAAAATTTCTCTTCTTGTCTTTGTCGACATTGTTACCTTTTAGTTTTTTGTTTTGTTTTTTTTTTTTTTGAAGGAAAGCGTCTCTAACTTTTGCCTTAGACCCAGGGGCGGAACCAGGATTAAGAGTTTGGGGGGGTCCAAATGTAGAAGTAATTTTCTTTTTTGTCATCTTTGTTCAAGGAAAACCTAATTTGTGTTTAGCCCAAACTCTAGGTTACTTGACCTAGTGTTGACCTAGTGGTAATATGATTTAATTAGAAGGATCTAGAATCCTAATCAATGTAGAATTAATTTCCTTGTATGATTGAGATTCTATGCATTGTAATCCTCTATATAAAGAGGCCCCTATTATCAATGAGAATACACAGCAAATTCCTCTCAAATTCAGTTTCTCTATAACACGTTATCAGCACGAAGCCCTAACCCTGAAATCCTAAATTCGTAGCCTACAAATCCCAGAAACCACCGCCGCCCACCTTGAAGATCCCAACTTCAGGAGTCCAGAACCGGCTGCCCCACCACAAGAACCGGCCGGAAAACCACCGAACCGGCCACCGGAAGTATCGAAAGTCCCTCTGCCCGGTTCGATGCTTTCCTCCCAGCCAATTGATACCAAACTTCACCAGCAGCTGTAGCCGGACCCCAGATCACCGGAGAAGAAAATTCATCACCGGAACCGGCCTAAATTCGACTGAACCGGCCACCAGAAAAGTTTGATACCGAACCGGCAGAAAGAAAAAAAAAAAAAAAAAAAAAAAAGGAGAAGCCGAGCCGCTGCCTGAAGCCCAATAACAAGACCCTGCTGACGTCATCCTTGCGTTATCCGCATCCACGTCAGCATCAGTGCCACGTCAGCAATCTGGTCAACGCCGGTCAACCACCGCCGGCAACTTTTCCGGCCAATTTCAGGCGACTTTTCCGGCCACTTTTCCTGCAACTTTCCGCACGATTTTTCCGGTTAGCTACAGTAACTTCCGGCATCTACAGTAAATTCCGACGACGATTTTTCCGACCATCTTTTAAGGTAAACTTTTCTAAAAGTTCCCGTTTTTGAAGTTTTTTTTTCATTTTCTTCTTCTTTTCTCGGGGACTTCCAAAATCCCTTCTCCTACCCCCCTTTCTCTACATAGGGGAGACCAAAAGCCGAACTGTGGGGGTTCGTGCTCATTCCAAGCTTGGAGCTTGTAGCGTCCTCCAAACTTAGAGTTTGTTAAGAAGAAAACGATCGACCACATACATCATTGTTTCGATCTAATCCAAAACCCCTCTTGGAATCTGATTTTCTTGGAAGCGACTACGCTCAGAAAATTCCTAATTTCTTGGAAGCAACTACGCTCAGAAATTTATTAGTTTTTCGTGGTAGCCTTTTTCGCTCCAAAACTAACCCTAATCTTGTGTTGTTTTTCAGGATGAGTTACCTGAATAAGTTGAACTTTGTTCCACTCGAGACAACTGGCGCAGGATACCATAGGTGGGTCCGAGATGTGCACCAACATCTTAAGGCTGATGGACTTCTGGAAGCCATCCAAGAGCCTGGTCAGAACGTGCTCTCCATTGAGCAAGCTACTGCTTTTGAAGCAAATCAAGCTAAAACCATAATTCTCATGACAAGGCACATGAATGACGCGCTCCAAAATGAATACCTCAATGAGGAAGACCCAAGAAAGCTATGGGTAGAACTTGAGCAGTGATTTGGCAACGTTCGTGACTCCCTGCTTCCTGATTTAGAAGTGCGATGGCATAGCCTCCGCTTTTGTGATTTCAAGTCTGTGCTTGATTATAACTCGGAAGCTCTTCGTATCAAGTCTTTGATGGAGTTTTGTGGCCAAGCCATAACTGATACGATGTTGATCGAGAAGACTCTCTCTACCTTCTCCCTTCTCTGCACTGATGATTTCAAAGAATTATCGGATTGATGTAAATGCAGGACGTATCACAAGGTTTCATGAGCTCATTGGCGCCATGAACGTAGCTGAAAAGCACGACAATATTCTTGTGAAGAACTATAATGCTAGACCCGTGGGAACTAAGCCTATTCCGGAGTCTAACTATAGTCGCGCCCCCAATGGAGGACGCAAGGAGCGAAACCCTAAGGATAGGGACAATTCTGGACATTCTGGTCCATATGTTCGCCCTAAAGAGGAAGGAAATCGCCAAGAGCGGCGTGCACGGAACCGTGGAGGTCAACGTGTGAAGAGAGAGAGAGGCGGAGCCTCCGACCATGGTGGTAACGCCACCAAGAGGATAGGTCGTTAAACCGCGCCCCAATGGCGCCTCGATCAAGGGAGCCTGACCATAATGATGTTTGTTTTCGATGTGGATCAACTGAACATTGGGCCAAAACATGTACCGCACCCCAGAATGTTGCAAACGCATACAAGACGTATCGTGAAGCAAGGGAAGCAAATTACATGGCACAAGAAGATCAAGATAGCGATCTAGATCTAAGGGTGGAAGACTACAAGGATCAAGACCCAGAAACTGGCGATTTTGATTAAGTCTTTTTATTTTCCAAGTGATATAGGCGATTGCCATATTACTTTTTATTGGATTAGATTTTCTTTGATCCAAGAAACAATGATGTACTCCGTTGGCTTATAAATAAAATTTCGAGTTCCTTTCATTCTGACTCAATTTTGATTCTGAGCATATGACTTTGTGACTACGATGGCTGGGCCATCAATATTAATTCAAGGACATGGAATAGCCCAAGTTCCACTTGCCAAATGGCATCCTGATTACAGTTGTCACAAAAACTCTCTACGCTCTTAGGGTACAAAGTACCCTATGAATAGCCAACGAATTCCATGCGAAAATGCATGTAGAGAACAGAAATGAGTTCCTTTGCATTACCTCTAATGATTGCGAACAAAGGCGCATCTTAGAGAAGTTTATGTGTCTCTCTAGTGGACTTTATGTCACTATTCGAGCTATTAAATCCAATAAAGTTATGAGAGAAGATCTCTTGGATTTCGACACATATTGGCTTTATCACGAGAGGATAGATCATCCTAGTCATGATATGATGATCCGTCTACAAAAAGACTTCACACGGACATCTTTTCTCTCGAGCGAAACGAAGCATGAATCAAAAGTTAATTCTTAGACTAAGTGTGACCGACGTTGCTGCCTAGGGCACCGCCTCCGTCCACCACCAGCCTAGGGCTGGCGTAGTCCCTATCCATGACTCCATGGATGGCGTCCATCATGGTGATGGCTCCCTAGGTGATGCTGCAATCACCAACTTGCTTCAAATTAGCGTTTCAGACGCTCAGGCCTGACCAAAATTCTCATTGCTTGCTTCTAAAGCCTCTCGCTCGTTTTACTAAGCCTGTTTCTTAGAGAAATTAGGACTGAGACCGTCCTATGCAAAGGATATGACAATACTCATTCTGTTCTTACAAAGGATCCGTAGGGATTTTGTGGATTGATTCAACCAACTTGGGGACGCTTAAATATTTTATGATGTTGGTTGACATGCAAACACGCTGGTCACGTGTTGTGCCATTGTCCACCTATAAATGCTACTTATGCTAGACTCCTAGCACATATCATATGACAATGGGCTCACTCCCAAAATCATCATATTCAGTCAATTGGATTTACATCGAAGACTTTCGATGGATATTGCAATGGGCTTGATGTTGGACATCACATTCCCATGTACACACCCAATTGGTCTCGCGGAAATGACTACAATGGTAGTCCGAACATTGGTAATGCGCACCAATCTTCTTACATCCACTTGGGGTGATGTGATATCGCATGCAGCCATGCTAATTCGTCTACAACCTACCGCCACTCAATGTACCTCTGCGTTACAGCTAGTGTTTGGGTACACGTCTTTTGTACTTACGCACATTTGAGTGAGCCATTTATGTGCCAATTGCGCCGCCACAGCGCTTTATGATGGGTCCTTACAGACGAATGGGCAACTACGTTGGATTTGAGCTTCCAACAATCGTCCGCCACTTAAATGCCCTTGTTAGGCGATCTTCTTACCGCTGGATTTGCGGGTTGTCACTTTGATGAGACAGTCTTCCCTTCATTAGGGGGAGATAAGAACACGAATGTTCAACAGGAACGACAGGAATTGTCATGGTCTGTCCCCACTATGTCTCATCTCGATCCCTATTAAAGTGACGAGATCACACAAATATGCTGCAAATATGTCTGCAAGGAAGGATGTCCCTACAAGAGGACGTAGCGCCACCCTACACTGAGGTAGGCATGGCGCCAATGCCAAAGAGAGTGGCACTCTGGCATTACAGGCCATGGCCCCAGCTAGGATGCGTGGGAGGCTCGTGGGTTCGAAGGATACTTTGGCACATTCCAATCCTTTGATCACCAAGACTCAAAATCCGTCTCATGAGTATCGTCCGGGTTATGGTTATCGTTGGGGGACGCCTTAACGTCAGAAACTATTCCTGAGAATATAGAGCTCTATGAAACTTACACTAGTGTACATGAGACGTGGGATAAAAACTCCATCAGAATTGATGATGTAGTTGCTTATTTTGTTGCGCATGAGTTTTTTGAGTTAGATGATATCGAACCACGCTCCGTTGATGAATGAATGTCAACGTAGAGAAATTTGGCCTAAATGGAAAGATGCGATCCAGGTTAAGATGGATTCTCTAACGAAGATGAAGGTTTTCGAGCTAGAGATGCCAACACCTCCTAACATAAAACCTGTTGACTAATGGGGTCTTCGTTAGAAAGCGTAGTGAGAAAAAGATATGGTAATCTCGCCTTATGGCGCAAGGCTTCTCACAAAACGCCCTGGAATCGACTACGATGAGACATATTCTCTCGTAATGGATGTCATTGCACTCCACTACCCTGTCAGTTTGGTAGTTTCCGAATAACTGAACATGCAGCTTACAAATGTGGTCACTACGTATCTCTATAGGGATCTAGATACGGAATATACATGAAGGTTCATGGCGAACTTTATTTACCCAAGTCAAGTGCCTCTAAACCATGGAGCGCGTTTACAAAGAG
This sequence comes from Rosa lucieae, assembly GCA_024704745.1. Lineage (NCBI taxonomy): Eukaryota > Viridiplantae > Streptophyta > Magnoliopsida > Rosales > Rosaceae > Rosa > Rosa lucieae. The sequence goes on along the minus strand of CM045496.1, from coordinate 86,565,326 downwards.
GTTGAAACGCTCACTAAAGTGACTACTTGATTAGGAAGGGATATGCCCACGCGTTTCTATGACAAGTTAAGGATTCTATCGCGGTTCATGTTGGACATGATCTTCATTAGAAGCCCTTAAAGAGTTAAGGGAAACCGTTGAACACTTGAAATCCGAGTTTGAGATGAAGGATTTTGGGAGAACACGATTATGTCTCGGTTTGGAACTTGAGCATCGTGTCGATAGATGCTTAGGCATTTTGACAAGGTCAAGCCTTCAAGCACCCCCATGATTGTCCGTAGTCTTGATCCTGAAAAGGATTCTCTTCGTTCGAAGGATGATGACGAAGATGCGCTAGGGGCAGAAATGCCCTAGTTAAGTACAATAGGCGCATTATTGTACTTATCTCAATGCACAAGACCGGACATCTCATATGTTGTGAACTTGTTAGCTAGATATAGCTCTACGCCAACGCGACGCCATTGGATTGGTGTAAAAGATATCTTTCGATATTTGAGATGTACGATTGATATGAGTTTGTTCTATCCCTATAAAGAGATGATGGATTCGGACCCATCACACACCAGAAACGTCGCCAACACTGGCCTGCGTTCTCTATCCCCATCCCAAAATGATATAAGTGTTTTGGAAGGTTTTGCTGATATTGGGTACCTCTCTGACCCACACAAAGGTCGCTCCCAAACTGGTTAAGTGTTCACCATGGGAAAGGACCGTGATATCTTGGAGGTCTACAGAACAGACCCTAGTCGCTATATCTTCGAACAATGCAAAGATCATTGCTCTTCAAGAAGTGGTTCGTGAATGTATATGGATTGGATCCATAATTACGCATGTTCGAACAATTGTGGTTTGAAGTCTACCACAGATGAGCCTACGAGCATTTAGGATAATGCTGCTTGTTTTGAACAAATGAGGCAAGGCTACATCAAAAGCGACAACATCAAGCATAATCAGCAGCAACAGACACTCCTCGAGATCAAAGTGAACTAGGTTTGATCTGAGGACAGTGAGGCAGACTTGTTTACTAAGTCATTGCCCAATTCCACGTTCGAGAAACATGTGGCAAGAATTGGCTTGCGAAAATTATCTGAACTCCCATGATCGTAGTCATCAGAGGGAGGCGCAGACATCAGGGGGAGATGTCTACATGTTTCACCTCGAATCGTGAAGGGTGTTGTACATACATGTACATTTGCAAGCATAATTAGCTATAATGGGCCACGCTCGTTGTACCGCCAAGGGTGCTAATTCCAACCAAAGGAATGACATACGGATACACCGCCAGGAGGGATACAACCTCAGCGGCGGATCACCCCCAGATCATCGCCGACGCGCCGCCACGCGCCGCGCCAAAGTAGCATTAGAAGCTCCTGAAGTTGGGAACAGAAGCACATCAGTCCCACATCGAAAACAAGGAAGAGGTCAGCCTCCTCCTCACCTATAAAAGGTTCTTTCCTCTCTCCTCATTAAGCACGCATTCAATACTTACCTACTGTTACTTTGCCAACATAAATACATTGACTAACTTAGGTATCGGAGAGTTGAAGACCGCTCAGCGCGGTCTCCCTCTGACGCTCTTTGTATTTTACTTGACAGGTAGCGGAAGCTTTGAGAACACCACAAGTATCGATCCGCCCACCGGATCGGCTTTAACAAAGGTTCAGCTACCGCCAAACTTTTAGACATTAACAGGTGTGTTGTGCTCTTTTTCCCCTTTGACCGAGGTTATTTTTGTCCCACTGGGTTTTTGTTACTCGGCAAGGTTTTTTAACGAGGCAACGAGAAGAGCACCGCGTTTGGGCAACACAAGGGGGAGTGTTCAAGGAAAACCTAATTTGTGTTTAGCCCAAACTCTAGGTTACTTGACCTAGTGGTAATAGGATTTAATTAGAAGGATCTAGAATCCTAATCAAAGTAGAATTACTTTCCTTGTATGATTGAGATTCTATGCATTGTAATCCTCTATATAAAGAGGCCCCTATTATCAATGAGAATACACAGCAAATTCCTCTCAAATTCAGTTTCTCTACAACAATCTTAACTATAAGCTTGAAGTATATATTAAAATAAACAAAGAATTAATGATAGTTAATGTCTTTTTACAACTATATTAAAGGTGTTGCTAGATAAAATTTAATGTTTGATACATATTTCCCTAATGGATGTTTTGAAAATATTAAATATAAACCAGAAGCAAAAGGAAAGACTAAAATTAAGGGTTGAAGTGTAGTATGAAACTATGAAATGAGAAAATGAGAAAGGAATGATTAATGCACAGGGGGTTCTAATACAGTATATACATAGACAAATATGGAAGCTATTCAAACTGGCAGGGGTCTGGACCCCCCTCAGACCTTAACATAGGTCCGCCACTGCTTAGACCTCACTTTGTCACGGGACGGCCCTGCTAATTGCTTACTTTGAAGTCGTTCCTGTTAGAACTGAAATGTTTGAAAGAAACAAATGTGCCTTGAAAGTTAGGTTACATAAGCAATCCAAACTCTAAAGTAAATGTTAATTAATTAACATCACATCAATGATCCTCAAGGGTATCTTAAGAGTTTCATGAAATTTGCGGGGTCTTCTTAATTTCTGTGTCTTAAATTATTGGTCCAGAAGCTCAAATGTAGTGGTACTATGCCGACCGCAAACACAGCTAGCCCGAGTCAGAATCTCCCAACCTAGTACACGATACAAAGGAACCAATTAGATCATGTTGTTTATAAACTGCAGATGAAAATCTGAGCTTGATAGGCAGTTGTGGACTGGAAGGGGGCAGCGTTTCGAAGCCAAAATAATGAGATTAGAAAGTTTGGTCTGTCTAACAGATTCAGAGTCAGACTTTCTCTTTTTGGGTAAGAACGTTTGGTTCGGCTTTATACGTTCTCAGGCCGGTAATACAAAATCTACCGGTCAAATCCAAACAAACCCTCCAACTATAAGCCCCATCATTGGGACATACAACACTGAACTACCAACCCTCGGTTGACACGTGTGCATCCCTAGGGGAAAAAATGAACTGGGCGCTTATAATAGCAGCTAGCATCTGGGATACTGAACGAAGAAACCCAAAAAAATATTAGGGAGCTAGCTTTCTCTGCAGCCTCAAGTTTCTCCGTTTTCAACTTTTCGAGTTTCTTTCGAGCTTATTATTAAGCTTTTTAAGGCAGTGAGATTTCCATGACCCCATTTGGTTTATCATTACGCGATCATAAAGCAATGCACTTGGTGAAAGGGCTCGAATGGAGTTCTGCAACAAAGGAAAAGCAGCTTTTCGAGGATATATATATATGCATCATTCGGTGAGTATCGTCTCATCATTTGAATTCTTCGTTTATATATTTACATGGTTTTTCTTCCTTGCTGTTCTGTGAAACCTGGTTCTTCAAGTTTGTGGAAGTTGGAGATTTTGTAGCAGAATTTTATATGCATTGGTAGTTTTTGCTTCTCATTCATGGTAGTGTATGAGTTCCTTTGCTCCTTCATGGCAGTACATGGTTGTGTATGTTCTTCATTGCTGTTGTTGCTCTTAATGAGGCGCGCTCCAAATGCCTTCTCTGTTTTTCATGTTAGTACGCAGAAGTTTAATTAGGTATGATATCTGTTCGATTAAGAGTAGTTTTTTTTTTTCCTTACTTTTTTAAAAGATGATCAAAATGTTAATTAGGTATGATATCTGTTCGATTAAGAGTAGTTTTTTTTTTTCCTTACTTTTTTAAAAGATGATCAAAATGTTTCACTCCTCCCCCTATAGTGACTCGAACCCATGACTTCGTACATACCCAATGGGTGCTCTAACCACTGAGTTAACACCATGATATATGTTCGATTAAGAGTAGTTGGAATATGAAAATGCGCCAATATTTAAACTCATCTTACCAGTTAGAGGTAGGTACAAAATATAGGAATCAAATAACTCCAAAATGAACGAATTCTTACATGAAAATCATATTGTCTATCAGCTTTTTCTGTTTTTGATTACATGTGGAAGCAAGATTTTTTTTGTTGATTTGGATTAATTTAGTCAGGTAGCTAGCTACTTAACATTTGTCATACTTTAAAAGGTCCATTTTCAACATATACACTCATATTAGCATGCATTATTTCTTACTTTATAGCTTGTTCATTTTTATGTCTTGATATGTACAGAAAATTTGAGAAATTTTTTTTGGTATAAATATGTTCCTTTTCAGCCTTTAAGCCCTTCTTCTAATTTAAAGGTGCACCAATTGTGTACCACCAACATGCATGTATTTAGATGAAGAAATCGGAAACACAATGAGATAATAGCTATAAGGCATAAGAAACGCATAATCGGAGAACTATAAGTATCAAAATCCGACCCACTAGAAGACAAGCTCCCAATCTTGTTTGGCCCAAATCCAGCCTTACATTTTATTTTAAACAAGACAAAACTTTGTATCAAAAAAAAAAAAAAACAAGACACAACTTTTTCATTTACAGGAAATGGATTTTGACCTGAATCCAAAGAACTCTTGGTCCTATCCAAGAAATACTACAGCAAATATAAATAAAACCCAGAAATATTTTATTCTCTTAGTAGCCACAAAAACAACAATTTGCTAACTGCATAACCATATAGTTGAATTAGTACCCATTAGCAACAGTATTCAAAAAAAGGAGTCGTTTCATTTTTGTGACATTTGACTATTAATAGGAGCCAAAAGCCTAGCACGAACATGAACAAGAAATAGGTATAGGTTGGTATGGTAGTTCTTACTTATAGCTTTGCATGTGTTTGTATCTAAGTAATTAGATATTCGAAGAAGACTGATAGACATGATTTGGAGTGTTAGATTTGTATGAAATAATGCAAAAAGAATATTGGAATCTAAGAAAAATAATTATAAATAGATTATGAGAAAAATTAAAAAGTGCATAAAGCAGGGTGGGAGACAGAGTCAAAACAATAGTTGTAGTGCAAAGTTGGAGAATCTGTGTTTGCAACTGGTCAACGGGTCAACCATATCTACCAATCTCCTTGGTGGATTGAGAAGACTGGTAGTTTGAGTGGACGGTTGGATGTGGGTCTTTGGATTTTGGTCAAAATCACAAAGTAGGAGCCAACAACATTCTAAGCAGGCACCAATAAAAAACACAAAACAGTGTTTGGGCCAGAAACAGAAAGAACAAAATTTGATTTGCCCATGAAAGAAACAAAATGCATATAGAGCCCAACATTTGGTGGGCCAGATAAATTTCAACTACTTATCTTGGGCTGGGTGCTCAAAGATCAGAGGCCCAATTAGACATTAACAATCACATACCAATAGACCAAGTTAGAAGGTAATACCTTCCGACACTAGATTTTTGAAGCAATTGCAAAACAAAGTGAAATTTCACTTAAACCAAACCTCATCTATTTAGCTAGGAATGAAATGGAAAATAATTCTTCAAAGAGGAATAACAATACTGTATCAACATTTTGTATTCTCTAATGCAAAAGGAGAGTGAAATCCACACTGCTCATTTTACAATTTACACCCATTCTTTTTCCTATTTAGAAACAATTGTCATATTTCATATTTTGCTTATCTAGCCGGTACGGATTGCTATCATTATTGGAGATACTTAGGTTTTTTGATTCATGGATGGTGTTCAGCATAATTAATTTACCTATGGATTTTAGTTTTTCGATGTTCCCAATGTGTTCTTAAAGTCTTCCCTGATCAAATGCATGAGTGTCTACCTTTCTAACTCGACAATTTCAACCCTTTTATTTTAAAACAAAAAAGAAAATAAAAAAGAAAGAGAAAGAGAACCTCTTGTAACTTATGGCTCCATTGTTCTACTTTTGAAGAAATATAATAATTTTGCATAAGCAGGATTGAAGCGTAATGTCATTCTCAAAAAAAAAAAAGAAAAAAAAAAGCGTAATGTATTTAGTAACCCTAGCTAGCTTGATTCATATATACATCGATTTCATGTTGTGAACAGCATTAGCATTTGCATGCATTTATTTATCAGAATAATTATGAAGTCCATATACCCATACATTACAAATTCGTTGTTCTGCAAGAATCTCCAGAAAAGTACATGTACATGGCGACTCTCAGATCGATCTGGCATGCATATTTTGATGATTAAAAATGATCATTTCATGCTCAACACAACCTAGCTTTTAGCGCAGATCGTTATATCGATCCTGTCTTTCAACGTGTACCAACTCGATCGATCCAGCTGATTGGTCTAAGTTGCTGCATTCTAACAAGTGGCTTTCATACAAGTGAATGATCCTGCTTCGGAATTCAGATTATGCATGCATATACAAGTTCAGGTTAGCTCCCAGCTTTACCTTAAAACCTTCAACATGCATGCAATGGTGATATATATGCAATACTGAGTGTTGATCATCTGCTAGCTAGTTCTATGCATGCATGCAAATTGGTAATTGGACTAGTAATTTGCAACCCCTACCGTTTATTGCTTTATTTACATAAGCATCTCAGCCTTATAATTTTTCTATCCATTGGTTACCATTTATGAGATAGAAAATTAAGTTTGCTCCAACCATGTTCTCCATCCAATTCTTAAAAAAGACCTAACCTATATAAGGAGGAGCAACCTGATCACTGTGACTCGCTATGCCACCTAAATGCCATTCTTAAATAACTATAGTGATTAATTATCAATTTTGAGTAATGCTTCGACACCACAATATATAAAAAGCTCCTCCAGTAACCTTTTAGTTCTTTATCAAAAAGCTCATCACTCCTAAACTAGAAGCACATAGTTATTAGACTGGATCTTCATCAATAATTTATTCTAAATGTAGAATGCTATATATTCTAGTGTTTTTAGTTAGAGTTTTGCTAAAACATAGGGTGTTAGTGGCAGTTCTTACACACTGAGCTACCAGTATACAGCCTATGCGCTTATGTCTATAAAACTAGCTACACGTAAGAATACATGCATTATATTCTTTGAATAATTAAGAACAACTGTAAATATTATATTCATGATAATTAACGTACTTATTCCAAAATCGAAGATAACAAAGTTAGTTAGCACCAATTACATGAAACTTATATAATGTATATATTACATAAAATTCAAGAAACATAATGCATGAGTGACTCATTAATTACACTAAAAGCAAAGAACTATAGAGAAAATGCATATCTGACTAAGAGTACTGATCATACAATGGCCAGAGTATGCACAAAGTAACTGTATTTTCTGTCCATTTACTTGAAATTTATGCATGGCTATTGCTTCAATAAGCACCCAACAGAATCTCATATAAGTTCCAAAGTATAAAATTCCATTAGGAATCGATGGCAAATGGGTATCAATGGATACCGATAGGTACTACGTACAACTCATTCATTTGCTTCTCTCCCAGCCTTTCCTCTCTTCCTTGTAGCTAAAGAAGAGAAATATAGAGAATTGTTGGTAACAGTTAAGAATCATGGATACTCATGATCATTTGCCATCTTTAGTTTTGATCGAGTACCTACCTGCCAAAGGAGATTTTTAAGTACTTCCAGGCCTGCATTCATTATCACTAATCATAAGATGTTTATTGCCAAAACATGAGTAATATAGTTCTTCCAAGTTTTTTTACAGGATGATGTATTGAGTGTTGATCATCAGCTAGCACTACTTCTATGCATATTGGTATTGGACTAGTAAATTGCAACCCTACTTTTTATTGCTTTACATAATTTATAAGTATCTCACCCTTGCAATTTTAATTTCTATCCATTGGCTACCATTTATCAGATGGAGAAATAAGTTTGCTCCAACCATGTTCCCCATCCCATTCTTAGAAAAGACTTAACCTATATAAGAAAGAGCAACCTGACTGTAACTCGCTATGCCACCTAGTGATTAATTATCAATTTTGAGTATTGCTTTGACACCACAATATTATAAAAACTCCTCTAGTAACCTTTTAGTTCTTTATAGAAAAGCTCATCACTCCTAAACTAGAAGCATATGCATATAATTAAACTGGATCACCATCAAGAACTGAATCTATATGTAGAATGATATTCTAGTGTTTTTAGTTAGAGTTTTGCTAAAACATATATAGGGTGGTGTTAATTGCAGTTCTTACACTAGTATATAGCCTATGCGCTTATGTCTATAAAACTAGCTAGACGTACGAATCCATGCACTATTATTTGAATAATAAGAAATGTAAATATTATACTCATGATAACTTATTCCAAAATCGAATATAACAAAGTTAGTTACCACCAATTACATGAAACTTATGAAATGTATATATTACATAAAATTAAGAAACATAATGCATCCAGTGAATCATTAATTACATAAAAGCAAAGAGCTAGAGAGAAAATGCATATCTGACTAAAAGTACTGATCATACAATGGCCAGAGTATGCACGAAGTAACTGTATGTTCTGTTCATTAACTTGAAATTTATGCTTGGCTATTGCTTCAAGCACCCAACAGAATCTCATATAAGTTCCAAAGTATAAAATTCCATTAGGAATCGATGGCAAATGGGTATCAATGGATACCGATAGGTACTACGTAAGACTCATTCATTTGCTTCTCTCCCAGCCTTTCCTCTCTTCCTTGTAGCTAAAGAAGAGAAATATAGAGAATTGTTGGTGAAACTTGAGAATTATGGATACTCATTTCCCATCTTTAGTTTTGATTGAGTACCTACTTGCCAAAAGAGATTTTTAAGTACTTCCAGGCATTGATCACTAATCATAAAGATGTTTATTGCTAAAACATGAATAATATAGGTTTTCCAAGTTTTTTACAGGAGGCAGTACTGACAAATAAGTTTTCTGTTTTTGTCTCAAATTAATAGTAACTTCTAATTGTTTGACGTGATATGTATATATTGTGATCATATATAGTTTGAAATTCTTGGATTTTGGTCCTTCATACATGCCTCTATATATATGTTGAACACACATCCATCGATTAGCTGTGATATATCTTCATTTATTCATTGATAATTAGAAAATTGGTGTGTTTAATCTTGGAAATGCATCATTATATCAATGGCCATAATAAGAATTCAAAAAGATGTCAACCAGCATATGGTCGGTTGCAATATTAGGGTATGAAATTAACTTGAATATCTGAGATTCTTACATGCAGTATGAATACTAAAAACGTTGATCATGCCTGTGTGTGTAAAGTTAAATCTTCACTACATTAAGAGCTTTTGGATTGCACCTTCTTGTTCATTAAACATGTATATCCATGAAAAAATTTAGATACTTGAGGTACAATTCAGTGCATCTAAGTTACAAACACTTCCAAAATCAACTGCAAATAGTTGTATACACAAAACGAAGATAAATCCACACATACATAAGCACACTCTATATCAATACAAACATCCCGAAATCTTATGTTTGTTTACAATACTAGTAACAAACGGAACAACATACATTATAAAATGATCATATACAATGATCAAGTGGTGGATGAACAAATTCAGAATACAAATACACAAACAATAATATGAATTCAAATCAACCCTAGCCTTTCCATAAATCAACTAATTAAGCAACAACTGCTTTTTGATAATTTGCAGCTTTGTGCGAACAGGTACTGGTAGATCACTATTGTGTTTGATCGACATTAACCCTGTGAGAATCGTTCTGGATGAAAGAGGAAGACATGAGCACCGCAGATTCCCAGCCACCGAAAGCCTGAGCAGAAGAATCAGCAGGTGGCGCAATCCCATTAGGATGTTGCATTCCTTGTAACGGCTGCGAATGGTGCTGGCCTGCTGCTGCAGCAGCAAACGGATCCTCATTGATCAGAGAGTTCAAAAACGAAGAGAAGACGTCGTCGGTGCAACAGTTCATGTCTTCATCCTCCTCATTTCCAATTAGTAGGTTGCTTCTCAGACCTCCCATTCCTGCTGCAGACCCATTAGAGTCATTGGAGGTCATAACATTACCGTAGCCGTTGGCTCCGTGGACTATAGCTCCCAGATCATCATCATTGGTAACATGGTACCCATTTTCCCTCGCACTGGGAGCTGCTTCCTCAGGTGATGAAGAAGTAATTGGACTTTTAGGGCTAGGGTTTGAGCTCGTGCCTCCGTGATGCTGATTGGTCTTGGATGACGAAGCAGCTGCTCCATTATTGTTGACAGCAGCATGGTCAGCAGAAGAGGTATCTGGATTGAGTGGCTTGTGGGTTCTTGGATCTATGCCCTGACTGATCAGCTTCTTGCTCAGGTGAGTGTTCCAGTAGTTCTTTATCTCATTGTCTGTACGCCCCGGAATCCTCCCAGCTATCAGAGACCATCTACAGTTACGACAGTTGGACATATTCATCGATCATCTCATTCAATTGGAAAACATCAGAAACCCTAACACCCGGAAGAGATAGACATACCTATTGCCGAGGAGGCGGTGGAGGCGGAGGATGAGATCTTCTTCATCTGCGGCGATCTGGCCCCGCTTGACGGAAGGTCGGAGGTAGTTCATCCAGCGGAGACGGCAGCTCTTGCCGCAGCGGAGGAGGCCGGCGCGCTTCGGGAGGGTTCTCCACCGGCCCTCGCCTTCTTTCTTGATGTAATTAGCTAAGAGCTCATCTTCCTCGGGAGTCCAGGGACCTCTCTTCAGACCCACCTTGACGCAGCACGGCGTCTTGCTCGAGGAAGACGACACTGCTGCTGTTTTGGGTGCAGCTGCTGCTGCTGCTGATGATTTTCCTTTGGAGGAAGATGAGGTCGAAGATGGGTTCCTCATTTTTTGATGAAGACAGTGAATCGAATCGAGCTGGGTTTCGTTGTGACTATTCGGGATGAGATGAAGATTTGTTTCTGTTCGTTGTTTCTGGCGATGAAATTGGGGAGAGGGGGAGTGTTGATTAAGGGTTTCTGGTTTTGCTTCTATGTTTTTGTTTGTTTCTTAGATGGACAGGATATAGTGATCGGGGGATATGGTTTCCTCACGCGCCTGTCGACCCGGTGAATATCACGCGCAGAGCAGCAGTCAATTTCTGCTTTATTGGGCAGTAGTATGAGACTATTTAGTCTTCGTTTTGCTTTACTTTCATAGTGGATATGCTCCCCATTTGTGTGGATAATTTCCATTAGCACACTTGTCTTGTATGGGAAGGAATGAAGGATGCTTTCATTATATATAGTTAAATATATACAGTATCAATATCAAATATCAATATCAATATCAATTAATCAGTTAGAATTCTTTCAATTTAACCGATGAACTCGATAATTTTTTATATTTTTTTATCACAACAACTCCTCATAATTACAATTAGTATTTCACGAGTTAAATTCATAACCTCTTATTTACAAAATGTAGACTTATGCCAGTAAACCAAATGATACTGTATGATAATATTTTTACTAAATTTATTTAACATCGTTATTCCTTCATGCCTAATTTCTTATTTTATTTTGAATTGATTTGTTCACCATCATCAGAATAGTAACTTTTCTCTCCGGTTAAATACAGTAGTTGGGTTAATGGGTAAAACTTCTTTCCACATTTGACTTGTCTGATCATTTTGATTTTATTTTACAAAATTTGTGTAGCATGCTTGATTCCTTGAGTGTACGTGTGGGAGAGTTCGAGTCTACTTTGGTTGCCCGCGCGTAAGCACTGTATTGAAAAAGCGAAGCAGTAAAGAGACAGCGAGGATGGGATCCACAAAGCACTACGCCACTCTCTTTTTAGGTTTAGGATTTGGATTTTTGCTGTTTCATGATAGCTCCTATGCACCACTCGCACAGGAGAGACCAACCCACCAGAGTCATCACCTCCATTACTTCAAGCTTTCAAATGATTCAGATATAAATTGGGATAATATACAAATATATGAGAGATCCGATCGGATATGAGAATTCTGAGTCAAATTAATTTCTTAGGTCAGCTGAGGGGTTTACATTTTAATAAGAAAGCATTTGTTTAATACAGTCCAGGCTGCAGAACTGTGTGTTACTTCCCAGTCAGAAATGATTCAATGCCTACCTCTGTTTGAACACATTCTCTGGCAATTTACAGGGGCTTACTTATATGTGGTCTCCTTCAGAAATGTTATGTTCATGTCGCCGTGGTCAAGTGCTTGTACTTTTGCTCTGTGTTGAAGCGTCTTGCACTCTCGTTCAGCCCTTTGGACAGCAGGAACTTCAGTACATCGACTCCCTCTTGTAAAGCAGCGTCGATCTAGACCAAAGAGCAATAGCATTACTAACAGATGGAAAATGCAACGCCCTTGTACTTGATCAACAAGGAGCTTGACCGGATTACTCTTATGAACAAGCTCAAAGTAATTACCAGTCTTCCATTATGATAGTTATGAATTAAACGAAAGAGAGATTGGACTTCAAGAGATCAATGCAGGATTCATCATACAATTTCAATCAAACATCTGATCCAATCCATATGCAACAAAGATACGATTTCAACCATCTATTAATTCATCTCCTTACCATCCTATCCACAAAAGAATCAGTAAATTAAAAGCATCAGACAGTTCAAAACAGTCATATACTTACTCGTCCTTGAGCTGTTGCATTAAATTTTTGGAGCAGATATGCTTTTGGATCCATTTGACCAGGAGGCCTTCCAATACCTGAAAAGAAATTCAATATATTTATAACAGTGCAAAGGATATACTAACAGTGACCAAAGCACAAAATTTGGAAATTTGAACCAACCAATTCTTAGACGAGGAAATTCTCTGTTCCCTCGAAAATTATAGAACACACTCTTCAGCCTGAACAATAAGAAAATTGATAATTACTGATATCTCACATCTGGTCCTTTCTGGTCAGACATGCGCTTTCACAGTTGATAGTAAAACAAAAGATAAACTCGACCAGAAGAACTCTATTAACATTATTTTGGCCTCACTCTTCTCTTCTTCAGAAAAGAATCAATACAATGAATTAGTGATTTTCTAGCAATAACAGAATATCAATAAGCAACTCCTATATCCCAATGACAACAGAATTAGAATTCATTAAGTTATAACTGTATTAATCACCACTGTGTCAAACTAGAGGTAGGTTCTAACATTTTTTGCCAAAAGATTATAATCATTACTTAGTCACTCAGAAGTAAATATGCTAAGAAAGTAAAATTAGAATACTTTTATCATACCCACTGTGGCTTCCATGACCTCCATTTGGGTTAAGACGGAGTACCCCACACGGTAAGTTCATGTCATCATGGAACTACATACAAGGACAAATAAACAGATGAAAGATATAAAACAAAAGAGATATGCGCTCAATTAACGAAACATCAAAATGGAAGAAGAGAAGTACCACTAGCACACGATTGAGAGGTAGCTTATAATAAGCAGCAAGCGGTCCCGTCTGTAGTTGAATGAATAGAGGTATAAGTAATATTATGCACTAATATTATTGGTTAGAATCTTATTAAAAGAAAAACTCTCTAACATAAGCAGTAGCTTCAATAGGCCTACAATACTGAAGAAGTTAATCACCATGAAAGAATTACAATGACTTCTCCGTGTATTAGAGGAATGAATACAGAGTAATTCTTTTGTGCCCGTATGCAATTATAGATTAACACCGACTCCTAATTCAACATAAGATACAGTTGCAGTAGAAAGTGCAATAGTATGATTCCATCAGATGTTAAGTGAAACTATGTCAATGACGAAGTGGTGTTAGCTTAGTGGTTAGAGCACCCACTACTTATGTACGAAGTCATGGGTTCGAGTCACCATGGGGTAGGAGTGAAACCCTTTGATCCTCTTTTAAAAAAGAAGGAAAAAAAAAAAAAAGTGAAACTATGTCAATCACTTACCGATTCACCACTCAGGTTCATGTACGTTTGAGGCTTTGCTAGGAATACAGGGACTTCATCTACAAAACCTGCCATACCAAACTTTCATGAACACCAGAGACAAGATTAAAAACCAAAGAAAACTATTCCAAGATTTAACATGCCTTGCCCGAATATAGCTTTGCAATGGACTCTATTCATGGCTATCCCTTGCGATTGAGCGAAAACATCAATCATCTCAAACCCCACCTGTTCCATTCCAAACGAACACTCAAAACTTGTTATACAAGAAAATTTCAACAAAAACCTTAAAAGTATAGTTCCAATGCATAATTGGGATAGTACATTGTGTCTGGTTGCCTTGTACTTATCGCCGGGATTGCCCAAACCCACAAACAGCCACGGCCGCGGAGCATCAGAGCAAAAGTAACGCCTACTTAACCTACTAATCATCTTCTTCTCCTCTCTGCCTTCCTCTAAGCTTCAGAATGAACTCCCAAGTCTCCACCTCACCTGCCATTCAAACCATTTCAGCAACAATTAGAATGCCTTCCGAAATGTGTATTCTTTCAAACTGTCTGCGACGAAAAAAAAAAACTGTAAGCTGAGATTTCAAAATTGATCGAGTGACATGTCCGACTGGGGACCAATAAAGACTGGGAAACAATCGAAGAGGCAACACAGGCATTTCTTCAAACACCTGGTGGGCATTTCTTCCGCTTCGCAAAATGAGAATCCAAGAAGCACAAAAAAGAAAGCAAAAGTTGAATATAAAGTAGCAACCAAAATTTCCTGCCCCATTCCTTCCTCAATCTATCGAAAATCCCGCAAGTCTGGCTGAATCTTCGGTTTCAAGACAAATCCGGAAACACAGAAAAAACAAGTCGAATAAAGAAAAGCTCTCACCATTTCTGTTCTATAACGCGGATTCAAACTAAAACTGAGCCAATCTCAGGTATGCCCGGAGAATCAGACAAGTCACAACGACACATTTTGAACACGGAAGTCTTCCCGCCGGTGAGAACTGAAAAAGGCGGGTCTTCTGGTTTAGGCCAACTCTTTCATATTTGGATTTGTAGGGATCGAAGCAAGCCCACAAGCCCATTCTACTAGCGGCCCATTTAAAAATTGGTAATCGAAAACAGACCCAAATGGACTTCTTTTTTTTTGGTACAATGGGGTCCAAGACCCAGAACAGGAAAAAAAAACTAACAGCTCTTGACAAATAAAGGAAGGAGCTGAAGGACACCAGCATAATCCAAGCTCTTGATCAGTACTTCTTTTAGCTAATCCATCAGCTACTATATTTTGCTCCCGATGAATGTGTTTTATGGAATGAAATTCAACGGACCTTTACAATTGAATCATTGTTTTTTTTTTTTAGAAACTAGTAAGTGTTGGGGGTAGTTTTACACAAAAAGTAAATAAGTTTCGACCCAAATTAGGGAAATGTGCTAGATGGTCATGTATGAATTATGATGATTGCAAACCCTAGGTCATGTCATAGGGTTCTCTTCCTTGTTTGGAGAATTATGTTGATGGTGGGTCTTTGGACATTATAAGGAGAAAAACATGCAGTCCGTGTTTTCTGGTTGAAAAACATAACATCTTCTATAGTTCCAAATAAGTTGAAAAATTAGCTAAACGAATAGTTAACGTTATTTGATTGTAAAGGGAAAATTACAAACGAGATTCAAATGGATGATTTAAGACCTCATAGCACAAAAGGATAGAATTTTGACTACCCAACCATTACCATACAGCAATGCATATCGATATATTCTAACTAGTGTTAGCAGTGTGCATTTTCAAGATGAATGCATTAAGAAAACAGTTACTGTCATGATAAATAGCATACCAATTAAGTAGGAAACAATTAATTGAAGAAAAAAAAGTGATAGTTTTCGACCATTACAATTGAACTATTAATAGATTCATAATTTTACACAAATATAAATAATTTTTGACCGAAATTAGGGAAATGTGCCGGATACATGATCATTGCAAACCCTAGGTCATGTCATAGGGTTCTCTTCCTTGCTAGGAGAATTATGCTGATGGTGGGTCGTTGGACATTATTATTAAGGAGAAAAACATACAATTCAGGTAACATCTTCTATAGTCTTAAATAACTACGAAAAATTAACAGCTTAACTAAAAAAAAATAAAAAAATAATTAACGTTATTTGATTTTAAAATGAATATTACAAACGAGGTTCAAATGGACAATTAAGGGCTTGTCCGGTAACATTTTTAAAAATGATTTTTCAAAAACCGATTTTGAAAATAAAAACGAGAAAACAAGATTGGATTTTTGAGATCCGAAAATGTGTCCGGTAGCTTATTCCGAAAACAATTTTCAAAAACGAGAGAAGATTGCGACTAGAGATGAGAGAGAGACCTGAGAAGAAGATAGTGACGTGAGAATATGGAAGAAGAGAGCACATTCTTTTTTTTCTTTGTTTTGGAAAATATATCTCTGTGTTTTCTAATATATGAGAATGAAAAGGTGAAAACGTCTATTTGTCGTTTTCTTGTTTTACGAGTAAAATAAAAAATTATTTTCAAAAATTATTTTATGCATTTTTGAAAACAGACCAACGAACGCATTTTCAAGCCATTTTCATTTTATAAAATGAAAAAGATGACTTGAAAACGTTACCGAACGCCACTATCTTCTTCCAAAACAAAGAAAAAAAAGAACGTGCTCTCTTCTTCCATATTCTCACGTCACTATCTTCTTCTCAGGTCTCTCTCATCTCTAGTCGCCATCTTCTCTCGTTTTTGAAAATTGTTTTCGGAATAAGCTACCGGACACATTTTCGGATCTCAAAAATCCAATCTTGTTTTCTCGTTTTTATTTTCAAAATCGATTTTTGAAAAATCATTTTTAAAAACGTTACAGGACAAGCCCAAATTTTTGACAACTCAACCATCACCATACAACAATAAAAATCGATATATTCTGACTAATAACAGTATTGTGTATTTTAAAACGAACGCATTAAGAAAATCAATACAGACACAATAAATATGCATAACAATTAAGAAGGAAATAATTATTAGGAGCGTCCAATAAAGCATCTTTGTGAAAAAGTTGCGGACACAAATGTTTTATAAAACACAATAAAATACACAAAAAATATGTTGTAATCCCTGCATGAAAGGTAAATTCCCTCCATAATTAATACATTAAAAATAAAGAAAATAATGATGATTATTAAGATGACCCACACATATGGACAATACAGCTAATTATCTACATATATTTTGCGTTGCGTTTGCCCTAATTAGCAAAAAAACAAGCCCCACTCCTCTACTCCCGCGTCTACTTTAAACACCCACGCCCCCATCTCTTCGCGCAGTCCCAAAAACTCAAAGGCCACCCTCTCACCCCCCCCCGCGAAACTGTAGAGCCCCTCTCTCTCACACTCACCGCCGCCGCCGCCGCCTCCGACGCCGAAACCGCGAAGCCTGTTAACTCGCAATGGCCGAGTCGACTCAGCTGCAGCAGGCGCAACTCGCGACGATTCTCGGCCCCGACCCGGCCCCTTTCGAAACCCTAATCTCCCACCTGATGGCCTCCGCCAACGAGCAGCGATCCCAGGCCGAGCTCCTCTTCAATCTCTGCAAGCAGACCGATCCTGACTCGCTCTCACTCAAACTCGCTCACCTCCTCCAATTCTCGCCGGCGCAGGAGGCCCGGGCCATGTCCGCCATTCTCCTCCGCAAGCAGCTCACCCGCGACGACTCCTATCTCTGGCCCAGGCTCTCCCCGACGACGCAGTCCAGCCTCAAATCGATTCTCCTGTCCTGTATTCAACGCGAGGAGGTCAAATCGATTTCCAAGAAGCTCTGCGACACCATCTCCGAGCTCGCCTCCGGAATCTTGCCGGACAACGGCTGGCCGGAGCTCCTCCCCTTCATGTTCCAATGCGTCTCCTCCGATTCGCCCAAGCTGCAAGAATCGGCGTTCTTGATATTCGCGCAGCTTTCTCAGTACATCGGCGACTCCTTGGTTCCGTTCATCAAGGAATTGCACGCCGTTTTCTTGCACTGCTTGAGCTCCTCCACCAACTCTGACGTTAAGATCGCCGCCTTGAATGCCGTGATTAATTTCATTCAGTGTTTGACCAGCTCTGGAGATAGGGATAGGTTTCAGGACCTCCTGCCGGCGATGATGAGGACATTGATGGAGTCTTTGAACAACGGGAACGAGGCCACAGCGCAGGAGGCTCTCGAGTTGTTCATCGAATTGGCTGGGACCGAGCCCAGGTTCCTCAGGAGGCAGATTGTGGAGGTGGTTGGGTCTATGCTGCAGGTTGCTGAAGCTGAGTCCTTGGAAGAAGGGACCAGACACTTGGCCATAGAGTTTGTAATCACTCTAGCCGAGGCCAGGGAGCGAGCCCCGGGGATGATGAGGAAGTTGCCGCAGTTTATTAGTAGGTTGTTTGCTATTTTGATGAAGATGGTTTTGGATATCGAGGATGATCCCTCATGGCATACCGCCGAGACTGAAGATGAGGATGCTGGTGAGAGTGGTAATTACAGTGTTGGGCAGGAGTGTTTGGATAGGCTTGCCATTTCCCTGGGTGGGAATACCATTGTTCCCGTCGCGTCTGAGCAGTTGCCTGCTTATTTGGCTGCCCCCGAGTGGCAGAAACACCATGCAGCATTGATTGCCCTTGCACAGATTGCTGAGGGTTGTTCTAAGGTATCACTTTTGCCCTTATTTTGTTATTGAATCCTGCACTGTCTGGAAACTAATTGTCACTCCCCATAGCTACTTAGTGGATCAAGCTAGGAATCGTTGTTAGCTCATCAGCTTTTAGATGTTTGCATATTTCACTTTTTGAATGCAATGCTTGTTTTCTGTATAATATGGCTTGGTGATAAGAGCCCCATTGTTTTTCATATAGGATGTAATTCTGTCAACATGATGACAACTAGGTAGAATTATAATGGGAACAGTAATCTTCTCTACTTGTATTAACACGCTGGACATATATGAAACATTTTCATTTGAATTCGAGTTGATTGTTCTGTATGTATGATGTGCGCACACAAACTGACAGATTATGACTTTATATCAACAACAAGTTCACCAGCAAAATTTTTGTGCATATACCTCTTCTTATAGTCAAATGGATTCAAGCTACCTTATTCTTAGTTTATTCCTTTTAATTTTGCTCCAGGTAATGATAAAAAATTTGGAGCAAGTGGTGGCAATGGTCTTGAATTCGTTTCAAGATCCTCATCCTCGTGTAAGGTGGGCAGCTATTAATGCAATTGGGCAGTTGTCTACTGATTTGGGCCCAGACCTGCAAGTTCAATATCATCAACGGGTGCTTCCGGCATTAGCTGCTGCCATGGATGATTTTCAGAACCCTCGTGTGCAGGTACATTGATATTAGTGGTTTTATTTCTGACGACATTGATCGAATTAACTGGCTATATTTGACAGGTCACGGATTTCTTTGTTACCATGCTAGTTTCATTGAGAAGAAGGATTTCCAATATGAAAAATCATTAAAGTACACTGTAGAGTAGCAAAAAATTGAAAATTTGTTTAGACACTATTAGTTTATGTACTTGAAAATTTGTAAAAAAAAAAGAAAAGAAAAAAGAATAAAGTTGATGATAGTAAACATGCCAGCATGCTTTTTATTTTGGTCAGTTGTGTTTCACTAGACTGCTCATTCTCAAGATCATGTTATTAAATAAGGAACCCTTGTTTATTTATTTATTTTTTACATTTTTATAGAATATAAATGCCTATTAAATAATCTACTTCTTGTAACTTGATATCTGCAGGCACATGCTGCTTCAGCAGTGCTCAACTTCAGTGAGAACTGTACACCGGATATTTTGACACCTTATTTGGATGGAATAGTGAGCAAATTGCTTGTACTTCTGCAGGTAATCTTTTATATAAAACTATACCACATTCATGATGCAGAACTGACATGATTATACTCTTTTGAAATACTATTTTACAAGTATGTCGACATTTATATCTTCTGCAGAATGGGAAACAAATGGTGCAAGAGGGGGCATTGACTGCTTTGGCATCAGTTGCTGATTCATCTCAGGTATTTTCTTTATAGTTTGTTATTCTATGTGAATGTTTGTCTTGAGGATGAATCAATTAACTGTGATGGGATCTGTAGGAGCATTTCCAAAAATACTATGATGCCGTTATGCCTTACCTGAAAACTATCTTGGTGAATGCAACTGATAAATCTAATCGCATGCTTCGGGCTAAATCCATGGAATGTATTAGCTTGGTTGGTATGGCTGTTGGAAAAGAGAAATTCAGGGATGATGCTAAGCAGGTAATACATATATGAAACCACTCATTGCATTGATGTTTTTCTCCTTCGGAATTTCTACTTGAGATATATGATGGCTATTGGTAGGACAGAAGACGGATAAATATTTTATTCTGCTTGTGCATGCATATTTTATATGTTCCTATGTAGATTTGATTGCATATAGATTTTCTCTTTGATAAATATAAGCTTGACCACCACCACTTTACTTATCCAAGAATCTGTCAGAAACCTGTAGCCATTTTGATTTCTTGGGTTGGTTAGGAAGTTAATCTACAAATGTACCAGCTAATGTTTATTGTTTTCCTTAAGGTCATGGAAGTGCTGATGTCATTGCAAGGGTCTCAAATGGAGGCAGATGACCCAACTACAAGTTACATGCTACAAGTATGTTTTTACCTTCATAGTGCCCTTCTCAGAAAGTGCAATAGTACCAACTTTATTTTTTGCAATAACAATTTTTTTACAATGTTGTAGGCATGGGCTAGACTCTGCAAGTGTTTAGGACAAGATTTCCTCCCGTACATGAGCGTTGTAATGCCTCCTTTGCTTCAGTCTGCTCAACTTAAGCCAGATGTAACTATTACCTCCGCAGATGACAATAGTGATATCGATGAATCTGATGATGAAAGGTTTGAATTTGTTTATTTTGTTCCCTTTCACTTGGGCATCTTTTTTTTATTGCTCTCTCTCTCTCTCTCACACACACACACACACACACACACACACTCACATACTTGCACAGACAATGAACTAACTAGATTAAAAATCATCCTTAAAAGAACATGTTTGTAGACCCTTGATGTTCTCTGCCCAAATTACCAATATAAATGTGTAAGATGTAATATATAGATGTGGGGATAGTGTTATGCGTATGTCATGCTAAATATTTCTTTGCAATGCAGTATGGAAACAATTACTCTTGGAGATAAAAGGATTGGAATCAAGACTAGTGTATTGGAAGAAAAAGCTACAGCTTGCAATATGCTGTGTTGCTATGCAGATGAACTGAAAGAAGGTTTCTTTCCTTGGATTGATCAGGTTTGTCAGTGTCATAATTATTTTCTTTCCAGAGCTTAAGTGATATGATACTTAAAAGGTCATTTTGTTGCAGGTTGCCCCGACTTTAGTTCCACTTCTTAAATTTTATTTCCATGAAGAAGTGAGGAAGGCAGCTGTTTCAGGTATTATTCACTGTTAATACTAGATGTCTTTATTTGCTCTTTCCTCTTTA
The DNA here is from genome assembly GCA_024704745.1 of Rosa lucieae. Classification (NCBI taxonomy): domain Eukaryota; kingdom Viridiplantae; phylum Streptophyta; class Magnoliopsida; order Rosales; family Rosaceae; genus Rosa; species Rosa lucieae. Next base: position 86,544,000 of record CM045496.1, on the reverse strand, counting down.
TATGTCATTGGACGTTATATCCATAACTTGATAAAGAATTATCTCTGCTTTGTTTCTAGCAATGCCGGAGCTACTGCTTTCTGCAAAGTTAGCTATAGAGAAAGGGTTAGCTCAAGGTCGTAATGAAACCTATATAAAGCAATTGTCTGACTACATTGTTCCAGCTCTGGTGGAAGCATTGCATAAGGTTGTTTATTGTTTGTTAATTATGAATTATGACTCCCTGATCCTGAACAATGACCTAAATGCTCTCCTGATTCTTTATTATTATTTTTATGGTGGACTGCTAAGAATGCAATATGTGTGCAGGAACCTGATACAGAAATCTGCGCAAATATATTGGATGCGATAAATGAATGCATACAGGTGTGGTCATATATTAAAACAAATTAATATACTTATTTTCTAGCTTTTATCCAGAAAAGTATGGCATTGCTATATCTTTTTCTTCGGCACAGAATCTGTTATTTAGTTTGGGAGAAAAGAGGCACGTTGCACCTTGAAATGAAGTGTTATTTCAGTTATATCATGAACAGAGCAAAGTACCAAAAAGTTTTGGTGTTTCCATCTCTACATGCCACTTTTTTTCTTCTGTATGACTGTAGTGGATGCTTGTATTTTCTTTCAGATCTCTGGACCACTTTTAGATGAAAGCCAGGTCAGATCCATTGTTGAGGAGATAAAGCAGGTGATCACCGCCAGTTCAAGTAGGAAAAGAGAGAGAGCAGAAAGGACCCAAGCAGAAGATTTTGATGATGAGGAAAGGGAACTGATTAAAGAGGAAAATGAACAAGAGGAAGAAGTTTTTGATCAAGTAAGTTATTCAAATACAATCTCTTAGCAGCACATCATTAATATTGCTGACCTTTTGTTTTGTGGGGTCGCATTTATATAATGTGGATATTTCTTCTTCTGTTTGTTTTGCTGAACCACTTCTTTTTCCTGGTTCCAGGTCGGAGAAATTTTGGGAACTCTGATTAAAACATTCAAAGCCTCTTTCTTGCCTTTCTTTGATGAGCTATCAACATATCTAACACCTATGTGGGTAAGTAGCTTTTTTCGTTGCCTGAAGGAAGCAGCTTTTTATGAGGTTCCAAGATTAGGAATTTACTTATGTATATAGTTACTTGAGTTATTATTCTAAAAAATAAGTACTTAACTTTTGATTTTGTTTATGGCCTTTATTATTGGGTAATTTCTTTGTTTTTGAATTATGTTTTGGCACAGGGTAAGGATAAAACACCTGAAGAGAGAAGGATTGCAATATGCATCTTTGATGATGTTGCGGAGCAGTGTCGTGAAGCAGCTCTAAAGTAAGTTTGTTCAATTAAATGTCGAGGTGCAGTAATTCTTATTTTGTGAACTCATTTTGTTCTGATGTGTTGGATCAGATATTATGACACATTTCTTCCCTTTCTATTGGAGGCTTGTAATGATGAGAGCCCTGATGTTCGACAGGTCTGATCTTGTCAAACTGTTTTTGTGTACGAGGTATATATTCTCATTCATGTTTTATGATTCTTGTCATTTTCCTTTCCTTTTCAGGCAGCTGTATATGGACTTGGTGTCTGTGCAGAGTTTGGTGGATCTGTAATTAAACCTCTTATTCGCGGTAATTTTTGTGCATGTGTTAAATTGTTAGTAATTTTCCTAACGTGTTTATGCTACTAACACTTTGAAGTGGCTTTGTCCAGTGGCTCTTTCGAGGCTAAATGTTGTGATTCAGCATCCCAATGCCCTGCAACCTGACAACATAATGGCATATGATAATGCGGTTTCTGCTCTAGGAAAGATTTGCCAATATCATCGTGATAGTATAGATGCACCTCAGGTACCTCCATTTGTTTGTTTTGTATTCATATGGATTTATTATTGTTGCTCTGATGAAACTTGAAAGTATGGAACATATGACAATGATATGAAAACACTACGGGGTGTTCTCTTCTCTTTTCAAGATTTATTGTTATCTTTCTTTGCTGTGTTCCAATATTTTTGTTTCTATGCACGCTGAAATGTCAATCTTCTTGTGTTTTGCAGGTCATCCCTGCATGGCTGAACTGTTTACCGATAAAAGGTGACGTGATTGAAGCCAAAGTTGTTCATGATCAGCTCTGCTCTATGGTTGAGAGGTAGAGCTTCAATTTGTTTTAATTTGTGCCCTCTCCTGCCACTTTTTGTCATTTGATATATTTTAGCGTTGGATTACCATTAACAGAGGTGTGCACGTTTGCATTTTTCTGTAGGTCTGACAGTGATCTTCTAGGACCCAACAATCAGAATCTTTGCAAAATTGTTCAAGTGTTTGCAGAGGTTTGTGAAATATAAACTAATCAGATTGACCCTATCGCTTTTTTGTTGCGCTGAAAATTGTAACATGCACAATGAGCAATAAGCTGATTCATTAACTGCAGATTTCTTTGTTGCATTTTCACGCTTGCCTGAATATTTTTATTGAGGGGTGTAATTGTTCCCTGCAGGTTTTATGTGCCGGTAAGGAGTTGGCAACAGAACAAACAGCAAGTCGGATGATAAATCTATTAAGACAGCTTCAGCAGACTTTGCCACCCCAGACCTTGGCCTCAACTTGGTCTTCCTTGCAACCCCAGCAACAGCTCGCACTGCAGTCTATCCTTTCCTCATAGTATCTTGGCGTGGAGTGGCCATATTGCTTCTTTCAGATACACCGTATCTGTCTTGTGTGTTACTAGTATTTGCCTCCAATTCTTTTCCATGTGATGGTCGTCATCAGTCAGTTTTGCATGGAGTGTTACAGTGACCCAGCATTTGATGGAAGTGTGGATGGGGTCATCATTACAATTTGATCAAACCTTTTTTGGTAGGAATGTGTATACCCAAGTGTCCATTTATAGTGCAATTTTGAGTCTAAAAGAAAAGAAGGATAGGTGATTGTGATATGTGAGCCTTTTCTTTTCTCAGTTCCTTTGGTTGGTGCCTGAGTTTGGAGGGTTTGTTGGTGAGGATTCTTGTAGCAGTTTTGGTCTCGTTGTGTTTTGACGTTTTCTGCGCATACATTTGTCAGCTTCTCGACTGAATTATTAATGGTGATTCTTTGTATTTGCAATTTTGATCCCAAAAGGAAATAAAATGGCTTATAGTATTTTGGTTTTGCACACCATTGTGAATGCAAATGAGATACCATTAGAAATTTTTTTTGTGCTGCTTCTAAGAACTTATTTCTCAGATGGTATTTGTAAGTAGAAATCTTGATCCTATTTCCGGCCCCAGGAAAGTCTAGAATGAGCAAAGTGCTGTCAGTTGTTGCGTGGTAGCTTTGGTTCATTATGTTCATCAGTTAGACCCTATGAGCCTGCAATGTATCAAGGGTTGTTTAGTCTGGTTTAACCGTTATAAAGGTGGAGCAAAATAAAGCTGTTTACTGTGTGATTGTCCTCTTTATCTTGTATGATTGTCATCTTTTAACTTCTAGGAAGCAATGGCATCTTCTATGATGCAATGAAATATTCTACCAAACGCAGCGTGCAGCATGAGATTCCCCAGAAAATTCTTTGTATACAATCCCAAAGCGAGCTGTCGTTTTCTTTTCAAATTGTTCAAATTTGTATTGTTTTGTTGTATTATTAGGGGCTTATTACTCCATGTGTCATGCGTTCGTGCTCTCACGAATATTGCTGGTTGTCGCCGTTGACCTTGCTGCGGTGGAGGAGTGCGTAGTGACGACTACTACTACTACAGGCCTCCTACTTCTAACCACACTCTTTGACTTTTGTCACTTATTTCTTCCTTGTTTATTGATCCTAGTCTTCTTTATGGTTTTAACATTGTGGGTTTCTGGTGCTCATGCTTGGGTTACTTCATTTGGGGCAAAACGTTATGTAGGAATGGATTGCATGTCTCCCAAAGACAGAGACATTGTCATGAGAAAAGAGACCAAATACAAGTAAACAAATAGTTACAGACAAAAGTATGATTTGGTCATGGTTAACATTGGGAATGCAGTCCATCCTAGGTAAGGAACAAAGTTAAGTTTGACGTGCTGATAGGATGAAGAAAACGAGCTGCCCACCACTAACTAGAGCCTGAAGTCCTTGTTGTCTCAACTCTTAGCTTCTAGCCTTATATATAACAATGCAACTCATTTTCCTCTTTCATTCCCATTGAAACCTCTCTTCTCTTTCACCTTCTGGTATGGGACTTCAATCACAGAAGCACGAAAAGAGGGTCTTGGCCGAGAAAGAAAGCAAGTTCAAGCAGAGGAGCAGCAGCAACAACAACACCAAAAGCAAGTTTGTTGGGGTGAGACAGAGGCCGTCAGGGAAATGGGTGGCAGAGATCAAGGACACAACAAAGAAGATTAGAATGTGGCTTGGAACATTTGAAACTGCCGAGGAAGCCGCTCGAGCTTATGATGAAGCTGCGTGCCTTCTTCGTGGTTCGAATACCAGAACCAACTTTACCAGTAGTCATGTTCCTTCAAATTCTCCACTGTCTTTGAAAATCAAGAACCTCCTCAACCACAAAAAGACCTTGAAACAACAAAGCCCTTCAACCCCCAACACCATAAAAACCACCCCTAAAGCTAGTACTAGAATTAGTAGTACTATTACTGATAACAATATTCATAGTTCTAGTTACTACAATGCTAATTGCAGCTCTCTGCCTAGTTTCAAATCCCAGAGCATTGAGGTCTCAGGTGATGCATATAGACCAGACCTCAGCAACTGCATTGGGGATCTTCAAGTACCGGCTATGTTCCACTTAGATCAACCATGGCAATTCTTAAGCGGGATTGATCAGCTTCCGCATAACCATGAAGGGCTGTATTTAACAAAAGCATTGACACTGGAGTGTCACGTAGTGCAGCAGAGCCAAATCAGCCGACAGAATTCGAACACGCAGAGGTAGAAAGACAGATAACTTCTGCTTCATTTTATGCAATGAACGAAGTCAACGAGTACTTGGAGAATGCATTGATGATGCAAGTGATGCTCTGTGGGATCTTCCTAGTCTGTCTCAGTTGTTCTGCCTTGGCTGATGATGCCTGAATTGGCCAGTCTTCTTCTCTCGCCTTCTACTATAGTGTTGTATGAGTGAATTTAGTGAAGTGTAATTTTGTAAGGAACTCTTGGAGAAACCATGCATATTAATAGTCACTGAAATGTTTGTCTCGGCTATTCTCTGGGTTTGATTAACGATTGATTTGAATCATTTGATATTGGTAACATGAAAGGGGAACAAAATGACGCAGGTCCTCAAAGGTTTAAAGAGGAGATTGGGTTCTCTGTACGCATCTAGTAAATTGAACCCAACTTTTACCTTCAACCTTAGTTCAACAAAAATATGGGACTTCAGTACATGTCATCGCTGTGAGACACATCAATCATTTTTGTGAGGAACATCAACCATTTTCGTGCAACCATTGTGAAAGGTCATAAAGAGATAGAATGCACCAAATTAAGGAAACTTGGGAGAACCATTCACATTTCTTAAAATGTTGCTTCTTGTTCATGGATACCACAAAATATAAACACATAATTAGGACATAATGACATAGTTCTTGTAAAAATATCTCAGCAGATGTTGCATCATTGCACTACACAAAACAAACAGAACAACCGAGATAGTGGGGATGGACAAACACTCTGGCATATCAATTCTCGTAATCCTCACTTCCCCCCTCTTCATCATCCACACCTTCAGCACCAACTTCCTCGTAATCTTTCTCAAGTGCAGCCAGATCTTCACGGGCTTCTGAGAACTCTCCTTCTTCCATGCCTTCACCAACATACCAGTGGACGAAAGCCCTCTTTGAGTACATGAGATCAAACTTGTGGTCAATGCGTGAGAACACCTCAGCCACTGCTGTGTTGTTGCTGATCATGCAAACTGCTCGCTGCACCTTGGCCAGATCACCCCCAGGTACAACTGTTGGAGGTTCATAGTTAATACCGCACTTGAAGCCAGTTGGGCACCTGTTCCAACCACAAAATCATTAGATGAATAACGTCTAAAGAGACATAACAAATTATTTACTTCCATTCTTTGCTTTTCCTTCTTGGGCAGTCTTCTTACCAGTCAACAAACTGTACAGTCCTTTTTGTTTTGATAGTTGCAACAGCAGCGTTAACGTCCTTGGGAACAACATCTCCCCTGTACATTAAGCAGCACGCCATGTACTTGCCATGCCTGGGATCACACTTCGCCATCATGCTTGAGGGCTCAAAAACTGCATTGGTGATCTCAGGAACAGAGATCTGCTCATGGTATGCCTTTGCAGCTGAGATGACAGGAGCATATGAGGAGAGCATGAAATGGATACGTGGATATGGGACAAGGTTAGTCTGGAACTCTGTGACATCTACATTGATGGCTCCATCAAATCTCAATGATGTTGTCAAGGATGAAATGACTTGTGAAATCAATCTGTTCAAATTGGTATAAGTTGGTCTCTCGATGTCTAGGGATCTCCTGCAAATGTCGTAGATAGCTTCATTGTCCAAGAGCACAGATACATCTGTGTGTTCAAGGAGGGCATGAGTAGAAAGAACGCTGTTGTAAGGCTCGACAACTGCTGTTGAAACCTGAAATGCAAAAGAATTAAGCCATATATGAGTTTCAGTGTTATATACTACCAAGTTTTATAATTTTCCTCTTCTTTTATTCTAAAGAGTAACATATTTTTTTGTCATTTTGTTAATATAGAAACATCTATCTATGACAGAACAGTTTATAAATTCTCAAGGATAATGATTTCCAGATGATGTCTCATATACTAAGTTTGTACAATAAATTACATAAGCTATTACAGGAAAGTAGAAACTAATAATATGTGTAGCTGCAAGTACCTGGGGAGAAGGATAGATGGTGAATCCAAGCTTTGACTTTTTCCCATAATCCACAGACAAACGTTCTAACAACAAGGACCCCAGACCAGAACCTGTACCACCACCAACAGCATTGAACACCAAAAACCCTTGTAAACCAGTGCAATTGTCGGCCAATTTCCTCACTCGATCAAGGCAGAGATCCACAATTTCCTTTCCAACTGCAAAGGAAAAACCGAAGGGTTAAATCGACAAGATTAACATAATAAAAGAGCTCATCAATGCAACTTAGAAGCAACATATCTTACCTGTATAATGTCCTCTTGCAAAGTTATTAGCGGCATCTTCTTTACCAGAAATGAGCTGCTCGGGGTGGAATAGTTGGCGGTAAGAGCCTGTCCTAACTTCATCAATAACAGTTGGTTCCAGATCAACAAATATGGCCCTAGGGACATGCTTGCCTGATCCAGTCTCACTGAAGAAGGTATTGAAAGCATCCCTTCCAACACCTATTGTGTTGTCACTGTGAAGACACACAAAAAACAGAACACTCCATTAAGCACTCACATTACTCACAGATATAGATTTACAGAACTTCGGATGGAATCCGAAAAATTTACAGAAAACAAACAAAGAATACATCAAGAGATTTCGATTACAACAAGCTTAGTACCTTACAGAGGAAGCAAATACACACCCTCAACCGTATTGAATCTAACTCCATCCAAACTTCTTTTAATGTGGTTTCAGTTTTATCATTTATTAGGAATATCCATAAAATCCATTCATCAGATCCATTAAAAAGTCCAACGAAAGTGAATTCAAAAAACAACCCCAAATCCAAATGCAATAAACAACTACACATACACAACCATAAAACATGAAATCTCAGTCCACAAATATCAAGATCTCAAACATCCATGAAAAAAACACAACAAGACCTAACACACATCAAAACCCATGTTCATCAACCATCACCATACAAAACCCACCAAAAGATAAGCAACAAAGACCCATAATTTATATACAAACAACAAAAGGGTGCGTAAAAACATGGAAGAAAAATATGTATATATAGAAACCAAACCTAGGCATCTGACCATCAGGCTGAATTCCATGCTCAAGACAATAGAGCTCCCAGCATGAATTTCCCACCTGAATACCTGCCTGCCCAATATGAATGCTTATGATCTCTCTCATCTTTCTCACTCTCACTCTCTGTGTCTGATAAAAATCGAAACTTGATGAAGAAAAAGAAACTGGGATTCAGAGAGACTATAAAAGCAGGTCTTGACTGTTTCCTTGGGTGTGTGTATCAACGTATGATAGGGCTGTGTGTGTGTGATATTAACTCTTTTTCGATAAAATGGGAATGGACAAATATTTCAAGTCCGCTGCTAAAGAAGGGAAAATGTGACAGCTTGCCCTTCCTTGCCACTTGGCGCCAGCCTAGCTACCTTGCCTTGGGTCCCTGCGGCCATTCTCTTTTGTCACTTTTGCCCTTAGTCGACCGCCTCTTTGTTCTTGCTTTTGTTTTTTTTTAACCACCATCAATATCCGTTGATGTAAGAGTTCAACTTCCAATCCAGCAGCTGATTGCAAGTAAGTTGTGAGTGTGGATAGACCTCTTTGGTCTCGAGGTTTTCCACATCGCCCGATAGCCGCTTTTGAATCGGTATACTCGTCAACGTACTGGTGGACCCATAAATCTCACCGTGTTCTCCAACGATGACTGAACACATTTTAATCTGATTACTTATTAATCGAGACTTTTGAAATTGTTGAGATTTAAACTTTAAGTACGAGTTCCACTGAAATCCAGACCTTGCAAATCTTGCCAACCGCCCTTAGTCGACCATTTAAAAACTCAATTGTGCATGAGAGACTAGTGGAGTTGGTGATACTAAAAGTCTGTAAGAGGATAATACGACAAATTAAGACCTGGAAATGGAGGGAGACAGAAGTTTGATTTGGTGAGGGTAATATAGGAAAGATGAAAATTTGGCGGACCAGCTTGGCCATGTGAAGCAAGCCAAGTGTCACTCGAGTTGGATTAGCTGTTGCTCACTGATAAGTGATAACATTACTCATCTTTCAAATTTTTTGTTTATAAAACAAACCCGAAAATAATAAATTTGTTATTACAAATTAAGCGGTTCTTAAAACCGACACCTGTTCATGTTTCGTGTAATTACTTATCTTACATAATCAATAATGCTTTCCATTCGTCTTGTTAATTAACGGTGGAATATTCAAGAATTGAGTTAGAGTTAATTAAAGGTTCCATCCCTTTCAATATAATTCACAAAAAGAAAAATGAACACCTCTGTTTTCAGAAGTATGACTTTCAAATGGAGTAGCTGATACTCAATACACAGCACATAACACCAACCAGAAATGTTGGTGAAATATGAGTGCGCCCATTTCAATCATCACTAGTGATTAATAATGAACATTTTGGTGTAATTGAAGTTTCACTCTATATAAGAAGTTTCTTAATTATTGTAATTTCTATGACATTATATAATGGAGATATGTTGAAGGCTAGGCTGTCTGTTTACCAAATTCTTGTATAATTGAAGTATGGATATGCTATATCAATTTGAAGGAAAATCAGAAAATGTTAATAGTTGTGTCTTTTTTGTTTGGTCATACCAATAATTCTAGCAAGCTATGATTGACTGATTGTACGACATGCTAATTAATTAGTTTATAAATATGAAAAATGAAAAAATGCAAAAAACCCCAACTACTAGTGGACCTAAGTAGCTCCAAATTAGTCCACTTTTTTTCCTTGTTGTTGGTTTTATATCAATCCTTTGTTTGCCGGCTATTGGATCAACATGCTTGTTTCACCTCCTAATCCTATTGTGATACTCCACATCCATCAAAGTTGGGCTTCTTTCATGTTCTTTATTCTTTTGGGTCGTTAAATGGGCTTCTTCTTCCATAAATCTGCAGAGAATATCTGAAAAGGTTAAGGACCACAGACTGAGGTTGGGCCGCTTCATAAATTGAAATGAACCACCAGCCCATCCCATGCCATCATCATAATAATATTCCCACATTTGTGAATGTGATTTTTTTTTCTTTTTCACCAAACTTTGTCTTCCGAGTTTAGATCAACACGATTAGTTTCAGCTTTTGAATTTCTCCTGTATGGTTATACTGTTGATTTTAATAACCAAAACTATTTTGGAAACCATTGCTTAATAGGGTAGTACAAATGGAGCTGCCGATCCCTGTGGTTAGCATGGCACATGCCAACACGTTTTAATTGTTTGTTTATATTGTACAAAGCCAATATAAATAAATTAAAGAAATAAATTTGATTATATAAAATATTGGAGTCAAGTGCAGAGGGGGACAAAGTTGTAAATTGAAGGTGTGTGGATGCATGGCCCTCTCGCCGGTTGGGATAAGCCGATAAGCTGAGATCCTCGTGAGGCGGGCAATGAGCAAGTTGGCAACATGAATCTTTGTCATTGAATTCCCCAAAATGCCCTCCTACCCCAACCCAACAAGTAACACACAGCTCCATTCATTTATTTTTCGACCAGACATGGATTCCTTGAGAAATATCGATCTTTTTGTACACAAAAGATTCTTAGCGTCATTCCCACAGTCCAAGTGTGATATGGTATATTTCAAGCCAAAAAAGGAAAAGACGTTGGTCCAATATTTGCATTGACTAAATTACTGACTTGCCCTTTTTGATTTTATAACTATTATATAGTTTAGAGTTGTAGGCTGTAAAGTGAACCTTGTGCACAAGTATAAGGCAAGCATTGAATGAATTTCTTTGGTCAGCAGTCACAGTTTTAACAGAAAGTCAAAGTTGCTACAACAAACCACAGCACCTACCCATTCAATTCCTCCCCCCTTTATTTAGCAGCTTTTCTGGTTTTTGACTCCTTACTTACTTGAATTTGTAAGTAAAATGTGTGTCCTACTTGCATGACTCAAATAGTAAGGTTTTACATAATTTAATTGAGACAAAAAAAGTTTGCAAGTTTCTATTTCTTTATTTTTGAGTGAAATTCCTAAAAGTCACATTTTAATTTAAAATTATCATTCACAGTAGTGTTACGATTATTGTCCGGTTTTATATTAGAAAATGTAATATACCAACGTGGATTGGTTCAATTAGTATGAGCGTGCTTGTGGTTGAGCCTCAATTCAAGTTCAATCACAACTATCAATAGTCTTGTGTTGGATCGCGTGATCTGTAAATTTTCTGCAGAAATCTATATTTTGAGGCTGCGGAGACAGATAAGTGTCCTATGTCAGTTCTTTAGGGTCAAGATTGTATGTGTCTGCCCTAGCGCAGAAGTGTAGGATAGCCTTCATCTCTCCAAACTTTTTGTAACAAAAAAAATAAAATGTAATATGCTTATATGCATCTTATTATTTTTTGCTTTGACAAGAAAAAGACTTTAAAAATTATTAACCAATTATAGATTAGTCAGCAAAAACATACCTTGCAAGATTATGATAGTGATTTGATTGAATCAAAATTTCCAAGTAACATAATTATTTTAAGATTTGAAGTAGAGAAAGTGCTGCTGCTAACCATCATGGAATTGAACAAGGAGGCTATGGAGAAGAAGGTTGTTGCTATTCTTTTTGGAATGAAAATCTATTTTCCAAAGTATGAAATTAGGTTTATTACCATAAAAAAAAGAAGGAAATACTGGGACTTAAAATATCAAATTCATTCACACAATCAGTCAGCTAAAGAAGGTGTAACACTGTAATTCCATAGAAATCTGAGGTCATACAACTAGGTCATTTTCATTTTTATTTATTTGTTTTAAAATTGTGAGGAAAGCAAAGGAGTGTAGTTATATTAGTGCTGCCCTTTGTGTTCTCCTCTCTCTCTCTGCAACTCTAAAGCAGCCTCCTTTTGAATCTATCGTCTCTCATTCTTTGAGCTCTCACCTTTCTGAGTTCAAATCCAAAATATGGGAGACAAGGATAAGCTCAAGACTGGTGTCTGGCCAACCGTTAAGCCCTTCATCAATGGCGGAGCCTCTGGTATGCTCGCTACCTGCGTCATCCAACCCATCGATATGATCAAGGTGAGTGTTGAACCTCATCAAGTTTGTAACTTTTGTGAGATTTGGATTGGACCCATGATTCCAACTCGGGTCTTTGAGCTTAAAGTTGGTTTCTTTTGATGGGTTTCAGATCTGTGATTCGTGGGTCTGTTTTGGATTTTGATTTGGTTTAGTGGTGTAATGTGGTTGAATGGGATTGATGGTTTAATGGGTTTATGTTGTGTTGGTTTTGGTGTAGGTGAGAATTCAATTGGGTCAGGGCTCAGCTGGACAAGTTGCCAGGACCATGATCAAGGAGGAGGGTTTTGGTTCATTGTATAAGGTAAGCTTATTCGGTGTGAATAGAGTTTGAGTTTTTGATTCATAATTTACTTGATCTAGTGCTGGATGTGTTTGATGAGGAATTTTTATCTGTTTGAGGTCTTGCATCTAGGTGTGCTTAAAGTAACGATCTTAATTTAGCTTTGAATTTGTAGCTGTGAAGTTACTTGTAGGAACTGGGAATGATTTAGATTCTTCATGCCAATCAGGGATGTATTCCTTTCCAATAAAATGGGGACTGTTAGATTGGTACAGGTTAATATATAACAGGCTGAGACATTAATATATATTGCATTTGGAACATGATATTTGAAAAATTAAAGGTTTTTATTACTAGTTTTACCATGATGGACTTTTGTATGGGAAGAAAGGCTTCAACAGTATCGCTTATTACATGTTTATTAAAATGTGTTATTTACCATGTTTTTTAAAATTCATCATCTGCCAAGTTTAGCCACATCCATGATGGCTGCCTTCCAATGCACCTCAGATTTGAGGCTCAAAATGTGGAAGAATGTTTTTGGTTGAACTTTAGTTACATAGAGCTTGTCAGATTATATTCTCTGATTGGGGTTTTTATGTGCAGGGTCTCTCTGCTGGACTACTAAGACAAGCTACATATACCACAGCTCGTCTTGGATCATTCAGGTAAGTGTTTTGCAGCATTTAGTACTCGAGTCAGATTGCATCCTGCTACTTTATAGAATTTAGATTTGTTTATTTAAAGCTTTGTCATGGTCAGTCCCATTTTCTGAATCTTGTTAAGTAAGTTTATCCTGTGGTATTATATGTAGCGTGTTAATTACATTGTAACATTATTATTCTAAAACTTTTTTTTAGGATTCTGACAAACAAAGCAATTGCGGCCAATGATGGGAAGCCCCTACCTCTATACCAGAAAGCCTTGTGTGGGCTAACTGCTGGTGCTATTGGAGCATCTGTTGGAAGTCCAGCAGATTTAGCTCTCATTCGTATGCAGGCAGATGCCACTTTACCCCTTGCTCAGCGCCGCCACTATAAAAATGCTTTCCATGCTCTTGGTCGCATTGTTGCAGATGAAGGGGTTTTGTCACTTTGGAAAGGTGCAGGCCCTACTGTGGTAAGAGCAATGGCATTGAACATGGGAATGCTTGCCTCTTATGATCAAAGTGTTGAGTTTTTCAAGGATTCCCTTGGTTGTGGTGAAGCTACTACAGTATTGGGTAAGGTTTTTTCCTAGTAGTATATATCTGACAGATTTGACTCTTTGATATTTTGGGCTTTACCGGCAATTAGGTTCTATTTAGTTGATATTACTGATTTCAGAACTTTAATAAATATAGCCTTTTTTTTTTTTTTTTTTTTAAATTTCTAATTGTGCATGCGAGGATTGCAAGTATACAGTATTGTTAACACGGCATGAAGAGTAATTTCCTTACTATGCAATGGCAGGTTTTGGAGTTTGCTACAAAATGTTCAATATGAAAAGTTCTTCTATATCGTCAAACTTCACTTTATGTTTTTATAATAATTCTACATATATTATTGACCAACATTCTTTTGAATAATGTCACATGATTATTCTTTTGTATAATTGTGAAATTCTATAGTTAAGCGGTAGATTTCTTTTCCAATTATGATGTTTAAATATATACTTCTCTCTCTGCATCATCATCATATGTTGCAGTAATTTGAAAGTATATTTTCCGTCTGTACTGATCCCCATTGAAATAAGTTGCATTGTATTCCATCCTACACTATCCTTCTGAAAGTGACAACTCACTTCAGACAACAGATGAATGAAATGTTTTTGGAGATGAAATTCTCATCTAGTTGGTGAATAATTCCTTTTTGTTTAAACATCTTGTATAACATTAGAACACCAAATTACACTGCTCTGAGTAATGTCAATGCATTTCAGATATCAGGTCACTTGCACTAGTGGATGCCAAATTATACTTGTGGATGCCTTTTTGTTTCATATACTCATGTGTCTACTAAGGTCTGTTTGGTTGAATTGACACTACCTTTTCTCTGTGTAGGTGCAAGTACTGTTTCAGGTTTTTTTGCTGCAGCCTGCAGTTTGCCCTTTGATTATGTGAAAACCCAGATTCAGAAAATGCAACCTGATGCTGAGGGGAAGTATCCATACACTGGGTCTTTTGATTGTGCCGTGAAAACCCTGAAAGCAGGAGGACCATTGAAATTTTACACTGGGTTTCCGGTATATTGTGTTAGAATTGCCCCCCATGTCATGGTACTTTCTTTCTCTGTTTCACTCATTCACTCACATGCACACACAGTTTGGATTTGCTGGGGGAACGATGGGTGTTTTGTTTTATTTTTCACTGCCTACATGTTTTGCTTGATGCTATTCTGATTGTTTGATGCTTGATTATGCAGATGACATGGATCTTCCTCAACCAGATCCAGAAGTTGGAAGCTAAAGCTGGGTTGTAGTTTTGCTGGATGGATGCTATTTCAACCGGTGTTTGAGTTCAAATTGCAAACAATAATCTTTAGTTATGTTGTAGTCCCCTTGTTGGCTGTTTCACGCCCACAAACTCAAACAATTATTGGAATTTTTATAGCGGGATTGGAGTAGGATTTACTGGAGTTAAAATATTTGTACTAGTAATTCTTGGGGCGTGTTTGGAATAGGATATTACAACCCCTGCTGATTCTGAAGTTGAGAGATGTTCTCATTAGGCACGTGCACAAGGAACGTTGAAGTGAAATAAGTTTTGTACAAACCATAAACAGGGGTTTGACATTTTGAGAAACAAGTTTTGCAGTTTGTTTTCAAACGCTTACAATTGTTAGAGTTCTGCATGATGTGTTATTTTTGGCATCAAATTGACTATGAAATGTGGATTTGAAAACAGCTTGTTGAATTCTTTATAATTGAGGATCTCCATTCCATCAATACACACACTCTTAACCCTTTCAAAAGATAAATTGAAACAAGTGGGTTTTGTGGTGTTAAATCTATGAATGTTTTACAGCACATTTGATTATCATTTCACTATTACGGCTTTTACCATGATGTTTAAGTAAAAGGGAATTCGAGAGAGAATTGATGAGAGAATTGTGTTTTATTATTGAGAATAGGAGCCCTCTATATAGGGATTACAAAGTACATATTCTAGTGTTACAAGGAATACTAATCCGTCTAGGATTAGAAATTCTAGAACCTTCTCTCCTATTACTACTCCTAGTTTGATAAGGCACACTAAGTCGATTTTCCTTCAACACTCCCCCTTGTGCCGCTCAAACTTGGTGGTGACGCTTCATCCGTTGCCTCGCTAAAAACCTTGCCAGGTAACAAAAACCCTGTGAGACAAAAATAACCCTGGTCGAAGGACAAAAAGAGCACAACACGTCCTTCACTTTTCGAGATTGAACATGTAGACATCATAACTCCCCCTGATGTTGATATCTCCCCCTGATTGCGACAATCGTGGGAGTTCGGATAATTTTCTCAATCCGATGCTCTTCACATGTTTCTCGAAGGTGGATTTAGGTAACGACTTAGTGAATAAGTCCGCTACATTATCCTCTGATCGGATTTGATTCACTTCAATCTTTAGAAGTGATTGTTGTTGCTGATTATAAAAGAACTTAGGCGATATATGCTTGGTGTTGTCGCCCTTGATGAAACCTAACTTCATTTGTTCAATACAAGCTGCATTATCCTCATAAATGCATGTAGGTTCATCCGTGGTAGACTTCAAACCACAACTTCCTTGAATATGTCTAATTACAGACCTTAGCTATATGCATTCATGCACAGCTTCATGTAGAGCAATAATCTCTGCATGATTTGAGGAAATAGCAACAAGGGTCTGTTTTGTAGACCTCCAAGATATCGCTGTGCTTCCCATGGTAAAGACATAACCTGTTTGGGAGCGACCTTTGTGAGGGTCAAAGAGGTACCCTGCATCAGCAAAACCCATCAAAACATCATTGTCGTTTTGATGGAGGGGGATAGGGTGAGGCCGGCCACCCTTGGTGGTGGTGGAGGCGTTGGCGGCAATATGGCCGGCCACTTTATCATGGTGGACGGTGGCTCTATGCCTAATGGGGTCCGATTCCATTCTTCCGTCATTCATCTTCTCTCTGTTGGGATAAAATAGGCCCATATCAATCGTACATCTTAGGTATCGAAAGATTGTCTTTACACCAATCCAATGGCGGCGTGTTGGCGCAGAGCTATGTCTAGCTAACAAGTTCACTGCGAATGAGATATCCGGTCTTGTGCATTGAGCTAAGTACAATAATGCGCCTATTGCACTTAAATAGGGCACTTCGGCCTCTAACGATTCTTTGTCCTCATCCTTTGGACGAAACAGATCTTTTCCAGGCTCAAGACTACGACCAATCATGGGAGTACTCACAGGCTTTGCTTTATCTTCATTAAAGCGCCTTAGGATTTTTTGAGTGTATGCAGACTGATGGATCAAAATTCCATCACTACGGTGCTCGAGTTATAAACCGAGACAAAACCGTGTCTTCCCAAGATCTTTCATCTCAAATTTCGGATGTCAAGTATTTAGCAGTTTCCTTTAACTCATCTAGAGTTCCAATTAGGTTCATGTCATCGACATAAACTGCTACGATTGCAAATCCGGAACTTGTTCTTTTAATGAACACGCATGGGCATATTTCATTATTAATATATCCCTTCCCAATCAAGTAGTCACTTAGACGGTTATACCACATTCGTCCGGATTGTTTTAATCCATATAGTGAGCGTTTTAATCTTATTGAAAACGCGCTCCGTGGTTTAGAACCACTTGATTTGGGTAATTGAAGTCCATCTGGAACCTTCATATATATCTCTGAATCTAGATCCCCATAGAGATATGCTGTAACCACATCCATAAGCTGTATGTCAAGTTTTTCGGAAACTACCAAACTGACAAGGTAGCGGAACGTTTTAATGTCCATTACGGGAGAATATGTCTCCTCATAGTCGATTCCAGGGCGTTGTGAGAAACCTTGCGCCACGAGGCGGGCTTTATATCTAACCACCTCATTTTTCTCATTACGCTTTCTAACAAACACCCATTTATTGCCAACAGGTTTTACATCTGGGAGTGTCTGCGTTATAGGCCCAAATATCTGTCTCTTTGCTAGTGAATCCAATTCAGCCTGGATTGCATCTTTCCATTTAGGCCAATCCGCTCTTCGTTGACATTCTTCGACAGAGCGAGGTTCGATATCATCATATTCTATAATTCCTTTTGCAATATGATATGCAAATGCATCATTAATTGCCATAGAATTTCTATCCATCATCATGTACACTAGTGTAATTCATGGACATCTCTCTATTCTCTAGAGTTGGTTCTGACATTGGAGCGTCCCCCAATGATGTCTCTTGGACATAACCATAATCCGGAATATTCTCATGAGGTGGATTATTTACATCGATGATTAATGGATTATTCTGTGCCAAACTCGCTTTCTTTCTTGGGCGAGAATCCATCGAACTTATGGGCCTCCCGCACTTCCTGGCAGGAGCCATGGGCCTAGCCACAACGTCACCATCACTGTGAGAGGGGACGTTGGCGCCATACTCATGTACTCTTGAGGTGGCATCATGTCCTCTAATTTTAGGGACATCAATCCTTGCATGCACGTTTGCAGCAGGTATATGTGATCTCGTCACTTTTGCGATATCAGAAAACGCATCAGGCATCGATTCTACTACGTTCTGAATATCGAGAATTCTCCGCACTTCAATTTCGGACTGTGCGGTTCGGGGATCAAGATGAGACAGAGTGGGGACAGACCACGACAATTCCTATCATTCCTGTTGAACATTGATGTTCTTATCTCCCCCTAACAACGGGAAGACTGTCTCATCGAAGTGACAATTAGCAAATCTAGCGGTAAAGAGATCGCCTGTCAAGGGTGCTATGTAGCGGATAATCGTTGGAGAATCATATCCAACATAAATGCCTAATCGTCGTTGAGGACCTATTTTAGTGCGCTGTGGCGGCGCAATAGGCACATTAATTGCACACCCAAATATGCGTAAATGTGAGACATTAGGCTCATACCCAATCACCATCTGGGATGTAGAAAAGGGTTGAGTGGCAGTGGGGCTCAGACGAATAAGCACAGCTGCATGCAATATTGCATAGCCCCAAGCAGAAATAGGGAGATTGGTGCGCATTACCATTGCCCTAGCGACCATTTGTAGTCGTTTAATGACGGCTTCTGCGAGACCATTTTGGGTGTGAACATGAGGAACTGGATGTTCAACTTCTATCCCAATGGACATGCAATAATCATCAAAAGTTTTTGATGTAAACTCCCCAGCATTGTCTAATCTTATAGACTTAATAGGATGATCAGGGTGGTGAGCCCTTAACTTAATATTTGTGCTAGGAGTTTAGCAAATGCAGCGTTCCTTGTGGACAATAGCATGACATGTGACCAGCGTGTCGACGCATTAACCAACACCATAAAATATCTAAATGGTCCGCATGGACAGTAGCAGAGAAATATTCCAGCTATGTACTCGTTGTAGATGAGAGTTTGCCACCTATGGATTGGAAATCTGAGCTTCGAGGAAGAAGAAGAGATTGAGAGAAATAAGGAGAGTTGGGAGGAAGAAGAAGACGAAGAAAGCGAGAGGAAGAAGAAGAGATTGAGTGAAGAGACGAGAACACCCTTCAAAGTTTGCCACCTGGCTAACGCCGTAACGGCTAATAGTGTTCTAGGTACTAATACCCCGACCTAACTTCAAGTACCAAAGTGATTATTTTTTTTTGTCAGGTACTAAAGTTACTGATGGGCCAAATGTCGGATACTGTTTGCATTTTTTTCTCCCTAAAAAAAGGGGTTTTGGACTTCAAAATCCGTTACGCAGGAGAATTAGGACTTACTATAATTTGAAGAAGGGAGGAGTAGAGTGGCGACTGTAGAAAGAAATCGATACGCCCGATAAACCACACACCTTAACCTCTATAGCTTTTCGTTTGCAGCAGGACAAGAGTACGGCGTCATCGGCTTATTTTGTGACCTTGGCCTCCTCAGTTTGCCTCCGGCTCCTTTCCCCCGGTATAGACCCCCAGACAACGTCGTATCACCAACTCCATGGAAGAAGGAGAAGAAATCGATACGCCCAATAAACCACACACCTTAACCACAGTCGCTTTTCTATTGCAGCAGGATAGAAGTACGGCGTCATCGGTCCATTTCGTGACCTTGGCCTCCTCAATTTGCCTCCGGCGCCTTCCTCCTGACATAGACCCCCAGACGCCGTCGTATCACTAGCAATCTCCATTGCCTCTCTGCTTCTCTGTAACTTCTGTCTTAATCTGCATGGTTTGTTTCGCTTAGTTTTAACTATTATATTCTCACGACTTGGGCCGAATTTGGTGCTCCAAGACTTTGGGCTTTTTTACAAGCGGATTTCTCTACAACAATTAGGGCTTCAATAGAGTGATGTTTTACCGCCTAGTGCTATTATTTGTTGGATCCTTGAAACAACTTTCAAAAGACGTATAAGCTACAAGATAAGCTTAGTTCAACGCGAACAGTTTCATTGAGTTTATATTTTTTTTCTGAGAATATCTTTGTGAAAACTTTGATCGAGTTCACTTAGGTCAAGTACTTTGGTAACTGTAAAAACTCGATATGAATTTTCACTAAAAATTAGGTAAGTAGAGCTTGCAACTCAATTAGGTAATATGTGCAATTATGATTAAAACACCGAGAATCCTAACTTTACACACCGAGGAAAGAGTATGTCCGTCTGATACAAGGAAAAGTTAAAACACGAAGATAAATTGCAGTGCAATAATTGCATGTAACATAATATTTAATGGCTTCATCAATAAAGGAAAGTTGTGTAGATAGGATATAATATTATGATGAAAGGCGGCACATAGAGATATTAAAATCGAGGAAGTTCTCACACTTTCCTAATTCTGTGATCTTTGAATCTTCCTGCAGATTCCTTTAAGTAAACCTGCTTGAAAGAGTTGTCCCCAACTTGTTGTAGGAATAGACTATCCCGAATCGTAACGGATTAGACTCTATATAATGAGCCTCCCCAGCACCTCAACTCTCAACTTTTGACTCTACAATCTCACAAGGTTCAACACATAATGGCTTCTTGTTTTGGTCTACATAGCAAACCAAGCTGGAAAGTACCGGATAGAGAAAACGTCCTCGAATTAATAAACGTACAGAGCGCAATATACACCGGGCTGATGGATGAGACCGCCCCAACATCCTCCTCTATACTTGAAGATGGCGATTATCATGAGGTCAAAGACCTCTCTGTCTCTGAAGTTGTGGAGAGATGTGAAGCTCTCTTGAAAAAATTAGATGATGAGAACTTCAGTTTGATTTCACGAGACAAGTCTAACCAGACCTATTGTGCTTGTAGTGATGGCGTCAAACGTTATGCGCTGAAGGATATAAATAAATGCTCAAAACCAAGTGCAAAGAAAAGAGAAGTCATCCGTTATATAATTAATGTTGTTATTGAGTCCTGCGAACAAGGAAAACGACCTATGTTCGAACAACAAAAAATATCGAACTCAGCTCTTGATGACATTTGTTGCGCTATAAACTGCAGCAGATCCAACCTCAACATAGATGCTAGTGCAAGAGGCGTTGTTGGAGGTCTGCTTTCGATCAAGATTGGAAAGTACAAAACCTTGTGTACACGCAGGGATGATGGGGAACCCATCCCGCCTTTTATGCATTCAGATATTATTTTGAAGAATCGTGGAGCCAAGTTCGTATTGGTGGTGGAAAAGAAATCCGCTTTTAATACTCTCATGCAAGACAAGTTTTACGTTGATTATCCATGTATAATCATCACCGGAATGGGAATGCCGGAGGTGGGGAGCAGAAGTTTTCTAAACGTAATGTCGGAGAAGTTTAAGATTCCAGTGTATGGCCTTTTCGACTGTGATCCAGCTGGCATCGAAATTTTTTCGGTTTATGCTGCGGGGTCGTACAATAAATCGTACGATAATGTGAATTTGACTTGCCCGTATATGATGTGGTTGGGTGTTTGGCCGAGTGACCTACATGCACTTAAAATACCCTGCCAGGATTTAACTCGATACGAGATTAAGAAAGTAGACCTTCTTTTGGAAAAAGATTTTGTGAAAGAGTATCCGACATTGCTTGAGGAGCTGCAACTTATGAAGAAGAAGAAGAAGAAGGCGAACCTTGAAGCTTTGGAGAAGTTTGGGCGCACTTGTTTGACCGAGTACTATTTGCCATATAAGTTGAAGTATCTCTTAACCGACACCGACTAAAGCAACAGATCGATTAACCATGCTATGTAGGAATTCATATTTTATTTTTTAAATCAAGGTTTTTTGTAGCATTTATATTTTTTTTGGAGAATGTAGAATTTGATGATTTATAATAATAGTACCATTGGTGCCGCTTATTATAATTTTGAAATACTAATAAAGCTTTGTGGGAGTTTTTTCTGGCTTTGCAGCCATTCTGCTAACTTCAGGTCGTCATGTGTTCTTAATTTTGTTATTTTTTAGATAAGTTATGTCAACTTGCTAAGAATTGTCTCGACAATGACCTCGTCCCCCTTACTGTAACTTTGCAATGCCATATTAGTGTTTAAACTAATGCTTCTGTTCAAATAACAAAATGTATCTGTATTCTGTGCACATATGGGCAATTGCTAGCTAAAATCCTCGATTCAATTACTCCAAAAAAAAAAAAAAAAAAAAATCCTCAAATCAAAATATTGTACCTGTCAGTTTCATTAAACTCCATGTAAGTCATGCATGATATGCAACTACTTTCCAAGATTTTTTATATTATTTTTTTATTTCATGATCCTCATGGAAAAATCAACTTCTGGTTTGATTTGAGGAATGGTATCGAGCACATGAGACACATTAAAATTTTAACCTTGGATCGATATACTTTCGACTAATTTGAGCATATCATGGAGATAGAATTCGCTCAGTTAAAGCAAGAAACTATGACTGTGAGTCTGTGACTGAACATGATGCCTTGTTTACAAAGCTGTATCGTTTCTCTCAACCTCTTACGTACAGAGGAGAGGAAGGCAAAGAAGTTTGAAAGATCCCATCCGTGATTGTCTTTCAGTCCTAAAATTGGCGACTTATTCTGAGATGGTAGACCGAGCATTGATTATTGAAGGTAACTTTAATCGTGCCCGCTTGAAGAAGAGAGTCAAGAGACTGAGGGTTGGTGAATCTCAGTATGTTGGAAGTCAAAAGAGATAGGAATATAATAAGTCTCAGAGTTTTTTTTTTTTTTTTTTTCAGAAGGAAAAACAAACACTACAACCGAAAACCCCTAGAAACTCAGAGTTCATCAGGAGAAGAATATAAAAAAAATTATGGAAGGTTTGACCAGAATTCTTGGTTCAAATGTGGGCCGAGAGATACTGGACAATGTTCTGATGTTGTTAGGAGCTGTTTTCGATGTGGGAAAACTGATCACTTCGTAAGAGAATGTCCTGAAAAATTTGTATCTAAAGCAAATCAACAAAGTGGATCAAGTCAACAGAATCCAGTCTCAACAGCAACACCTGGACAACAAAGATCTATGGCTGGAAGAGTTTTTGCACTTGCTACGAAAGAGGTTGAGAAAAACACTTGACGTGTTTACAGGTAAGCAGAGTTTTTTTTTGGTAAGCAGAGTTTAGGGGACTAAACTCTTTTTTTTAGGGGGGAAGAATGTGAAATCCTGAAACTGATTTTTTTATTTGATTTATTTATTTATTTTGTTTACCTAAGGTTGTTTTTAGAATGAGTTCTTTTATCTAGTCAGTTGGGAAACCTTTATCTTGTTCTCTTTATTAATTGTTATTGATAGAGATTGTTAATTAAATTAACTTTATGTTTGTTTGCTTAGCATCAGTGGATGTTGAGATGACGTGTTAGAAACCTAGAAGCCCACCTAGCCTAAATTCTATCCCTTCCACCGTTTTGCCTTTGTCTTCTTTTCCTTTTGGCTTTTGTTTCCCATCGAGAAATTGATTTGGGGAGGGTACTACATAGTTCCAGATTTCTTTTCTTTGAGACTGGGGATTTAAGAGAGAAGAAAGAGAGGAATTTAGACCTTGGTTTTGAAAGAGAGTACAAACTAAGCTTGTTTCTGGTTTGGGTATTAAGAAGCTCGGGTACTAAGTCAAGGGTGAGGGTTTCATGTTTCTACTTTGTGGTATCCTCTATCTATTTTCTTTATTTTGTTAATCTCCTTATTGATTTATTTTTACTTTGGAGTATTGGGTTTTGGATCTTGATTATATGTTCTGTTAGTCATCAACTCAGTATGTGTTTCGAATTGTGAATTTGTTGGTTTTATTGTGCTGCAATTGTTATGGTTCATGATTTGAGAATTACCTTAAAATTAATTGTGTTTTCGAATCCTCTAGTCAACAAGAGAGTGGCCGGTGTTGGCAATGTGCACATTACATACGACGTGACCATGATTATTGGGCACGGTCATTGAGCTATGGTAGCTCGGGGGCTTTGGAAGCCTGATTATTTTCATGTCTGAGTTTGCTGTGGCAACTGGTTGTGTTGGAGTTTAGATTTTTCTGTGATTAATACCAGTGGGTTGATCATGACTTGGGTGATAAATTTTGGTGTTGTTTACTTTTCATTTGGAGTACTGATTGTTAGTCTTTACGTTTTCATTTTTTTTGTTTAGCTACTCACTGAGCTTTAGTTGCTCATACCTGACGCGGGCGGAAGTAACCCTAGGTTTACAAGCAATAAACCTAAAACAAAGATTCTGGAGTCCATCAGAGATAAAAGAGAAAACTCTCAATTTTGATTGATAATATGATAAAAGATAGTTCTGCAGCCGTTTAAGGTTGCTTATATATGGAAAAAGAAACCCTAGGGCGACTAACAATGAAACCCTAAAGCCCACGGATTAAAACAAAACAAATCCAAAATAAACTAGAAAACCTAAAATAAAAAGAATGTAAAACTAACCTAAAAATATTAAATCACGAATCGGATAATTAAGACGATACATTTTGGCCTAAATCTGATAGGGCTCACTAAAGTGAGTCTTGAAGATCTCGTCGTTCCCATTCTGGAAAGGTATCATGCGTTTCAAACGGACATTCTGGCCAAAAGTTAGTCAAATCTGATTCAAAATCAAAACCTGACTTTTCGCACGAGAAACCCGAAAAGTCCAAAACCAAATCTTCTTGAATATTCCAGCGGCTAGTAACCTGATTACGCGTGAGTTACCTATTTTCCAATCACTCTTCTTGATTCTACACCGCTTCTTTACTTTTATGGTTTGTCGGCTAAACTGAGTCCATTCTCGTCCTACATCAATACCTCCTTTATTTTATTTTTTTGTTTCTTTGCCGATACTTAGGTAGCAGGGTTGTGAAAAGGGTGCCCGAGTGTTAAGAGTTCTGTCTTTGTAAATTTCCTTCTTTAGTTTTGATGTTTTGGAGCCACTGGGCATTATCCCTTGCTGTAAGGGTTTTGATCATGTTTCTATATAGTTCAACTCTTGTATATATGAAAAGCAATGAGATAAAAAGTGTTTGCATTTCAATTTGTCTTGCACTTTCTATCTCTAGTATCAGGTCCTTTATTTTTTGTTTCTGTTTTGGTGACAAATTTCTTTATGCTTCTTTGCAAATGCCAGGTTTTTAAGAAGATTCTGTATAACTAAATGGGAGGAGGAATTCCCCATCAGGCAAATAGATGTTACAAGGGTCACTTCATATCACTATCCTATTCCACTGGATTCAAACCAGCTATAAGGATCTTGCCGTGGTATGCTAGAAGAGACTTCCCATGTAGGGTGAAAGCGCATGGTGGTTGAATAGGTCCACAAATATCACCTTGGATTCGTTGCAAGAATGGTATATTTTCTTTAGTGTCCTTTGCATAGGATGGTCTAGATCCTAATTTTGCTAAAGAGCAGGCTTTGCAGAACGAATGATGGGCTTTAGAAACAACCAATGAGGATTTTGGTTGAGCCACGAAGTCACAATTGACTTTAGAAGCAAAATTTGGAGTAGAAAGAGCATTGGTGGCGTCAATGACACCCTGAGGCCGCAGGGGGACGGCGGCGCCTGCCAAGGATGGCCGGTTTTGGGGTTGAACGGCGCCGTGAGGCGCAAGGGCTCTTTCGGTGTCCAAAAACTGATTTTTACTTCTTTTCGTTCTGAAAAATGGATGTCCGTGCGAAGTCTTTAATATACGGATCATCATATCACGACCTGGGTGTCCCAAACGGTTGTGCCAAAGCCTATATGTGTCGGAATCCCATAAATCATCTCTCATGACATGGTTGGATTCAATGACTCGAATAGTGGTTGCATACAACCCACTAGAGCGACACATAAGTTTCTCTAAGACTCGTTTATGTCCGTAGTCATTAGAGGTGATGCAAAGGAACTCTTGTTCATTCTCACAATGTGTTTCCACATGAAAACCATTGGCTCTTATATCTTTGAAGCTCAAAAGGGTTCTTTCAGCCCTAAGAGCGTAGAGAGCTTCAGTGACATTAATGATTGTGCCATGTGGCAACAAGAATTGAGCTGGTCCTCGACCATGAATCAATTTAGATGACCTTGCCATCGTAGTCACTGAAGATTGAGTAGGCGTCATCTCAAGAAATAACTGCCTATTTCGAAGTATGGTGTGCGTAGTAGCACTATCCACGAGGCATTCTAGCTCTCCGGGAAACATACTTGAATGAATAAAGTTCGAATCAAAATAGACACTTTATTTCAATGAAAGCCAATGACTACGTCAACGTTTCTAAATTTAATCCAAAAAGGATAATCAAGCATAGACAAGTAGTAGTGACTCAATCTGTTTGGTAATTCCAATTTGGTTGTGACCAGGTAAGGTAAGGAGAGATTTTGGTGGAGCGTTGCTCATTTTTAAACCGTTCTCTCAGTTCAAACCTTTCCTAGACATCACAATTACTCTTGAGTACGCTTAGTGAGAAAGAGTTATAACCACTGTCTTTGTTGATAGTTTCCAAAAAATTTTTTGGATTTGGATTGAAACCAATGACGTTTATATGGTCAAATTTTTATGCTTACGAACGCTCTTAGTTCGTAAAAATCTATGCTCACGGATGCTCTTAGTCCGAATATCACGAACGCTCTTAGTTCGTATATAGCGTGAATCCCCACGATTCCGCTTTTAGCAAATCGAACCCACGTTACAGAAAGGTGGGATGTAGAAGAAAGGATTTTGTAAGTCCCCGAAAAAATAAAAATAAATTTAAATTTCAAAAATGGGAACAACTTATTACTAGTGAAAACTTACTCATGAATTTCAGAATTTGAAATTCTCAATACACGCGCGTATTGATGCAGGCGTGTAGGATTGCAGGTGTGCTATCGATCCTGGGTCGGGATTGCATATGCTGCTTCAATCCTAAGCTAGGATTGAAGTGGATGTTCGATCCTAACCTGGGATTGTAACTTGTTTACAATCCTGGTCGTGGCTAATGGCTCGGCGGTGCTAGGCTTGTGCACAAATGGGATGGGGCCGAGAGTGTGGCCGGTAGGTTGCGTTGCTGGCTGACGGGGCTACAATCCGAAGTTACGATTACAGTAGCAATTCGATCCTAAGTTAGGATTGTAACCAGTTTGCAATCCTAATCGTGGCAGATGGTTGGAACGTGGAGCTGCAAGGGCAGCAGGCTTGCAGTAGTGCTGCAGGAGCAACAGACTTGGGGCAGGGCTGCAGGGGCAGCAGAGGCGCAGTAGCAGGTTGGCCGAGAAGTGCTGCAAGGCTGCAGGGGCAGCAGCAAGGCAGCTTTGCAGGGTCGCAGGCACACGGGCGCCCAGGCGAGCAGCAGGGGCTGCTGTGCAAGGTTGCAGACGCACGGGCCAGCGAGCTGCAGCGAAGGCTTGGCTAGCTCGGGCTAGGGACTGCTCTATGAATGACTTGGTTTCGGGTTTTGGTTTTCTGTTTTGTGGCTAGAGTCGTGCTGATCACGTGTTTAAGTAAAAGGGAATTCGAGAGAGAATTGATGAGAGAATTGTGTCTTATTATTGAGAATAGGAGCCCTATATATAGGGATTACAAAGTACATATTCTAATGTTACAAGGAATACTAATCCGTCTAGGATTAGGAATTCTAGAACCTTCTCTCCTATTACTACTCCTAGTTTGATAAGACACACTAAGTCGATTTTCCTTCAACTTACCATGATCTTTTAATAGTTACTACGTCCAGTTATTTTTAGTTTGTGCATCATATATGCAAGGTAAATATGGAAAGAGAAAGCATCTGTAATGGTACACAGAAAAGTCACATAGTGCATATTCATGATTTCATTCACCAAAGACTGATGGACATTAGACTCCAACTCTGAAATGGAGTGGCAGCACTCCTCTTTCTGGTTCCTCTGAAAGTACTTTCTTTTTTAGTATAAGAGAACAACTACACAAGAGTGACAAGACCCTTCTTTCAAGACTATTAAATGTAAAAAGTGAGGTCCTCTCTAGTTCTCCATTGCAATTAACACAGAGAGAGTGCAGAGGTTTTAGTGAGAAAAAATGAAGATCATGGAAGAGAAGAAAGACAGAGCAGAGTTTGAGGGCTTGAAACCTTTTTGGGGTCTTCCTCCTCCTCCTTCAGTGCTCAAGCCCTTTGTGCATGGCGGAGTCGCTGGGCTTCTCACAGGCTCTATTAATGGGGCAATGGAGTACTCAGGATTCCACATCCTGAAGAACGTCCCTCTCTTTCGAAACCATCCCACATATGTGCCCCGTTGGATCTTTGTCAAGGTACATTTCAGGCTTCCTTTGGTTTCTAGCTCGCCAATTTCTTAATTTTGATTTATAAGAAAATTTAATTTATACATAGCCTAGATTAACATAACCAGCTTTTGCACAAAGTTACTAAGCTTGGTTGTTAGCAGATAATCCCTGGTCTGGTTTTGATTGATGCTTTGGCTTATAGTCAGCTACTTGGAATTTACGAGTAAGTACTAGTTCTAGAACCAAATAATTAAGTACATAGCTATAGTTGTTGTGTCATCTTGATTGATGGCCATCAATTGTGTTCAATAGTATACAGGACTTGTTTTTAAATTTGGGTTTGCTTTAATAGGATTCTGAGACGAAGAGCAATTGCTGCAAATGAGGGTATGCAGCCAAGGCTTTATCAGGAAGCTGCTTGTGGGTTGATTGCAGGAGCAGCTGGAACATGTGTCAGCTTTCCATTGTATCTAGGGCTTTACCGGAAGCGGTTTGAATCTATGGGGGATGCTGCAGGGCGGTGGAGACTAAGAAGCAATTTGTCACATATCTTCAGATATGGAAGTGTTTCATGGAAGAGAAGAGTTGGGTTAGGCATGGGTATGGTTGCTTCCTATAAGCCAAGTCTCCATTATCTCGTGGAATCTCGAGGTTTTAGTGAAGAGGATGCAAAATCTGGTAGAAATTCTTTCCATATTACTCGAGTGTCGAGGCATTAATAGTTGATTGCCAAGTAAAATTAATCTGAAACAGCACTTACTTGAGAATCAAAATTTCCTGGATATAATCACCTAATTAATATTTCTCTTTGTCACTTCTACACCTATTAAAATTAATATTCTGGCTATAAGTCTAGGACATAAAAGTCATTGTTCATGGACAAACAAAGTTACAAATACTGATTCTGCCTATCTAGCTTAGCATGTTACAGATGAAAGAATGCAATTTCGCTCCAAACTTTTGTGCATTCGTGATAATGTACTATACAAAATGCAGTCTCCGACTGATCGAGTATTGCATTTCATTGGATGAATCTGTTATATATCGATCTGTTGTTCTTGTTCAGGTGCAGGGGCTATTTCAGCATTGTCTGCTGCTGCATGCGCTGTATTGGCACCATATGCTTGCTCCCTCGTTCTTGCACGTGAAACTCTAAGATCAAGAGGACCCCTTGGATTCTTAACAGGACTTTCTGGTCTCTGTTTTCACGAAGCACCTAAGGTCATGGTATTCTGGGCTGTTTTTGAAGAACTCCAGAAATATTCCAAACCATCAATAGAATCCGAGCAATCTTAGCTCTGGCTGTTTTAAAATGACAACTGAGGTTGGTTTGGCCAAACATGTATCAGTTAATAGTCTTTAATCGAAATGCGTCATGTATTTCCCACTTGATCCTCACTTTCTGAGGCTATTACATATATGATCGTTTTTGCTAGGGGTGAGTTCCCCAATGGACCATTATATCAATAATCTTCTAAACTTTTCTCTTTGTTATTTCTGAACCTATTAAAATTAATAGTCTAGCTAGAACATAGAAGACATTGTTCATGAACAGACAAAGTTACTAATCCTGATCAGTGTCTGTTTTTACTATTCTGGTTATCTAGCTAGCTTAGCATGGGGGAGAAGAGGAAATAATTCTTAGCATGCAACAGATGGAAGAATGCATTTTAGCTCCAAACTTTTGAGCATTCCATAGAAAATGCGTTATCATTCAGAAAAAGGAAAAACTTCTTCATTTCTTTTTTTGACATAAGCTACAAATTTAAGACAACTGAAAATAGGTCGACCTAGCTAGCTAGCTTAAACGCATGTGAAGACTCAAATGTCACACTGATAATACAAATTTGCTTAGATGGCTTCTTCTGCAATGGGGTTTAATACATGCCCAATGAACATCACTGTTCCAGTCACTTCTTCTCTGATCAGATAAAGGAATGGGTGATCTGCCACAAAATCTTGCTGAACTAGTAACAAATTCTGCAGCAGTCACAGCAGCAGCTTCTGTGCCTAGCTTCTTCATTAATTTCAATGAAGGCTATAACACCTGTGTCCTCACCCTAGCCTCCACAATCTCTGTCAAGGTTTGAGGCATAATCCGAACGGTGACAATATATCTAGAGCTTCAAAGCCAGCAGATATCTTAAACTGTGGTGGGATTAAAAGTCTATCAACTGGAGCCTTCCCAAGTACAAAGTGGCGATCTATAAACTTAGAGTCCCGTTTCTTTCATTGATAAGACCTCTGGTCTCCTTTTCTGCCCAGGAATTCACTTGATATCGTGCTTAATTCCTCAGGCCTGGTCATAAATTCGACTTGATTCAATGCTACCTTGTAAGTACGTAGTATCCAGTACTTGTTTGAAACCAAGCTTGACATGGACAGATTTTTCAAACCAAACGCCTTGTAAGTAGGGGTGGGATTTATTGACCGATAATGACGTGCCATGTTTTAATATATAGATCGAGAATTAATTTTAATTTTATTGTTTCCTGGTATGATTTGGATAAATATGAAGTAACTAAGTAAGTATTCTGGAGTCAAATAAGTACTGATATAGAGCGTTCGATACCACACCTTGCAACTTCTTTTTGAACTAGAGACCATCTTCCTAATTTTTGATTTAGCTAGTTTGTAGTTTTTTATTGTTCTTGAAAAAGCTTGTTTCTTTAATTTTCGAGGGGTTAGGTTGTTGTCTTCCCCTTGCCGGTTTTGATGTACTATTTTTACTTTTCTATTTAATAAATTATGTTCGTTTCGTCGAGGTTTGCCAAAAATAAAAATAGAACATTTGGTTAAAATGATTGAAGAGGAGCTTGATCTTGAGAAAGGTAAAATCGGTACGCTACAAATTTGGCGTTCGGTGTCATAATGCTAATTATTATACCCTTAGGAGAAGGAAGCGGTGCCTAGAGTCAAACACAATGTATGGGCTTTTCGGGTGTTGAGATACTTTCGGGCCTCAAAACGGCATTTTACTATTTTTTTCAGCAACTTAAGTTTTCTAGTTCGTTATTTGATCTGTGACGTTTTAAGCCTAATTGTTAGTTGCCCTAAGGTTTGTTTTCTAGTATTTAAGCAACCTTTAAAAAGCTGCGGACTCTATCCTTCAAGCCAGTTTTCCAGTTTCCATTATTTCTGGCGTGCGTGTTATTAAACATAAACAGGTTAAATCCGTTACATTTATTAAACAGGTTAAATCCATGGGACGAATTGCAGAGACTTGGAAGCTCGATCAGTAGTAAACGGTCACATGTGTTGAGGTTCACAAGGGTTGGGCTATCTTATTGTTGTAAAGCCCTTGTTATTCTGGCTGCGTCATCCCGTAAGAGAAGGTGAGAGATACTCTTGGGCGGATTTGTGCTTTAATTACTATTTCAATAAATGTGTGATTACCGGCCATCTTCGATCTTTCACTAGTATCATTAGTTACCTGCTCAAGTATTCTATTTTATGATGGTAAATCTCTTTTGGTAAAACGTGGCATCTATTCTATGATGGTCCACACAAGAGTCATACTGTCACAGGTATTCAGTCACCAACTGACATTGGACTCACTCAACACACTGAAATGGTGTGGCAGGACTACTCTTTCTGATATCTCCCAAAAGGACTTCCTTTATTGATTTAAGGTCTCCATTGCACCAAGTTGAAAGGGAGCATGGAAGAGAAGAAAGAGAGAACAGTGCTTAACTCCTTTGTCAATGGCCGAGTGGCTGCGCTTCTTATTGAGTCTGCTCAAGGGGCATACGCCTACTCAAAATTCCACATGGTACTGAAGGACCACCTTCGAGACCATCCCATGCATGTTGAGGGCGGTCTTTCACGTCCAGGTCAAGGTAGTACGTTCCATCCAGGCTTTTGAGTTTTTTTTTCATGACAAACAGGTTTTGAGATTGATTCATGGTTAGATAACGATGCTTGCATTTTTGCACAAGATCCAAATCTTTGGTTATAAATCTCGCTTTTGTTTGCAGATGTTTCCTGTTACAGCCCTGCTTGGAACCTTATCTTATAGTCAGCAGCTTGGAATCTACGAGTAAGTATATTATAGTGGTTACTGGTTAGCTATGTGATTTTGAATCATTGTGTCTATGAATTTTGACCCGTAAAAGATATTAACAGGATTCTGAGTAGAAGAGCAATTTCTAGCAATGATGGTAAGCCACCGAGTCTTTTGCAGGAAGCTGGTTGTGGGTTGATTGCTGCAGCAGCAACAGAATATTTCAGCTATCCATTATTCATAGCGTGGCACAATAAGAGGGTTAAATCCATGGGACCAACTGCAGATTGTTGGAGAATCAGAGACAAATGGTCAGATGTATTGTTAGGTCCTTCCATGAGGTCAAGAATTGGTTTAGGCATTGGTATGCTTGCTTCCTATAATCCAAGTCTCCATTAATTCATGGAATCTAAGCGTTTTTCCGAAGGGATACAAAGCTTGGTACAGTTTCTTTCCTTATGAGATGAATCTCTACGCATTATCAATAAATGTGATTGCTAATTGAAACTAAGCTAGAACAAAGACCACTTATTTGTTAGTTATTGTTTTATGTCTACCCTTATATTTGCTGATGCTATTATTTATCCACGGATCGGAACTTGTTAATCGCATATAGACCTCGCTCAGAGAACTAAAATTACCTGGATATAACCATCCAATTTGATTGGTCGACCCTGCTGTCTAATTTCTATACCTATGAAGATTAATATTCTAGCTAGAACCTAGAAGGCATTTTCTGCTTCATGAACAAACAAAGTTACTAACACTGATCACTTTATGTTTTTGCTTTTGATATCCAAACAGTAGTATTCTGGTTATGAAAAGAGGATAGTTTGGCTGGAATGATCTTTTATACAATCACGATTGAATAGTTATACAAGGAGAGACCTACTCTACAAGGCAACTAACACGCCCCCTCAAGTTGGAGAGTGGATATCTCGAACTCCCAACTTGCGAATCATAGGAAGGAATATTTCCTTTCCCAAGGCCTTAGTGAGGACATCCGCCAATTGATGAGCAGAAATGACAAACTTGGTAACAACAGAACCATCTTGGATTTTATCCCTGATGTAGTGGCAGTCCATTTCAATATGACGAGTTCGCTCATGAAAAACTGGATTCGCTGCAATGTGTAGCGCTGCCTTGTTATCACAAAATAGCAAGGCGGGTTCTTGATGTAATATTGCTAAGTCTCTGAGTAGGTATCGAAGCCACGTTAATTCACAGCAGGCACTTGTCATTGCACGATACTCCGCTTCAGCTGAAGAAAGCGAGACTGTTTTCTGTCTTTTTGATCTCCATGAAACCAACGAAGAACCAAGAAAAACACAATATCCTGTGGTTGATCTTCTAGTAATGGGGCACCCTGCCCAATCTGAATCACAATAAGCACGCAATCTGAGATCACTCTGTGAAGAGAAAAATAAACCTTGACCAGGTGCACCTTTGAGATAACGCACAACACGCAAAGCTGCCTCCATATGAAGTTTTCGAGGTTGATGCATGAATCTGCTTAATACATGGACTGAATAAGTGATGTCCGGTCTCGAAACGGTAAGGTATATCAATATGCCAACCAATCTTCTGTAACGAGCCGGATCTTTGAGCAAGTCACTCATGTCAGATAACTTCAGTCCTCGTTCCATAGGTGTGTCAACAGGAGCAACGCCCATCAACCCTGCATCCTTAATAATCTCTAACGCATATTTTCGTTGAGAAATAAAAATCCCATTTTTCGAAGCAGAAACCTCAATGCCAAGGAAATATTTTAAGTCTCCAAGATCTTTAATACCGAAATTACGATGAAGAAATTGCTTGAGTGCATCAATACTTGCAGAATCATTTCCCGTAATCAAAATATCATCAACATATATCAAGAGAGCAGTAAAAGACTTGCCTTGTCTCTTGGTGAATAAAGAGTAGTCAGCCCTGGATTGTATGTAACCAGCAGATCGAATAGCCTCTGAGAACTTTGCAAACCACTGACGAGATGCCTGCTTCAGACCATATAATGACTTGTGAAGTCAGCAGACCAATCTTTCCTCCCCCTGTTTCCGAAGCCCTGGTGGAGGAGACATATAGATTTCCTCATGGAGGTCGCCATGTAAGAAAGCGTTATTGACATCCAGTTGGTGAAGTGACCATCCCCAGGCTGCTGCCAAAGCAAGTAAACATCGTACAGAAATAATTTTGGCAGTGGGAGAGAAGGTTTGCTGATAATCAACCCCCTCCATTTGCGTGAAGCCTTTGGCCACTAATCGGGCTTTGTACAGCTCAATGGTACCATCAGACCGGTGTTTGATTTTATAAACCCAACGACAATCAATTGGCTTCTTACCGGCAGGGAGAGAAGTGAGGGTCCATGTACCATTTTCTTGGAGAGCCTGCAATTCAGCTCTCATCGCCTCCTGCCACTCAAGATGAACAACCGCGTCGGAATAGGAACTGGGCTCGATTGCTTGACTGATTTGGGCAATGAAAGACCGGTGGGCGAGCTTGTAGCGGTGGTAGGAGACATAGTTGGAGAGGGGATAACGAGTTCCTTTAGTTGGACCGGGAAACAAAGAAGATGACGGGTCGGAGGAAGGCAGCGTGACCTGGGAGCAGACATAATCTCGAAATTTCACCGGCGGCGTCGTGGCACGGCTGGAGCGACGAAGAGGCGCGGGTGAGGGTGGTTAAGGCTCAGGCAGAAGCGGGTCTGGGAAGGGGCCAGGTGATGCGGGAGGTGGCACCGGCGATGCGGGAGAGCTGGGTGGGCTTTCGGTTGCGTCAGAGGATGGGATTGCAGTTGGTGACGGTGGGGGGACTGTGTCGGTCGAAGAAGTAGGAAGAGGAGATTCAATTTCGGGGTCAATGGGAGATATGTGGTCAGACTGATGGGTAGGGTCATCTAAGGGAGATGGGTCAGTGAGGGGGAAAGGAATGGGGCTAGAATTTGGGCCCAAAGAAGAAGAATTGGTATTGGACGTGAAAGAAGCATAAGGAAAGGATGTTTCATGAAAAACGACATCTCTACTGGTGAAAATTCTGCGGGTAGATAGATCAAACAATTTATAAGCCTTTTGGCCAGCAGGATAACCAATAAAAACACATTTAATGGCGCGAGGAGAGAATTTATGTGTGATACGAGGATTAGTAGCATAAGCTAAGCAACCGATGGTTCGAAGATGAGAAAAAGAAGGAGGTTTATTATAAAGACGTTCAAAAGGAGTTTGAAAAGAGAGAAGAGGAGTTGGGAGACGATTAATGATATGAACTGCAAAGAGTACACACTCACCCCAAAAATGAGTAGGGAGTTGAGCATGAAATTTCAAGGCACGTGCAACTTGTAAAATGTGACGATGTTTGCGTTCCACAACCCCATTCTGTTGAGGCGTGTAAACACAGGAATGTTGAAAAATTACACCATGATCTTTGAAGAAAGATTGGAGTGAAAGAAATTCTCCTCCATTATCACTTCGAAAAGTTCTAATGAGAGATGAGAATTGAGTAGACACAAAGGTAAAAAAATGTTTCAAAAGTGATTGCGTTTCATCTTTGTGTCTCATCAAAAATATCCAAGTAAAGCGCGTGTAATCATCAACGATGGTGAGAAAATAATGGGCACCAGAAAGGGAAGGGTGTTTATAACGACCCCAAATATCACAATGAATAAGATCAAACAGTTTATTAGATGAAATTGAACTAGTCCCAAAAGGTAAACGACTTTGCTTAGCCAAAGGACATATAGGGCAAGCATTATTAGAACTAACAGAAAAATTCAAAAAGTTCTTGGCAATGAAACTTAAACGAGAAGGAGAAACATGTCCTAAGCGACTATGCCAGAGATCGGTAGATGAGGTGGTAAGGTTACAAGCGGGCTGGTTGTTTGAGGTAGAATGAGGGTTGGTCAAGGTTTTCTTCGTCGCTAGTGCCACCAAGTAATATAGGCCATTACGCTGCTTACCCAAACCAATCATCCTCTTCGTAACCAGATCTTGCAAAACACACCAATAAGGGAAAAATGTCATTGAACAACTCAAGCCTCTTGTTAGTCGACTAACGGACATTAAATCGACTTTGAACGTAGGCACACATAGCACATCATGCAAATAATATGTAGAATTTAGAGGCAATGATCCTTTGGCAGCAATATGGGCTTTCTCCCCACTAGGTAACAATACTGGAGGCAATGAACAACTTTTACCCCCATGTAAAAATAATTTTGAGGATGAAGACATATGGTCCGTCGCGCCGCTATCAATGATCCAGTGACAAGAGGAAATTTTAGACAAACCTGGTGGGGTTTTTGGCTTAGCCACTGCTGCATGTGCTTGGGAAGTTTCACCGCTATCTTTGACACTGAGGATGGACAAGAGTTGTTGAAGTTGCGCCTCTGAAACACCTGATATCACAGACTTGATGTCATATTTAGTTAATCCCTCAGAGACATGATTGGCTGCTGAATTTCTTCCTCGGTTCCCATCAGTCATAGAACGATTTGTTCTCTCTTTTGGGTGACCAGGTGGATATCCAATTAATTTGTAGCAAGTTTCAACAAAGTGTCCCATGTCCCCACAGTAAGAGCATTTAGGTCGGCCTTTGGAAGAGCCCAAACGACGCTGGTCTGGATCAATATGTCGTCCATCATTGGTAGAGGAGCGATGTGTTGGTCGAGCAGACTGATTTGATCGGTTGTTCCTGACTGCCATGGCAGCACTTGTGCTTGAGTCTGTGGCATGTGCCGCACTGAGATGCCTTTGTTTTTCAACTTGGCAAATAGATCCATAAGCTTGTCTAACTGAAGGAAGAGGATTCATGAGAAGGATCTGTCCTCGTGCAGCACTGTAAGACTCATTCAAACCCATTAGAAATTGCATAAGCTTTTGTCGGTCATGCTGTGCTCCACAGGTACAAGAAGACGCATCTGTGTAGGAGGATAATTCATCCCATAAAGTCTTCAACTTGGTGTAGTAAGCAGAAACTGAAAGTTGTTCTTGGCGATGATAGGCGATTTCTCGTTGAATTTCAAAGATATGAGGCGCATTACTTTGAGAAAACCGCTCACGAAGGTCTTCCCAAACTTCACGTGCAGTGGTGTAGTAAATCACGCTATCTGAGATCTCTGGAGCAATGGAATTAATAATCCATGAGTGGACCATGTCATTGCATCGAGACCATTTATCATAATTATCTGGATGAGTTTCTGCCGAAGGAGGCTTGATAGTGCCATTGACAAAGCCTAACTTATTCTTGGCATTTAGAGCGATAGTCATTGCTCGCAACCAAGTTGGATAATTATCTCCATTCAGTGGTTTGGAAATTAAAACCAAACCTGGATGATCTGAATGGTGGAGGAAGTAGGGGTTAGAGAGTTTTTGTTCGTCTGCCATGATGAGTGGTTGTCTTCCAGAGATTGAAGAAGGGCGCTACTGTACGAGAGGATAGAGCACAGTTGTGAGAGAGAGAGAGACAGGATTTTAGTCCTGCTCTGATACCATGAAAAGAGGATAGTTTGGCTGGAATGATCTTTTATTCAATCACGATTGAATAGTTATACAAGGAGAGACCTACTCTACAAGGCAACTAACAGGTTATCTAGCCTAGCATATAGCATATGGAAGAATATGTAGCTCCAAACTTCCATGGATATGTATTGTAGGTCGATAAGATCTTTATTAGTACATCTACTATTTTCATTCAGATTAATAAATAAAATGTAATGTCCAACTGACTATTGAATTTGACTGAATGAATCTGTTATATATCTATCTTGTTTTTGTTCAGGCGCAGGGGCTATTTCAGCATTGTCTGCTGTTACATGTGCTTCGCTTGCTTCCTCCTTCGATTTTGTGAGTGAAGCTGTAAAATCAAAACGACAATTGCATCCTACTGGATTCTTTTTTCATCTTTGTAGAGGTGCGCCTATGATCATGGTATTCTGGGCTGTTTTTGAACAACTCCAGAAATATTCCACTGTGGTTGTTTGGAAATGACAGGTGAGGTTGGTTTGGCCAAATATTCCCCCACTGGAGCCTCATTCTTTGAGTGTTGATGTCAAGCTTTCCTTGAGATCTCATATCCTCTTTTGTTTAACCTCATTAAGTCTGGATTTGGATTGGATTTGATTAATCAATAGTTTGACATGACCATGATTTGTAGAATTGAATTATTTAATGTGTCACTTAATTTTAAGGGTTTTTGTCAATTTACACCATTTTTAGAGATTTTTTTCCCACTTACCCCACGAAGTTTTTTTAATTCCCTCTTACCCAAAACACTCTAAGGAGGTCTTCCCTAATACCCCATTAAGATTTTTTTTTTGTTTTTATTATTTTTTTAATACCATTTTACCCTCACCTTTGTTACTTAGAGAGAGAGAGAGAGAGAAAGAGAGAGAGAGAGAATGGAAGAGAGAGAAACCATAGGGGACTTCGCCGGAGTCCGATCACCGGCAGCCGGATTCCGGTCACCGGCCGCCGGATTTTGGCCAAATTTTCCGGAATCCGGCCAATTTTCACCGGATTCCGATCACCGGCTACCACCCACCGGAAAGTTTTTTTGCCCCCAATAGACGTCTATTGCCCCCCAATAAAGAGGCAATAGACGTCTATCAACCATGTATTGCCCCCCAATAGACGTCTATTAACCATGTATTGCCCTCCCAATAGACGACTATCAGCCATGTATTGCCCCCCAATAGACGTCTATTGGAGGCCAATAGATGTCTATTGCCCCAGTAGTGTATTGCCCCCCAATATACGCCTATTGCCTCCCAATAGAAGGGCAATAAAGGTCTATTGCCCCCCAATAGACGTTTCGATTACCGAAATAGGAACTAATTTTCATAAAATTACACAAATAAAATTTTGATTAAAGAAAAAAAATGAGGTGATTACATCAATTCAAAACGTCTATTGGGGGGCAATAGACGTCTATTGCCCCCCAATAGACCTTTAACAGACCTCTATTGCCCCCCAACAGAACTTTCTTTTTTCTATTTTTCTTTTCTTCGGAGCCTTCTGCCTCCATTTTATTCAAAAAGAAAAAAAAAGACGAGGACAAAGAGGTTATTAGTCAAAGCAAATACCGCGACCTTCACATTTCCTACAAACAAATGGACACAGTTCTATCATAAATTTATCATTATAACGTGAACTCACGTCAGTTATCATTATAAGACTTGGTCATGGCATAGAGAGATCTCTAGTTTCGATAGTGCTTGGTGGTATCTATTCTGTAATTAATACACCTGCCCCTTCTCTACAGTTTAACCCTATCTATTCTTGATTGGAAAAGAACACAATTTACCATCTCATTTGTTTTTGCTAAATTTATTATAGCATTACTCTATGATCCAGATGGAGTCAAACTAACAAATAGAGATCCCACCTCCTGACCCACAGAAGACTTGCTTGTTGCAATTAAAAGAAGACCATGGACCCAAAGCAACGTCAAAATGCCTTCAGCTTTGATCTTCGCCAAAGGTTCACAGCTATCAAGCATTGCGTCTTCCAACCATCTCCGCGATCCTAATCTCACAAAAGAGTCACAGAACTAGCATTAAGCATGATTCCATTTCGCAAAGCTTCAAAAAAGACAGTTTCTGCAAAATTCAGACCTCGCTGGAAAGTGTGGCCGGAGAATGAGGGCGAATTCGACGAAGAAGTCGCGGTTATCGGGAAATCCTTGCCGGAGGAGAAGGCGGCACTGCGAGAGAGACTCCACCGACAATGATCTTCAATTCGAGCCCATCTCCGTCGTCGGAGCTCTGAAGCAGCTCGCCGGAGAAGGTGGCGACATAGATTCAGGCCAAGGGAGGAGATGCAGGAGGCCGCCGGCATCGACTTTCTGGTCTGGAGTCGATATGAAGAGAGAGAGCAGACCAGTCTCTCGGAGTCGATGTGGGGATAGAAAGAGAGAGAGAGAGATATGAGAGAGTGGCATGGCATGTAATTTATTAATTAGGTTGAGGGTAGAATAGTTATTTCACTTTAAATAGGGTTAGTAGGAATAAAAATCTGTTGGTGGGGTAAGTGAGATAATTTTAGTTCATTTTGGTGCTTTGGGTCAAGAACCCTAATTTTAAATTACTCACACCTTGTTGCAATTGTGGTCTGTAAGCGTTCAAATTGCAAACAATGATTTTTTAGTTGTTTGGCTTTTGAGTTGAAGCTAGAATATATGTAGGCTTCAATGCTCAGGCCCTTTGTCAATGGCGGAGTTGCAGTGCTCAAGCACATATTTTTGGCTTTGCTTGCTGGAGCATATCTCATCCTCTCAGGATATAATCATCCATTTAATTCGTCCCTTTGCGATATTGAAACCTATACAAATTAATATTTTAGCTAGAACATTGAAGGGATTACTTGCTCATGAACAAAGAAAGTTGTTAGTACAGATCAGTACGTTCTGCTGTTCATTTTGATGTCCAAATGGTATTGTGCTGCAGCTATATTTCGAGCTTATGATATAACAGATGGCATGGAAGAATGCAATTTAGCCCCAAAGTTTTGTGCATTAATTCTTGATCATATACTGAGTATTGAATGAAACTGTATGTTATACATCGATCTGTGTTCTTTTAGTTAGATCAGGTGCAGGGCAATTTCAGCATTGTCTGCAGCTGCTGCATGCGCTTTACTGGCACCAAATTCTTGCTCCTGCTTGATGATTTTGCTCATCAAACTCTTAAAACAACATTACTACTCCTCATCGATCTAACACTTATTTTTAAAAGCGGAGAGCTCTTCTCCTAGGATACAAGTCATACAACCGGCCACTCCGACACAATGTGACACTGAATTTGTTTGTGCTTATTCCATGCGAGTGGAAGCTAAGAGAAACTGGAATTACATATGATCTGATGTGAAATTTTACCTTGTTGTGCCTTGTGCGAGGGTAACCTGTAGGTAGCCGAGAGCAGAAAGCCTGCCGAAGGATATCAGTTAGTTTGTTCATCATTTATTTATGCTAAGTCACATGTCACAGTACACATGGATGGA
The DNA here is from genome assembly GCA_024704745.1 of Rosa lucieae. Classification (NCBI taxonomy): domain Eukaryota; kingdom Viridiplantae; phylum Streptophyta; class Magnoliopsida; order Rosales; family Rosaceae; genus Rosa; species Rosa lucieae. The sequence goes on along the minus strand of CM045496.1, from coordinate 86,503,098 downwards.
TACTAGTGTAAAACTATAAATATGGAAAGTAATATTTTGGGTAAACGGAGCATCTGTGATAGTACACAGCTAAGTCGCGCAGTATGTACACTTATTTTTATTATTATTAAAGAAGATCAAAGGCTTCACTCCTGCTCCCATGGTGATTCGAACCCATGACTGAACACAGCTAAGTCACGCAGTACGTACACTTCATTCACCATAGTTTGAAATGGTGTCCTCTCACTGTATGATAGGATGATTGAGTTACGCCATTACGAGCTTCAGATTTGCTCACCTAAGGGACAGTTTTAAGGGACTATGAGGGACAAATGCACCTTAACCACATGTTTTAAATATAAAAGCAGAAATTATAATAACTTAAAACTGTGCCTTTATTTTCAGCCGTCAGATTCACTTGTCCCTTAAAAATTGTCCCTTAGGTGAGCAGGTCTTTTACGGGCTTTTATTACTTGATATAATTGGGGTGTAATATTGTAATTGAATTTTAGGGGCAGCTCTAAGTTAATATATGGCTGGCCACAGCCTCCTAAGTGGCACAACACACATTTATTCATCATGGACCAAAATTGAGTGACAGCACTCCTCTCATTCTAGTTCTTCAAAAGGGACTGTTTTTAGTAATTAAAACAAGGGAGAGGAGTGCATAGATCGAGGTTGATGAAGAGAAAGGTGCAGAGAATGAGAGGTGGAGATCAGTGATGAAGCCCTTTGTGAATGGCGGAGTCAGAGGCTTGTTTCTAGCTCTATCACTGGGTTCCTCGACTACAAACTCGCAAACTGGGAAAAGGACATGTTTCTCTATCGAAACAATCTTGTGAACTTGAAAATCAAGGTACTACCTCACAAACTTCATCAAGTTTTTTTTACTTTTTATTTTTTTAATTTTTTTAATTACTGTTCTATGTTTAAAAGAATGCAAATGGCAAACAGGTTTTGGGGATTAACTATTTTATTCATAGATGGATAAAGATGCTTGGTTTCGCTATTTGCATAAGAAAATGATATTATGAATGTGATAATTATTTGCCTGTCCAAATTAAGTTACTAAATTTGCTTGTTGTCGGTAGCTGATTCCTCGTACGCTTTTGGTTAATGCTTTTGCTTATAGTCAGATACTTGGATTTAACGAGTAAGTATTCGATCTGGGTCCATTTCAGTACCTAACAGCTAGCTATAGTTGTTATCTAGTCTTGAATCATTCATTAATTGTAGGAGAAGGGCAAAAATAACTTGGTATTTGAATTTTGATTTGCTTTAATTTATGATAGGATACTAAGAAGGAAGCAATTGCTTTGAATGATGGTATGCAACCAAGTCTTTATCAGGAAGCTGTTTGTGGGTTGGTTGCTGGAACAGCTGCAGCATATCTCAGCTTTCCATTAGCTCTAGCATGTCGACTTAAGCAGGCTGATTTCATGGGAGGAATCACAAAGCGACATTGGAAACTCAAAAGTAACCGGTCACATGTCTTCGGAAATGGAAGTCGGCCTATTGGAGAGGAAAGATCACACATTGAAAAAGTGACAAATAAAATATAACTTATAAGTGGGTGGCTCTTACCTAATTATACCGAGGCCTTTTGTGATTAAAACCCAACACCTATCTGGTGGTTAAGTTATGACAATATCGGTACAATGGTGAGCCGCGAGCCACGTTTGTCGCTGTTTAACATGGTATCAGAGCGGGTCCCTCTCCAATTACGTCTCTAATTATCATGGGCCCGAATTTGGGTTCCTTATATTGCCATTGGAAAAATTCCGATCGGATTGTTACCAAGTGTCCGATGTGGGCCTTGGATTGTATTGACCAAATCTCTGATATGAGGCTTGTGTCCCAATTTCCAGGGAATTGGACTAATTACTTTCACGTGCATCAGATTGTATTGACCAAGTCTCTAATATGAGGCTTGTGTCCCAATTTCCAAAGTTGGAATTGGATTAATTAATTTCACATGCAGACCTAGAGCTAGGTTGCACGTGAGGAGACGTGTTGGAGAGGAAAGATCACACATTGGAAAAGTGACAAATAAAATATAACTTATAAGTGAGTGACTCTTACCCAATTGTACCTAGACCTTTTGTGATTAAAACCCAACACCTATCAGGTGGTTAAGTTGGGACAGTATCGGTACAATGGTGGACCACGGACCATGCTTGTCGCTGTTTAACAAGTCCTTGGTTGATGCCAAGAATTGGGTTAGGTGTGGGTATGGTGATTTTGAGATAATGAATTATCTCAAGGACTCTCACGGTGTTGGCGAGATACCGGCAAAGCTTGGTACAGTTTCTTTCCTTGTCACTTTTTTTGTTTTTTTTTTAATAATAAGGGATTAGGTGATATTAGCTCCTCGGAGGCAAACGATTTAGGGAACAAGTCTCACCCTCTATCCCAAAGGAGAGGGGTTTGCCATAGTCTGGGAACCCACCGCCCGTCCCCCTATTTTTATTTTATTAATAACAGAAAAAGAAAATACAACCTAAAGAAGGGGGGAGGGGGGCATAAACCTTACCCCCAAAACTAGAAAGAAAGACAAAAGGAAGTGAAAATATTGAACTAGAACCTCAAAATTTCCCAACTTCCAGATAATTAAACAGCTTGCAAAGCAAAACAATGCAAGAAAAAATAAAAATTGCACTATCTGCCAAGAGAAGCCATCCGCACCCAGCTTCGTAATTAAACCAAATAACCCCTGTAACATCATGTCCAAGTAATAACGACCAACGTTTGCATTATAAGGAATGTAGAAAATATAGCAGCCAATGTTAAAACAAGCCCAACACCAACCCATGCAGTTAACCATGACGAAGGTAAGGGAATCCCAGATCATCCATACGAAGATAAGGAGATATATTAGGCGGAGGAGAAGCATGCCATACCAGGGATGGAGAAACTAAGCCCATGTTTGCCATTCTATCAGCCACCGTATTTCCTTCCCGAAGAATATGGGAACAATGATAGGTCATTGCTCTAATACGTGCTAAGAAAGTCAGCCATGCAATTCGAAGCGGCCAAGGTGGAACAAAAGATGAGGATTTGATGCATGCAATCACACTAGTCGAATCACATTCAAGCTAGAGGCATCGCCAACCATACTGGAAGGCATATTCAATCCCAATTATCACACCCATAAGCTCTGAATAGAAGGCAGATTTGTGTCCTAAACCTTTATAGTAACCGCCAATGTAATGACCATGAGTGTCACGAAACACACCACCACAAGCTGCAGGAGCTACTCGATTTTTAGGAATAGCTGAATACCCAACCCAACCAACAACTGAGTGTCAACCAAACCATTCGAGTAACCTATCATGTAAGGAGCAGCAAAGCCAAGCCAAGCCTTGAGAGAGCTGAAAATTCGCATGAGGGAAGGACGTTTGTCTTCAAATCTAAGGTTATTGCGAGCTTTCCATATAGCCATAAGAGAATAGAGACAACTATCAAGCCAAATATTTCTTAGTTGGGGAGAGAAAGACTTGCCAATAATGGAGGTAAATAACCCACCAATAGTGCCACTAGTTGGTAAGATAGTCCCAAAACAGCATGCTAGCCATTGCCAAACATGTTGCGCAAACGAGCAAGTGAAAACTAAGTGAGTAGAATCCTCAACATAGCCAAAAGTACAAAGCTGGCAAACAGACACTGTTGGGATATACCCCGTTTTTGAAGCTGCACATCAGTAGGTAGTTTATCATAGGAAAGGCGCCATGCCAGTAAGGATAATCGTGGTGGAATGAAAGAATGCCAAACCTTAGAAACCCACCCATCTTCTAAAAAAGATTGTCGAACTAGATGGTATCCATCAGAAAAGGAGAAAGAACCTGAGCTTGAAGGCTCCCAGATTAATACATCATTTTCAGGTTCAATTGGTAGTGGAATTTGAAGTATTTCAGCAGCAAAAACAGGAAACGAAATTAAAAATTCACTAGGCAAGGTCCATTGCTGATTAGTAATAAAAGTTTCCACCTTACTCATCAAACTTTTGGGAAAATTCGGAGCCTGTAATTTTACAATTAAGGGGGCATTCAACCACTTGTCCATCCATAAATTCACCAACTTTCCATCACCAATAAGCCACTTGGAGTTACGGAAAATGAAAGGAAGAGATGTCTTTAAACCATGCCAAACCGAGGACCTAAAATATCGATATTTCATATTGCAGCCAATAGAAAACCGTTGAGATGCATATGTTGCAAATGTTGATGATATCGATATTTCATATTGCAGCCAAACCGTCGATATTTCCTTATCACTTGAATCTCCAGATTGCTTGCAAATGTTGTTCCCAGATTTTGCTATTTAAATTTGGTGGCATAAGTTATTTGTGTCTTCTCTGCCCTTGAATTTGTTGATGATCGATATAATACATAGTTTCAGGATCGTCTGGTGCATAAATGTATTAAACATAAATGGAATTTGGTAATAACAAATAGACATTCAAAAAAATAAAACTTTACGGTATATAGTCAATTTCATCCAATTTTTCTGTCTTTCTAAACCTGTTAGATTAATATTTTAGCTAGAACAAAGAAGCATTAATTTTCTGCTTCATGAATAAATTTTAAGTACCAGCTAGTGCTGATCATCAGCTTCTGTTTTTTTTTTTTTTTTATACGAGTCCAAACAATATTGTATTCTGATTAAGTCTTTTAATTAACATAAGCAAAGAGAACGTACGCGTGTTTTTGGGATATTTTAATTCCCACCTGTTAAGGGATATCTAAAAAGTTTAAGAAGGAGATGAACATTATCTACACTATATGTTCCATGGTAATAGGAAATGGTATACTTTTAAAAGAGAGCGCGCAGAAGTTTTTGTGAGGAAAAAAAAAATCTAAAAAGAGGATTATGGAAGAGAAGAAGAAAGACGAGGCCGGCGTCTTCAGTGCTAATCATCAAGTAAAACCCTCCTCTTCCACACTCGCTGATTCTTAGTTTATTTTCATTTTGATAACATGATGTTATTGCGAATTGGATGAGTCCCTTAGGCCTTAACCCTCAATCGGCCCAGATGCGGAAGCATAACCCATTCCCTTTCTCCACCCCTCTCTCACTCTCTCTTTGTTTTACTGCCTTAGAACAAAGAAGAAACCGATGGAAGCATCTAGTGTCAATGGCAGAACTGCAAAAAAATCTCAAATGAGGGCAAAACAATCATTTCAAACCCCATTCACTAATCCCTACTGTAGCACCTTATGAACAGTGCACAATAGAACTCAACTTTAGTATATAGTTAATTAATAACTGATGTAATAATATGAAGCTATCATGCCAAGGGGGAATTATTAGGTGGTCTTGGACTACCACGTGACACTGTTACATGGTGGTCTAAGTCAATAACATCACTCGAATTTCTTGGGAGCAACAACTTCTGCAGTGAGGGAACTATGTCACCATGACTTGCCATTTAGATTATCATGTAGGTAATGGTGCAAATGGCTTTCAACAGGGAATGCTTCGTATAAGAACTTCATGTGGTATTCTTTACGAGGAGCATGCACCTTAGGTAATGGTGCAAGTGGCTTTCAACAGGGAATGCTTCGTATAAGAACTTCATGTAGTATTCTTTATGAGGAGCATGCACCATTACTGATTATCATGTAGGTAATCAACTTCTACATTAAGGTGTACCAACTTTTGCAGTGGGGGAACTATGTCACCATGGTGCATAATCAACTTTTGCAGTGATTTTTGCAGTGATTACCTACATGATAATCAACTTTTGCAGTGATTACCTACATGATAATCAACTTCTGTAGTGAGGGAACCATGCATGGTGATTATCATGTACCATGGTGTCATAGTTCCCTCACTGCAGAAGTTGATTACCTACATGATAATCAGTAATGGTGCATGCTCCTCGTAAAGAATACTACATGAAGTTCTTATACGAAGCATTCCCTGTTGAAAGCCATTTGCACCATTACCTACATGATAATCTAAATGGCAAGTCATGGTGACATAGTTCCCTCACTGCAAAAGTTGATTACCTTAATACAGAAGTTGTTGCTCCCACAAAATTGAGTGATGTTATTTGGCTTGGACCACCAAATAATTCCCCCTTGGCATGATAGCTTCATATTATTACATAAGTTATTAATTAACTATATATTAAAGTTGAGTTCCACTGTGTCACTGTTCTATAGTAGGGAACAGTGAATGGGGTTTGAAAGGTCGATTTTGCCCTCAGTTGAGATTTTTTTGCGGTTCTGCCATTGACACTAGATGGCGGAATAGCAGGGCGTGTTGCTTTCTCATTCAATGCGTGCCGCAATTATAAATATATGAAAGGTGAGTTAACTGTTCACACCTGTTCATGTAACAGTAAAAAGTCAGTTTTGCCCTTGCTTTTTTCCCATAACTTCAGGGTGCCATTGAGCTGCTAGATGCTTCCATCGGTTTCTTCTTTCTTCTACTGTGTGTTTACTCCGGAGAGTGATAGAACAATTGCACCCACCAACAGGAAGAAAGAAGAAGAAGAGGAATCTGGGTCTTGATCTGAAGCACCTGGCTTTTTTGGATATCACTTTTCTTTTTCTTGGCTAATCTTGATCTACAGAGTGTGAGGTGCGTAGTTCCTTTTCGTTGATCTTTCGTGTTTGTGATTATCATCTAATTTCTATTTCAATTGTAGCCGGTTTGCTTCCAAAATGTGGTTGCTAAACTAAAGCAGCCGAGAGGGATGTCAATGATTTCTTCTCCTTCTTTGGCTCAATTGAAACGTTTTGTTGGTTGGTTTGGATTATTACATATTCGGTGAATGTGCATGTACTGTCTATCTGACGTTCAAGGATTCGTATTAATTTAGAACTTTTTATTAATCAAACTTATTTAACCACTAATCATGATTGGGGTCCTTAATTCTTTTCAGCTGTTCAGATTTGCTGTCTATCAATCTGTGAACCAGAGTTTCAAATTGGATTGAGATTTGCAGAAGCCTTACAATTTCATGAATCATTGTTGGGCTTGAACCAGGTAACTAAATGTTTGATTCTATGTGATTTGCTTTTAAATTAAATATGCATATAATTGAATAGTTAGTAAACCAGTTTGATGGTATTACACATATAACGCTGGACCCTTAACCTTTATATTACTACACAGAATTCCTAAAACTTTACTCTGTACTTTTGTTTATCATTTGTCTTCTGTTCAATAAGCTACAATAATGAAAGAGAAAATTGGCAAATTTTGCTGTAAAGTTTGCAAATTTAGTTATACCTACAATGACAAATGAATAGATTGTTTTCAATTTTATTGACTTGGTTCAGGAATTCAGTGTGAATATTGTAGTTTCATATTCAAACCTGTATCAGTAGAAAAATTACAGTTTCTATAAATGCACTTTTCATATCTCTTTTGATTTGATTCATAATTTATGTTAATACTTTTTCCTGGAATAATTCATTTGGTTATTTAGTATAATCTCACTTCTTTTTGTCAACAAAAAACCTGTCTAACTAAAAAGACTACAGTTTCTATAACTGTACACTTTAACTTTTATTTTGATTTTATTTGAGCCTAATCTAATTTTTTTTTGTGTGCAGTATTTCAATGTGCTAATGTCATTAACTCCTTCTTGAATGTTTTATGATATTGCTTGCATTGAATCAAATAAGTTGGTATTGAATTTCTTTCACTTAGTATTGATTGACATTGATTTTCAGTACTGCTCAGAAAGAATGCTCACATATTAATAGCCGTTTCTAATGTTTTTATGTTTAGCAACTTTTGACAGTACAATGCATTATTTGATACACAGACCACTACACCTTAATGAAATTGTTAAGTCAATTCCAGTAGTACTGGCTACAACTTTTTTGTTACTAACTGACATTGCCATCATGCCATGTTTTGGAGTGTGTCTCTGTCTTTCATGTTGAACTTTTCTTAATGAAATAGTCGAAGATCATGAGAATGCAGATAATCAATTCAATCTTGATTTCATTCTAAAATTCTCTAATTGCTGGAAAATTTAGAATCCGTCGTAAAATAATCAAACTTAGTCATGAGAGATTGCCGGTTGTCAAAGTGGCATGATGGTTAGTTTTGGGGTTGTTAGGATATGCATTTAGTTGCTTCTAAGTTGGCGTCTAGCCGTGTCTATGAAGTAATGAAACTGTTGCAACAAGTTTAATATTTTTAATCAGGTTGGAACTAGAGGAATCATTCATGAATCATTCATGCGGTTTGTGCATTCTTTAACTACATTTGGAAAAAATCATTCATGCTGTCAATCATTTAAAGAGAAATTATTATCGTTACTATTGTTTTAGTTTTATCTATACGTGATATTCAAATGTTCAGCTGATTTAACTGTCAAGTTACGAAAAAAGAGGCTAAAGTTCTAAATTATGTTGTTGTCTAAAGCTGCAGTTTTGCGTAACAAGTGTGCTTTTATTAAATTAAATATAAAATTTCTTCTTTAAAATATTTGCAGAATGAATTGACATGAAATTAAAGTTTCATTATCACATTTCTTGACTCATTGATTATTGTTCTTACTGTTTCTTTTTTCTTATTTGTTTTAGGCATTGAAATCTAATTTGCTGTTTGTATGTAGTTCAGACTCGAAAGTTGCATATACTCGAGAACTTGGGAAAACCTGTTTTTTAAACTCCTAGACGCAGAAGTTTGACAGTTTAAGGATTCTGCTCCAAGGTTAGCATTCTGTATATATGCTAAAGAGAAAATTGTTTTAATCTGTAAAGGTCTTTTAATATTGCAAGTAAAAGTTGTAAATAAACTGGCTAATACTCATTTGAGTAAAAGTTTATGCTCATTTGAGTGTCAAGCAATTACCTTTAGACTAGATCCTAGACCATTGTCATCATTCTAAACTGGAAGTGATATTCTACAACATCATCAATGGAGATTGTCAGCAAGGAGAAAACCGACTGTGGTTCCAAACCACTTTTTCTAAAAATAAAGGAAAGCGACTTTTCGCACATTCTCCATGACTAGCTATCAGAAGGATACATTATCAACTATTTTTTGTAAACCATTGCAGCAGCAATTGTAACTAAGTTAGCCTTATTTTCAACATTGCCAGTAGAACACGAACTATTTCATCTTTAGTTGTAAAACAGACATAAATCTTTTGTTAATTTAGTTCTTGAATAACGGTTGTATTAGCTCCAAAACCGCAGCAAAGCGCGGGCACAATTTCTAGTACATTATCATTCCCCTATTAGGCGCTATTTAATTTCCCAAAGCCTCAACATATATATGCTCCCATTGAACAGTGGCAAGGTCCCTTTCAAAAAAGAACAATGGCAAGGTCTTTCCTCTGACTTTTGAAACACGCCTATGTTCATATTAAGAAACAAACAGGGTTTAAATAATCTGATGCATAGCCAGATAAAGATATGATGCCTGCAGATGATCGATTCGTGGTATGATTCTGATTGATGCTTTTGCTTTTAGTCAGATAGCTGGATTCTACGAGCAAATACTTGATCTGAAGCCAATTAAATACTAGCTACATATGTAGCCAATTAAATAATAGCGAGGGCAACAATAACTTTTTTTTTTTTTTTGGTAAAACGGATAATTCCATTAAAAAGAGGGCAATGCCCAGAGGCCCAACAGAGGCAAAATACAACCAGAAAAGAAAGTTTTATCCACCTCTACATACAATATCAGGTACTAGAGTGATAAAACAGAACCATACTATAACAAAAACCAGAGAGCTAGGCAGTCCCCATAGGAGGACATGGTAGTCCATCCGTCTTCAGAACTCCGAGAAGAGATGGTGGTGGCACATTTGCCCATCTGTGAAGACCCACCATCTCCTTGGCAAGCAATAACTTGGTATTTGAGTTTTGATTTGCTTTAATCAATAGGAATCTGAGAAGAAAAGCAATTGGTAGCTAGCAACGATGGTATGCGACCAAGGCTTTATCAGGAAGCCGGGTGTGGGTTGATTGCTGGAGTAGCTGGGGCTGTGGGGCATATTTCAGCTTTCCATTGTTTCTGGGGCGTTTTGGTAAGCAGGTTCAATAATCGCATATCCACGGGACCAACACATGCAAGTAAATGGTCACATGTGTTGGGAAGTTGAGGTTATTTGTTGATGCCAAGAATTGGGTTAAGCATGGGTATGGTTGCATCCTACAATGCGCTTTTTTTAACAGAGTTGAAAAAACTTGAAATTTTCAATATCAATGTAACTCAATGCCCTGACTGCATAAGCAAATTTTATACATACTTGATCAAAACTACAACATTGATCCCAAAAGGAAGAAAAGAAAAAAAAATTAAAAAAGAAAAGAAAATAGTACTTGTAAAATATGAAAATTAAACTAAACATCTATAATTTTGAAGCGATTATGACTAGATGGATATGCGCTAATTAGACATTAGTACAAAGTTGCACTTCATTAGTAGTCTTGCTAGAGAGGTCTTCACCTTTTGGTGTAGTTTTGTAGTATCTTGCATAAACCATCAATTGAACTGCTCCAAAAATTGCACCGAGTCCGTTGCTAATTAAAATGAAGTAGTCAACTTTTCCAATAAGAGCATAGGATGTCCAGCAACAACCATTCAGGAAGTTGGCCACTAGGAGAGTGAATGGCATATATTTCACACTCTTAGTTTTAATAACATCTTTCAGGTTGAACAAGGGAGAGCCATACATGAGAACATTGAAAAAATCACATATCACACCAACTACGACAGCCCTCAAACGTCGATTTATTGCCATCTTATGCTCAGGTATTGCCAACATAGTTGCAGCCACCAAAGCCCCAAATAAAACAAGTTCACATATAAAGTATGTAGCAACCCTCTTTCGTCCTTTTGATGCGGCATAATAGAAGAATATGGTAATATACATGAGCTCTATAAATAGCCCAATTCCATTAATAGTGACAACTAAAATGCTATTTGGATTCACGAATGGCAATCCGTAGTAACACCAGAACAAACAGTTCAACACTGTTGTAAGGTAAGGTTTTGGATCGAAAGCTTCCACATCTTTTTTTCTCCATATCTGTGTGAATGTAGGAATTGGAGAGAGGAAAAGGCCACCAGAAATGACATTCCCAACCACACCGACCACGAATCTAGCATCTGTGTGCACCATCTTTGCAAGGAAAATGACAAAGAAAATATATATGTGACTGAAAATAAGAGAAAGATATCGAGTATTGAATTAATGAAGCTATTGTAGACACCCTCTCCCTATTTATAGTGAGTGTCTTTTAGCCTAGTTGGGCACTGAAAGGTTTCCAATTCTTTAGCATATTAGAGAAGTAGTAGATCTTTTCCTAGAAGGACTTGTAAATCCAGATTGAGTCCAAACTTGTAAACCCCTACTTTGTGTAGGAGGGACTATTATTAAAATAAATAAATAAATAAAATTCTTTCTTTGCTTTCTCTTTTGTCCTAGTTGGGGATTGAAAAGGTTTCCAATTATGTAGCATCTTAGAAAAATAGAAACGGATTCTTAAAACCAAGTAAAACGATTGAGTTCAAACTTGCAAATCCTACTTTGTATAGGATAGTTGTAGGAAAAGAGGTGGAAGAAGCGAAACAAAGAGAGAGGGAAATCGTCATGAAACAATGCAGTAGTTTCCTTACTAAACCAAATAAATTCAATCACAGTCTTTCAAAATTCCAGTCTCTAATTAACCATCGGACATAGCACATATAAAGGATTCTTAATTACCTTATAAGGTTAGATTCATAACCAAGATATACTACCTTCTTCATTAGATAAATATTGAATAGGATTATCTAGGATTGAAGACACATGATTCTCCATTGCTTGGTTTGCAAGTAAATAGTAAGTTGCTGATCACTTACCGTGCTTGAGCAAGGCTCAAATCAAATAAATCTCATAGAATGGCAAAAGTCGTTGAGAGTAGGAAAAATACCATATGAATCTAGCTTTTGCCATATTCCCCAGTGCTCATTCATCTTAATTGTCTTTTGCCATATTCCCATTACCATTCCTTTCCCAAGCGGTCCACAGAGCCATAAATTAATCCATACATGCTCTCTACTATCTTTATGAGTCCATGACATTGTGAGGCTGCGACGACGTCTACTGTCTTGGACATCTTGACCATATACGATATAAGGATATCCAATCAAAATCCTAACCTCAGCCTCGTATACTGTCTTGGACATCTTGACCATATACGATATAAGGATATCCAATCAAAATCCTAACCTCAGCATCAACTTCGATCCTTGCAAAGCACCCTTTAAATAGCGCAACTGTTCTTCGTTGATCTCAAGACCAGTTTATAGGTAAAGAAATATCCTGAAAGCCCTAAAAATCCCAACAATGCAAGAATGAGGAAACAGTAGAAAATCCTCCTTCAGCCACCACGACTGGAATGATGTTAAAGTTTCTACACTGGTTGTATCTGTGTACTTCACAATCTGGGATGGCGTTAGTTGCGGTTGCTGCACAGGTTTTACAAATAACGGTGGGCCGTACCATTGTCAACTCCAAGCAATGCTGCTAGTCCAACTCTCAGTTCCTCCATGCTTGGATTCATCCCTCTAATTATACCGTTGTTCATTTTGTAATTGCAATTTCTAACTTGGCTGTAGGGCTTCAAGATTAAACTTCACTGGTAGGTTTTATGTTGTGAAATCTATCAATGTTTTACTGCACATTTGATTATCATTTCACTATTACTACTATTATCATGATCTTTTATTAGTTACTGCGTAAGTTTACCTCGTCAAGTTATTTTAGTTTGTTCATCAAAAATGCAAGGTAAAGAGAAAGCATCTGTAATCTGTAACGGTACACAGAAAAGTCACACAGTACATGATTTTATTCACCAAAGACTGATAGACATTAGACTCGCAGAACTATATGATTAAGAGGACCCCTTGGATTCTCAACACGATTTTCTGGTCTCTGTGTCCACGAAGAACTCCAGAAATATTCCAAACCATCAATTGAATCCTAGCAATCTTAACTCTGGCTGTTTTGATATGACAACTGAGGTTGGTTTGGCCAACCATGTATCAGTTCATAGCTTTCCCACTTTCTTGAATCGAACTATCTCATGTATCTCCCACTTGATTTCAATGGGTTTTCCCTGCAGTTTTAGTTGGATGGACATGGACTGTTGAAGCCTAAGAGATGTTTAAGTAGATCTAATTTGCTCACTGGTTTTGGTAGCAATTTTGCTTTCACTCTATGTCTACCTTTTATACTTCACTCGATGCATTTTTTAACTATATAGATTAAATGATTCCTTAATCAAATATCTTGGAGGTTTCCAAATAAAATCTATAGCATGCTTGAACTTTTACTGGTTTCATTTCAAATCAGAGCATCAGCATTTCTGTGTTACACCTTATTAGTTCTCATATTGAAGTTGAATACTGAATGATGTAAACTTACTTTTTCTTCACAGAAACCATGACCAAGATCATTAAGGAGATGTTGCCTCCACATGTACGCGTCGCAAGAGATGCTCAAGATCTTCTCATTGAGTGTTGTGTAGGTGAGAAAAAATGAATATGTAGTTTAGTTTATGTTCTGATAGTGACGTATGCATTCAGACACTCTTTGCCAGATATACTCGCGGGTACAGTGTTGGTTTATGAGTAATTCAAAGCCTTATCTGTAGAACTTTAAGCCAAAACCTTTTCTGCATGTGAAACCTAATTGTTTCAATGAACAGGGCCAGTTGAATTATTGGCGATGCATTTGCTGAGTTCTTTACAAATGGAATTCAATGGAATAGTAATTTCTTAGTAGTTTCAATTGAACAAGTTTGAAGCAAAAATAAAGCAAAGTTATGTTTCTGATTTTGAGGGATTTTGTTTCTAATACAAGTGTGCAACTTGTAACATTTGGGTTGATTTTGTTTCTAATATAAGTATGCCATTTGTACCATTTGGGTTGATTATTAATTACCCTTAGGTACTGATTAAACCTTTTTTGGGAGTCATTGATGCCATTTACATATGTATTGCTATCCCTCGTGTAGTTTGAAGTTCAATGTATTTCAATTGTTTTAATGCGTTCCTGAATCCCATACACTGTGCTTTTGTACTGTCTGGATGATAACCTGTCACTGATGTTATATAGTTGTCTGAACTGATTTAGTACTTATATCTTGCCTTTGCAGAGTTTATACGGCTTGCATTAGCCGTCTTAATATATTTTGTTATATTTTTAACGGATAAATAATTTGAACAAACTGGGTACTTGGGTAGTATTGCAACTTAAGAAGTGACATCAAGTATGAACCATGATGCATCCATGTGTTTCTGGTTTTTTTTTTCTAGTAGCAGGACTGCAGCAGTTCAAAATAACTTTTTATGGTTTTTTCCTTCTGTGGTTTTTGTTGCAATTGCAAATGGACTTTAACCTTGTTATATGCATTAGCTGATCAAGTTTCTATTGAATGTGCAGAATAGGCAAACAGCTTTATTTTCTACAACCCAGACTAAGAAGGTTTGAGCATTATATCTCTATCTCATAGCAGTTATTCAGTCAATCTCTTGCTTTCCACATTATTTTTCATTGTTTTAGCATAACTTATTAACCTAACATGCTGCCATAGTTCAGTAGTTTCTAAAATGTTTTTGTCTCTTCTTTACATGACTGGATTGCCCATATGTTACATGAGTTACTTCTTATATTAATACTTTTCCCATTAAACCTGAAGGTTGAAGATCTTGCTGACTTTTCCTTCCAGACAACCCCTATGTATATAGATGTGGATGATGGGAGAACTAAGGTAGGAATCCAACTGGTCTTTTGGATTCCACACTAAATATTAAGTCCACTTCATACTCATATAGACCTCTTTATTCTTGTATTTTAGCTGTAATCTTTAGAACCTGACAAGATTGTGTGCAACAGGGCTATTGTCTTGTGCCAAGTGCCAAGAGATTTTATTCTCCTATATTCTTTCCTGACGAGGAATCTATCAAAGAAAGTGATGGTCTTTTGGATTCCACACTAAATATTAAGTCCACTTCATACTCATATAGACCTCTTTATTCTTGTATTTTAGCTGTAATCTTTAGAACCTGACAAGATTGTGTGCAACAGGGCTATTGTCTTGTGCCAAGTGCCAAGAGATTTTATTCTCCTATATTCTTTCCTGACGAGGAATCTATCAAAGAAAGTGATGGTCTTCTTCTCTTCTTGCAACTCAGTAAAATTCCACTCTGACCTTCTTAGATACGTTAATGTGGATTGCTTTGATATCCATGGAAAGCAAAAGCAGCAGAAGAGGACAGGTACTTTTTTTGACTACTGCAAAGCAGAGAAAATAATCTTACTTTGTACTGAGGTTGGTGCTCGTGGACCGGGTATCCCTGCCGTGGTATGTTCTTTTTTCTCTTTTTAGTTGCCCTGCCCTCTGACCTCACTCGTTATTAACTTATTATGCATGAGGTGGATACACAATAGGAAAAAAAGTTGAACAGTTTGCTATACTACTATGCTTCTCTATTAGAAATGTTTGTATTGAGCGGTCATATTAATTGTAAGCTTCTTTCTGTTTCCTTTCTGTGCTTGTAGGACTGGATTATGCAGTGTGATCCTCCAGATGAACCCAAGGTGTGTAATATTTTTTCTTGAGCATACTTCAGTTGATTTTGGTTTCTTGTTATTCTTGTTAATCCATATGCTGAATACTGCGTGCCATGGAATTGGTTCTTGCAGGAATATATCCACAAGGCTGGTCGAACAGCTCGTGGGGAAGGTGGAAAAGGAAAAGCACTGCTTTTCCTCAGTCCCGAAGAGTTGCAGGCTATTTGAGGGCATGGTTCATCTACTGATGAAAAGAATACCAAAAAAAAAAAAAAAACTGAAATAGAATCCAAGTATAACTTGGTCCGTTTCAGTCTAATGTGGAAGCTTTTTAATACGATAAGTATTGTAGCTTTAGTGTTTAGGGGACTTGTTCTCCATTTCATATTTCATTTTTCATTCTGTTTTCAGCTTTTCCCTGTTAAAGAGTATGAATTTAATCAGACGAAGCTAAAAAAATGTGCAATCTCAGCTGGTACGTTTCTGTTCCTTATTGTTAATTAACATTAGATAATAACTGATTTCACGAATTTAGATCAAATTACTTCAACTGATGCAGGAGAAGTTAGTTGCCAACAACTACCATCTGAACCGTGCAGCAAAAGATGCATATAGGTCTTATCTATTAGCATATAATACACACTCTATGAAGGACATCTTTAATGTTCGATTCACTGGCTTGATCTCCAGGTACTTGTCGTTTTCTTGTCCAACGGAAATGAAGGATTGCTAAAATCTAAATTTATCTCTAGTCCTTGGATGTTTCAAACTCGTAAACTTTGTGGAATTCTGATTAATTGCTATGTGATGTTGTTTGTACAGGCTGTTGCTTGTTCATTTTGCTTTTCTAATCCACCCAAGGTAAATTTAAACTTAGACAGCAGTGCATCAATGTTCAGGAAGAACATGCACAGAGTGGATGGAATTCGACATGGAATCAATCCTAGAAATCCTTATGGAAGGAAGGCAAAACGGTGGAGATGATACAAGACAATTTGTGAGGCATCAGGATATAGAAGCCTCACCCTGCAGCTCTGCAGTAATTCTGCACAAGTTTTGTATTTTTTTTTGGCTGATGGAACAAATCAAAATGAAACAAAGTTTTTTCTGGGGTTTGCCTTCCTTTTACTCTAATCTTGTAACAATGGAGACACTGTAAACCTCAAAAAGTTTTTAGTTGGTCTATTAGACACAATGATACATGTCTTCATGACTACTTCAGTGGATAAACAAAAAGGACTTCATATTAATGTCTATCCTACAACATGTGGATGCAGGATTATGCCTTACGTTTATCCTGCACCTACATGTTGTTCCATGTCAGTGTTTGAAATTTAAACATTATAGTAATTGCTACCATTGGGGCATTGCAAGTTCAAATTTTTATAATTTTTAATAAGAGACTGAGTAGTTGGAGAGGAGATACACGAGACTGAGTAGTTGGAGAGGAGATTTGCTCCAGTTTAAGGGGGATGAGCAAATTTCTTCCCCTAAACCAACATTATCCATTTCTCATACCTAAAATGACTTCCATAGGCATCTTAGAAAACTTATATACTCAATTAGTAAATATTCTGTTGAAGCTCATGAAACAGAGGAAAACTAAAATTTCTGACTACACTAGTCCAAAAGGGACGCACAGATGAAAGTAGATTGATTATTTGGCACAAAAAGACTCCAACAAAGTTCAATTTTTTTGCTTTTCATCAGAAGGTACATAGTATGAAATGACTCATAAGTCCTTCCTTGATCCATATTTGCATTACCGCCGAGTGTCACATCACTAATATCTTCCCTGCACACAAAAAAAAGGACAAAAAAAAGCATGAGTTTCATAAAATGTCACTACAAATTTCTCATTCTTTATCAAATGGTAATGATACTTCGGTAGTTAAATAGTTCATCTAGTTACCATACAGAGGAGATCTTACTTGGTCAGTTCCTGTCTGTCCCATGTATGCATAATTTGTTTGTTCTCCTTGCATTCTCCTTGGCTCCTCTTGGGTGAAACTCTGATCTCCATGCCCAGGGTAGCCAGCACTGGGTCCTTGGACTTGAGCACTAGATACAGGTCCTTGTCCAGAAGCTCCAGATCTCGATCCTTGGCCATAACTTCCAGCACTCGGTCCTTGACCATAACCTGGGGCACTCGGTCCTTGCCCATAACCTGGGGCACTCGGTCCTTGCCCATAACCTCCACCACTCGGTCCTTGTCCATAAGATCCACCACTCGGTCCTTGCCCATAAGATCCACCTGTTCCCGGGCCTTGAAGCCCACTCAAACCATGTCCATGAGTTCCAGAGCTTGGAGCTTGCCCATAACCATAAGTCCCATCATTACCCCTATATTCCCCTTGATCAGGAGGAGCATATGTACTCTGCTCTCCTTGTGGTCTGTTCCCTTGCACCTGTTGGTTGTAATTGCCCTGATATGAAGGAGTTGGACCTCTACCTGGCTGATATGCGTCCCTTCCTCCAGGAGAATTAACTGGTGTATGACCTCTGTGTTCCCCTTGTCCTGGTGGGGCATAAGTCTGGTGTGGATAATTTTGTGAAGTCCTATAGTTTCCTCCACCTTGTGGAGAACCCTGTTGGCCATATGAGGGATTCCCTTGCTGATTTGGCATTGCTCCTTGTCGCTCGTATCTGTTACGATCACGGTATCTTGAGCCCTGCCTCTCATACTGAAATGGGGGCGGTCTGGGTGTAATTTTCCCATTATCATATTTGTCTCCTGAAATTTATAAAATAAATAAATAAATAAAATAACTTCAAAGGAAACTAATCTGCTTGAGACAGACGAACTATCTTGTTATTTTACAAATCCAAATGGAAACCAAAAAGTAACATAATTGGTTGAATCTGCTGGTAAATTACAACTGCATTCTCAAAGAAAATAAACATCAAAGTTGGAGGAAAAGAAAACACACCTCCATACTCCTTGTTTTGTGGATCAATGTAAGAATCGGGCAACACAAAAATAACTCCAGGTACACCTGTTTACGGAAAGTCAGTCTCAGGACTATCTTGACTTTTTGAAAACTCTCAGGATTATTGAAGGTAGCATAAAGTGCTGTGAAATTACCATTAAACTTCTCAGACTCTTCCTCAGTCATCAACACCTGAAAGCCTGTATACGTTGTTGTGCTACAAGCATAAATTTTCTTTTTTGCCTCTTCCACACTGAATCACAAAGAAAATAACCAATTAAAGTTCCATAACCAAATAACCTATATGGTTCGATATATTAAAGCAGAAAAATGAAGCAATGAGGCATAAGTTGGCAATCTAAAACAATGTGCTTTAATCACTGAAGGCATCAAACAAACAATGAACCATACACAACCAAGCATTACATAACATCGGAAACTAAACCAGAAAAACAACCAATCAGGCAATTGGCGTCAATTAACTTGCAATGATTATCACCGCACTCAAGCATTAATCATAAGTCCATGACAACATGGCAAAGACGATGGCAAGCCCAATAGAGAAATTTCAGAGACAGAACAAAATAACTAGTTACAGTACCACATGACCCAGTTCAGTCTTCAGCAAAATGAATCATATAGCAGCAAGCTGCTAACTCACCCTAATTCTCTACAATTAAAGAAAAGCTTTTGAGCTGATAGACAATAAACAATTAAAGTTTCATAAGCTAAAGAGTAAACAGATGCAAATGCCGGAAAGCTGGGTTATTTTATTCAGTCCCTAATCCTGTGTAACAAACAGCCCCACAGATTGTTTGAGCTCTGGCCTGTGTGTTTGATATTGTTTTGAAAATAGAAAAAAAAAATACAAAATCTGGCCAATGTATGTATTTACAAATCCAGTGTGCATGTAGTCACTAGCAAGTTATATCTCTCTCATTCCGACTCCACACCTATACATACGTATTTCGAGTCCCTCTCTAACTATGTGCAAATGGGACTGTGCGTCCCAAGCGACTTCATATGACTCGATCATCCTGTCAAAACCCATTTTTAACAAGACCATACTTGAAATCAACAAGTGAGTTGAAAACAATTTCATCGTATTCAAGCCTAATAACGGTGGTAGCTCTGGCTAAAACCAGTCACCATTTACAAGCAGTGACGAAATACTAGCACATGAACTAACACAAGGTTAATATTTTTGGCAGAAAGCTAGGCATAGTAGGCAAGGCAGAAAAAAATCCAAAGAAAGAAGATATGTATAAGCTGAAACTTCTGCTTTGCTTTGAATGGTGTTAGTTTTTTCATTTCCTCTATCATTCAATTCGGTTAAACTGGTCGATGGCTCCTAACATTCAATTGGCTCTGTAATACAGCATCTAACAGCAATAACATTACGAACCAACCCAATTTTGCAAGCAAGTTTACACTAAAAGAAGTACAAACATGTAGAGAGAGAGAGGTGACCTGATATTCAAGCCTCTGGCACAGGTTTCCTCATAAGTTCTGACCATCTCTTCGGGAGAAGGCTTGTTATCTCTGGGGAAATCCATGACGATGAGCCAGTGGTTGTAATCGCAGCCTTCGAAGAGTATGGTGTCGGGGCCAATCTCGTCATTTTGGTTGTTGCTACCGTAAGGCGGCCGTGCAGAAGAGAAGGAGGACGACCTGAATGATCGAGATTGGAATCGGAATTGGAGAGATTGGACAACGGCGGAGGAGGAGGAGGAGGAAGGGGAAGGGGAAGAGGAGCGTGGGACAGAGGAGAGTGCGGAGGTGGACGATAGAGAGCGGTGGAGATTTGCGACGAGGCTGCTGCTTAGGCTTCGCCGGAGGCGGAGAAGGTTCTGCGCCATGGGGCTGATTTCTGCTGCAGAGAGACTGAGAGAAAGAGACTTTGCTAGGGTTTTACAATGTTTTGTGTTTGGGGGACTATCTATCGGGGTTTAATTGGAAACTCATGTCATTCTATAAAATACTCTCAAAAAAAAAAAAAAAAAAAAAAATCTTTCATAAAGAAAAAAAAAATTCAGGTAGATTTCTGCCAATATAGCCAAAATCTCCCCTCAATGGCCGTCGATTTAGATCCTGACATTTGTGAATTTTGATTATTTACTTCATTGTTTTCTAATTGTTACTGATTTACACTATATTGTTCAAATTTAGATTTTTCATCCAATTTCTCCTATTAACTTGATTAGCACATGGGACACATTTTCGTCTTTCAGATTGTCATATAAAACAAAAACAAAAAAATAAACTGATTTGCTTTTACAACACATTTCAATTTGCAAAGGAGCATGAAACTATTGAGTGATAGTGCTATGACTGCTATTTATATGCCATTTGTTTCTTATCTGTCAATAAATGACTGAGAAAATGTATGTAATGTATTATTCTATCTTGTATTATATTACTATTA
This sequence comes from Rosa lucieae, assembly GCA_024704745.1. NCBI lineage: Eukaryota > Viridiplantae > Streptophyta > Magnoliopsida > Rosales > Rosaceae > Rosa > Rosa lucieae. The sequence goes on along the minus strand of CM045496.1, from coordinate 86,482,217 downwards.
TTATTATTATTATTTTTTGAAAATATATTACTATTATATTACTATTATTTATTAAAAGATAGAATTTCATTTACAATGGTAGGATATTACATCCAAAAGGTAAAATATGGCCTCGTTAAAACCTTATCCAATCAAAACAAATAAAAAAAAGCCCAACACCCATACATCAACTATATTTAGATCATCTAGGAGGACTCTAGAGCCAAGGACTTAACGCTATTTTATTACAGCTACGATGTTCGTTCCTCTCATGGGCCTGAAGAGTAGAGACGGCCCATTGTAACATTAGGTTCCAATTTGGGCGTCACAATAGAGAGAAGGTGGCGGGAGAGATGGAAGAGAAGCAGAGAGTAGCCACTAGAATTGCAAATGATATGAGCTTCATCATAGACCAGAACAAGAAGAAGAAGACCAAGCCAGAGCACGACGTACCGTTTATTGAGCGTTGGCCGTCGCTAAAGCCCTTCGTCAATGGCGGACTCGCTGCGTTTCTTCAAGGCTTGACCCTTTATGTTCCTTTCGCTGCCATCTACTACTCCCCATTGTTATCTCCCATTCGCCGAAGTCCCAGATTTATGGGCTTCAACATTCTTGCCAAGGTCCCATCTTTTTCACTTTCAGGGTTTTGGGTTTTGAGTTTTGAACAAGAAAGTTAACATCTTGATGTTGAATTCTGACAAGGGCTTTCAAGATTAAACTTGGGTGAATTTCATTGTTGTTTGCAGTCGTGTCCTGATGGGATTGTGATCCGTACTTTATCTACAAGCCTTCAACTTGGATTATTCGAGTAAGTTTTCGAGTCCCCAATGAGCCAAAACATACAAGTATTCACTGTAATTCTTTACCGATTTAGTACTAGTTCTTATGACACATAGAGAAATGCAAATGTTTGTTTTTCGGGTTAATAAGTGATAACCTTTGTTGTTTAATGAGTGTAGATGGCTATTTATCTGGTTCAAGTGTAACTAGTGTTCATCTGATTTAGAATGTCCCTCTTTGAATTTTGATTTTATTGCATTTGTTCTATTAGGACTCTAAGAAACAAAGCAATTGCTACCAATGATGGAATGGCATTAACTCTTTATCGGGAAGCTGCTTGCGGGTTGATTGCCGGGGCAGCTGAGGCATACTTCAGTTTTCCATTTGTTTCTGCATGTCTCCCGCAGGTTGATCCCACGACTTTATCAGTAGTGCAGCGTGCCAAATACAGAAACATATTTGATGCTTTCTACTCTATGAGTGCCAATAGAAAAATTTCAGCACTATGGACAAATGCTGGTCCTTATGTGAAGACAAGAATGGGGACTAATGTGGGTATGCTCGCATCATATAATCCAAGCCTCTGTTATCTCAGGGACTCGTGTGGTTTAAGCGAAACAAGAGCACAGCTGGGTAAAAATCCTCTCCTAATTACTTGATTTTTCAGGCATTAATAGCTTAATAAGAACTTATCTGTACACTTATCTCACAACACAATTCTAAAACTCCTTGATCACAGCAAAAGGACATATACGACAATCACATCTCCAATATCATATATTTTGTTGTTGTATTTAGTTTGATGACCAATATATGCAGTTCTTACCGTTCTCAAATGGATTTATGCCTTTCCTTGTAGTTGCCCGCCCACACTGGTTTAGGTGCATAGGTTCTCACCTATATGTGATAAGGGAAAAGAAAAAAGGGGGGAAAATTATTATCCATGAAAAGTTGGTTAGGCTTAACAAAACTGAAACACATAAATCTTCCTGAATGTAATTCAAGTTATCCATTTTCATTTCTGGATATATGAAATTTTAGAATTCTTAATCGTATCCCAACCAACTATGTGGCCTGAAGTAGAACAAAGAGAATGCTAGTTATGTTGCATGTTAAATTTACTGAGCTGTGCCCTTCCAACTAGTAGCCTTAAGATCTGTCTTGTATTGGTAGATTTCTGATATCTCTACCATATTTATTACATCAAAACAATGGTAATATTACAAGTAATACATATGTTAATTTCAAATGTCGAAGTTTGAATTTGATAATTTTGGCACTTTTTTAACAGTAAACTTCAACGCATTCTAGATATAAAACAGAATGCTCTCGATGGAGTACTTCTTTTCTGGGAATTGGGATACATTCTACTCATTTATAAAAGAGCATGATCCCACAATGTCTTGTTCCTCGGTTTATATGATAATATTGTATTCTTATATTTAGGTGCAAGTGCAGTTTCAGCGTTCTTCGGTGCAACATGCTCTGTACCAGTAAAAAATGTTCTAGCACAAGGGGAAAGTGGCTCCTCCCTGGATTGTGCCCTTAAAATTCTAAAATCAAGAGGACCCCTTGCATTCTTTTCAGGATTTTCTAGACAGTTTGCACTTGTTGGACCTCCTATCATGGTACTCCCTCCCTTTTAAACACACACAGATGTATTATTTGTTTCTCTGTTTGCAGGTAATTGGTTATGATGTCTTGCTTCATGGTTGCAGATTCTGTGGTTTGCTTATGAAAATGTTCGGAAACTCTAACGATGATAGAATTGGACTGGAGCAATCTAAATTCAAGATATTTAAATGTAAAGTTGGTATCCCACAGATGCTGGCCGAACTCTCTCGTTATTGTTTTATTGATGAACTTAGATTCAAGATTTTGGGAGTTATGAATGTAATCAAGCTGTAAATTGCATACCCGTTACATGAAACTACTCTTTGACCTTGTTAGTAGGGGAGCAGAAACTGACAAGACAATGTAAAGGAGACAATCTTGATGCAGTGTTGACGTGTTGTAATTTTTTTGTTCTGTATACAGTAGCAGCTCTTTGCTATACAATCGCCTGATCAGTTTATTATAAGGAGCTAGAGAAGTGTTCATTATTCTCATTCACAGCTTGTAGGTGACTTTCTGATCCATAAGAATTATAACGAATAGGTGACTTATTTAACTTTGAGCATACAGACCACCAAAGAAATAGGAAATTCTAAAATGTCCACCCATATAACTTGTTTGAATTATTTTCATTACGAGCCCTCATTTCCATGTTATAAGCCACAAATAATCTGAATGTTATGGGACATTTCAGTTTTTTGGCAAAGCATAAAGCCATTCCTTGATCACCAGAACAAACTAATGAGATACCTTACAGCTTCAATTCAGCTATGTTGGTGGAGTGAACAAAAATCCTATATAGTTGGATCTATTGAACAGTGTGTACATGAAGAAATACCCTATGCAGTTTTTTTTTCCCTTGTTCAAGGACCCTAACGCTCATTGAACCACCAATATGTCACGTCTGTTGAACTCCATAGTCAAAAGGCATTAGCAGATTCACCTCGAGCATTTCCCTTGGCAGAAGTAACATTGATGTCACTGATAACTGGCTGGCGGATCACCTCATTGTTGTTGATGATTTCGGCACTCTTTTGAAGTTTACACTTTTTAAGATGAGATTCAGCAATAGAAGATGGCTTCTCAACAGACCCAGTTTCAGTAGCCCCATTCTCAACAGGCAGCTCTTCCTTCTTGCAACTTGATGTTGATGAGAATTTGAGCAATGGTTCTGAGTACACAACCATCGCATTGCCAACTGACTCTGAATCCCGACTACAATCTAAACCATTTATCATACAACCACGAACCCCGTCCAAGGTGGAAGGATTATCAACAGACAGATTGTGCTTGCTTGTGCTTCCATTCTCACTTTCAATTTCCATTCTATCATTTTCTAAAATGATACCTGAAGTTTCACCCACTTCAACCATTTCTGATTCAACAGACATAGATGCAGTCATGCAGATGCTGAGGTCTTGTTATAAACAGTATTGTCTGGAGATCATTTGGAAATATCAGCATGCTCAATATCGATATCTTGTTATAAGAATGAAACTTCATATAAGAATGATCAATAGTAAGAAGGTTCTGTTTTATGAACAGAACATCTGTTTTACCTGATCAATATAAAATGAGCATAGCTATCCATTGTTGTCAAAAATAGAGCAGTTAAAAGTTTATTATGATGATCAATAGTAAGAAGATTATGTTTCAATAATTCAATATTTCCGTCTTCTTAATATTCAGAAAACAAAAATCTGATACCTCAAGAGACGACATCATACTAGACGCCAGGTATCCCTCTTCATTTGATTACATTTTCCTATTTTCACTTTCTAAATATGAACACAAAACCTTTCATAACATGATCATTGGTGAGAACTCTCTATGCTTGAGAGCATGTGCTCATTGGTGACAATCAAATATGGTGAGAACTCTCCATGATTGTGTCTAGTTATCTAGACAGTGCTTGTTGGTTATAAAGGACATCACACATAATCGATGATCGTTTGGGTATTCATAATCGTGATTTACTAATTATGAACACGAATGGTTCAGGTTGGACAAATTTGGTTCGTCCATGATTTAATCTAGTTTGGTACCTAAACGATCATCAATTTGACTGAAAATTTATATACATGATCTACTCATAGGGATCTAAAAATTGAATGGTGAAGATATTGATATGTAACCGAAATATTGGTCCAAAAGATAGTTAGCTTCTTAATACGAAGCTAACCTGTTAGCTCAAGAGCACTCCTATATATGTGTGGCCATTTTAAGGGATCCCTCATGAGACTTATTTTTTTTATTGTATTTCGACATCTAGACCGTTTAGTTTTTAAGTCTTAATATACAGACTATTTCTGCAAATTGAGTGCATACACAGACATATAGCCCGACTAGCTCTACACAACTGTATGTATTTATTACTCGAAAAAAGCGCAATAGAACTAAACAACAAAAATAAATAAAAACTTTAGATAAATTAAAAGCTAAGGCAGGGCCCCATAAGTGAGCCCAACTCCCATCTCCGGCCCAGATTGGGCCCACTGGCAATATCCCATCCCAAAAGACCAGAATCAGCAAGGAGCCCATAACCAACTCTTGCAGCCCAAGTCCACAGCAGCACCAACCCAGTAACTCGGCCTCCAAACCCGCTGCCCACCACCAGCGTATGGTCACCATCAGATCACCATCGCCGTCCGACCATCGGCGGGCGACACCAACTGTCACGGACCCCGCCCCACACCAGCCGGCCAAAGGAAGCTTCGCAACAAGATCTACAACGAGCGAGACCATCCAACCCAGCAAGCCAGCGATCTTGGCCTACCCTCCATGGCCGCCACGAGACGCCGCTCCGATCTGGCTACTAACCAACCCTGCTCTGACTCCACAACCCAGCCCTGACATAGCCTCAGATGCGTCGACGCGGCCAGAAGCCGACACCAACGCCGTAGCGCAACTGGATCGGAACGGAGGAAAGCGAACACAAAGTCTCTAGGGTATTAGCGCGTGGAGATCGTTCTAGAGAGAGAAAATATTCGTTGTTTAGCTCAAGTGGTGAGGGCTGCGAGATGTAGGGCTTATGATAAGGTTATACGGTTATACCTAGATTTGATCTCTTCCAAAGTATTCTACAAGATACGAATTGATTTTGACACTATTTTTTATTTCTTCTTGCGGTTCTACTTACTAAAACAATAATTTTAAGGGCAAATTTCATTTTACCTCCCTGATTTTTATATCTTAAATCGTTTGTACCCCTGCACTTTTAATTTCATCACGCGTGTTGGTATAGATACATCTCAGGCACAAGTATCGGAAGCATAAGGCTCATTAGCCACTTAAAGTAACGCCAATAAAGCTCAGACATGATGCCGATACCATACACTTGTGGTATCGGGTGGACCACAACTAGTCCCACATTAGAAATAAAGGGGTGACAAACTCATTCCCACACTATAAATACATGTCTCTCCACTCATTCAAGGTAAGCCACTACTCTCCATTTACTCTTACCTAGTCTACATTCTCACATGTATCTGACTTAGGCATCGGAGCTAGGGTCGAAGGCCGGCTAGCCCAGTCTTCCCTCTGACCTCTGTTCATGGTTGGTAGGTACAGATCTCGAAGGTGGAAGCTGTCATGACAACCCCGATTCTTACACAGAAACATTTGGCGCTAGAAGGAGGATTCGAACCTCGTTTCTTACATCGAAACAACGCGTGCCCCTGTACTTACCAATTTCAATCAATCTTGTCTAATAATCCTTGGCTATTTTCCTAACTATTATGTGATGTGTTTTGAAATTGTAGTCACATACGATATAATTTTGCATGCCATATTAGTGAATCATCATCATACAAGAGAGCCCATTAGAGCAACATTTTCAATTTACAAAATACTTGACAAAAAAAATTAATTATTGGACATGATTGATTAAATTGGAGAGCACATGGGTACATGTAATGAAATTAAAAGTGCAGGCCCACAACTGATTTAATATGTAAATGTTAGGGAAGTAAAATGAAATTAGCTCTAATTTTAATTTTCAAAAGCTTATTATAATTACTTAAAAGAATTAAACTATTGTTAGCTTAGTGGTTAGAGCACCCACTACCTAATGAAGAAGTCATGGGTTTGAGTCACCATGAGGGTAGGAGTGAAATCCTTTGATTCTCTTTTCTAAATAAGAAGAAAAGAAAAAATCAAACTATTGCATTTGCCTATAAAATTGGGGACAAACAACTGTAAAATAATTTGTGAAATTTAGACAATTTACACTATATATATAATTATATATAGACACACACACACACACACACACACACACACACACACACACATATTCATATACATATACATATACATATATATAGAGCCGTTCAGAAACGGACGTCCGCAACCCAGAAAAAGTGCAGACGTCCGTTCTCACAACTGCATCAGGTGTTGGCAAGGGCAGCGCTGCTCATCCGGGACAAAACCAAGCCACGATGTCGACCCTCTTATTGCTGCTAGACTCGTCGATGAAGGGTTCGAAGTCGACCTTGATGGTGCTATCATGGTTTCAGGCGAGCTCGCCGCGTATCATTGAGAATTCGATCACCTTCGCCTTCTGTTGATGGCTATGCCGTATAGGATGTCCAGAGCCTTCGTCCGGCAACAGAAACGCCTCCATCGACGCCTGATCGAGACTGGAGGAGCGACGTCTGCACTTTTTCTGGGTTGCGGACGTCCGCTTCTGATCGGTTATGTACATATATATATATATATATATATATATATTCACAACTTTTCTATGCTAAGGAGGTCCTTAAATATTAATATCTAAAGATTTCCTTGATATACTCATTTTTCGATCGTATATCTACATCTCGACTGTTCAGTTTTTAGGTCCTAACGTATAGATCACTTCTGCAAATTTTCAGCCAAATTGATGATCATTAAGGTATTGAACTAGATTAAATCAATAAACGAACCGAATCTGTCCAACCTAAACCGCTTGTGTTCATAATTGTAAATTGCAGTTTTGAATGCCTTAATGATTATCAATTTGGCTGAAAATTTGCATAAGTGATCTATACGTTAGGATCGAAAAACTAAACGGTAGAGATGTCGATATGAGATCGAAAAGAGAGCAATTCAAGAAAATCCTTAGATTTTAAAATCTAAGGACCTCTTTAGCATAGAAGGCCTCTATGTATGTATGTATATGTATATGTATGTATGTATGTGTGTGTTAGTCCTTCTCTACTAAGGAGGTCCTTAGATATTAATATATAAGGATTTTCTTGATAGACTCACTTTTCGATTGCGTATCTACATCTTGACAGTTCAGTTTTTAGGTCCTAACGTATAGATCACTTCTGCAAATTTTCAGCCAAATTGATAATCATTAAGGCATTCAAAACTGAGATTTACAATTATGAACACGAATGATTCAGGTTGGACAGATTCGGTTCGTTCATTGATGTAATCTAATTCGATACCTTAATGATCATCAATTTGGCTGAAAATTTGCAGAAGTGATCTATACATTAGGACTTAAACCTGAATGGTCGAAATATGGATACGTGATCGAAAAGTGGGTCTATCAAGGAAATCTTTAGATATTAATATTTAAGAGCGAGGCCTCGCTCTGAAATTAAAGTGTGAGGTTAGAATTTAGGGTCACTTTTCGGTCTCATATTCACATCTCGATTGTTTAGTTTTTAGGTACTAATGTATAGATCATCTTTGCAAAATTTTAGCAAAATTGATGATCTTTAAGGTATCTTACTCGCTTAAACCAATGGACGAACTGAATCTGTCCAACCTGAACCGTACTAGCTTTAAGGCAGTTATCAATGCCTCAACGACCATCAATTTGGCTGAAATTTTGCAGAGATGATCTATTTATTAGTACCTAAAAACTGAACGGTCGAAATGTAGATATGCGACCGAAAAGTGACTCTAAACTCTAAAAGCACACTTTAATTTCATAGCGAGATCTCGCTTGGGATAAGATCTGTATGTATGTGTGTGTATGTGTGTGTCTGTATATTGATTCAAAGCAACTACTCGACCATCAGTTGAATTTCACACTTTTCTCAGTTGCATAGAAAAGACTCAAAAGAGTTGTAAAACTCACGCAATGGTCTAGATATATTGCCATTCTCTATTCGATATAAGAAAAAGGGAAAAAGTCACAAACAGTACCCCAATTTAAAGTCATTCTACACTTTGGTACCTCATCTTCTAAATATATCACTTTGGTACCTCAACTTATTATTTATGCATAAGATTTATACACGCCGTTAATAACACCGTTAACTCAAGTGCTATGTAGTTTTTTGCTATGGGTATTTTCGTCAATTTATGCTTTCCCACAAAAAATTCCATGGGAGAGGATCTAAAATTCCTTTCTTTTTGCTGAAAATAAATCTGTCATCAAGGAAAATATTATATTTGGGTTTATGGAATATCAATTTAAGTTATTGTATTGAAAATTTTGACTTACTGTTATGATTCCAGGAAACATAATAATTAAAATGAGAAGAGGTGAGAGATTTATCATTTTCAGCCTGCTAATTCACAAATAGAGTGTGATCTAGATAACATCAGATTGTCTGCTGGCTTTATTAATTGTTGATTCTATATCATCTTATTTTAGCTCTTCAAATGTAATTTGTTGGGTAGATACTAGTTTTCTTTCAAGTTTAGGGTTTGAGTCTTTTCCCTTTTAATTGAAGAACTCTTCAGACAAAGAAGGAAAAATGCTTGTTCAATTCATTATGCATAATCAATTTCAATACCAATCATAGCAGATTGTCTCTAGTAGAGTTGTAGAAATTGCTTGAAACTTTTAGTATTTATGGTTGTTGTAGTTATTTGCTTACTCTTTAAACATAGATCCATGGTTATTTGGTTTCATCTGCAATGAAGAAAGATGTAACAAGTGTTTTTGTTTTTTAATAAAAATAAATATGAATTAATGGAGTGATCAGTTTTTGTTAAATGGCAAATACCATGAGATTTTTGGTGGGAAAATCTAAATTGACGAAAATACCCATGACATAAAGCTACATGACACTTGAGTTAACGGTGTTATTAACGGCGTGTATGAATCTTATGCATGAACAATAAGTTGAGGTACCAAAATGATATATTTAGAAGATGAGGTACCAAAGTGTAGAATGACTTTAAGTTGGGGTACTATTTGTGACATTTTCCCTAAGAAAAATATCGCAATGTGAATATATGAAAATCATGAAACAGAACAAGACCAAGTAATACGATGTAGACTTATAGTGACAGTTTGACCAAGTCTTCCGAATGAGATAGAGAATTAGAGGTTGCAATTTGGCTGTATGTCATTAGTGGATCCAAATTAATGTCCTATTTCTTTTTCTTTTGCTTTTTGGTCGGTAAAATGAGATTTCTTGACCTCTTTTGGTTCAGTAGTCAACTTTGAACCACTTTAGTTCTGTAATTACTCTCGAGTCTTGATTGCTTCATCTCCAACCACTGACACTACTTTCTTATGACGAAAGGCAATAGACATGTACATATGGACATGCATCAACGATCAGACTGGAAGACTCAAGTGCAGATACGTTTTTCATATCATGGAAAAACTTTTTGGAGGTTGGCTTGACCTACTTTCGATCAATCAATCTAGTCTATGACTATGTATTGTGAAGAATCGGTCCATTATTAATCTAAAGATGTATAAAGATACCCTAGAACATTCGCTATCGTTTTACTATGCCATTAATATTATATAATATATAGAGTTTAGTGCCCTTATTCTTTGTTTTGCTTTTGATCACTACTTTTTGACGCTTGTTGATTTTGACTAATGATAATTGGTCGTCCATGTGTAAAGATGTCTGAAGATACCCTAGGGCATTTCTTTTTTTATGCTATTAATAATATATACAATTTAGTGCGTGTTGTAGGAGAATTGAAATTGTGTGTTTATTATTGATAATATGAGTCCTTATATAGAGAGTTACAACGTACATAAAAGGTAATAGAATCCGAATACATTGAACACCTAGAACCTTCTCCTATTACAACTCTAAACCCTAGTTTGTAGAGGCACACATTATGTCGACATCTTTCAACACTCCCCATTGTGCCGCTCAAACTTGGTGATGACGCTTTGATCGTTGCCTCACTAAAATCTTGCCAGGTAATAAAAACTCTGTGGGACAAAAATAACCGTGGTCAAAGGACAAAAAGAGCACAACACGTCATTCACTCTTGGAGATCGAACATGTAGACATCATACCTCCCCCTGATGTCAATATCTCCTCCTAATTGCTACAATCATGGGAGTTCAGATAACTTTCTTAATCTGATGCTCTTCACATGTTTCTCGAAGGTGGATTTTGGTAACGACTTAGTAAATAAGTCCGCTACATTATCCTATGATCGGATTTGGTTCACTTCAATATTTAGAAGTGCTTATTGTTGCTGATTGTAAAAGAACTTAGGCGATATATGCTTGATGTTGTCGCCCTTGATGAAACCTAATTTCATTTGCTCAATACAAGCTGCATTATCTTCATAAATGCATGTAGGTTCATATGTGGTAGACTTCAAACCATAATTTCCTCGAATGTGTCTAACTACAGACCTTAGCCATATGCATTCTCGAATGGCTTCATGTAGAGCGATAATCTCTGCATGATTTGAGGAAGTAGCAACAAGAGTTTGCTTTGTAGACCTCCAAGATATCGCAGTGCTTCCCATGGTAAAGACATAACCCGTTTGGAAGTGACCTTTGTGAAGGTTAGAGAGATACCCTGCATCAGCAAAGTCCATTAAGACATCGTTGTCATTTTGATGGAGGGGAGGAGGAGCAAACCCTTGAAGGTCATTTTGCAGACCTCCAAGATATCGCAGTGCTTCCCATGGTAAAGACATAACCCGTTTGGGAGCGACAATTGTGAGGGTCAGAGAGATACCCTGCATCAGCAAAACCCATTAAGACATCGTTGTCATTTTGATGGAGGGGAGGAGGAGCACGGAAGGTGGCGTTTTGCCTTGTGGAGTCCGATCCCACACTTCCATTATTTCTTTTATCTCTGTAGGGATAAAACAAGCCCATATCAATCGTACCTCTTAAGTATCGAAAGCTTGTCTTTATGCCAATCCAATGGTGGCGTGTTGGCGCAGAACTATGTCGAGCTAACAAGTTCACTGCGAATGAGATGTCCGGTCTTGTGCATTGAGCTAAGTACAATAATGCCCCTATTGCACTTAGATAGGGCACTTTAGCCTCTAATAATTCTTCATCCTCATCCCTTGGATAAAACAGATTTTTTCAGGCTCAAGACTACGACCGATCATGGGAGTACTCACAGGCTTTGTTTTATCTTCATTAAAGCGCCTTAGTAATTTTTGAGTATATGTTGACTGATGGATCATAATCCCATCACTACGGTGCTTGAGTTCTAGTCAGAGGTAAAACCGTGTTTTCCCAAGATCTTTCATCTCAAATTCGGATTTCAAGTATTTAGCAGTTTCTTTTAACTCATCTAGAGTTCCAATTAGGTTCATGTCATCGACATAAATTGCTACAATTGCAAATCCAGAACTTGTCATTTTTATAAACACGCATGGGCATATTTCATTGTTCTCATATCCCTTCACAATCAAGTGGTCACTTAGACGGTTATACCACATCCGTCCGGATTGTTTCAATCCATATAGTGAGCGTCTCAATCTTATTGAAAACGCACTCCGCGGTTTAGAGCCACTTGACTTGGGTAATTGAAGTCCATCTGGAACCTTCATATATATCTCTGAATCTACATCCCCATAGAGATATGCTGTAACCACATCCATAAGCTGCATGTCAAGTTTTTCAGAAACTACCAAACTGACAAGGTAACGGAACGTTATAACGTCCATTACGAGAGAGCATGTCTCCTCGTAGTCAATTCCAGGGCGTTGTGAGAAACCTTACGCCACTAGGCAAGTTTGTATCTAACAACCTCATTTTTCTCATTACACTTTCTAACAAAGACTCATTTATGGCCAACAGGCTTTATATTTGGGGGTGTCAGCATTATAGGCCCAAATACCTGTCTCTTTGTTAGTGAATTCAATTCAACCTGGATCGCATCTTTCCATTTAGCTCAGTCTGCTCTTTGTTGACATTCTTCAACGGGGCTGAGCGAGGTTCGATATCATCATGTTCTATAATTCATTGAGCGATAGAATATGCAAACACATCATCAAGGATGATAAAATCTCGATTCAACGTCCCATGTACACTAGTGTAATTCATGGAGATCTCCCTATTCTCTGGGATTGGTTCTGACATTGGAGCGTCCCCCAATGATGTCTCTTGGACATAACCATAATCCGGAATATCTTCATGAGACGGGTTATTTATGTCGATGATTAATGGATCTTTTTGTGCCAAACTCGCTTTCTTTTTTGGGCCAGAATCCTTCGAACCTTTGGGCCTCCCACGTTTCCTTGCTGGGAGCCCGGCCTGAGCCACATTGCCATCACCATTAGTGGTGGCGGCGCCATGCCCAATACCCCTAGGGTTGGCGCCATGTCCATTATTTTTAGGGACATCAATCCTTGCAGGCACGTTTGCAGCAGGTATATGTGATCTTGTCACTTTAGCGATATCAGAAAATGCATCAGGCATAGAGTCTACTACGTTATGAAGATCGAGAATTCTCCGCACCTCAATTTCGGACTGTGCGGTTCGGGGATCAAGATCAGACAAAGTGGGGACAGACCACGACAATTCCTATTGAACATTATTGTTTTTATCTCCCCCTAACGACAGGAAGACTGTCTCATCAAAGTGACAATCCGCAAATCTAGCGGTAAATTGATATCCTGTCAAGGGTTCCAAATAGCGGATAATGGTTGGAGAGTCATATCCAACATAAATGCCTAATCGTCTTTAAGGACCCATTTTGGTGCGCTGTGGTGGCGCAATTGGCACATAAACTGCACACCCAAATATGCGTAAATGTGAGACATCAGGCTCATATCCAGTAACCAGCTGGGATGCAGAAAAGGGTTGAGTGGCAGTAGGCCTCAGACAAATAAGCACAGCTGCATGCAATATTGCATAGCCCCAACCAGAAACAGGGAGATTGGTGCGCATAACCAATGCTCTAGCAACCATTTGAAGTCTTTTAATGGCAGCTTTTGCTAGACCATTTTGGGTGTGAACGTGAGGAACAAGCTGTTCAACCTCAATCCCAATGGACATGCAATAGTCATCAAACGTTTTTGATGTAACCTCTCCAGCATTGTCAAGACGAATTGACTTAATGGGATGATCAGGGTGGTGAGCCCTTAACTTAATGATTTGTGCTGGGAGTTTAGCAAATGCAGCATTTCGTGTGGACAAAAGTATGACATGTTACCAGCGTGTCGATGCATCAATCAACACCATAAAATATCTAAATGGTCCGCAAGTTGGTTGGATAGGTCCACAAATATCACCTTGGATTCTTTGTAAGAATGGAATGTTTTCTTTTGTGTCTCTTGCATAGGATGATTTAGGTCCTAAGTTTGCTAAAGAGCAGTCTTTGCAAAACGAATGATGAGCTTTGGAAGCAACCAATGAAGAATTTGGTTGTACCACGAAGTCGCAATTGACTTTAGAAGTAGAAAAAGGAACTAAGGAGACATTAGTGGTGTCAATACCACTTTTGGGCCGCAGGGGGTCGGCAGCTCTGGCCCTACCTTGGACAGAATTTTGGTTCTGACTTCTTTTCATTTTGAAAATGGATGTCCGTGTGAAGTCTTTAGTATACGGATCATCATATCACGACCTGGGTGTCCCAGACGATAGTGTCAAAGCCTATATGTGTCAGAATCCCATAAGTCATCTCTTATGACATGGTTGGATTCAATGACCTGAATAGTGGTTGCATACAACCCACTAGAGCGATACATAAGTTTTTCTAATACTTGTTTATGTCCGTAGTCATTAGAGGTGATGTAAAGGAACTCTTGTCCATTCTCACAATGTGTTTCCACATGAAAACCATTGGCTCTTATATCTTTAAAACTCAATAGGGTCCTTCTTGCCCTAGGACCATATGCCCTAGGACCATATAGAGCTTCGGTGACATTAATACTTGTGCCATTTGGCAATATAAATTGAGCTGGTCCTCGACCATGAATCAATTGTGATGATCCAGCCATCGTAGTCACAGAAGATCGACTAGGCGTCATCCATAAAAATAGTTACCTATGTCGCAATATAGTATGTGTGGTGCCACTATCAACAAGGCATTCCAACTCTCCAGGAAACAGACTGAAAAATAATAAAGTTCGAAATTAAAACATGTCCATGACATTGAATAATACGATACTTTATTAATAAAAATAGCCAATGATTACATCAAAGGTTCCAAAAAATCTAATCAAAAATAAAGAAAATCAAACTGAGACACATTGTAGTCACTATATCCGTTTGGTAACTCCAATCAAATATGACCAGGAAAGTAGAGAGAGATGTTGGTGGAGCGAGACTTGCTTAAGTACCAATGATCTCAATTACTTTCCTAGACATCATATTTTATTGGGTGCGCCACATAAGAAAGAGTTAAGACAATTGTCATTTATTGACTATTACATAATTCTTGGAAAATAAAAAGGACTATTCTAATCAAAGTCTGCAGCATCCTTGTGCACTTCATCTTCAGCTTTGAAGTCCTCTATGGTGAGATTAACGTCTCCACCATTTTCTTCTTCTTCTTCTGCAAGGTACACTTCTTGCTCCCTCAGGTCCCTGTATGCCCTGTATCTTGCAGCTAGTTGCTCACTTGCCTTGCATTGCTTGAACCAATGCTCACTTGATCCACATCGATGACATACATCATTGTAGTTGCCTCCCTTCAATTTAGGTGCGCGTTGTGGTCGTTCCCTAGGAGGGTTGGCGCCACCACCATGACCCATGGCGCCACCACCACGAGCTATGGCTCCACCACCACGGCTAAGGTGGCCACGACCCCCTCTCTCATGTGTGGCATTGCCACCACGTATATCCGCTCCAAACTTGTGGTTTCCTTCCAGATTAGGGCGGTTATATGGACCCATACGTCCCTCATGTCCCTTATTCCTAGGGTTCCGCTCCTTGCGCCCTCCTTTGGGTGCATTATAATTTGCCTCATGAACACTCTTAGTTCCAATGGGCCTTGAATTATAATTCCTCACGAGTATGTTTTCATGTTTCTCAACTACAGATATGATATTGATAAGCTGATGAAACCTCGTGATTCATCCAGCATTGACCTCAGTACGATACTGCTTTGATACCACAATAGCTGAAACTGGGAAGGTGGAGAGAGTTTTCTCAATTAGCTCTTGCTCTGTGACAGGTTGTCCACAGAATCTCAACATGGATTGTAAGCGAATAGCCTCTGAATTGTATTCAGCAACAAACTTGAAGTCAGCAAAGCGCAGATTTTTCCATTGAACCCTCAAGTCAAGGAGGAGGGAATCTTGGACATTGCCAAAGTGCTCTTCTAGCGCTACCCATAGCTCTCTTGCATCCTTGATCGACATATACTCCAATCTGCGTGCTTTGTCCATATGACGCCGTATCAAGATAACTGCTTGAGCATGCTTTGTAGGTGTTCGGACGAACACAAGATCCGGGTTAGGTGCCTGGATTATGGGTAATATTCCATTTGAAGTGAGATGGTTCTCAACATCGGTTACCCAGCTATAGTAATCCGAACATGTTGAGTCAACCATGGGAAAGTCGAGTCTAGGTTCATTCGACATCCTGAAAATAAGGAGAAGATATATTAGTTTCGGAGCTAACTTCCACGAAAACTAAAATAATAAGATTTCCGAGCTATGCTATCAAGAAATCAATTTCCAAGAATCTCTTTTGGATTAGACCAAACAACGATGTTTTAATATGGTCACAATTTGATGCTTACGGACGCTCTTAGTCCAAGCATTATGAACACTCTTAGTTCATACGAACGCTCTTAGTTCGTTTAATCATGAACACTCTTAGTTCATACGAACACTCTTAGTTCGTTAAGCGTGAATCCCCACAATTCCGCTTTGTTAAATACTCATAAACATGTTCATATATTCCAAATTCTGCAGAAAATAAAATGAAATTAAATTACAAGAAAATAGTAACCTTAATTACAAAACCTTACGTGATGATTTGGGCTTGAGAACACGCGCGTGTTAGAGCAAGCGTGTTAGGGCAGCATCAGCAGCAATTATTGGCTACAGCAGGAAAGTTTTCCTGGTGGCAGCAACAAGGTTTTCGGTGGCAGCAACAAGGTTTGGCAGCAAGGTAGCAGTGAGCAGTTGTGCAGCAGGGGCTGCAGTTTAGGTGGTATGCAGATTGCAGCGGGCTGGCAGCAGCAGTGTGTGGTGGTGCGCAGGGAGGCTGCGGAAAATTTGGTGTTTTAGGGTTTTTAGGTTTTTTTTCTTTTTTTTCGGCTAGGGTTAGAACTCGTGCTGATAACGTGTTGTAGGAGAATTGGAATTGTGTGTTTATTATTGATAATAGGAGCCCTTATATAGGGAGTTACAACGTACATAAAAGGTAATAGAATCCAAATACATTGAATACCTAGAACCTTCTCCTATTATAACTTTAAACCCTAGTTTGTAGAGGCACACATTATGTCGACAGCCTTCAACAGTGCGCTTATTTTTTTGTTTTGCGGTTTACTTTACTTCCTTTTTTACGCTTTTATTTTTGGAACAATTCTTAGGTTCACCTTAAGGTGAACGAGCATATTCACTCCTATTATCAATTAACATACTTTTACTTAATAAATTTATAATTCAATGGTCCATATCTTAAATAAGCCTTTAAAGATCATCTGTGTAAAAAATCAATAGAATCAGAAATGAGTTTTTCTATTGGAACCTCCAAATTTGCTCACTTGACCTCTATGCTTTTTGCACCTCCTATCAAATTTTCAAATACTAAATTTACTCACTACACCTCACTAAAGTTTCTTAAATAACCTCACTCATATAATTTGCAAACAAACTATTATCTTTAAAATAAAATAAAAAACTTAGTCATTTCAATGATTAATTACTCTATAATCTTAATTACATGTCTATTCCTTAATCAGACAACATAAATCACTTATCCAATAAAAAAAATCAAAACTAATTTCTAATCAACAAGAAAATAACATGAACTATATATTGTGTGATTTTTTATTTTAAACTTTTATTTTCTTTTAGTTGTGCAAAAAAAAAAGTGTAATCATTTTTTTCTTAATGTTTTGTTTTTCTCTATTTTCTGCACCTCATGATTAATTATTTAATTTTTTTTAGTTTTTTTTTTTTATAAATGCTAGCTCTTTTTTTTTTTTTTTTTCCAAATATAATAGACAGACTTAGATTTAGGTTATAATATGATTGATTTTGCTCTCCCTCACAATATGCGTTCAACATGTAGATCATATATTTTTATGTCACATTATCTTAATCATAGTTTTGTTCTTATTAAATATTTATGAATGTTTTAATGAGTATGTAGTGAAATTGGAAAATGAAAATAGATAAGGAAAATAATAAAGAATGCAATCTGATTATTATTGAATTGGAAAGTCTAGAGAAATAAAAATAATATTTTTTTGATATAATTATTGTCCTTAATAGTCATTTTATAGTAGGTTATATATGTAATTTAATAATTCGATTATGAATGAGGTCAAGTGAGCAGATTTGGAGGTCTCAATAGAAACACTCATCAGAAATCGTTTAATTACCTCATTGAATCAAATAAATAGATGGCTCTAATACTACTTACTACTATTATGATGAACCGTCCATGTATTTCATAGAAATGAATAACTAAATGGTCTTCAATTTGATTGGGTTTTTACAGATCGATAATCTTTGTATTATGTTATACAACATGAATGGATAGATTAGAAAATTATAAAGTTATTATGCCTTAATCGCAAGAGATGGTGAATATGCTTATTCACCCAAGGGGTGAACCTAAGAATTGTTCTTATTTTTGAGTAATGGTAATTGGTTGTCCATGTGTAACCTTATATCAAACTCAATGGTTTTCCTTTAACACTAAAAGACGTCCATTCTACACTTCTTTGATGCTTCATGCCTCGCTGAGATATTGCATTTTCCCTTTCAAAAAAACAAAAGATATTGCATTTTCTTTTAAAAGGTGATGAAAATGGCTTTTTGATTCTTTGCAAACTATGTTACGACCCATACCAATATTTATTGGTTTACTGGCTATTTGAAGTATTGGTATGAAAATTAATAGTCTGGAAAAGTCCAGACACTGTCTGGACGATTTTCCCAAAACCAAGAGATTATATCAATTCAAAACGTCTATTGCCCCCCCAATAGACATTCAAAACTTTTTTTTTCTTTCCTTCTGCCCCATTACTTAAAAAAAAAAAAAAATTCTGATTTGGGCACCTAGAAAATGCTCTGGGCACCCAAGTCAAGAGCCGGACCAAAAATCACTGGATCGAATCACCTCCGGAGCTCGCTGCCGACCTCTCTCACCTCCAGTCCTCGTCGGAGTAGCCACCAGCTCTTTTCTCTTCCTCACCTACTTCGCCCCCCACATCCACCTCGTCGTGTCGAATCGTGCACCGAAGCTCAACGTCGATTTCTTCCGACTTGAAGCTCGACGTTGCTGGCCGGCACGTTTTCCTGGTACGACGGGTCACCTGACCTCTATACAAAGCTCGAGGAAGCTTGAGAGAGAGAGAGAGAGAGAGAGAGAGAGAGAGAGTGGCAATGCTGTAATTTATTAATTAGGCTGAGGGTAAAATTGTCATTTAGTGTTAAATTGTGTAGGTGGAACAAAAATATGTTGCTGGAGTAAGTGGGCTAATCTTTTCTTATTTTGGTGCTTTGGGTCAAGGACCCTATTAGTTAGTTAGTCTATAAATATGTCCTTTCATCTTTTCCAAGTGCAAACCAGATTCATCAAACTAAACATAGATTTTATTATGGGGTTATCATCTCTATGTTTAGCATTTGCGTCAATGTTTATCCTTTCAAAACTTTTATTGTCACATCTTGTGGTGGCTGACTCTTTGCAGTCATATACTCCTCATTGTCATGATGACGAGATCTCTGCCTTGCTGCAATTCAAGCAAAGTTTTGTCATTGATATGTCTGCTTCACGTTATGAGGGTGCTTATCCAAAGATTTCTTCATGGAAATCAAACAGCAATTGTTGCTCATGGGACGGGGTCGAGTGTGACGAGGAGACTCGTCATGTGACTGGACTTGATGTTAGTAGCAGTTGTCTCTATGGCTCTATCAACTCCAACAACACCATCTTCCGCCTTGTTCATCTTGAGAGCCTCAACCTTGCTGACAACAAATTCAATTCCTCTCAAATTCCTCCTACTGTTAGGAACTTTCCAAAGCTCAGGTATCTCAACCTCTCTCATTCTCACTTTTCTGGTCAAGTCCCATATGAAGTTTCACAATTGACCAAGTTGTCATCCCTTGATCTATCTAAAAATTATGTGTTTTCGAATGAAGAATTGTTAAGAAGCCTAGCTCAAAATTTAACTGGCCTAGAAACACTTGATATTTCTTTCATTAATATATCATCCACAGTACCTAATATCTTGGCCAATTTGTCACATTTGACATCCCTCGCCCTCCTAGGATGCAGCATGTTCAGCAAATTACCATTTTCTCTTGGTAATCTCAGACATCTCATCTTTTTGGGGCTTTCATTTAATGAGTTCAATGGCCAGATTCCTTCTTCATTTGCGAATCTTACCCAACTTGCAACACTTCGTCTTGATCAAAATCAATTATCTGGTCCAATCCCATCTAGTCTAGGTAATCTTGGCAAACTTACTGCTCTAGATCTTAATTTCAATAAATTTCAAAGAGAGATTCCTGAGTCATTATTCAATGTAGCAAGTCTCAAGAGACTTCTTCTAGCTTATAATAATCTCAGTGGTACAGTGGAGTTCCTCAAATTTCTTAAGCTACCAAATTTAAAGTGGCTAGATCTAACTGGTAACAACTTGGATGTGATCACTGAAACCAGAACTATGAATGCATCTAGCATTCCAAGGTTAGAGTATCTAGGATTGGGTTCGTGCAATATAAGAGAGTTCCCAAATTTCCTAAGATATCAAGATACATTAGGGTACTTGAATCTTTCTCGTAACGGAATGCATGGCCAAGTACCAAAATGGATGTGGAACACAAGCAGAGAGTCTTTGGAGATGTTGGACATTTCTCATAACCTCCTTTCAGGCTTTGACCAGCCTCCGGTTGTCCTTCCTTGGGTTGAACTAGATGGGCTAGATCTTTCGTTCAACAGACTTAATGGGCCATTGTTGGTACCTTCGTTACAATCCATGGAATTCTATCATATTTCAAACAACAAATTAACTGGAGAAATTTCACCTTTGATTTGTAATGCGAGTTCTCTTATTTCCCTTGATGTGTCAAATAACAATTTGAGTGGTATGCTTCCACGGTGTCTGGAAAACTTCAGTAATCTTCAAGTTTTATGTGTTGGAAACAACTCTTTTCATGGCACTCTTCCTCACCTAGGCACCAATGGAAGCCGTTTGATAATGATTGATGTCAGTCGTAACCAACTGCAGGGGAAATTACCGAGGTCATTGGCGAATTGTTTGACGCTCCAGTCTCTCGTTCTGTCAAGCAATAAGTTCGATGATGTATTCCCCGTTTGGCTGGGAACTCTTTCAGAATTAAAAGTTTTGGCAATGAGGAATAGTGGGTTCCACGGTGCTATTCCGAGACATCAAAGCAATCATGATTGTTTCCCCAATTTGCGCATCCTTGATCTGTCTCATAATAATTTTACCGGTCAGTTTGCATTTCAATTCATCCTCTCTGGAGAATCAATGAGAGGTATCCATCTAAACGGATCGGAGTACATGACAACATTTGGATTCACCATTTTTGACAACCGGCAAGATTGGTATCTTATGGCTAGTTACAGTTATGAGTACTCAATCACGCTGATGAATAAAGGTTTAGAGAGATACTTCCAAAAGATTCGTGAAGACTTTATGGCCGTCGATCTGTCGAGCAATAGATTTGAAGGCAAGATTCCAGAATTTATTGGGAACCTAAAGGGGCTTCGCTCACTTAATGTATCCAGTAACATTCTAAGTGGCCGCATCCCACCATCCTTGGGGAACTTGACAAATCTTGAAGCTTTGGACCTTTCACATAACAACTTCTTGGGTGAGATTCCTCCATCACTGTTGCAGCTTTCATTCCTCCAAAAATTCAGCGTCTCGCACAACAATCTCACAGGTCAAATACCGGTTGGAAACCAGTTCAGTACCTTCGACATCACTTCATATGAGGGTAACCCAGGTTTGTGTGGATCTCCATTGCCAAAGAAATGTTCACGTCCCGAGGGGCCTGAACTCCCACCTTCAACAGCAGAAGAAGATGGAGTTGAGTTGGATTGGAAATTTGCTGCGGCGGGGTTAGTGAGTGGGTTGGTGGTCGGAGTTGTTCTTGTAGACTTTGTGATCACGAGGTTCAGTGAGCGGTTCATTGAGATTGTAGCATTGCTGATCAGACTGATGAAAAGGATGAGAAGGCCCAGAAGTTGAGTGACCGATCAGACCATATATGTGGCTCTTTGTTGTTGTATGCCTTTTTTTTTCCTTTTCTTTTTCTTTTCCGAAAGGCTTGTTGTTTGTTTTGTTGAAGAAAGGCTTGTCGTTTGTTATGTGTAGTAGATTTATACACGAGGTTTTGTAATATTAAAGTATGAATAACTTTGGAATTTTTCTTAAAGGGTTCCGTAATTTCCTGTTTATAACTTTACATTTGATACTAATCTTGAGATCAAAAAGCGTTTGATACTAAGCTTGAGATCAAAAAGAGGTATATGCACGTTCTAGATACAGGCAATTCCATGCGTCAAATGCTATCAACATAATTTCCCAAATGTTCAAATAGTAAGCTGACAAGAGATGCATCACACCACTGATTTGCAATATGACCAGCTCGCTTGAGTTGAGCGAAGCAATGTATCACTCATCAAAGGCCCAGTTTGGGATTGCTGTGCTGCGAGAAGAAGCACTTCTGATGTTGCTGCGAGAAGAATCACTTCTGATATTGCTGCGAGAAGAAGCAGCTGATGTGTTTGGTAAACTGTTTTTAAAAGTGCTGTGTGAACCAAAAGCAATTTCTGAGTGTTTGGTAAATTGTAAGTAAAAAGTGCTTTGGTTTGGTATAATTACCAAAATGGGCATAGATGATAAAAGATGCTACTAAACTACATAACTTTGTTTTATGATTATGTAACTATATCAAATTAAATAATTTCTCATGTATTGTCCTTGTACACTAGTTTAAATTATCAATTCATCACTTTTATCTCAATATGTATATTAATTCTACAAATTATATAAACAATTTTAGTTTTTTGTAATTTGTTTGCTTATATATTGCTTCGATCAAATAAAAGATTACATTAAACCCTTAAATATTATACAAATGAGTTGAGAATATTACACAAAACATGCCCCCACCATGGTATACGGGAAACATTACACAAAATGTATTAAAGTCAATACAACTTTGCAACTAAATGCTAAGTAGATGCATTCATTAGACTTTGTGCAATTGTATTTCTTAACATCTCCATTTCTTGTCTTCCCGGACCATCTTCTTCATATGCATTGTCTTCCATCTCTTCATTGTTGTCTTCACGAAATTTGCGATACTCTGGATTGATCTACAAAAGAAGAAGACAAGAGAAGCTAGTTACTTATAATAATATTGATTACAAAGATTTCCAGCAAATACAAACAATAAATATATCTCTAATCAAATATATCTCCATCGATAAATTTATTTCTTAAACTTGAATAAGCACAGCTCATAAGCACAGTTCAAAAAATAATTGATAAAGTGAGGGTACCATCATCTCAAAATGCAATTCATATTTCATACCTACTTGACATAAAATGAATTGCTAATTACTGCACTGGTCTGGGGGTAAATAACAACTTATGTACTATATGCAGAGCAATGTATGAGTAAGACTGTAATTTGACCACCTAGAACAGTAGCTTCTAATGTAATGATCAGAAATACTGCTAATATGCCTGAATATTATTCGAATACTGTGGTCCATGATACATAACCGAGATATTCCTATTGAGAATAAGAACAGTATCATCAGTCAGTCACTTATGCCATCTTATTCCTATTTAGTCTTTGGTAGAGTGCCTCTCACATCAAAGTTGCAAGGAATTATTTGAACCAGAAAAGAATGCAAAAATCTTTCGAATATATTAATCCTACAAACCATGTAACCTACGTTCAAAAGCGATACGATGACAGAATGAAAGGTATTAAGAGCAGAATATCAATTAGGACTAATTCCCAGTAAAGAAAAGCTTGAGAAATGTCATTTGGGATTATGCCATATCAACAAGATGTGGGTACAAAAGCTCACGAAAAGCTTTCCCTCGTAGAAAAATCCCCCACTTGAAAAATTGATATGCTTCCATAGAAACCCAAGAAAGAAAAAGGAAATGTACATAATTTCCCATTAATTTGCAGGAATCCATGATGTTCTTCTCAAACACTCTAAGAATGACCTATCTTTGTATCTCTGCAACACCATAGCTATCAAATTCTAATGGGGAGCACTATTCGGTCCAATTCACAAGGAGTTATATCAACAGTGTGCAGTAGGTGGATAAGAAGCAATCGTGGCAGGCACTTCAGATAAATATGCAAGTATAATGATGTTGACGTTTGAATGATTTGATGAAAGAGTTTTAGGATTGTCAACCTTGTGAATTTTCACAAAAGATAGGAAAACTGGAGAACAGTAGCTTATAATGTAATGATCAGAAATACTGCTATTCAGAAGAAGAACACTAGAATAAGAACACTGGAAAACTGGAACACTAAAAAAAAAAAAAAAATCCCAGGTAGCATCATAAGCCCAGAAAATTATCAAACTATGAAATTGTGGAGAAACTGGAATTGAATTGAAAGAGTGAAAAAAAAAATTCCCATGTAGCATCATAGAGGCCCAGAAACGAAATCAAACTATGAAATATGTGGGGGGACTGGAGTTGAATTGAAAGACTGAATCTTACCCTATCTCTGCCTGCCAAAATTTAGTACCCAGAATACTACAAATCGACCAACTAGAGAAACAGGGCCGCAGCTCTTGTTTCGATCTGTGACTGCTTGTTCTGCAGGGGATGTATATAGAGAAAAGTAAGAACTTTAGAGGAGAAAATAAGAAGAGCAGCGAATCGATTCAGTTTCATCAACATACTATAAATTTGGGGAGAGATGGAGAAGGAGGACTTACAGTGAGAAGATGTTGGAGAACAGATCGATCTTGGAAGATATCTTGACGGCAGCCCAGATAGAGAGAGAGAGAGAGAGGTGGTGACAGAGCGATCTTGGAGCGCAGAACGATCTCTCGAGAGTTGTTGGAGCACCGATCGAGCTCTCTCCTATGTGTTGACGGCAACCCGCGTCCCAGTGTGTCAAGAGAGAAAGAGAGAAAACCCTATTGGCAATGTAATTGTTACAAAAGGATGAGGACATTATTCGTCATTTCGTAAATTTCATTAAACAAACACTGTTCACTCCGTGTTTTCCCAGAATCAGAATCCAAAAGCTACTCCGAATGTGCTTCTCACTTTTAGCTTCCATGAGAATCAATTTAGCCTAAAAGCAGCTTCTATAAAATTTACCAAACACTATACATTATGCCCAAAAGCAGAATCTATCTCAAAAGCAGGTCTAAAATCTATCCCAAACTGAGCCAAAGTAACTTTGGACACCATTTATTTATTTTTATTACATAAGGGTGTTGTTAAATGAACTCAGCAACCAAAATTCACCCCATGCTTTCCACCATTACCCTTAAACAAAAAGGGAAAGAACAAAAAAAGCCTGCAATACACCGGCCTCCTCTTCAAAGTTCCCGAACAACCAAATTCACATTACCTAGCTATCGTTTTCCTTCCTCCATATGGGAACATTACAAGAACCATCTAGGGAAAATCCAGTCGATTAGCCATATAGTTATTAAAATATTTATATTCGCTTGATCACCAGAACAAACTAATGAGATACCTTAGACTCCTTAGAGCTTCAATTGAGCTTCGTTGGTGGAGTGAACAAAAATCCTATATAGTTGGATCTATTGAAGTATGTACATGAAGAAATACCCTAAACACATTTTTTTTCTTGTTCAAGGACCCTAACGCTCATTGAAGCACCAATATGTCACGTCTGTTGAATTCCATAGTCAAAAGGCATTAGCAGATTCACCTCGAGCATTTCCCTTGGCAGAAGTAACATTGATGTCACTGATAACTGGCTGGCGGATCACCTCATTGTTGTTGATGATCTCGGCACCCTCTTGAAGTTTACACTTTTTAAGATGAGATTCAGTGATTCAAGATGGCTTCTCACTAGACCCAGTTTCAGTGGCCCCATTCTCAACAGGCAGCTCTTCCTTGTTGCAACTTGATGTTGATGAGAACTTGAGCAATGGTTCTGGGTACACAACCATCGCATTGCCAACTGACTCTGAATCCTGACTAAAATCTGAATCATTTATCATACAACCACGAATGCCGTCCAAGGTGGAAGGATTATCAGCAGACAGATTGTGCTTACTTGTGTTTCCATTCTCACTTCCGATTTCCATTCTACCATTTTCTAAAATGATACCTGAGGTTTCAGCCAGTACAACCATTTCTGATTCAACAGGCATAGATGCAGATGCAGAGGTCTTGTTATAAACGGTATTGTCAGGGGATCTTTTGGAAATAACAGTAGGTGCAATATCGATATCATGGCTGTGATTACCATTAGGATTGGTTAATGGGCAATGCTCCACAAAGTCCATTCCGTCCACACTTTCAATTTCCATGCTCTCATTTTCTATGACACCTGAAGCTTGTGGTTCAACAGGCACAGATGAAGATGGGGAGGTATTGTTATATACTGTATTGTCATCACATACTTTTGAAATAACGGCGGGATTGACTTCATGGCTGTGGAGATCATTAGAATGGGGTACTGTGTATTGCTCCACAAACTCCATTGCTGAACAAGGGATATGAAGGGAGAGTGGATCCGTACTCATCACATTTTTTTCACAATTTTCATGTAACATATCATCCTCATATTCACTTGACTTAGCGAGAGGATCATCTGCGGGAAGCAGATCTTCAGTTTCTGTGTTAAACAAGGGCCTCTGTCTGCTTCGTGAGAGGACACCACCAGACACAACCTCATCAACAGAATGTAACCCAGGTGGAGAAATACAGATGGATGATGGGTCAACATCCATCTCAGAAGAAGTGATTTCATCTCCACAACCCGCATTATATATACCATTTCCACATGCAACCAGACTACTTGTTTCAGTACCCACAGCAACATGCTCATCCGCACAACTATTCTCATTATGAGATAATACTTCTTCAATTACTGGGCCCTCATTTACTAATTCTAGATCTTTATCAGCGAAAGCTGCCTGATCCGTTGTGCTATTGCTGCTTTCCAAATTAGGTCCATTTAACTGATTCTGTACAAAGACCGCTAAAGAAACAGCGTGATCACGAATTAAAGAATCATGAGGTGGGCAATGGAGCATATCAAGCAAGGCCTGGTGGAACTGCAATATGCTGACAGATGGCACGGGATGACTTCTTTTCCTGCAGACACTAATAACCTTGAGTATATGCTCACACAGGTTCCCCATTTCTGCCCAACTGCAGTTGCAAATACTGAATTGTGAACCGGGGTTCCAAACAACATAAGCCTTTTCTTGATCAACCCGGTCCGTTACTTTTGCACATGTACCTTCAATGACAACATTAGAGTCTGGAATCTCCAAAGCTGTTCGCCAAGATGTTAAACCGCTCACCCACTCATTTTTCCAGTATCGTGCAAAATCATCCTTCTCAGAGCATTCATCAAGCCAGAAATAGGAATGCACTTGGGTACCCAGCTTATCAACTAGCCAATCAACTCTTTTGTAGACACAGGGTTTCTTCTCATTTAATAACCTAAGCTTGAGTTGGTTGTGGTAGAATTCCATTGCTGCACATGTTTCCTGGCTAGTGAGAGGAAGACTTTGTAATGCAGTAGTCCACTTCCCTAAGTCAAAATAAATTTTCTTAAATGAGTATTCAGAATAAAGCAAAAAAAGAGGCTCTTACAGGAGAGAAGGAGATAAAGAAAACAAAACGACCACAGAAGCCCCACTGTACTTAAAAACCTTCACCTCATACAATAACTTGATCTTTTATAAACTAAACATATATACATAGTAAACAGCATTCACGTATGAAGAGACCAAAACATACACACATGCCCACAGTCATTATTATAAGTAATTAAAATGTATGACTGTGCATACATATGTATGCATGTATGTAGGTATAAGTATGTGTACATCAACCAGTATGTATGCAAGATAATCTTCTGTTCAGTTGGCAGGGCAGCTAGACATGAATTTATGTTGTGATCCAATTACTAGACATGCAGGTCAGCTTATATCATAGGGTAAAATATACCTCTACTTAAGATGATAGTGACCAACCTATTCTAGGATACCAGGTTGCCTTAAAGTAATCCACAAAATCTGATGCATCAACAAAATCTTCCATGAAATCCGCAAACAAACCATCTGTTCCTCGTTGTTGACATATGTTATCTACTGCCTGATGAAGCCTTCTTGATATTGTAGCTCGCGTCTCGTCCTCCAAACATTTCTTTACCAAGTTCTTATGCCATCCATGACGAACCCGCCAAAAGCTTATTAGCACCGAGCACTGAAATACATCCCTGCATTCAATGAAAATAAAGGAATTCCATTAGCTTCAACTCATCAATTGAAACAAGAAAAAGAAAAACAGCTCCAGATTAGTTCAAATAGTTGCCTGTATTGCTACTGACCCAAACCCCAAAAGGAAACCTCATTAAATAAAGAAAGAATATTTTTCAGCCTTCAACTTCGAAATTAAACATCCTTTGACAAGGTATATATCTTATGAATCTTAAATCAATCGTTGTCAAAACCATATGCACTAAAACACACAATCCTGGTACATCAACTAAAACTCTGAATGAATAAGCACCTGGACCCTATTATTTAGCAGGAAAGAGGAAATCTACAGTTCTAGGTAGTATCATGAAGTTTCAAGATTGGGCATTGATTTCAAGAACCTAGACCACCTGCTTATCATATCCAAACTGAAAGCACATACGTTTTCCTATAAGTAAAATACTGAAATTGAGTACATCACAACCAGGTTAATCAAGAAATGATAGTTGGTTTCACATTGCCACTTTCATAGAAAAAGATCTATGGACTGCTTTCTAGGAAACAGAACAGTAGCTTATATGATCATCTATTGTCAGCTTGAAGTTTAAACAATGACTGAGCACCTGATAGTGTGTACATCAGCCTGAGGATCATCCACTATGAAGCCAGCCAACTTCCATGAAGTATCTTTCGTCTGAACTCTATTGTAAAGAGCTCTCATCCATTTATGGGTATCAGAACTTGCAAATTTTGGACTCACTATCCATGCTACCGGAATGGCCTTGTTGTCTTGGTTAAATACAAGGAGACTGTGAACAGGATACTAGATAGCATTCCAACATGAACATGGTCAGTTTCTCATTTTATTAACAATACTAATTAACAAGAAAAGGTTACAAACTAAACTGACCTTTAATTTGTTTGTTCCAAACCTTGAATCAGAGGCTATAAGGCTGTGATTGCCAAAGCGAATCATCTGTTGCAGCTGCCAGTCTGTTTGAATGCCCAAAGTGAAAGGGTCCGTCTCGGAGAAATCCTCATAGAAGAAAATGATATTCTGATGGTTTTCCACCCACATGCCGATGCTAACTGCATCATCCGCATCCAATTCATATGTAGAACGTCGAATGATCCTCTCCTGTCTGCGAACGTACCTATGGGTTAAGAGGTCATCACGATTACATGGACCACCCTGTCTCTCTACAGATTCAGCATGTCTCTGCATTATGGTCTCCACGGAGACCCCCACATATAGCAAAGATAGCACACGAAGGCGTAGATCCTCAGAGATGTATGGGGCAAACATAGCGCGCGTTCCAGAAGCCATCTTATCTTCAGGGCCATGGCATGGCAACCCTTTCTTATCCACATGCTTAACAGAATTATATACAAGAAGCGCTACTGACGGTTCAACAATTAAGCGTTTCACCATAAAGTGGCAGGTACAACCTCTCTTGGTGTTTGGTCGACCAGAATTTTTCTTCTTTGGGACATAATTAGTCCTACTGGGTCGTATGGAGCCGCCCATCCTGTGGTCATCAGGACCAAAGGAACACCAATATCTACACATTGAAAAGAAGTCAAAGTTAAGCCAGAAGGATGCAGGAACACTAGCTACAATGGCCATATAAAAGAAAAAAATAAGAACTTACAGAATATATTCAAGGATGCCATCAACCTTTGGTTTGCAATTTGTCTTTGCCTGCCGCCGCCGCCTCGCTTCAACATGAAATCTCGTCGGACACTCTTTGTTCGAAGATTCACCCCTCACAAAAGCATCAACTCTGGCATAGGGGATCACAGCAACTCTATCTTTCTTGTCACGCCAACCTTCCACCTTCGACCAGACAAGATCAGCAGCAGAAAACTCCAAAGCCGGAGGATTCTGTACAGGAAGAGACAGAATCTCATCCCATCTAGCCATCTACAATGCACCAAAGAGAACTAACACATTTAAAAACAGATCACTAATACAAAGTTCATTCTAGCAGAACACTCACCACAAAAGTTTCCAACTTCAAACTAAAGTAGTTCGGCCTATAATACTACTGAAATCAGCTGGAAATCAAGTAAACCATACAGTCCAACTTGTTGAAATTGGCTGTTCCAATCCTACTCGCAACTCGTATCCCATTCATCTAACAATAGTCAATCGAAAACTCACCAACTTCGTAAAAATTTAGGCAAGCTACCTCAATTGAAGTCACCTCCACCTTCCCAAAATCATATTTAATGCATAATAAACGCTTCTCATTCATAACAAACCTTCTATGGAGCTCAATTACAAACACTATGTAGGTTTATTCAAACAATTACAGGCAAACTATCATAAAAATTCCATTAATTCAGTCCGTAAAGAAAAAAGTCGAGAACTTTGGGCAAACTAGTGCAGTTCCAGAAAATTGTCTGGAAAATTTTCATTTTTTTTTGGTTGTAGTGAACTCTCTGGAAGCAAACAAAGTCGAAAAGCAAAACCAGAAGCAGATAATTGAAGCTTTCGAAGATGAAGAGAGAGGTATTGGGAGAGTTAGGGTTAGGGTTACCTGCAAAAGAGAAGGCGAAATAGGGAGGGAAACCGGCGCTGCCTATCAAGATTGAAACAGACGGAGGAGGGGAGGACTGAACCCCTAAAACCCTTCCTTTCTCATTTTCTAATGATTTTGGTCATTTTATCCTAACTTTACAGTATTTGCAAAACAGGTCCATTATTGTCTATAATTCTCTTACGGGGACTAGGACCTGAATTTTGGTAAAAATAGCCCCGGTAATTACGTACACAATTATTTAAGTTGAATTTGCATTGAAACAATTAGGATACCGAAACTGGACTAGACCAATTGGCAAAGATGAAGAAGGAGGATATTTTATCGGAGGATAATTGCGGCTCTGTTGTCTCTGTTTTCTTTCATTGCTGGCAATCTGGTTTCCAAGTGAAATTCCGAAGTGTTACGTTCACCTACCGTACGTATGAGTTTTAAGAGGTTGCCCTAGCCTAAGTAGGATGTCAATGGGAAAGGACTTCCAAGTATACAAGTTCAAAATTGAATTTCCTTTAGATTTCAAATTATGGGAGACCAAAGCAGGATTGGCTTTCTATATATGCTCAAATTGATATAAAGTCCATCCGCCAGCCGGCTCCATTTTTCAGTTTACTCACAATCTACATTAAGAAGACCGCCGGTGGGTGGATGTTGTGTGGTCATATATATGTGGCTATACTATATTCCATTCGGTTTCGGTACAATAATAAGACGGCTCAGCGAGGCTGGCATTGGCTTACCGCCACCTTCCAATATTTGTCTTGTTAACTTCGAGTTTGAATATCAAATTGGGAGTATCAACTACACTGGGGTTCATGTAGTAATGCCGGAGTTTGATGAAGATGATGGCGTATTTGTAACTTGTGCATAATATATCACAATATTATGGTTTCCTTGACTCTCATTGGTTTGAGTTTGACTGTTTTGAATAGACCTGTAAATGGACCAGATCAAAATCCGCTACGGGTATGCTTGCACCTTATAATCCAAGTCTCCTTTATCTGAGGGAAAACTATGATTTTAGTGAAACCAGTGCGCAATTGGGTGAGTATTCTTTCCTGATTACTGATTTGGACATGTAGTTGGTATTGTGATTGTTAGAGCAACGCTTAAATATGATT
This sequence comes from Rosa lucieae, assembly GCA_024704745.1. Lineage (NCBI taxonomy): Eukaryota > Viridiplantae > Streptophyta > Magnoliopsida > Rosales > Rosaceae > Rosa > Rosa lucieae. The sequence goes on along the minus strand of CM045496.1, from coordinate 86,450,421 downwards.
TAATTTGGTGGATTCTAACCTCTGTTCGATATGAGTGCTTCTTTGGCTTCTGTTGTTGTTTTGGGGGTTACAAAATGGGGAAAAAGAATGAGGTTTTTGAAAGAGCATTGGGTGGGGGAAGCAACCTTTTGTGTTCTTTACCCTTATCTCTGTTGGCTCTCCGAATATATAACAAAGCTTGTCGATTCCTAGTGAAAATTAGGAGAGTGTGGAGGTTGTTTCTATTCTGCTTGTTTCAGATAAACTTGAAAGGAGAGCATGGAGTTTAGAGTCTTCTTGTTCAGTAGCTTCTTCTTTATGGCAAAGTCTCTTCAAGGAGGCTAGTGCAAGTTTGAGTGATCCTCGTTCATGTCAGGCATTATTCTGCGAGGGAGTGTATTTTTTTGGGAGGCGAGAAAAGGGGTGAGGTTTTGGATAGATGTGCTATGTTGGCAATGTTCTGGGCTGAATGGATGGAAACGAATATGAGCAAACAAAAATTGTGAAGGGTGGGAGGTAGAACAGATATGGTTGTTGTTTATAATCGAACAAATAACAGATATATTCTCATTTAAATAATTATTTTCTTTTCCATTTCAGTTATCTACCTTCAGGGTTGAATTGCCTTCAAAGGGGCTTTCTTTGCCACCGTGGTCGTCCAGTTTGTAAGTACAGTTACAAACCTCATATGATGTAACATTCTAAGTTAAAATGTCTCTCTGAACATTCTGTGACAACTTCTTTTGTATCTTTGCACAGATTCTAACTTCATGATTAACTGCAGTGGTCCTCGGACTACGTTATCCAATGGAATTGTGTATGAGACGGACACTGAGCCCCTTGGTCCAGCTACATATTATGTGACTGACACAAACAGATGGGGAGTTAGCAATGTCGGTCTTAACACACGGTTTGTGGGTAATAGTTCTTCATTTTGTTCTCCTCCATAAGGAGTATGAAATATCTATACCAAGCAGGAATTTACATGAACTAAGCTGTCATGAAGCTTTCAATAATATTAGTTGCCTCAAGTCAGCTACGATAGCATATTCTAATTTAAACTCTAAAAATTAAACATTCTTAGTAATCACACCAAGGTTCTCATCAAGTTTGTGCATAGATGTCTTGAACGCTAAAAATTGTCTAGTCAAGAATGGAAAGTTCTATTTTACACTACCTTTGTCAAGATATTATCCACCTGTTGATTATCTAGCATCTTGTGTGAAATGAAAATCTGTCCTCACTCAAGCTTTTACCTTTAACTTAATTCTTGTTAATCAATAATGCCAACAGCTGCATCATATTGACTGGGACCAACAATCCAAAGCATACAATATCCACACCATGCTAAAAAGGCCTTCAAACGACATGCATCAGACGACATAAGTTTTGTTTTATGTCGTCTGAGTTTTTCAGACGACATAATTTTTTTTTTCTGTTGTCTGAATATACACTAAAACCATACTGGTTTAATTTGGAAAAATGGTGAACATTCAGACAACATATTTGTGTAGTTGTAGAAAGTGGTGATTTCCTATCTCAAATTTGGATAAATGGTGAGCATTCAGACAACACATTTGTGTAGTTGTAGAATGTGGTGATTTCCTATCTCAAATTTGGAGGGATATCCAAAAGTTGATTGAGTCTTTTCCCTCTCAAATAGCCACGCCCTAGTTACATTCAGACAACATTTAAATGTTGTCTAAATGTGGAGGCTGTTTTAAAAAATTTTGAGTTATTTTGACTTGTGTTTTTTGACCTCTATCCCTCACAAATTATAAGTGATTTTCTCTCCTTCTCACTCTACTCTCTCAACCAGACCTAGAACCTGCGACGTGTGCTTTTTGACCTCTATCCCTCAAACTCATCAGCTTTCTCAGCTCTCTAAGATCTCGATTCTCACCTCGATTCTCACTCTCTCGATTATTCTTCTTAGCCTCTCCTTCTTCTTCTTTGGTCTCTATTTCATCTTTCGCGTTCGGATTATGGAGCTCTCCAGCAACTAGTAGAGCTCTCTAGAATTTCGATTGGGATCTTCTAGGCCATGTCGAGTCACCGAAACCCTCAAGGCAACACCAATAGGCAAGCCAGAGGAAGCAAGGGTTTCGCCAAAACCCAAAAGGTCTTCGTCCCCAAAAATCAAGGCCAGAATCGTCCCAGAAGCCCTAAATCCCCAAATCCCACTCTCTCTGCCTTTCTTCGGCAATCGCCCTCCCAACCGTCCAATGTCGAAGTTTCAAGTGCTGCTGCTTCTGCGCCGCCGGAGAGTAGTAGTAGTAGTAGTAGTAATAGGGTTCAGATGGGAGAGAGAGGTGAGTGGGTGTCGACCAAGGGAAATTTCTTGAATTACTTGCCCCAAGATGAGGCAGTTGCCGCTGGCCTCGGCGTCGACGAAGGTGGATTGGACGCCGTGGAGTCTCAGAGAGTCGTCGATTTTCTCAATAGAGAGCTTTCTTGACTGCTCAAGCTAAACCTTAAGGAATTTTGGAAATAAGGTAATGGTGGATTTGTCTTGTCATAATTTGATGAAAGAACAGTTAGGATTTATGTTTTCTAATTTTTTATTTTTGTTTATTGATCTCTAGCTGCTGTTGTTCTTGGTTCACATTATTGCCAGTGGCTAGTGATACTTCCTTGCATGAATTTCTGGAGAGCTTCCTACAATTTCAGAACAGGTGGTGTGATTTCCCTCATCCTGGATCCAAGGACATGTGGCAGGGGTCATTATAGGGGAATTAGAACTAAGCCGTTGTGTTTTTATGGTATTGTATCAAATGTAAGTTTAGCTTAAGCTTTGACCTGTAGTGTATGTCAATGGGTAATCTCAGTTGGGTTGTTTGGATCGTCAAGAAGGATTCTTTTTCAAGTTTCGGAATTGGGTATGTTGAGTTGTCTGTTCATAAGAGAAAGCAGTAAGATTGGGATGCTAGATTTGCTATTTTTTTTAGTAATGTGGTTGTTTGTGTGGGTTTCGGCTAATTTAAGGGCCTTTCTTGGTTCTTGTTATAGCCGAAAATGTAAATGGATGGAAGTTGTGCTTCCAGATTTGAAAATGTTCATGACATTTGACTACTATCAATTTGTACTATTTTCTTTCAAAAAAACAAAAATCAACAAAGGTGATGACTTTGTGGGTTTGTTTATGGTATACTTGTAATGGGTTTTGTATTGCGTAGTTATTGAGTGTTATTGACTGTGAATTGAATACCACATTGACTACATGCTAGGAATCCAAATGAGAAACTTTTGGCTGACTGACCTGGTTTTCAGTATTGTTTTCTCTTGACTATATGTGTTTGTGATCTTGTATTGTCTTGTGAATGTTACTTACATTGACTGCAACAGACAGTTGTTTTGCAGATCTATACCTTCAGATTCTTCACCCTGAAGCTTACTGGTTTTGACTAGGATTGTGCAAAATCTTGCTACACTTGGTTCACATCTTTTGCTGTTTCTTCTGTTGTAGGATAGTGAACCTGATATAATTGATGGTGAGGGTGCTGAAACAGGACATGTAATACGCACAACTGTTGGCGGTCGAGGTGGTCAATCTATACAGGTCGGAAGAAAGACTATTTGTATGGAAATTTAATTGAGTAATGTCATTGTAACTTGGAAATGGTGGTTTCTTGTGTCTTTCATGATGTGCATTCTTTTTTCTCTTGTGTGGATTGACAGACAGTGAGTTATATTTCAGAACATGTGGTTGGAACTGGCTCTTTTGGGGTTGTTTTCCAGGTTGGTAAACAATATTTTTCTCTGTTGAATCTATTCTCATTCGATCTTCCAATATATTACAGTGTTGAACAGACTTGAACTTCTGTGCACAAGCGAAATGTAGAGAAACTGGAGAGATTGTTGCTATCAATAAGGTTCTCCGATCCAAGACAAGCATTACAAGAACCGGGAGTTACAGATTATGCAAATGTTGGATCATCTAAACATTGTTTCCCTAAAACATTGCTTCTTTTCAACTACAGACAAAGAAGAGGTTTACTTGAATCTCGTACTTGAATTTGTTCCTGAAACTGTTTACCGTATCCCAAGGAACTATAGCAGGATCAACTAGCGAATGCCTTTAATATATGTTAAACTTTATACCTACCAGGTATGAAGTTATTTGATTCTATAGTTTTCTCTTTTGCGATGTGTTGTTTATCAAAAATTTCTATTGCATGAATCTTGCCTCCATAGATGAGCATATTACCTACGGCCACCAAGTATATTTGGTTCTATGTTCATAATTTCTAATGTTTCTTTGCTTTCATTATTTATACTTGTTTATAGCCCAACTTCTTTTTGGCACAGATCTGTCGGGCACTTGCTTATATACATGGCATTGGCATCTGTCACCATGACATCAAGCCTCAAAATTTACTTGTAAGATTATTTTTCCATATGGATGGTTGCTTTTGTATGACTCTGGATATCCTGTCTGATACCGATTCACTGGGTTCCTTAGCAGAGCCATTGGACACATGACCTATATAAGACTTTTACTGGTTTTACAAAAATTAATTAGAAAATTATATATAAGTGTCAATTTGAGACTTATATTACTCATAAGGCCACCTAAATTTTTTTGTACACTTAAGGCCACTTTAGGGCCCAAAACCATTGACTCATTTTTATGTCATACCTATTTTACCCTCAGCTGTCTCTTTCTTTCTCTACAATTTATCATTTCAGTTTCAGTTTCAATTAACCACTCTCTCTCTCTCTCTCTCGTACGCAGACGAAGACGAACCTCTCTCTAGATCGCTGCAGAAGCTCTCTCTCTAAATCGCAGATGAAGCTCTCTCTCTCATCGAATCAATCTCAATGTTATCTCTGTCATCGAATCAATCTTAGCGTTCTCTATCTCTCATCGAATCGATCTCAGCGTTCTCTCTCTCTACACTCTGTAGTCCGTGAATTGCACACTCTTTAATCAATTATTGAGGTTTGATTCCATCTCTCTACACTCTATTTAGCTTGATTTATACTTTGATTTTCATCATTATGATTTCATTTTTATTTTGATTCGATCTCCGCTTTCTCTCTTTGCACTCTATTTAGCTTGATTTGTAGTTCAACTTTCATTACTGTGATTTCATTTTTGTTTTGCTAAACCTAAATCATGCATAGCTTATAGTTAAAGAAGTTGATTGTGCTATAGAAAAATGTACAGAGAAAGTTACTTATGTAGTGTGTTATTGTTACTGATATAGTTAAGGAATGCAACTAAAACACTGAAATAATTCTACGTCTACTGTTTTGTTATAGATTCTTTGTTTTTTCCACTGGCCTTTTTATTCATATCAAAACTAGAAGCTGATTGATAGAGTTATAGGTTCACGGTGCAGTAACACGCTACTTTCTATTGATTCTTGTCATATATATCTTTGTTCTTCCATTATTTTTTCATTGTTGATTGGATTCAGTAGCTTTATATAATTGTTATAGTGACTTTACCTTAATGTGATAGTAGTTTTTTTTTTTTTTTTTTTTTTTTTTTTTTCTGTTCTATTAACTTTACCTTACTGTGACTTTACCCCACTTGTGTTTGTTTTGTGTTTTCATTCATATCAAAACTGGAAGCTTATTGATAGAGTGATAGGTTTGCAGTGCAGCGACACGCTGTTGTCTTCATTCTTCGTTATAATACCAATCTTTGTATCATGTCTTTGTTTCTTGTTATTTTTTCCTTTTTGATTACATTTAGTAGCTTTGTATAACTCTTATAGTGACTTTACCTTACTTTGATAGTAGCTTTCTTCTCTTCCGCTAGTATTTTTTCAATTTGATTTCAGTAGGTTTTGTGTTTTCATTGATATTGAAAATAGAAGCTGATTCTTCTTCCTCTAATGTGAAATTGCAGTAACTTAGCCATGGATGCAAAACCTTATGTGAGGTGGACGTATATATATGTCCGAGATAATCATGTTCTTTCTTGATATGAAGCATACGTTTGATGATATTGTGAGGGAGGTTTTATGAAGATGCAGCGAGTTCAACTTCTGTGGTGAAGCCTCCATTGGTTAAGAGGTCATTTGGTAAACCTAAATCTGTTCGAATGAAGTATATTGCAGTGCCACAATGAGGCCTATCAAGTGTGGTCGGTGTGATGAGTTGGGGCTCCATAACAAGATAACCTGTATTGCACCAATTTGAAAGCTGGCGGTAGTACATGAACAGATGGAGTATCTTTTTACAACATTAAGATTAGCTTTTTACAACATTAAGAGTAGATTTTGATAACATTTGGAGTATCTTTTACTATATCATCATTTTTTTTACATTGAGTATAGCTTTCACTTATAGTGGCAACTATACATGAACAAATTGAGTATCTTTTTACAGCATTAAGAGTAGATTTTGATAACATTTGTAGTAGCTTTTATAGAATGGGAAGTTCATTTTACTGATGATGTAATAACTTTTACTATATTGGCATCTTTCAACATTTAGAATAGCTTTTGCAATAGTTTTCGAGATTGATGTTGAACCTTGCTGTTTAACTTTGTCATAATTCTGATAGTTTCAATTTGTTGAGAATCTATTGGATGTTTAAACTTTTAAGTTCATTACATTTCTACAATTTCTGCTTTACTCTTTTTTGTTATGTTTTTAAGTTACACAACATTGAACGCAAATGGGCTAAACCTGTTGTAACTTCATTAAGAGTAGCAAGAAATGTTGTAACTTCAAAACAAACCTGGAAATGGACATTTATGTCAAATAAAAAATTTAAAACTAAAAATAACAAAATGCACATTAATTTCCATCCAATATCAAAATTAAACATAAAGCTACTGTTAACAGTTCATAAAGCCACTTTCAATATTTCAAAATACTACTGTCACCCCCACATCATTTTCCATCAAATATCAAATTTGGAAATTAAACAAACATAAAGCTAATGTCCAGACATGAAAAATCTACTTTGATAGACTAAAAAACCTACTGTCACCACTACATAATGCTACTGTTTCAATTATCATCTAATGCCTCTTGCCTCTCCTTGTTCTTTTACTGGCATACATGAACTCCTTGTCTTGACCAACCTTCCTTTTTTCTTCTTGATTCGATCGACCATTGAATTTCTCTTTACAACTTGCTTCTTCCCTTTATTCATCTCTTCAATTGGTTCCTCTTCAAGGTCTTCTTCTTCATCAACAGTAGCTTTTTTTACCCTTTTGCTTCTTGTTGCTTGTCCTTTTGTTTCCTCTTTTTTAGAAGCTCTGCCTTTTTTAGATTTTTTTGCTACTGTGTGCTTCTATCTTCTTGTCCTCACTATGGGTTCTTCTTCTATGTCTTCATCATCGTCTCCATCACTATCACCATCTTCACCATTAGCCCCTTCTCCACTATTGAAGCTACTGTTAAGGAATATGAAAGCTACTGTCGAAGACTAGAAAAGATACTCACAAAAACTATAAAAAGCTACTGTGAAAGACCAACAAAGCTACAGTGGATGACTACAAAAGCTACTTCAACATGCCAAGATACAAAACCTATCACCAAAGAAAACAAAAGCCAATACCAAGTATTTTAAAGCTACATCCAGTTAATAGGAAAGCTACTGTCAAATAACAAAAAGTTACTGTAAAAAATATGTAAAGCTACTTACAAATAACCATAAAGCTATTGAGACAGAACTAGAAAGCTCTTGCTAAATATGCAAGCTAGTAAGCCAAGTTGCTGTTAAAGACAATCTACTGTCAAGCATCATGAAACATACTACCAAACACCCTAAAAGTTACTGCATGCCTAAAAAAATCTCAAATCTACTTCCAAACATTCTAAAGATACTCCAAAGCAATTTGCAAGAATCAAGAATGTACGTATTTATATACAAGTACTACAAAATTTTGGCAGGTTTTTAATTGAAGACTAGAAAAGCTACTGTCAAGCAAAACAATCGCTACTGCAAAAGACTATGAAACCTACTAGCAACCGACATAAAATCTACTACCATAAATTATGAATGTTATTGCCAAGAAACACAAAAGTTATTGTCAAACAAAACATATGTAATCCCAGGGAAACAAAAGTACCTGCTAATCCGCCTAATTTGTTTAAAAGCTACTGCGAGGGAATATGAAAACTACTGACAAATACAACAAAAGCTCCAGCGAACCAAAGAAACAATTATTGTTAACCAAAGAGAAAACAATTGCCAACCAACCAAAAACCTACTCTCAACCCCAGAGAGAGCCACTATCTACCAATACATAATCTACTCCTAACCATCAAAACAACTACTGCAACAACAGTAATACAAACCAAGCACCTACATTCATTAGCAAAATAATTATTCTTGAAATCAAAAGAGAAAGCTACTCCAAAGCATCAAAACAATATAAAAGCTACTATAATAGTACTGAAACCCTAAAATTTGATCAAAAATTAAAAGCTACTGCAAAGCAATTGGCTATTGTGAGAGTTGAAAGAATAGATTCTTACTTCGTTGAATTGATTGGAAAATTGAGTTATAGCTCCGGATTCCTTCTCTTCAAATTATGCCCGCTGCTTGAAATGCCAGATTCCACCGTGTTGAGACTAAGCCCCAACGAGAGTGCCATGATGGAAGAAAGTGTCGGCGACGAGAGAGAGAGAGAGGTTTCTGATTCAAAATGACCTAGACGATAGAATTGAGTCTAAGTAGACTAGTGGCATGACTGTAATTTCTTTTATTTTTAATGTTTAAAATTTAACCCTATTTTGTATCTGGTGGCCTTATGAAGGAAAAAAATATTTAGTGGCCCTTAAGCTAAAATAACACCTTAAAATGAACTTATATGTAATTAACCCAAAATTAATCAACTACGTGTAATATTTTTTATATAAATTTAATCCCAAAAACACTTGGGAAATTTTATATTTAAATCAAGAAATGCAAATGGTAATACTTCAGTTAGTGCAATGTAGTTATGAGAATAACATGTTAGCTTTAAAATGATATTTTGGATCATTGGACCTGTATGCATTCTATATCTCATGTATATCTGTGTGTTTGTGTGAAACATTTCTGTTACCTAATGCTTCTACATATCAATTTCAAGTGTCCATTTCGCAGAAATTCCATGAATTGTGATGATATATATACATTCAGCTTTAGCTTCATATGATATCCTTCTATTTCTTTACCTAATAGCGCTAGTTTAGGTTGTTACTTTGGTGGCTTGAGCTTTTACAGTTTCTTTTTCCTCTTTGAGGAATTGATATCTGAATTCTCTTGGAGCCAAATAATTTTGACTCTTATGCCAAAGGCATGATTTGTCTTAGTGAAAGCCATCAATAAGAATTTAAAATATTTAACAGAGTTTCTTATCAGTAGAGAATCTGAGCAAACTAGAGTATCGATCTACTATCTTGCTACATACCATGATGGATAAGTTCAAAAAGAGAATTCACATACGCTAACTAAGTTGCACCTGATGACCATCCTTTTTATATATTTGTTCTTTCATTGATCTTTTATTGGTCATGCTCAAATCCTACCTGTGCATATTCAGGTAAATCCACACACAAATTAGCTGAAACTTTGTGATTTTGGGAGTGCAAAAGTCTTGAGTGAGCCAGACAGAATTGTTGGGGAGCTATTGCAGCCTGGGGGATATCTCAAATTGATTGAGTTGGGTCTTGAAGGTAAGCAATCACCTAATCTAGAATTGGTGCATTGTGAAATTGTTTAATTTAACTTCATACTTCTGCTGAAGTTGAATGATTATTACTAAACTAATACCTAAATTTTGATGAACATTGAACAATATCTATTCCTGACCACAGATTGTGCAATGAGTCGATTGATGCCCAGAAAGTGTTTGGTTATACTCTTTACAAAGATGGGAAGGATACAACACTGTCTTATCCCTTGGAGGCTTGGAGGCATCTGCTCATATGGACCAGTTTCTCTTCTCTCTGGTCTTAACCCTCGTCCATTACACTTGTTTCTCCATTTCTTTGCAGGTGCCATCTATGGTGTTGGCCGCTTAATGCTTCTGTTCCCTTCACTTAAACGCATGTGGCTTGGGTTTCTATTGATCTTGGTATGTCAAAGAAATTATTTACACTTCTTTCTTGTGTTCACATTTGTCAATTATGTATAAATTTCCATGTAAACATAACTGGCTGCTTATAAATATCTCTCTGGTGTTCTATTTTCAGAGTGCATCACACATCATATTCAGTCTCTTAAGGTAAGTTCTAAGTTTGAATTGGATGTTTGAATTGGTTAATGACTTAATGGGTAGTTGGGTACTGAATCTATTTCAATATTTTGCAATTGGATTGAACAATTGGAGTATTGGACTGTTTGAACTTTGAAGAGAAGAATTTGTTCTTCAGTTGTTCACTTCTTCGTATCTGTTTGAATGAGTTTGCTACTTCTAATTTTGGTACTTAGTCTGGATTTGGATGAGTTAGCTACTTCTAATTTTGCTTATTTACGTGAGTTTTTCTATTTGGCTGAGATTGATTTTGTTTTGTATTTTCCTTTTGTAAATCATAGTGATTTTCATTGCTGGTAGTCTGGTACATATGATATGCTGCTTTCCTTTTCGTATTGTATGATGACGAGTTAAGTACAAGGTTAGTACAAGTCCAAAATAGGAGTAATTGTGATGATGCTTATTATATATGAAGCTTGTCGCCTCCATTGCTTAATGTCTAAAATGAGAGATCCCAGGTCTGTTAGTGTTAGTTAATGCTTTGCTGGTCCATTTTTTATTTTTGTAAGCTGCCGTTTCAATTGGTTAATGCTCTATTGCTCTACTATTTCAAATTTTCAATTCTTTGATTTCTTCGATTTTTGATTCTTTGGTGCTTTGTGTGTTTTGTCTTCTTCGCTCTTAGTGTGTTTTGTCTTCGTCTTTTGTTTTTTTTTTCCTTCTTGTTTTGGGTACAAAGGAAGCCTAAGGCCTGGGAGGGAAAGGGCTAAGCTGGCCTTGGGTTTTGAGTAAATGTTCTAAATGGGGTGCTCTGGTCCCAAAGTGAGTCAGCAATTTACAGGACACTAGGATCAGTAATAAAGCAGTGAGCTAGCAGCAAAGTACTTTTCAGGACACCTTGACATTATGATCTAACAGTCTACTTGTGTGTACTTTTCAGCAATCAAATGAAGCACTATGTCATGCTAAATAAAGTTTAGGGTCAACCACTGATTTAATCATATGGTATATCACTCCTAGAGGTAACTAAAACGTAAGGAATAATTTAGCTTATGGTAACTGGATTGTTCGTTGGAAGATACTGGACTGTTCATGCTAATGGAAACTGCAGCGCGTGCAATTATTTTGGTATGTATAAACTTGTTGACCACTGGATCAGAAAAAAGCATTAAGTACCTATTTACTAATTTCCTATATTCTATCTATGTTTCAGGTATCATGTTCCTCGCTATTGGCTCAAGCCATCCCAAAATTTGTTGGTGGTATTTGAGGAGCTTGTTGGCGATGTTACAAAGATTGATCTTCTGAAAGTCACCCACGTGTTGAGAAATGGCAGACCAATAACCGAGGCAAACTGAAGGAGCAAAAGAAGCCTAAACTTCGCCTAGAGTATACAAATGGGAATCCATTACTACTATTAAATTTTCAAGCTTCGGTACTCCACCTGGAAGCTATGGGAACTGTAACCATGGTACCTGTCACGCTCCAAACTCAACCGATGTGCTGAATAAGGTACCCTCACAGTAGTGTCACGCTGCTGCTACTACTTTGCTTCAGTTCAGGGTCAAAGTTTTTCCATTTACCCAAGTTCAAGATCAATAAAACCTTGGACAAACTTGCAGTATTGCTAGCTATTTTGCTATGTTGTTTACTTGGTTGGCAGGATTGTGTAGTGCTTCTAGTTTATTAGCTTGCAGTACTGCATGCATATATTTTGTTGGCTTCCTAGATTATTAGATATGGGCATTTTGAACTAATGTTCATGATTAGGCTTGTGTACATGAGACGATGATGGATTATTTCCAGAATGATTTTGGATGTGGATTTTATGGTTTAATGAATGGCAATTTTAATTTTCAAATGCATGCATGCCAATCGCAATAAGGGACTACTAATATGTGTTATCTCAAATTGCAAGCTACAACAAAATCACACCAAAATGTGTGGTTGCAGCTACACAAAAACAACACAAAAACCCATTAGAAGTCTATTGTCTTTTTGTCAATGGGACAACAGAAAATTGTAGTCTGAAAGGCAAAACAACAACATAAGTTAGATGAAAGTATAGGTTAAAGTGTATAACAACAACAAATAAGTGTGATTGGACGTGATTACAGACAATATAAAATATGTACTATTAGTGGTCATTTTTATATTCAGACTACAAATATTTGTCGTCTAAATAATCTCAAACGACAGTAAAGTGTCGTCGTAATGAGACTGACATAACAGAAAGAATATGATATCTATTGTCTAAACCATTTCCCAACATCACATATGTATAATTTCAAAACCTTTTACACAATACTTAAATGTCATACAAACCTACCCTAGAACTACACTTAATTGTCCTCTGATGCTTTTTACGACCACATATAATTGTCGTTTAAAGTAAATTAACACAACGTTTAATTGTTGTTATATGAGAGAAGACACTACATACGAGTCTTCATATTTCTTATTTAAGGGCATTCAGACCACACAAATAAGTCTTGCAAATATGCTTCACACAATAGCATTTAAAAAATACTGTGGTTGTTTTGTTTATCAGACAATACAAAATTGTTGGCACAATGTTCTCAAAATGCAAAACTCATCAGACGACACAAGACTTTTATTTTTTTTATGTCGTCTGATGCCCCCAAGAGACGACACCGTACTAGACGATACATTTTTGTTCGTTCAGACGACAGAACAGTTCTGTCGTCTGAAGGCATTTTTGCCATGGTGCCACTACATCTCCAATCGGAAGTACTTCAGACCCTACGCCATTTCAAAGTGCAAGGATCTCTGCTTCATCACTCAGATACTATGGCTTGGGTCTTGAGAATGGAAACTATACCGTGACGCTTGAATTTGCAGAACAAGCTATCCTAGATACTCCTACAAGAAAAAGTCTTGGAAGACGTGTGTTTGATATATATCTAGGTCTGTATGATCTCATATTATTATTATTATTATTATTATTTTAATAAAACCAAGCTCTGGTAAAGATGCACTTTAAATGTGATAGATATTGAGTATCACCTAAGAAGCACCGATACGGGTACGAGTATCCGGATACGGTACGGTCGGATCCGTGGATACGGCAAATCCTAAATGTAATTGGATCCGGGTACGTGAAGGATACGTGAATTAAATATATATATATATATAATTAGAAGAAAAAAAATTATGAAACATAAACAAAGTACTAGTTTATCACAATCAAAAATCATCAATCCAAAGGTTCAAACAAAAGGTTAACACAACTTAATTCAACTATCAACTTCATTCAACTTGGACAACATCCTCAAGGTTTTCATCTTCATCATCAACATTAAACAAAACCGGCACTAGAACTAGTACCGACATCAGCAGACCCGGCACTAAAACTAATAGGAGGTGTTCCTCCATCACTCATGGTTCCTGAAAAATACACAATTTATCACAATTCACAAATTAGCATAATGTCATAATGCAAGGAATCATAACTGTTGCAATCTTGTTTACTTAAATGTTAATTATGGCATTTAGAGACAGCAAGTTTCTCATACATATTTCACAATCTGACAACATTATCTACAATTAAACTGAACAATGTGGTAAAGATGCCCCACCCTTGATTAAGAAATATTATGTTAATAGTATTGATCAGGTTGGTTCCGTCATTAGTCATTCCTATTTTAGATTCAATTGCCTCTGGCCATCTAGCATAGAACCCATATGGCTATATCCTTATCCTTTTATCATCAAGCCCATAACACCATCAGACCCTTCTAGTCGGGAAAAAAAAAAAGAAACAGAAAGATTAACCGATAACTCCATGAGACCCTTACTGATCTGTACAACAATTGAAAGCATCAGAAACCATCAAACCGTTACTATCAATACAACGATTGAAAGCATCACACCCAAACGAATCGAAGAACTTCTACCATTCAGAGAAGCAATCAAGTTCATATGGGTAAGAAGCAACTAAGAACTAAGAAGAAGAGAACAGAGAACGTACCAGAAGCAGTCTAACTGAAGCTCCAAGCTCCAAGCGGATCGAAGAAGAGGAGAAGCCTGATTGATCCTAGCTGCAACTTGCGAAGAAGAGGAGAAGAGGAGCGCGAGTGAATGACCAACAGATCGAAGCAGCGCTAAGAGTGAGGGTAGGTCTCGATTTGTGATCTGTAGTGTTTTTTGTTTTTTGTTTTTGTTTTTTTTAATGGTAAAAAGTCAAGATTACCCCGCGTATCCAGTTGATTTACATATATACGTATCTGATTAGGATACGCACGTATCCAGGCCGTACCCAAATCCGGATCCGCGTATCCGCGCGTATCGTACCCGTATCCCGGATCGATACGGGATACGAAGCCATTTTGCCGTATCCATGCTTCATAGAGTATCACTGAATGAAAAGAATACCAGCACCAAGATCTTAATTCTGGTCTCTTGTCTATTACCTTTAACCATAAGATATTTCTTATTTATGCACAAAAACGTCACATATATATATACGCAGCAAGATGTTAGATGTTCCTCATCTATCTGTCTTCAGGACGTTCTTGTTGTTAAAGATTTTGATATACGAAAAGGAGACAAATAGGACATCTTTGCTAGCTACTGAAAAGGTGTACAAGGCTCAGGTGGTTTCAGAGAATTACCATGAAATCCATTTCTTCTGGGCTGGAAAGGGGACTTGCTGTATACCAGATCGGGGAGGGTGCATATGGACCTCTTATTTCAGCCATCAGTGCTACACCTGGTAAAGTATATGACAATTAAAGTGAAAATTACAGTGGGACCAATGTATTAGTTTCCAATGCTATCTTTCAGTGTGCTCCATACTGTTGACTAAAAAGCTTTAATTTCTACGGAATTCAAACCTACCGTTAAAAAGACCCACATGAGTACTTGGGTAGTCGGGTTGCGGGAACAATGTAAGATCTCAAACATTTTGGCCACCTTGTTTTCTTGTAGTTCCTCATTTCGTTTTTAACTCAAAGTATGTTGGGTCAGTTACAAATAGTGCATGCAATTGTTAATAATGCAGTGGGTATCTTGCGCACCGGAAAAGATAGAAGGCTTCCTTTAGTATTGAGCACTTAAAAGGCCGGGGTCATGGGGGAAAATTTACCTCTTAGCGGCCTTCCTTGAAAGTACTATATATACACTGTTGCTGAATTATCAATTGCATAATCTAAACTGCAAGTCTAAAATTACATACATAATAATTCAGCCTTGCTCCAAGAGGCAAGAGCCATGCCGAAAGTTCATCATCTCCTCTGTACAACTACAAAGAAACATTAGATTACCCCTATTAAATTCATAGGTTAGTTTTAAGCAGCAAGAACATGCACATAAATCCCCAAAAACAGATCATAATTAATGAACCTGGCTTTTAATGAGTTCCTAGAGGAGGTTAAGCTGAGGGAAGGAATTACTAAAGCTCCGGATTCCCTTGCTAGCTAGTTACGACAGTTAAAACTGACTTGAAAAACTAGCTCAGGACATCAGTACGTATGCATGCACCTCTCATAATGATCAGTGACGCATATGAAAAGTTAACCCTAGGTTTACAAGCAATAAACCTAAAACAAGAATTCTAGAGGCCACCAGAGATAAATGAGAAAACT
The DNA here is from genome assembly GCA_024704745.1 of Rosa lucieae. NCBI lineage: Eukaryota > Viridiplantae > Streptophyta > Magnoliopsida > Rosales > Rosaceae > Rosa > Rosa lucieae. Next base: position 86,434,682 of record CM045496.1, on the reverse strand, counting down.
CTCAATTTGATTGATAATTAGACAAAAGATAGGTTCTGCAGCCATTTAAGGTTGCTTATATATAAGAAAAGAAACCCTAGAGCGACTAACAATGAATCCCTAAAGCCCACGGGTTAAAACAAAACAAACTAGAAAACCGAAAATTCTAAAAAATAGTAAATCGCAGTTTTGAGGCTCGAAACGATCCCCAAAGCCCCAAAAAGCTCACACATTGTGGCAAAGCCACGAGTTCTGTTCTTGGCGTTGTTCCCTTTCCGAAAAGGTATAGCAATCATGATTCGGACACCGAATGCCAAATTTGCAGCAAACTGGGTTTTCCTTTTGATTGATCGAGCTGTTCTTCGATTCTTCTCGCCATCCGTTCTACATCAGTCTCCTCCACCTCCAAAGAACTCGACCCCAAGTTCTCTTCAGGATAAAGAACCTCATCTCCACGAAACTCATGCAGATCAGCAACATTAAAGGTGTTAGAAATGCCCATGGAATCAGGAAGTGCAACAACATAATCATTGTCGTTGATCTTCTTCAACACCTTAAAATGACCATATTTTCTTGGCTTCAGCTTGTTGTAGGTACCAACAGGAAATCTCTCCTTCCTCAGAAACACCATCACTTCATCGCCCTCTTAGAACACTTTAACCCTTCAATGCTTGTCAGCTGCAGCTTTATACTTAGCATTAGTTTCTTCCAACTTGGCCCTAACTTCTTCTCTAACAGCCTGCGCATCTCTAGCCATGCCCTTAGCAGCAACACTAACACCACGAACGTTGGGGATGGAATTGTTCATAAGGAGATAGGGATTTAGAGTACACAATTAACTAGTTAGCCGGCCTGCATGTTGCTGCGGGTTTTTTAGTCTCAATAATAATTGGTGTATTGTTGTAAAAAATTTGAATCAAAAGACATAAGAATAGCAAAAAAGCTTTTATGTACATTGATCAGTATATGTACAAAATGTTTGTTGTTTTAGTTGATTGTTTTTCAAGGACCGTTAGCATTACAAAAAACATAGAGAATGGTCCTTATCGAAAAAAGTTACATAGCATGACAAAAAGCATAAGATTGCAAAGCAAAAGTGGCTAGGTAAGGTCTTTTGTGTCAAATTGAACCAATGTATTTGTGCTGGTCTGATATGATGGTGTTGTTTCATCTTCATAGTTGTCACTGAAATATACAGAGCATATGAAGATTATACATAAAAGATTGGGTCATTAACTAAGGGATGACTAAATTTAACGGACATAGTAGATAAAATGCAAAAACTAAGTGGAAAAGAAACTGCACACAATGAGTACAGACCCTAAATTAGAATTGAAGCGAAGATTTTAAAACTTGCCTTTTTGAGTTCTTGCTCAGTTTTGCTTTGAACAATTCCTTCCTTTCTGAGTTTCTGGTGATCATCTCTTTAAACTTTTTTTTTTTTCTGACTGAGCAATAGAACCAATGCTAGCTGATTAGCCACAATCAATTCAAATGTCAATTAATTCCTTGTCTTCAAAACCATGCATAAATGCCACAATTTTGTTTAAAAGCTCTCTGAACTCCTACATCTACAACAAACCACCTGACCCAAACTTACCTAGCCTAGCAATTTTATGGGACATAAAAACAATTATAAAAGTATGGTTGATCTCAATCATTATATAATCCAAACAAAATTGTTCTCATAAGCTTTGGAAAGGTGGCTGGAAATAATTAATATGATCAAAATTTAACAGATTTTATTTTTACATACTCTTACCCTTCTTGACATTGTAAAGCAGAGAGTGCTTGTTCCCATCTAGGTGCTCCATTACTTGTTGATGCAATCCAGGGGCAGAAATGTCTATGATGCTTAATAGAATCGAACTCCATCATGCCACCTGGTGATTCATGCCTTAGATCTTTCCCTAGAAGAATAGACAAAGCAAATAATTTAATCCCATTTCTAATGAAATATGAAAAGTCAGTGATGAGGTAGTATAGAGGGATTATGTTGTTGGATCATAATTCATATACATATTTGTCCTCTAAAACATGAAAATTACTTGTTCTAAAGTCCAAATTTAATGTTGACTAATCCAATTTCATTATTTCCCTAATCTTGTAGTTTTGCTTAATCTTTGTATTTATTTATATATATTTATTACATTTTCCTTATCATGCTAGGAAATGATGGAGAAGAATGGAAATGCACTAAAAAGTCAACCTTAGCACATTTTCTTACTCCGGCTATGAGAAAGTGAGCTAGACAAGAAAGGAGGGGTAGCCGCTTAACCAAACGAACTCCGAATGAGTTGAAACTTTCCAGTTTCATCCTGGACATCCGAAGGATCATTTGTTATGAATAGTTTCAGAGCTAGTTTTGAGTGAAAAGCCTTCAAACAGTCAGTCTAATTTGCTGAAAAAGGAAAACTGGAAAACTTGACCTGTACATATTTCAGAATCATTTACAGCGGAACCACAGTGAATTTAACTCGGAAATTTTACCATAATGATCTCAACTCATGGAGGAACATTTTATATGAAGAAGTCAGTGGCCCATTCCGAATTCTTAGTGGAGATATAATTGAAGGAATAAAGGAGCAGAAAATGAACCCATAATATCCATACTCCACCTCCATACTTCCACTATCATACTCCACCTCATTTATTCTACTTTCATCCATACTTCCACTATCATATTCCTCTTTCTCTTCTCTATATAAGCATCCCTTCATCACACTCATCCAACTACCAATTCCACCCCATTACATCTTCTTTCTCTCTTCATCTCCTTCATAAAACCTCACTTACCACCACCACAACCTGCGTCATCTTTTCCATCTACCCATTCCATTTCATAGACAAAAAGCTTCACTACTCCACCATTTCACCACTTGATCATCTCTACATCTCATATTCCATCATCAACATCTTTGAAGAAGAAGGAGAGGAGTCTAGCATCACTTGAGGAATCATCATCACCATCACCATTTTTACCATGTCAATGCCTTCATGAGTTCATCTACACCATCCTCAACTTGATTATCACTAGTCCCTTCTCTATCTCTACTTTTTAGTTTGATGTTCATAAACATGTTGAAGCTTATGTATTTGATTATGAGTGAGTAGTTAGTTTGTTGGGGCTAGGGTTGAAAGCCCTAGTCAAACTTGTAATGAATTGATGTTTGAGTCTTATTTGAAGCATTTTCCATGATCATCTTCACATGCTAATTCAAGAAGTGAATGCTTGTATTTGAATCTAGCTAATTTGAATACTTTGGATTTGTCATTACATGAACAATGTTTAGAGAATAGCTAGCCTTAGACATTGAAAGCATGATAGCACACTAGGTGTGTATGTGAGGGTAGTGAGTTAAAATCACCTAGATCTAGGATTGGTTTGCTTGTTTGATTATCTAAACTCAAATCTTTATGCATCTAGGAGCAAGGAATTGATACTTATCCAGTAATATAATTTGTTCTTGGGTAGTTAGTTTCGCACTTATTCGGTGGAAATTGATAAAATAAAAGGAGTTTAGGCCTTAGTAGTCTTTTCCGGATGCTAAGAGGGTAATTGGATATTTGGGATTGCATTACTTATAGTTTGAACATCAATGCATGCAAGGGAGGCTATGGTGAACAACCTAAAGCTCTAACTTACATCCATTTTATCACATCTAATTCAACATAGCCTAGTTTACATTTCAAGTTTCATTTTGTGTTAATTTGATTCGAAACCATTTTCAAAGCCAAGAATCAAACCACTACACCATCTTGCATATATTCACCATGAACTTTGGTTCACTTGTGAGCTCTTGTTTATGACTTGTACATTTGCATATTCATCTAGCATCCTCTAGGTTTTCCTTAGCTAGAGTGGATTTTCCAATCTATTGGGTACGATATCCCCTACTCATAATCTCTACACTATAACTTGGCCCTTATACTTGAGGGTGGTTATTTGGCTAACATATGTCAGCCACTAATCGACTCATACAAAAAAGCAATGCTTCTAAATGTCATGAGGTATATCCAAACAAAACAAAAACTTGGACAATAAAAGTTTTTGTTCAAAGATGATCGACTTAGTTTGTTTACATGGTTTTCACTTTTCAGAAAGGTCACTTATCAATGTGTCTTACTACCAGAACGTGCTACTAAATGTAACTCAAAGGGAACCCATAAGTTTTTAACTATCAGGTTAAAGAGTCTTTTGACATTGCAGTAGTCAAATAAGACGAGATATAGAGAATGAATTTTCTAATATTTTATTAAACCCATTCTGTGGGGTATATAAACAGTACAATCGTACTACAACTATTGTGTACTACTGTACTACACTACATATACAAGGTAAATAGTTACAACAATATATTCCCTTGTAGTCTATTCCTAATAGGGAACTATGACTCACGCTAACACTCCCCCTCAAGTTGGCGCATATACATCAACCATGCCCAACTTGCTTAGTGAGTCATAAAACACCTTCCTGCAAACTCCTTTGGTAAGTATATCTACAAGTTGGTCTTCAGTTGGAACAAAAGGGAAACTAATAATTTTGGCATCTAGCTTCTCCTTTATAAAGTGACGATCAACCTCCACATGCTTAGTACGATCATGCTGTACTGGATTCTGTGATATGTAAATAGCTGCCTTGTTGTCGCAATACAACTGCATGGTACTTTTGAGTTTGAAACCCAGATCACGTAACAGATTTCTCAGCCACAGCAATTCACACACTCCTTGAGCTATACCTCTATACTCAGCCTCAGCAATAGAATGTGCCACAACTTTCTGTTTCTTACTCTTCCATGTAACCAAACACTATGCCAATAACCTCATCAGATGACAGACCATGACAGTCGTCTGATATGCAAAAATCTGTCATCTAGTAAGCTGATATATGATTGACGTTCAGACGACGGGTAAAGCCCGACGTCAAAAATTCACTCAGACGACAGACACCTAAAAAAAATATGTTGTCTGAATGTGCTTAAATATGTACAAATTGTAAGTATATGTGGTTAGATATGAAATAGAACGACAGTCAAATGTTGTTGTTGTCAAACTCTAGCAACATACTTTACAAATAATCTATTGTCTGTTTTAATGCGAGACGACAATAAAATGTCGTCTGAATTTGTAGAATTTCCATGTTTCTTTGCCAAATCTGTTGTGTGAACTTTATTGAAACAACATCCACTATTAGTTATTTGCTGTCTCTCTTGTTGTAAAAGGACATTTAACATTTAAATGTCCTTTGAATGTGTAGATGCTTGAAGTATTTTTGATCTTTCTGTTGTGTGTACTTGTTTCAAACCATAGTTGTTGGTAACTTTCTATTGTTTGATATTATTTAAAAAGACATATAACTTCCAATGTATTATCATATATCCCAATGATGAAAGTCATACTCAAACCATGAAATACGGTTTGTTAACAGCAGCATAAACTAATCTACCCCATTGATAAAAGTTTCAGCACGTTGCTCCAACCTCCTCAAAAGGTCCTTCATGAAGAGTGTACTTGTCCCATGAGAAACCAGCAGTGTATCTATTGCGCAATGGTCAAAGACTTCACTATTTGTTTTCTACTTGCCCTCTGCAAACTACGTTTCGTCTCTGCTTCCTAACCATTTCTGCCCTGCTAGATCTCTGCTTCCTAAGTGAGGACTACTTTTCTGTGACAACATCAACCAACATTAGTTCAGTTACCATTGGGCTAAACACATGAAATACAAGTCAAACTTTTATAGTCAAATTGCTTGATTAACAGTATCAAGCAGAAAATTCATTTGCAAAACTCAATCGAGATGCAAATGTATAGTTGACTATACTTCATGAATAGAGGTAACAAAAAAATGAACAAGGGAAGGTAGTAGTGAGTATATACCTTAGTCCCTACTTTTCTCTTCTCTTCCAAGTCATCCTTGTTTCCAGCCAAGAACATTATTAAAGTTGGATTTGCTAATATCAAACGAGAAGTAAAATAAACTTGAGTGAGTTAGTAGTCTTGAAGAATATTAGGTACTCAAGTTATATGAATCCAAAAAGTGGTCACTCCAAAACTTTTCAAATGTACCCTGTCTTTCCAATTGGAAAACCCACTTCTTTGCTCGCTAAAAATAAATGACTCCTGCAGCCCAAAACAATATGCATCGAACTGATTACACTTAAAAGGTGCATAACTCATATTACAGATCACGAAAGAGTTTCGTATCATTTGACAGATAAAGCCTAAGCAACTCATATTGCAGATCATTAATGACATAGTCTTCTATCATTTGATAGATAAAATTTTAAGGCTTACAATGAGCATGTCACAAGTGGCTCATTCTGCTTTTGAAAGTTATATATCAAAGATGCTAAAGTCTTTGCTTCAAGAGTACGTATCGAAAATAGAAAAACTTCAAGTCAATTACATATAATCTGTAGATACTTATAAAGGAACCATTGCAAGGACTGTATAATGTTGAAACTTGAAAGTCTAATGTTCCTTGAAATTACAAACATGAACTTGCAAAAACCAGCAACACATAATTTGTCGGGGAGAGAGAAATCATTAAAAGTTTGGAACTAAATTCCTTCATGTTGTGCCAAAAAAAAATAGTTCCAACAAAATCCAAAGCCAATTTACTCCTTTGACGAGATGGCAGATATATGTTGTCTGAATACAAAAAAAAAAAAAAAAAAAACCGACCCAAAACAAAATCACTTTATCTCCTTTGACAAGACGACAGATAACTATTGTTTGAAAATAAACTTAATTCTCAAAACTAACTTACCATGGTATGTTGTTATATTCAGATGACAGTTTTTACACTGTCTGTCGTTAAATTATATCAGACGACAGAAACCAACATGTCTGTCATCTGATGAGGTTATTGGCATAGTGAAATTACCTCCCACAAAGGTAAAGTAACCAGATTTCGACCTCCTGTCTGTAATATTTCCAGCCCAATCTGCATCTGTGAAGCCACAAACCTCAAGAATATTGTTGTGTTTAGAAAACAGTACTCCCCTTCCTGGAGCTGACTTTAAGTACTTCAAATCCGCATAACAGCATCCATGTGACTCTCACTCGGATTATGCATGAATTGACTCACCACACTTACTGCATATGCAACATCTAGTCTAGTATGAGCCAAATAAATCAAGCGCCCAACCAACCTCTGATAGCGAGCTCGATCAGTAGGTACCTGATCTGGATACTCAGCTAAATAATGATTCTGCTCAATAGGAGTATCAACCGGTCTGCAATCCAACAAACCTGTCTCTGTCAACAAGTCAAGAACGTACTTCCTCTGGCACAGATAGATTCTTTCTCTCCCCCTAGCTACCTCAATTCCTAAGAAGTACTTAAGTTCACCCAAGTCCTTCATCTCAAACTCAGAGGCTAGCTGTCTCTGTAGTCTATCCATCTCAACAGTATCATTGCCAGTAATTACCATATCATCCACATAAATAATTAGAGTTGTTACCTTCCCTTATTGATGCTTGAGGAAAAAGGTATGGTCTGAGTTGCTCTGTCTGTAACCAACTTTTCCCATGAATTGTGAAAATTTTTCAAACCAAGCACGAGGTGACTGTTTGAGACCATACTGAGATTTTCTCAATCTGCAGACAAAATCACCAAGAGAAGCAACTACATACCCAGGTGGAAGGCTTATGTACACTTCCTCGGCTAACTCTCCATGAAGAAATGCATTCTTGACATCAAACTATCGGAGTTGCCAGTTTAAACTAGCAGCAAATGAGAGTAGAACCCGAATAGTGTTCATCTTGGCAACAGGGGTAAATGTTTCATCATAGTCTATACCATATGTCTGAGTAAACCCCTTTGCTACAAGGCGTGCTTTGTACCGATTCACTGATCCATCTGCATTATGCTTCACGATAAACACCCAACGACAACCTACAGCCTTCTTGCCTTGTGGTGGAGGCACAAGTTGCCAAGTATTGTTCTTCTGCAATGCCTCCATCTCTTCCTCCATTGCCTTCCTCCACTTTGGATCCCCCAACGCATCCTGCACTTTGTTAGGTACCGATACAGCAGATATTTGATTGACAAATGATTCATATGACTTAGAGAACCTCCTAGTGGACATATAATTGGCTACTGGGTATTTTGATTTGGCAGTAAGAGTAGGTTCATATCTTTTGGCTGATTGACATATTGCGAACAGGGGTAACACATATTGCTCAACATTAGACTCACTACTACTAGTACTTATGGGTGGACATATCTAAAATGAGTGATCTTCAGTACCAGGAAGCTGTGGGTCAGGGGTAGAAGCGATGGCAGGAGGGGCAGTTGTGTCTTCAACTTCATTTTCAGCCATAGAAACTGGTGCCTGGATATTTGGAGCTACTGCTTCAAGAGGTGGCGAGCTGATGGTCTCAACTGGATCCGTCAAAATACCTCCTGCCTGTGTGACTTCTTCTTCTCCTCCTTCTAATTCCTCCCCCTCTCCATGATACAGTTCTTCAAAATATGAATTCTCCCCCTGAAGAACTGTATCTGAAGAGGAAAAATAACTCATGTGCTCAAAGAAAGTAACATCCATAGTGACATAATACTTCCTGGTAGGTGGATGATAGCACTTGTACCCCTTCTGATATCCTCCGTAGCCAACAAACACACACTAATTAAATGCCCGGGCATCCAACTTAGACCTCTGGTTTTTAGGAACTTGGACAAAGGCAACACAACCAAAGACATGAGCTGGAAGATTATGAAATGAAATTAAGGAGACATGAGATGCAAGAACCTCAAATGGAATTTTTCCCTGAAGGACGATTGATAAGATGGGAGGAAGCATGTACAGCATCTCCCCAAAAATACTTAGGCATATGAGCACTAAGGAGAAGGGCACGAGCCATATCAAGTAAATGACGGTTTTTCCTTTCAGACACTCCATTTTGTTCTGGTGTTTGTGGACATGTAGTTTGATGAACAATCCCATGGGTTGTAAAAAACTCTTGGAAAACATGATTAACATATCCCCCCCCCCCCAATTGTCAAAACGAAGGACTTTAATGGTTGTGTTTGAACGAGAGTACGAAAGGTTTGAAAAGCTGGAAAGACTTCATCTTTGGTTTTTAGAAGAGCAACCCATGACAATCTTGTACAATCATCAATAAACAACACAAAGTATCTCATACCCGACACAGTGGGCTCTCTAGATGACCTCCAAACATCAGAATGAATCAACTCAAAAGGAGCAACACTTTTATTAGAAATACTAGGAGAATAAGTAGCACGATGACTCTTTGCCAAAACACATGTTTCACAATGTAAAATAGACTCATCCATACCAATAAACAAAGTAGGCATGGTTTTTCTCATAAGACTGAGAGAGGGATGCCCTAAATGGCGATGCCACAACCAAATTTCACTTAGCTTATCAGAACTTGAAGTCAAAGCGGCGTGGGACTGTGCTTCTGGTTTCTCTCCTGCGTATGTCTGATCCATCTGGAACAACCTGCCCCTCAGATACCCCCGACCGATTATCTCCCTGGTGAGAAGATCCTGAAAAATCACATACATAGGATAAAAGGTTACAGAGCATTTAGACTCAGTATTCAACTGGGAAACAGATATCAAATGGTGAGACAAGTCAGGCACATATAACACATTATGAAGTTTTAAGGTGGGAGTAATACGAACTGACCCTGACCCTAATACAGGAAAGGCCTCACCATTGGCATTGGTTACATAGGACACTAGTGGGGAAGACAATTAAGTAAAATATATTTTGTCATAAGTCATATGATCGGAGGCACCAGAATCAATAATCCATGTATCAGAACCAACAAAGTTAGAAACCTTTCAAGCCATACCAATTGTACCTCGACCAGCTATAGAGGCTGTAGGAGTAGCTCCACCTGCTATATGATGATCTTGGCCAGCCACTCCATAGAAATCCGGTTCTTGGACCAATTGAATAGCAGCTGCTTTCGCCTTAGGACGATAACCTTGATTTTTAGGTTTAAGGTGTGGGTTCAACTTCCAACAAGTCTCCCGAACATGCCCAAGGTCGTTGCAATAAGAACATTGAGAACGAGGGCAGTTGGTGAAGCCTTGTGGGAAACCTTACTGATGAAGTGGGGCTGAACTCTGCTGCTGAAGGAAAGGTGCCAGTGACTTGGCCTGAATGGCTAGGCTAGATACTTCAACCTGTGCATGTTTGACACTCTCCTCCTGAGACTCATCCTTGCAGATGTATGTAAAAGTTGTGGTCAAACTAGGAGGGTCTGTCATTCTGAGCAATTCTCCCTTGGCACTGCTATGCTTCTCATCAAGCCCTCTTAGGAATACATGAACCCTTTCTAGCTCTTTCTCCTTCTGGTACCACACAAGATCTTCCTGATTCTTGATCTTGCAAGGACGCTTCTGATCAATTTCAGCCCATACATTCTTCAGCTTGGTGAAATACACAGCTACTGGTTGCCCATTCTGTTGCATACTAGCAGCTTTACATATCAATTCATGAACCTAGATAAAATCAGACTCATTGGTATACAAATCTGCCAATGTCTTCCATATTGTTTCAGCAGTCTCACACCCTTCCACCAATTGTAACACATCTTCAGTCATGGCTTTGAACAAGAGAGCCATCACAGATCCATCATCATCCTCCCATTTAGCATAGGCATCCACATCTTCCTCACCAGGAGCTTTGGTTATTCCATTTACATGCCCCAAGTTGTGTATGCCACGAAGATGGACAGACATAATCTTCTTCCATGTTCAAAAATTGGTACCATTGAGTTTTGGACCACCAAAAGAACCACCATCTGAACTTCGAACAGAAACCTCAATCTTTTGGACCTCATTGATCTTAGAACTCTGTCCTTCACTATCATCACCACCCATTGCAATAATACAACAGTAAAATCACACAATCACATAATATGCAGCGAAATGAAAGAGACAGAAGATTCCAAAAAATAATAGAACGTGCAGATTTTTGATTTTTTTGTTTTTTTGTTTTTTTTTTTTTTTTTTGAAACCTGATGCACGGGTTGACTTGCTGCTTGGGCGATCTGGTAATCAAGGGACTTCGGTTTTGAACAGAGGAAGCTGACAATGGAGGAAGTTGACGCCGGTCGGAAAGAAGGAGCGGCGCCAGTCTGGTATGTGATCAAGGGACGATGCCAGGAACAAGAAACGAGTCCGGAGGTACTGAAGGATCGATCAGACGGAAGGAACGAGGCCGGAGACTGATCGGACTGAAGGATGGGTCGTTCTTGGACTCGCGTCAGACAGAAGCAGGCGTGACGTCGATCTGGGCAAGTGACGGCGTCTCTAGACATAAACGGATGCGAAGTCGATCTGGGTAGTGGGGTAGAGGAGAGCGACGGCGGAGGACCCGGTTTGACTTGACAAAGGTCGGTCTCTAAAAGTGACGAAGACCAATCTTGGATTAAAGGCAGAGAACGACAAAAACAACCCTATCAAAGGGGTTTTTTTTGTATCAATTCCTCGGATTGAGAAAAAAATTGGACAACTAAGGAGACAAAGTCATCTCGGATCTTTACTCTGATACCAAGTCAAATAAGACGAGATATAGAGAATGAATTTTCTGATATTTTATTAAACCCATTCTGTGGTGTATATAAACATATTACAATCGTACTACAACTATTGTGTACTACTATACTACACTACATATACAAGGTAAGTAGTTACAACAATATATTCCCTTGTAGTCTATTCCTAATAGGGAACTATGACTCACGCTAACAGCAGTTGACCACCAAACTTACAAAGTCTGCTTTAGCATTGAATCTCCATAAGACTTTCTCTTAAGTGAGTAAAACTAAAAAAAGCACTAGTTTAGCGGTGAGCTCGATATGCAACCTTCAATCTCTATGAAAGCGTGTAAAAGAGATGCTAATATTTTCGCCACTTGACATCAAATTAACGTTTATGACACTATGAGGTTTACCAAAAGACACATGTCTGCATTAGTATGTGTATTTCCATTCCATATAAACTAATAAGTTTGGCTTTAATACAGAAATAACTTTTTTTTTCCTACTGTTTTTTTTTTTATGAACCTCAACGAAACAAGGATAATTTATTGAATAAAAAATAAATACAGAGAGGGGGAACTATACCAAACCTCTCGACACTATCAACAAAAACGGAAATTAGGAAGACCCATTCGGTCCCGATTACAAAAACAATGAATGATAGGCGGAGCCAAATCCTACCAAACTAAATATGAGGAAGTAGTTCCAAAATTTGCTAGTGTGCCTGTGGCTTAATTTCCTTCACAAAATATATAAGTAGAACGAAATTGCATTTGAGAAATACGATGCAAACAATTACCCCATTCTACATGAAGTTGCCAAGGTACAAGATGAGGAGATTGAAGAAAATTGAGAACAAGTGTAGAGTCCACTTCCGACCATATGAATTTCCAATCTCAGACCCATGCTAGTTCTATTGCTTTAATAACCGCCATGACCTCTGACAAAACTAGGTATCTAAATTGGAGCAAAAAACACCCAAAACAACACCTTTATAGTCCCAAAACAAGCCACCATAACCTGTTTTCCCCAAGTCACTTTTCCATGCTCTATTTGTGTCTATCTTGATCCAACCAAATAACAGATGATGCCAATTAACTTTAGTGATGCGAGGAGTCTTCCGCTACCTACAAGGGGCATTAAACCTCTTCAAAATACATAGGTCATGAGTGGTATTGACGCAGGCGGAAGTAACCCTAGGTTTACAAGAAATAAACCTAAAACAAAGATTCTGGAGTCCACCAGAGATAAAAGAGAAAACTCTCAATTTTGATTGATAATATGATAAAAAAAATGGTTTTGCAGCCATTTAAGGTTGCTTATATATGGGAAAGAAACCCTAGGGCAACTAACAATGAAACCCTAAAGCCCACGGATTAAAACAAAACAAATCCAAAATAAACTAGAAAACTTAAAATAAAAAGAATGTAAAATTAACCTAAAAATATTAAATCACGAATCGGATAATTAAGACGATACATTTTGGCCTAAATCTGATAGGGCTCACTAAAGTGGGTCTTGAAGATCTCGTCGTTCCCATTCTGGAAAGGTATCATGCGTTTCAAACGGACATTCTGGCCAAAAGTTAGTCAAATCTGATTCAAAATCAAAACCTGACTTTTCGCACGAGAAACCTGAAAAGTCCAAAACCAAATCTTATTGAATATTTCAGCGGCTAGTAACCTGATTACGCGTGAGTTACCTATTTTCCAATCACTCTTCTTGATTCTACACCGCTTCTTTACTTTTATGGTTTTTCGGCTAAACTGGGTCCATTCTCATCCTACATCATTCTCCTCCACTATGAAAGAACTCGCCCTCGAGTTTCTCTTGAATAAAGGACAAGAATGGGTAGACAGAAGACCTGAGAAAAAATTAGACAATTGGACATGTGGATTATTGGCTGGATCTTCTGCATATTTTGATGACACAATCATGAACCCAACACCATAGATGAGTCTGTTATAGGCAACCTTAGTAGATTCTTCACAGCTCTCAAGGTTGTACTCTTGAATAACATCTGGCTCTGAATGATTTATTTTAGGCTCCAAGACTTCATCAGCACAAATAACCATGTCTTCATGAGCAATTTCATCTTTAACCTCTTCTTGGTCTTCATCCATGAATTCTTGTGGAGGTTCTTCCATTAGAAATTCTTCTGGCTTTTCTTCAATTAAACTATTAATCTCAACCGGCAAAGAAAACTTGGACTCTAATTTCTTCTCGAAAACCTTAGGAGGATAATTCTTGATGTTCTTCCTTCCAGGCTTGATTTTAATTTTGTGTGACTCCCACCTAAATAAATATGTGTCATCTTTGCAATACCCACCTTTGACGCTTTCATGCCATGGCCTTCCAAAAAGCACATTAGTGTCATCCATGTCAATCACATGACAAGTAATCTCTTCTTTATAAAATTTTCTCATAGAGACAGGAACTTTACAAACCTCTGTTACTTGTGCATATTCATCCTCTCCAAATGGAATCCAGTATGGATCACTCAGCTTCACTGTCGGCAATTGAAAATAATCCACAATTTTGTTTGCTACAAAATTCTCTCGTAGACCACTGTCAATTATTACAGAGCATACCTTGTCTTTGATGACACATGTAGTTTGGAAGTCGTCGTAATCCGGCGTTGTGAATATCCAATGTTCCATGTTTCTTCTTTTTTTTTTCCTTTTTTTTTTTTTTGATTGCTGAGGTTGTCTTAGGGCAAATCCCTTGGTATGTTCCTCTTCAACGAAACTTTCTTTGATAGATACTCTACGACCAACGTCGTTGAGGTTGGTGGTAGTGAACTTCTCCCTTAGATCGTCGTCTGCTAAGAAGCGGGCAAAACCCGCTTTGATACCAACTGACGCGGGCGGAAGTAACCCTAGGTTTACAAGCAATAAACCTAAAACAAAGATTCTGGAGTCCACCAGAGATAAAAGAGAAAACTCTCAATTTTGATTGATAATATGATAAAAAAATGGTTTTGCAGCCATTTAAGGTTGCTTATATATGGGAAAGAAACCCTAGGGCGACTAACAATGAAACCCTAAAACCCACGGATTAAAACAAAATAAATCCAAAATAAACTAGAAAACTTAAAATAAAAAGAATGTAAAATTAACCTAAAAATATTAAATCACGAATTGGATAATTAAGACGATACATTTTGGCCTAAATCTGATAGGGCTCACTAAAGTGAGTCTTGAAGATCTCGTCGTTCCCATTCTGGAAAGGTATCATGCGTTTCAAACTGACATTCTGGCCAAAAGTTAGTCAAATCTGATTCAAAATCAAAACCTGACTTTTCGCACGAGAAACCTGAAAAGTCCAAAACCAAATCTTCTTGAATATTTCAGCGGCTAGTAACCTGATTACGCGTGAGTTACCTATTTTCCAATCACTCTTCTTGATTCTACACCGCTTATTTACTTTTATGGTTTTTCGGCTAAACTGGGTCCATTCTCGTCCTACATCATTACACCTGTCAATCCCCGGAATAGAACGATCCCTATTTTCTTATACTACTAATGATGTTTAAAGGGTTAAATTATATGTTTGCTTTGAGCGTATCAATTTTTGGCGCCGTTGCCAGGGATTGAAAAATCACTTGTTGAATTGTTGAATATATTGTTGTTTTCGTAAATATCTTATATGTGTTCATATTGTGTTCAAAAATTTGTTAGTTTATTTACTTAGATTGTTATTTATATTATTGAATACGAGTTTTATTGTGAATTGTAAATTAAATAGGAATAGGTGAAGTCGTGTTTATTAATATTGACCTAAACCCCTTATTGGTACCTAGTTCAGGTCCCTAAAGGTTGAGAGCGGTCTTTATTAATATGCATTGAACTGTCTTCACACCTAGGACATTTTTCATCTAAGTAAGTATAGCCTATGTGGGATGGTGTCTAGGAAGAGGACAACGTTCATAACGGGTTTTGGATCCAGAAGTGCTTACAAATGGGCCTAAACCAAATTGTGGGAGTAGCTCATGCCAAAATGGATCCTGCCTCTTGTGTTCGCCCTCCCCTACCTGGCCATTTCAGTAAGGTTGCCCAAAGGATGTAGGAGGGACTTTGTGTCTAGACGACTATACTTGGGCCGCACGTCCACTTGATTTACCACTTGGGATTTAATTCGAAATCAATGATATTTATAACAAAAGAAAATGTTGTGATGCACTAAGGTATATTGGATTAAAAATTGTCTTGAAAAGGGTAGCTGTTTCGGTCCCATTGCACATCGAGACTCCCTGTTCCCATACCTAAGTGTTGAAAATAATTGTAAAGAAAAAGAAAAAAAAATAGAAATATTTGTACTTAAATTCGTAAAAAGAAGAAAGAAAAAAGAAAAGAAAAGAAAAAATAGTGACGTTTGTTTGATGTTCTTGTGTGAAAGATTTTGTAAAATGTGTCTAATCTTACTAAACAAAAGAGAATTAATTATGAATATCGTTAAATTCTTGATTGTTATAAGTGTGTAAAATCGTATGAATAGATAAGGGCTCTTTTGTTAATATTGGCATTAACCCTTCATTAGTGCCTTTCTGAGGTCTTATGAGGTTGAGGGCGGCTTTTATTAGCATTTGGAGAATTGTCTAACACATGAGTTATTTCCCAGCTGAGTAAGGGGCATATAGATGGTGTCTTAGGTTGAGACTCTGAGTGATGGGTTCAATTGGATCTCAGAGATACTACAGACTGTGCGTAAACCACAATGTGGGAGTAGCCAACAGGGGCCTAAACCTCAATGAGGGAGTAGCCTCCGTAGTGTCACCAAAATGAGTCATCCCTCTCACTTACCTCTTAATCTGGCCATCTAGCCTTCTGAAACAAAGGAAAGCAACTTATGTATAGGCGACTATCCCTAGATCATACCTCACCAATAGTAGTGGTTTCTATTGGGCTCGACTTACAACTTGGAATCAATTGAGATATTAACTATATTTGTAAAGATAATAATATTACACTTGGACATAATCTCCACATGTAAATTGCGTTGTCTTGTACACTTTATACTTGTATAAACTTCTTACGTAGTATATTTGTGAAGTTTGTGAATATTGTGTAATTTATACTTCTCTTTATACTTGTAAATTAGTGAATAGTAATTCGTGAATAGTGACTCGTGAATAGTGACATCTATGTACAAATCATTAACTTGTATTTACTTCACTATACAATGTACTAACTTCTCTAATTTTTAATGATGTTCAAGATTTCTATGAATAACCGAGCCTTCTAGACTCTCTACAGTTAAAGAAATTGAAGCAAGGCTTGCTCGTTTGAAGAATCCTCCACTTCTTGAGTACAGGAAACCCTCTTCTCTGACAATTAAGGAATACACATTAGACGATCAAGGGAAGAGGTTATTTCCTTCTGAAGAATCTGCATCACCTAGTGTTTCATCTAACTCACCTTCACCTCAGAGTACACCTCCTTGTTCACCAAGAGAAAACGTTAGAATGGCCTCTATTAGAGAACTCTCTTCATCTGTGGTTCAAGGAGGACTTCCTACAAGCATTGTGTACCCTGCCCCTGCTGTAGGAAAGACTGCAAACTTTGAGCTTAAGAGTGGATTACTTCACAGACTCCCAACGTTCCATGGGCTCAATATGAAACACGCCAACAAGCATCTTAGGGAATTTCAGTCAGTGCGTATCAACACACTACCACACATTTCAGAAAATTCTCTCTACGCGCGAAAGCTCTCTCCATTCTCTAGTTCAACCTTTGGCGTTTTCAAGCAAGGAAGAAAGAAGCAAGACCTAGCCGTGAGCATCTCCACCATTCCACCTTGAAGCCGTGCACTTTGAAGCTTGCTTTCAAGTTTCATTAGTTCATCATTCGAGTTATTCATCCATCTCTCCATTCACGGTGTAATTCAACCTTCTTTCTTGTAATCACTTTTGATTCTCCTTGTTTGATTTTGTTAAAGATTGTTCTAGTTAACATTGATGTTTGAACAAGGTTTATATTCTGAAATTTTATTATTGAATAAAGAATTTCGATTCATACTTTGTGATTCCAAAGTTGCTTATGTGTGATTGTTCGATTGAATTTTCTTTATAGATATCTTTTGTATTTTAATCTTATGTGGTTCGAAACACTTAGGGTTTTGATATGAATGGTGCTAGATTTAAGAACATGATTCAACTTTTTGTGTTATGAACTTAAATCGAAAGTAGTAAAGGTTTTGGACAAAAATCGAATTCAATTGAAAAGGATTGCAATTAGATAAACTTATTCATACTAAGTTGTACACTTGAGTTGATAGCCTTTCTATATGTTGAATGCGTTGAATATGTATGATTGACTAGCTTTCTAGGGCTTGATTACATGTTTGATAGGATTAGTCTTTGTGCTTTCACTTAGATTAATTAGCAATGAAAAGTAAAATATGGGAAATTGTTTGCTTTCTAACGTTTCACATGATCAACTCCTTTCACATGACTTGGAAGAACAATGTAGGGTTTCATTCGAATTTAATCATGAACTTGGTTTTAATCTTTGTTTCTTACATTTCATTCTTGTATTTGTGTTTTTGTTTATACTTAGTTTTTATTCTTGTTCTTTTAATTTTCGAAAAACCAAAAATCCTAAACCCCCCCTAAATCGTAAATTATGTTTATATTGTGTAAATATTATACTTTGTTTTATTTTAATTGTTTAAATTGTCCTACATTGACAGGTGTACCCTCAATCCCCGAAATATAACGATCCCTATTTGCTTATACTACTAATGATGTTTAAAGGGTTAAATTACATGCTTGCTTTGAGCGTATCAATTTTTGGCACCGTTGCCGGGGATGGACCCAGTTTACTGACGCGGGCGGAAGTAACCCTAGGTTTACAAGCAATAAACCTAAAACAAATATTCTGGAGTCCACCAGAGATAAAAGAGAAAACTCTCAATTTTGATTGATAATATGATAAAAAAAAATGGTTTTGCAGCCATTTAAGGTTGCTTATATATGGGAAAGAAACCCTAGGGCGACTAACAATGAAACCCTAAAACCCACGGATTAAAACAAAACAAATCCAAAATAAACTAGAAAACTTAAAATAAAAAGAATGTAAAATTAACCTAAAAATATTAAATCACGAATCGGATAATTAAGACGATACATTTTGGCCTAAATCTGATAGGGCTCACTAACACTACAAAAAAAAATTGCAACGGCTACCACAGTTAGCGTCGGCGCAAAAATGCCGTCGCCATTGGTCATAAATTTGCTACGGGAAACAAGGCGTCGCAAAATTAAAATTGGTTTGCGATGGCTAATTAACGCCGTGGCATAAAAACTGATACAATTGCGACGGCATCTTTAATGCCGTAGTTAAATTTGTCCTGATCCTTGCTACGCTGTAGTTGCCGTAGCTTTTTTTATTTTATTTTTATTTTTCTTTTATACGATTTGGGTCTTAAAATCAGAATCAAAGTTGATCTAGCTTCACAAGGGGCGGGGAAACGAAAAATAGCCGCGCGCCAAAGTGAACCCAAAAAACTCAATCTTCCCGAAGAATGAAACCTCATACTCCATCTTCCCCTCTCCTCAACCCAAAAACTCTTCTCTAAAGACTCATCTAAATCTCAAAAACCTCATACGCAGTACTCACCTTCATCTCTCTCACTCTCTGGGTATGTATCTTCTCTCTCCCTTCAGTGGGTTCAATTCTATTAATTCAAATTATCAAATGAAAGAGATGAGATTTTTGTTGTCTGAGAGGAACCAAGTATAGAAAATTTGTTTGTGTATTTGAAATCACTTTCAATTTTGCTTATTTGTGGAAGAACCGTTATGTTTGTTGGTTTTGGTGTTTGGGTATGTCAATTGAGTGTTTGGGTATGTCGATTTGGTACTGAAAATCTCAATATGAATGGAGCTAACTTCAATTTGCTCTGTGGACAATTCAAAGCACTAGGCCTAATCTATTCCTTCACATGGTAGATAGCAATATCTCGGTTGTTTAATCTTTTCGTTTAGATGGTTTCAAGCCCTAAATCTTTTAATTTGAATTTGGCCCTGAATGGTTTTCAAGCCCTGAGTAATTAAGAGCTCTGGTTTTGTTTATCACTATATGGGTTCATTTAGTTGCTGAAGCTTTCAGCTAAATGGTATATGCATGTGTTTGTGATTATGTTTTAGTTTTCCGTGGTCCTATTCAGTGGTTGGTTTTGATACTTGGATATTTATATGTATTATGAGTAATGGCCTTTTATAGCTTGTAGGGTTCTTTGAATGAAAACAGATATATACTTGGTTTTGTTGGCTGGTGTTTAATTTGATTAGCTAATAATGTGCTATTTGTTTATAAGAGATAGAACTAATGTAATGTGAAACTCGAATATATGTGCTATTTCTTTATCAACTTGTCTTCAATTTTTAATTGTCATATTATGTAGAATAGCAGTATATGATATGTAATATAGTCCTTCCAGCCTTAGCACTCTCCCTATGGATCATTTTGGAAGGGGAAAACTAGTAGAGTTACTTGGTTAGTTACATGGTCAGTTACTTGGTTAGTTACTTGGTTAGTTACATGGTCAGTTACTTGGTTAGTTACATGGTCAGTTACTTGGTTAGTTACATGGTCAGTTACTTGACCAGTTATAGTTACATGGTGAGTTACTCAGTTACTTGGTCAGTTACATGGTCAGTTACTTGACCAGTTACAGTGACATGGTCAGTTACATGGTCAGTTACTTGGTCAGTTACTTGACCAGTTACAGTTACATGGTCAGTTACATGGTCAGTGACATGGTCAGTTACATGGTCAGTTACTTGACCAGTTATATGGTCAGTTACTTGACCAGTTACAGTTACATGGTCAGTGACATGGTCAGTTACTTGGTCAGTTACTTGACCAGTTACAGTTACATGGTCAGTTACTTGGTCAGTTACATGGTCAGTGACATGGTCAGTTACATGGTCCGTTACTTGACCAGTTATATGGTCAGTTACTTGACCAGTTACAGTTACATGGTCAGTTACATGGTCAGTGACATGGTCAGTTACATGGTCAGTTACTTGGTCAGTGACATGGTCAGTTACTTGGTCAGTGACATGGTCAGTTACATGGTCAGTTACTTGACCAGTTACAGTTACATGGTCAGTTACATGGTCAGTTACTCAGTTACTTGGTCAGTTACATGGTCAGTTACTTGACCAGTTACATGGTCAGTTACTTAGTTACATGGTCAGTTACTTAGTAGATAGTTTCTGAGTTTCTGGGCAGAAAAGTAATGATGTTCTTACTACTTTGCAGTGAACATCTTATTACTATTCGACGACAATTTCCTGCTGCAAATGAACACTATGTTCAGAGAGTTCATTTTCGGGAATTTGCAAACTGGTTTAAGGAGCATGTATGTTGCTAGCTATAATTAGATATATTTAGTTCATCTTTCGGGGTCTTATAGTGTGCATTTTTTAACTATTGTTTACCTAAATCAGGTTATCAATTTGCAAAGAACAAGTTCTGTATTGTTATCAGAAGAAGTTATTGCTTTGTCTAATTCTCCTAGTCCATCAGCAAAGAGATTGACTTCTTACAATGCGAATAGGTTTTTCTTTCAAGTGAAAAGTCTTGATAATCATCGCTCAACACAGAATAGTGGTGTAACTTTACAAGCAGACAAGAATCTTTCTATTGACTCCTCACCATACTATGGGAGATTGACAGATATTATCAAAATCTCTTATGGTATTGATATCAAATATGTTTTGTTTAAGTGTGATTGGGTTAATCCTGCTACAGGTATAAAGTTAGACCATTTTAACTTTCCTTTAGTTAACTTCAAGCATTTGTTGTACAAAAATGATTGCATAGGGGATGAACCCTTCATATTGGCATCTCAAGCTCATCAAGTTTGGTATGCTCTAGATCCTTCAGGGCAAGAATGGCTGAATGTTGTTGACATGCCTTCAAGAGACTTATCCCTTGTGCAAACTAACAATACTGAAGAAGCTAGTATTTCAAGCGAGTCAATGGATGTTGAAATGGATGATTGAGACCGTAACTTGTAATATAGTAGATGTAGGTTAAGATGGCACTTATAGGTGCAGATTTTTGTGTGCATAGGTCTTTTTTGTTTGCTGGAACTTGGTATTCGTGTATGGAATATATGATATTAATTACGGTCTTTTTTGGACAATGGAATGTGATTCTGTCATTTCAATTTATAATAAACTGTGGTATTTCTATCATATAAAACTTGTTGGTTATTTCAATTCGAAACATTATGTTCTCATATAATTGTAAATGTTCTTTTTCAGTTAACCATGAAGAAAAGGAAGATTGGTCGACCGCGCACCATGTTTGAATATTTGAGTTCCAGCAGCTCTCAATCTTCAAGCAACAGCATTTCCTCATCACAACAGCCATCACCGTCTTCAAGATTGCCACCACCATCTCCTTCCCCTCCACCTCCTCCTCCACCTCCTCCACCTCCTCCACCACCGCCACCCCCTGCACTACCATCTCCACCAGCAGGTACATCAATATCTAATATATTTGTAATGTAGTATCTTTTTTGTTTTAAAGTTACAATTTGATATTTTTAAAACTTGGTTAGAGATGGAAGTACAAGCTACTGCTGAAAGTTCCAGAGGTCAAAATAAGGGTATCTCAGAATGGAATACTGGAGTTAAAGTCGAAATCAAGTTTGATTCTACCTTCCAACCTGTGGGAGATAGGGCTGCCCAATTAAAGTCGCAGTTAGGACAAATTGTAAGGGATGGGCAAAGAATTCCCCTTACAATAATTGATTGGAAGTCTGTTGGAGCTGAAGTGAAAGATGGAATATGGAAAGAAGTTAAGGTACATATGTCATTTATATTTGTTGGTAAACACTTGAATGAAAGAAAAAAAAACTTGATTCCATGTATTTGCAATTAGTTTTTGGTTTTGATTTGTTTTAAAATTATGAAGCATAAGTACTAGTTTCAAGTATAGATCGACTAATCCTAACCTATCAATGTTTCGTAGGATAATTTGCTGAATGTTCCAGAAGGATATAAAACTGTGTGTTTGAGATGTTGCAATAGTCTGTGGAAGGATCATAAAAGCAAAACGAAACTCAACTTCTTTGAGAAAAACAAAGAAGATCCAGATATTCTTTCAAAAGTTCCTGCCAATATTGTGACAGAGCAATGGAGTGAGCTAGTTGCCTATTGGAGTAGTGAGGAAGCTAAGGTATTAGTGGCACAATATTTATAAATAGATTATCGAATACCAGAATCACTACCATTTAACCTTGACATTGATGTTGCAGATGATAGCAAGAAGAAATTCTATCAATAGGGAGCTTCGTGGACCAGTTCATACTACTGGTCGAAAACACTTTGCTCAATTACGATTTGAGGTATTCCACTGCATTCTACATTTATGTGTTTCTTCGGTAGGAGATGAGTTTCTTCTTTTTTCCATTTCATCTATAAATTTGATTCTTGTATTGAAATCTGAAAATATGTAAATTTGGATTGGAATATTATAGATTCAGTTTGCTATTATTTTGCATTTGATAGATGGAGCAAAATGGAGAAGAAACTGATAAGATGAATGTGTGGAAAAAAGCACGAGACCAGTCAAAACCAGAAGTAGTTGAAGTCATTGTAAGCTTTATTTTTAGTATATTGTATGATAATGTTTCAGTTTCTAATTTATATGTTCTTTTCAAGCTGGTAATTCTATACTTGAATGTAGGAAGAATATGAAAAACGACTTTTATTAGAACCTGAGGACCAAAGGAACCTTCAGGTTGTCAAAGACCGTATATTTCATGAATTGATTGGAGAGGATGGCCATGGATATTGTCGCACCTATGGATCTGCCGTGCCTAGAAGATTTGTCTACCCACATGCACCAAATTCCTCTGAAACCACTGATGATATAATACAGAAAGTAACTGAATCTGTGGCAAAAAAGTTTCAGGATCAGCTTAATATGCTACAAGCTCGAATTGATTTTTTGGAGAACAAAGAGAAGAGAGGCATAGATCAAAATGGACAGGTTTGTCATCACAAGAATAATTGTTTGAATATTTAGCTCTTATTTGATGTGCACAATTTATTAGATGGTATTGATGAGATAATATAGCAAGACAAGAAATATGAAGTAATGCGGAGACATTGAGATTTCAGTTTGTTTTGACAAGAAATATATAGTTGGTGATAAGATCTATTCAGCTTTGACAAGAATTGTTTAGTTTAATATGCTTCCCTATATAGATCATATGTTGGTTTTGTATAAAGGTCTCTAAAAGGTCTTTTTAGTGGGATGTTTTTCCTTGTTTAAGTATGTCACTTTTGTTAGTTCTGTATGTGTATAGTAGGCAGGTCGATGATAATGTTTTATTATGATCATATATGTCCTCAGTCCTACAATTGTTTCAAGTGTCCTCAGTCCTACAATTGTTCTATTATTTGATCTGTTTCCCCTTTGCTGTTATTTTATCAATGATGAATATACATACTAGATCAACTTGTAAAAGAAACACTAGATTTGATGACACTTGGTTTGAAATTTCCTCTCATACTGTCATTCTCCTTGTAATATGATTATAAAAAATGATGCAACCTGCGAATCTGCTGCGTGTCTGGTTATTGGAATTGGGTTATGGTGTGACATTGAAAAAGGGTGATATGCAAAGCCATACATGATATATCTAATTTTTTTTTTTTTGATGTCTTAGGTTTCAGATGCAACTAGTGACCATGAAATTCGGAGGGAGTCTGTAGGAGAAGAAGGGAATCCAGATTCAAGCAGTGATAGAGCAATGGGCTAAGTTTCAATATGTTATTGCATATTTTTGTTAAGTGTTACTCTTGGTTGTCTTCATTAGGAACTTGGTTTTGGGCATAACTTAATTTGTACTTCTTTTAATTACCTATAATGATAGTGCAACAACTTAATTACATTGCAATGAAATAGATGAGTTAATGAACAATATATGTGTTGTGTATTGATATTTTTATCCCATTTTTGGATATTGCAAAAATACAGGTTTTGTTAAAAAAAAAAATTGGTTGGCTACTAGCATCGGTGAATTGCCGTAGCCAAGAATATATTTCTATATATATAACACCACACCGAAGCTATGGCAACGAGACCGTAGCAAAATTTGCTATTGAAAAATTGGCGGGAAGCAAATTAGTTTGGCAGCAAAAAAAAATTGGCGGGAAAAAATTTGGCGGGAAACAAATTTGGTAGGAAACAAATTTTGGCGGGAAGTAATATAATTATCTTAATATTAATTATGCTGCAACGGAAATTTGCCGTAGTATATTTTGTAATGGCGACGGCATTAGGGGTAGCATGAAACCGTCGCAGAGTAAGTGTCGCAAAGATCTTTGCCGTCGCAAAAGTGGTTTGCGACGGCATTTTGCCGTGGCTAAAGATATTGGCGACGCCACCAACGGCGTCAGAAGCTTTGCCGTCGCAGAGCCGTCGCAAATGCTTTTTTGCCACGGCAAAACAGCTTTTCGCTACGGCAGGGCGCCGTGGCTATTGCAATTTTTTTTTGTAGTGTAAAGTGAGTCTTGAAGATCTCGTCGTTCCCATTTTGGAAAGGTATCATGCGTTTCAAACGGACATTCTGGCCAAAAGTTAGTCAAATCTGATTCAAAATCAAAACCTGACTTTTCGCACGAGAAACCTGAAAAGTCCAAAACCAAATCTTCTTGAATATTTCAGTGGCTAGTAACCTGATTACGCGTGAGTTACCTATTTTCCAATCACTCTTCTTGATTCTACACCGCTTCTTTACTTTTATGGTTTTTCGGCTAAACTGGGTCCATTCTCGTCCTACATCAGGTATTATGCATGTGACCAATGGCAATGTGACTAAAAGAACATATATGACCTGAAATCAGCCTACATGCTTTCCCCACGTCAATATTTTCACCGTCAAACTTGACCTTGTTCCTTGACTGCCGGATAAACCATAGAGTGTAAGTGAAGCATGCAAGCCATATTTCTTTCAATTGTGGACTACGACCAGCAACTAACCCACTTTACATGATATTCAATAGAGAACCATGAAGCATGCGCAATTCAAATTTGTGCAACATAAATTGCCAAATAGCACCTACAAATAAGCATTGAAAAAACAAAGGCTCCAATGACTCCCTGCTAGTGCGACAAAGTACACAGCTAGATGCAAGAGAAATCTCACGTCTTAGCAAAAAATCATCAAAGAGTATGCAACCCCGCAACACCTTCCAGGCCAACAAAGATATACGCGGAGGAAAGTATTTAGACCAAATTAGCTTACCCCAATCCAATGGAGGAGCACGAGCGCGTAAAGACTTGAAAGCTTCCTTAGCAGTTAGTAGTAAGAGTTCCTGATGCAGAAATAGACCATATTAACTTGTCAGTTGCTTGAGCTTTAATAGATATGGGTACCGCACGTGTTCACAATCTCACACAAAGCAAAAAAATACAGAGTGAGAAGAGGTGGAAGATCCCATGTACCATCTTTGACAAAATCTGCAACCATCCCCTTCATATAATTAGTCGCACCATCTGGAAGACCAAAGAAATTTGATAATGGAAGACCTGCAAAATTGTCATGCCAGAAAGACACACAACTCCCATCACCAATAAGCCATTTTCCGCTCTCTAAAACTTGTGGCCAAAATCTTTTTAATCCTGGCCAAATAGATGAGCTTGCATGTGACCGGTTACCATTCCTAGTGTGAAGGTTTAAAATTTCTCCTAAACTACTGAAATTTCCGTCAAATTTCATATGCTATATCATTTATGTCAGGAGTTTCCCAAAATTTTCTGAAATTTTCCTTACATTTCCACAAAATTCTTAATTTCTGAAATATCTACACACAATATATATTTAAAAATTCACACCGAAATTTTGTCCGAAATTTCTCTTAAATTTCTGTGATTTATGTCACCTACAATGAATTTTTTACATCGTACTTTTATAGAGAAAATATGAAATTTTGATTTATTTATTATTATTTTTTTTTTTTGCAATCAAGTTGAATACAACAAAAAATCTTTTTGCTTTTATCTGCTATAAAGTTGAATGCTCCAACCACAACACGATTCCCTTTTTGCTTCGTCTCAAATATTGTATGCTTCATACACAGAAACATCATATTAGGTAATTCCACAATATCCGATATACGGATTGCATGTGGAACGGGAACAACACGTGCGGTGCACATACAATACCCATGTGATGAAGTACGAAAATCATTTCCAAAATTCATGTACTTGGGAGCAGTATTGTATGATACTAAATGAAAACAGTTCAACCAGCTAAATCAAACCACATCGTAGTAGCTTTTATATTCCTTTTGTTGTACTTGTTCATTTTCATTCACGGGGTTTTGGTTTTACATGCCCAGCCCCGCCCCGTTGTAATTTTCTAATTATTAAAAAAAGTAAATCATACTTACATTATCAATACACAACACATTATCAATACACATAGATAAAAACACTAGTTTAGCAACCTACTACAGTACAAGTTAATTACTCGTCCATATAAAATATCATAATTTTATTATAAATGTATAATTTTAGAGAGGTTACATTGTAAATAGGTTTATTATAGGTTAGTTTAGTCTGTAAAAGTTTCATTCAAAAATATCATTTTATAAATGTAATTAATTTAATTTCTTTATTTTTAACCGAAATTTCCACCGAAATCGAAACTTTCTCTAAAATTTCCTTAAATTTGAAGTACCAAAATTTGAAATCTTCCCTGGTGCTAGCTTAGTTTTTTTTTTTTTTTTTTTTAAGAGAAAAAAAAATTAAAAGGAAAAGTCTTTAAGGGGACCACAATATATTTAGGAGACTACATTAAGAGCCAGGAGGCCTTGGGGGAGGTTGTGGTCGGTATAAGTGATAACATTCACAACTAAATAAGCTTCTTGATGAACATAGCCGAAGAAGATGTCTTCAAGTCTTCTAGAAACCACTTTAATAACACAAGTGAGAGAGAAAAGGCGCCAAGGGACATCGTAAGCAATATTGTTGATGCAGGTGATTACAAGCTTCCCCCTTCCACACTAATCCAACTAAAGTTGAACTGAATAATTAGCGTAGTTGTATATGTTGATGACATAATTGTCATATGAAATAGCTCTGATCAGATTGACAAACCCACGAGTTATTCCTTACTCTATATCCATACTAAAAAAAACATATTTGATTTGCTCTAACTTTGCAGGACGTCAAACTAAGCAACAGCATGGTTCCTCCTTTGCAATCTGGTCGGGAGGGCTGGGGAAGTCTCAATTAAAGCAAACCTTTTGCTTCTCTTGCTTTGGCCACTGACATATCAGTGATATCACCTAGTGAAATCTTAATCTTTTTTTTTTTTTTTCAATTCAACTTCTTTCTATTAATTACTTATTTCTTTTTTCTTTACTTCTGTCTGAAAAAATGAACATTCTCTCTATCTTTTCTGTTGGCTTTGCTTCAGCGAATCCAATTAATTAAGAATATTGCTAGCTAGCTAGCTTAACTAGTAAGAAAGTAAGAATATTATTAGGTTAGTTTAAATAGAATTCTGACCTGTACGTACTACGAAGCTCATATGCATTGCCAGAGAGAGAGAGACTGGACATTTCAGTCACGAGCATCCATTAATGTTCAAGGACTGAAGGACGTCTTACAGGAGAAAGATGAATATGCAGATGCTGGGGTTCCAGTAATTACTTGCAGCATGGTTGCAACCAATGTTCCTACTTCATCCTCCATAAATCATGTGCAAATCTACCCCGCGCATCACTCCAAGTCTCCAACCAATTATGGGTACGCTTGCCTGTCAACGTAATTACAATGACCCCACCGCATCACGTTCATTTACTTCTGTTCACAATCTTCTTTCGATCTCTCTTCACCTCAGCATCTCGATCAGTTCGAATTGAAGCAACGTGGGTATAAGCCAATCAACATCTTGAATAAAAGAGGAGATGATGGTACGCTGTGAAAAACAATTTCGAAGATAACAGTGATCTCAGAAGAGGTTTTGAAAAATTGTATATATATGACGTGGTCTACTCCAAGCTGTAGAAATGTTTACATGGTATGGATTTTATAAACTTTACCCAACTTCACTATTATTATCTTTCGAGAAACCTGATCTCATGAAAATTCTGGAAGTGTAGAATTAAAAGTAGGCAAAAACTATATGAGAAACGAGTTTGCAACTCACTAATCTATTCCCTATGAAAACTTTAAATCTAGTGCTAACATGAAATGTTGAGGAAGAATATTGAACCAGACGCATGTGTGAAGAAATAACAAACTAGGAGAGTTTGGAATGGGGGCTTTAACTTAACTTTTAGTTAATTTAGAGTTAAGGGTTTAGGGAATTTTGGTGGTCTTACTGTTCCTATTTCCTGAATTGTTCACTCCAATCCCATCTTCCATGGCAGTGTAATGTCATTCATTACTCACTTTATATATGAGCATGCAGACCATGTAGACTGTTTTTTAACTTCCTACCCGATCGAGAAGGCATTCGAAGAGCACCTAGCTTATTTCTTTCCTTCATCATAACCAATTAGATAAGGTGCGTCCTGTAGTGACTTCTCTGATACAATTTCTTCTTCTTCAATACTTTTTCCAATCTCTATTTTATTTTATTTTTTGATAATTAAGTTCATTCTTTCCAATCTCATTAACCCTAATCTCCTAACCAAGCGATGCATATACAATACTACGTCCCGTAGCATTTTCAAATGGTAGTTGGGGCAATAAGGTTTCGAGGACCATCATGCTCTCAGTTGTCATTTCCATCATGGAGTCTTTGGCGGTACTTGTGATTAGGTCCCTCCCCTATGATAGTGGGTTTTTATTTCATTGCATGCATGCATGCTAGACACACTGCGTACTGCGTGGCTATAAATGTCACTTTTAGCTAACTAGGTGATACCGTGATGGGTGTTCAGACAAATTTTTTTTAAAAAAAATAAAAAAAAGAGAGTAGGTGATGGGTATGGGGTCAAAAAGTGGCTACCTACGAGCCAGGTGATCCATGAAGGAGCTCATACTTGAATGCAATTTAAGCAACTACATTTGGCGCTTTAGTTTAGGTTGAAGGCAACAATTACATATTTATTCACTGTGGTCCTTCAGATTCAATTAGTTCCAACTCCCTTAAACTTGGACCCGCAAGTATTAACTATTACATTAGCAGAAACGGTTGGCCTTGGCTGTGGACTATAAATTTCTGCTTACTCTCTCTGCTCCCTCTGCCTAGATTACTCATTACTCTCTCTGCACCGCTCTCCCTGCATCACTCTCTCTGTTCCCTCTGCCTAGATTACTCTCTCTGCACCACTCTCCCTGCATCACTCTCTCTGCTCCATCTCTCCCCCACTCTCCCTGCACCGCTCTCCCTACATCACTCTCTCATTGGTTGGCTGTGGACTATAAATTTCTGCACTCTGCTCCGCTCTTCCTCCATCACTCTCCCTGCTCCATCTCTCCCCCACTCTCCCTGCACCGCTCTCCCTACATCACTCTCTCATTGGTTGGCTGTGGACTATAAATTTCTGCACTCTGCTCCGCTCTTCCTCCATCACTCTCCCTGCTCCATCTCTCCCCCACTCTCCTGCTCCATCTCTCTACCATTTACTCCAAAACTCCACTTAATGGCCGGTTCCAATCCCTCCTATAATCCCTACGTGAGCACCTCTTACAAATTATATATTTTGATTTATTACTCTTAGTTAATTACGTAGCTATTAAGTTATGCAATATATGACTTAACATCTTCTTTATGATATTTGCATTTGGTTAGGCACTACTGCCATTTAGAACAGAGTATTTTTACATTGACAGCAGTATCGCTAATGAAGTGGTGAAAACGGGGTTTTACATAGACGACTCACAGATTCTAGTTCCCGTTTATGCTCATATCTACAGTTACGACCATCCGGATGCCCGCAACTGGTGTATGTTTTCGGTCAGTCACTATAACGAAAACATATTGAGTGTTATGAGATACAACAACGATACCTCTATCTATGGTCAAGGTCTAACCATACTTTTTACTGAAAAAGGAAACTATACTCTAAAAAATTGGTTATCATCACATTCGGATCAACTTATTTTGATTACAAATGGACCAAGGTTTGTTAGCTTCTCTACTTTGCCGAGGAAGCTTCTAAGGTAAATTATGTACCTTAACTAATTGTTGTTTTGTCCTCAGTTTGTTTTGTCTTATATCATTTCATTATTATTTTGTTTTGTTTTGTTTCATTCATTATTTTTTTGTTTTGTTTAAGGGTGTTTTGTCTGGGATCATATATATGTGGGTGGCAAACTTCAA
This sequence comes from Rosa lucieae, assembly GCA_024704745.1. NCBI lineage: Eukaryota > Viridiplantae > Streptophyta > Magnoliopsida > Rosales > Rosaceae > Rosa > Rosa lucieae. Next base: position 86,403,864 of record CM045496.1, on the reverse strand, counting down.
CCATGGATATGTGTCGGCCGAAAACATATCTGTGGTCGGAGAAACTGACTAGGCACTAGCTAGTAATAAGTACTGTAAATAAGTCAGGACCAAATGAGCAAAGTTTCTGGACAATCGTCCTTGTGAATAGTTTTCCGGTAAATATATGATATGTAGCACTTGTACATTTACTTGCATTAAGTATGTTTGGCTCCAAAACCAGTTGGTGTGCAAACTGTCTCTTTTGAGAGTGTGCGCAGGCGTGCCAGCACCGTGGGGTGCAGTCGTCGGAGGAGTCCCTTGACCTGACTTCTTCTTTAAGCGTTGTGGATAAGGAGAGCACCAACCCCGCCAGAAGGTTCTTCTCTAGCCTTCCGAGAAAGGACTTCTTGCCTTACGGATAAGGACTTTGGATGTGATATCTTCGCATCACCGAATCGATACTCAACGTTGTAAGTTGAGCAGAGCAATTACTGGGAAGTTTGGAGAAAGCACGGGTTTTGCTAAAGCATGACTTTAGCTTCGCTGGGTTGTGAGGGCGTTACCCTTGCTTCGCTGGGAGTATCAGTGGCAGTAGCACTGGCAATCGGCTCTTGGAGAGACTAGGACTGAGAATACAGTCGCCGGGTTTCAACAAGGTTGAAGGTTTGCTCCGGGGAGGCTTTATAATCGCTGGGATTGATTGATTCGAGAGAGGTCATCCTTTGTCCGTTAACCCTGGTATTTATACACCTAGGGTTTCGACTGTTCCTTGCTTTAGAAGGATTATTGATTGAAGTTTCCTATTCCATTTCTGCTACTTGATTCCAATAAGGTTTCGTTTTCCTTATGGATCACGGAATGGGCAAAGCTATATCCCAAACCCAAGTAGGCTTATTTTTGGGCCGCAGGTATCGGCCCATTGGGTCAAATCCACCAAAGGATCTTGCCAAAAATACTCATGGGCTCAAACATTGCCCCCCAGGCCCCGAAATCAGGCCTGCGAAGATGTAACTGATTGAAGGGGACTAAAACGACGCGTCGATCGCTTGAAACGATATCATTAATGAGGGTCGCGTCCTTTCGCTTGCGAAAACACCTTTTTGTCGTATCGTTTCCCTCACAAAACTTCTTATTTAAACCCGTAGCTGCTTCAGACCCGTCACATCAGAAACTCTTTCAGTCTCCTAAACCCAGAAACCCTCTTACTTCCAACATCTCCTTCACAGAAACCCAAAAATGGCTCCCCTAAAGAAGATAGTCATCGATCAAGAAGAAGAACTGAACGAAAAGGTTGCCTATACTTGGGGAACCAGCATCGGTGCCCGCATTCGTCTCCACACTTCTATCCATAGGCCCTTTCTCCTCCAATTCTCAAACCATCACGTCGGACTAGGACCAGCGCGGCAAGACTCTATTCCGGCCGACGCCATCGCTTTCTACGGCCTGCCCGCTCGTCGACCCATTCCAGTCCTCCGAAGGACTCCTGGGGACTTCCATAGTTAGGGTGCCCAGAATCATCGAGCCAAAATAGGGCACTGGCCGTCGTCCATCAGCCCGGCGGAGCTTTCTTGGTATCGCGAAGCACGAACGCGAGATCTGGCTCGCTGGAACGTGGCAGCTATCACTCATACTATTGATCTCTATTTTCGTCTTCCACGCGGTGGCAATCGTTCACCGCTCGCTGCCTTTCTTTGTTTTTGGAATACCGCCACAAACACCTTCGATTTTCGATTTGGCCAAATGAGTATCACCTTGCTGGATATTCTTGCCATTATTGGCCTACCCATCGATGGCGAGCCTTATTTGCATGGTCAATTTGATTCTGTCACCTTCACCTCGACCATGGCCCAACATGGTCGCAGCGCTCACAGTGGCTCCTATCCAAGGTGGCTGTCTTATTATAGCCGGGAGCACAATGCGACCGGCGGAATTGCTTTCTCGGTGTATTGGCTCTATAAATTCATCTTCTGTACTTCCTCTTGTAAGCCCAGTGGTACTTGGACTCTTCTGGCGACATCCCTCTACAACGGCCACAGTGTCGAGCTTGGGCAACAGGTGTTAGGAGCCCTTTATCGCACTCTGTACCAGGCCACTATGCACCCTTTTGAGACAAGCATCTCTGGCCCCTTTTGGATCTTAGACTTCTGGATCCAAACTTATTTTCCATTTTTTCGTCGCGATGACATCCCGCTGCTTCCACCGGCTGATCAACTCTTGGGTCAGTGGTTCAGTCGCGAGGAAAGGTACTCATCTCCTCCTTACTCCGAATGCTTTACATATCTGTACCTTCTGGATGAGATGCCCTACTGCGATTTAGTACTGGGTAGAAGATTCCCAGCTCCGCATGAAAACGGATTCCTTCCTGGCGCTCCTCGCTACAGTGATCGCGCGCGCTTGGCTTTTCGTCGCGCGATCTCCTGTTCAGACATTAGGATTGCCGCCGAAGAACTTAGTTATGAGCTTTACGCTCCTAACCACTTCGCTGGCCAATTTGGCCTCGTCCAATTAGTGCCATTCCCTCTGTACGATGCCTGGAACTACAACACTTCTTGGCGTAGATTCGGGCCCCCCTCCGGGCCTTTGCCGGCACAAAGCATGATCGCACTGGTTGATCTTCCCGATTGGGCTAAGGTCATCGACGCCGTGGATGGGACTGAGGAAGGATACGAGGAATGGTGGGCAGAGGTTTCCGTCAATTGCTGGAGTCAACGGGACGACGAACTCTTCGCGACCATCTTTGGGGAGCTGAAAAATCCCTATGCTACTGACATCGAGCTGCTTGCTCGCTTTTTTGAGGATGATGCACATCTCTGCCTCCTCCGGCAACACAACCGGTGCGAGCCCCAAGCCAGGCCCAGGCTGGTATCATAATTCAGCCCCCCCAGAGGTGAGTATCTCGGTTTATATCTTATTCCTTCCTTCACTCTTCCCTTTTAACTCATTCTTTGCTGCATCAGGGAAATGTGCCACCTTCTGCCAGCCGCACAGTTAGTGCTTCTCCAGCCACTAGCCAGTTTGGAAAGCAGAAGAATGTAATAACGGAGCCTAAAATTGAAGATTCCTCTTCCGACGATGATAATCCACAAATGGTAAGAACCTTCTTGTTCTTAGAACAATGCTTTTTTTCCTAAGCCAAGTCTAATCCTTTGATTCTAGCAGATTGCCGCTGCCTTGGCCCACAAGAGCAGTCGCTCTGGCCCTTGAACTGACCCGTGGGAAGAAGATGAACCGATCGCTGATCGACTGGTACGAAACTAGAAACGCACATTAGAATTTACTTTTCATTTCGTGCATTCCTATAACAATCCTCGCTTGCAGGTTCGTCGCCGGTCCTCAAGACAAACTGGGGAAGGCTCTTCAGTCGCTGGTGAAGGCACATCTGCTTCACAGGTCCAAGCGCCCGCTGGTTCCGATAATCCTACACCTCCTGCCAGCATCGCGAGCGTTGTACAATTGGCCCCAATCCCAGTGCATGTCATAGATGATAGCTCGCCTGAATCGGAAGAAAGAATGCCTCTTTTGGATGCACCTCATGAGGAACCAAGCGCCGCACATGTCCTAGCACAGATAGCGCCTGACCCAATTCCCGGCGAGGCGGTTCAAGGACCTGCGCCGACAACAATCCTCCACGAACTTCTGGCCGCAGAGGTACGTTCTCTTAACAAGCATAATGTCCTAATTCTTATTTTATTCTTTGGGCATTCTAATGATTCTTCCTTAAAACTAGAATCTTGGTCCTGTTGAGGAAGTAGTCGCTGCTGCGAAAGTTACTGGCGCCAATCTCGCTGACTCGGATGGTGAAGATGTGGTTAACTAAGAACCTGCCCCCCATGCTCCTGAAGCAGGAGAAGGGATGAATATCGAACCGGGGCTGGAAGCGGTTCCTATTGTGGAACCTCATGAAGCTCCTGCCGCTGCTGCTGCCCCATATCCACTGCCTGAACCTCCTTCCAGACTGGAAAGGCTAGCTCGCGTACTTGAGGTGGCTCCTCCCGGAGTTATAGATGAAGCCAGGGACGGACTCCAACGTCTTTTGAATCCAGATATCTTGCTACCTGGCGCATCCATCAGGGCTCTGGAGTACTTGAGGGTTCTTCGTCGCAAGCGAACCATCACTGAGAACGAGTTCACCGAGATAGACGAATTACTACAGAGTCTTCCCCAGCGGATTAATGAAAGAGCGGTCGCGACTGCACAAGCCAGGCAAGCCCAGGCCCACTATCGGGGCCTCGCTCAACAAACGGATACCTCTCGCGACTTCCTGGGAGATAGGGCTATCCTTGTTAGAGACTTGCGGATCACGCAAAATCATCTTCGGTCCCAAATCCAAGAACTTCAAGCCCAATTGACTACTGTGACGGCCCGACTTGAGCATGAGAAACCCTTGCTAGAGCAACCCCTAGCGGCCTTCGAAGCATTGTCTCAAAACCTAGCTCAAGCTCGCGAAGCAGCCCGACAAGCGGAGCGAGCTGGTGCCGATGCCAGTTTTCGCTTGGACGAACATTTACTTCGTTTGACCCATGCGGGCCGAAAACTTTAGGCCTCTAGTGTTTGGCCCTTTTTGTATGAACATTATTATTATTATTAACAAGTTAAATATTTAGCCCACTTTGCTTGGCCCAAATATTACTCCAAACTTCAAGTAGTTCAACGAAACTGATGAAAGGATAATTTCCAAATGGGCGGTTACCTTCTTGAAGACTGCCCCGCTTCCCACATGTTTACAACTTCCTTCATTTCTGAGATTACAGCATTCAATTCCATTGATACTCTTATTGATGGCATTGAAAATACTTCAACTGCCCATCGCACGATCGAGGTTACTGCGACTGGAGCTATAAATACCTGTACTTTGGAGAAGTGATGAAGCCAAGCAACTATGTCTTTTCCAGAGATAATTTCGCAAGCCTTGCTTCTCTTCCTTCAGTTTCTAAAATCTTTTCCCCACGATCTCACCCTTAGCCTCAAATTCCTAGGCTTCATGGCTTAATCTCAGAACCTGGGTAGGCCTTATGGCCTAATCTCAGGTCCAGTGGCATGTCTTTGGTCTCTGGAAATCCGGACGGAATTCACAGGTTTCAGTTAGACCGAAGAACACGCCACGCTCCTAACTCGGCGGAACCAGATTCTGAGGGATCCGTCTCCTCCGATTGTCCGGGTGGAGCAGGAGGGAGAGAGGCGGAAGGCCACTTTGAGGCAGACCGTTCTTCTTCCGAGGTCTACCTCCGGGGTCCGACTACGAGACTTATGTTTTTCCCCTAGAGGTAGATATGGTTGTGAGTCGCGCTCTCTCTGAAGACCATCTTTATCCCGGAGGATAATCACCTGGAAGGGATATGATGGATTATTCCCTTCCCTCTTCCTCCAGTACAGACGATAACAGCTGCGACTCAGATCAGAGGAGGATGTGGGTGAATAGAGGAAAAGCACCAGCGGTCATACCACATCCTCCTTGCCGCAACCAGATCCAGAAACTCTTAGAATCTGTAATCCTTATGATTTTCAAAGCCACATTTGGCCTTATAATTGCGAATGCAACTGTGTTAATTTGTTCTTTGTACTGCCTTTGGCCGCAAAGCCGCTTTATGAATGAATGTTTCTTTGAGCACAATGCAAAAATTTGTTATGAAATAAAGCCTCATGTATAGGCCATCATGTACATTCTTAACACAAATTGTCAAGGATAAATACTGATGTAACAGAAAACAAAAGTCTTGAAATTGGATAAATTGAATGTTGAATATGGCCTCAACTAAGGCCTGAATATATAGAGTGTTGCCCCCTAGTGTTCATAGGTGAAGCAAATACATGAGTCGAAGGCCACAAGAAAATGTCTGAATATAAACAGCTGATGCGAGCCGATGAAGACTATGGTTGCCCCCCTGTCTGGGAAGAAGGTTGACCAAGTGGAGCTTCGAACTCCCAAACACTGGGGTAATATTTCTTCAGAAACCGCCCATTGATGGGGTTGCAATGGATGTCGCCATCCAAGTCTTTGAGGTGAAAAGCCCGGCGTTCCATGATACGGTGAACAACAAAGGGTCCTTCCCATCGCGGAGTCCACTTACGGCGACCGGTCAATTTCTCGCCAAAGGGTAAAACAGCTTTCCAAACAAGGTCTCCTTCTTTGTAACTATGACCACGCGTCCTCTTATCATAGGCGCGGGCGATACACTGTTTCTCCATTACTAAATTATCCAAAGCCGCTAAGCGCTGCTCGCTCAAATCTTCGTGTTCTTGCCACATCGCCTGGACATAATCTTCACCGATCAAGTGATGCTGTTCTTGTACGCGTAAGGAATGAACGTTGATTTCCAAGGGTAAAACTGCATCATGGCCAAACATTAGTGCATAAGGTGTCGTAGAGATGGGATTCCTCTTAGAGGTGCGGTAAGCCCATAATGTCTCATACAACGTGTCGTGCCACTGGCGAAGGTTTTCAACCAACATCTTCTTTAACAGGGTAATAATAATCTTGTTACTAGCCTCCACTTGACAGTTGGACTGAGCATAATATGGAGTGTTGTGGATGAACTGGATGCCGAAATCGTTGACAAGTTGCTCGACTGCACCTCCCATGAATGCTGCCCCCCGGTCTAAAATGAGCACCTCAGGGATACCAAACCTGCAGATAATGTTATGAAAAATGAATTGGCGAATGGTGGCACCGGAAGCCTCCTTCAAAGGTTCAGCTTCAACCCATTTGGTGAAGAAATCAGTGGCCACGATGATGAACTTATGTTGGAGAGAAGAGTGGGGGTGAATCATCCCAATCAGGTCCAATGCCCAACCTCGCGCAGGCCAAGGCTTAATAATAGGTTGCATGGGAATATTAGGGATATGCTGGACTGGACCATGTGCTTGACAGTCTTGGCACCCTTTGGCGAATGTAATACAATCCTTCAAAATGCTGGGCCAGTAATAACCATGTCTCCTAATGAGCCAGCGCATCTTAGGTCCAGCTTAATGGGCTCCGCATATTCCTGTGTGTGCTTCACGCATTAAAAGTTTTGCTTCACAGCCATAGACACACCGGAAGTCTACGTCATTTTCCCCTCGTTGTCGCAGCTCATCACCCCTAAGGAAGTAGTTTAAGGCAAGAAATCGAATCTTCTTGTCGGCTGTAGGATCTGGTCGTTTGAGGTAATCAATCAACGGAATGCGCCAATTGACGTCAATAGGTTCTAGCACCGCGACGACTGGATCATCAGGCGGATCAGGCCACGCTAGCCATGAAGGCAGCATGCGACGCTCGACTTTCAGAATGTGCTCACGAACCCCATACTTCAAGGTAATGCTTGTAGCCAATTGAGCGAGTTCATTGGCCGCGAAATTGCGCTCGCGAGGGATGTACTCCAAATCCGCGTCATCAAATTGATCCAGAAGCTCAATGGCACGATTCAAATATGGTACGAGCAACCAGCTTACACATATGTATTTTTCTTGAAGCTGATTTATCATGAGCTGAGAGTCGCAGTGGATCTGAACGTCCGTCACTCCCAATTCCAGTAAGACTTCTAGCCCGATAATGAGGGCCTCATACTCTGCCTGGTTGTTCGTACACTTAAACTCCAATTGGAAAGAGTAAGAGAAACGATCGCCCGCTGGATTTTCCAGAACAATCCCTGCCCCTGCTAATGTTTCAGTTCTTAAGCCATAAAAAAACAATACCCAGGGCTGCAAGGAGACTGTGGCTTGATACCATACTGCATACTTCGGAAAGCACGGGTTCTGCTAAAGCGTGACTTTAGCTTCACTGGGTTGCGAGGGCGTTACCCTTGCTTCGCTGGTAGTATCGGTGGCAATAGCACTGGCAATCGGCTCTTGGAGAGACTAGGACTGGGAATACGGTCGCCGGGTTTCAACAAGGTTGAAGGTTTGCTCCGGGGAGGCTTTATAATCACTGGGATTGATTGATTCGAGAGAGGTCCTCCTTTATCCCTTAACCCTGGTATTTATACACCTAGGGTTTCGACTGTTCCTTGCTTTAGAAAGATTATTGATTGAAGTTTCCTATTCAATTTCTACTACTTGATTCCAATAAGGTTTCGTTTTCCTTATGGATTATGGAATGGGCGAAGCTATATCCCAAACCCAAGTAGGCTTATTTTTGGGCCGCAGGTATCGGCCCATTGGGTCAAATCCATCAAAGGATCTTGCCAAAAATACTTTTGGGCTCAAACAAAGTAGTCAAAATGGAGGCGTGGTGTAGCGACCTTATGAATGCGAATATTTGGAAGTCTAATTAAGATGGTGTGTAGGGTTCCAATAGATTATATATACGTGGTGTGGTGTGCTAGTCGAGCGGCCTAGTCTGGAACCCTCAGATCTAGCGTTCGATTCCCAGCTCCATCCCGTGGCCAGCAGATTTGAGGGACCTTTGTTTGTTAGCATGAGGATTCGTGCGTCTGCGGTGCAGTAATTAGTCTGGCAAAGCTGGAATAAACTGCATGAGGGTGCGTGTGTGTGGCAAAGCTGGAATACATTGCATGAGGGTGCGTGTGCGGTTCTATTGACGTCTTCCCCTTTTAAAAAAAAAATTACATGTTGGCTCATTGAAAAGTCAAATCGATTTAATAAAGAAAATAGTAATACATACAAGTTTATCATTAATTAAAAGTGATGAGTGCTAGTAACGTACACCTGATGAGTACAATATACACGTACAGGTCCATAATTGTGCATTCACCATAACACTAACAATATCGCATATATGTCACTCTGCCTAAGTTCGATTACTTCGTTCCTTAAATGCAGTATTCATGGTGATTTGTGATGAATGCACAAATGTACATTTAGTTCACTATGCCAATAACCTCATCAGACGACAGAAAGGTTGTTTTCTGTCGTCTGATATATTTTAACAACAGACTGTCCAAAATTTATTGTCTGAATATAGCAACATACCATGGTAAGTTAGTTTTCAGAATTAAGTTTATTTTCAAACAACAGTTATCTGTCGTCTCATCAAAGGAGATAAATTGATTTCGATTCGTGTCGTAGCTGATTTTTTTTTGTTTGTGTTCAGACAACATATATCTGTCGTCTCCTCAAAGGAGATAAATTGACTTTGGATTTTGTCGTAGCTATTTTTTTTGGCACAACATGAAGGAATTTAGTTCCAAACTTTTAATGATTTATCTCTCCCGAAGTCCCGGACAAATTTATCAAACTCAAAAGAATGGTTTCGTGCTGCACAACAATGCTTTTACCCTCCTCATCCAATTTTCTTATTCCCTCGTCACCCACATCGAACTCCCTCTTGGCTTGCTCATTACAACATAACAAAAAGAAACAAATTGGATTTCTCTCCTTTAACCCAACCCCACTCAGATCTCGCCTCCCAATCTCACAGCCATGTCCAAAGCTCACGTCTACGCCGACATCAACGTACTCCACCACAAGTACTGGGACTCCGAGTCCTTTACCGTCCAATGGGGGTAAGTGAACCCTAATTCTATAAACCCTAATCTAATATGATTCCTCAATTTTTTCAATTTGATTTTGGTTGTTATTGGTTTTGGTTTTCTAATCAAGGGATAAGGGTGAGTTGTCAACTGGAGATGAAGGGGATTAGATGGAGAAAGGGGGAAAAAAAAACGGGGACAACGAACAGAGGAGGAGAAAGGGAGAGAAGAAAAGAATAGTGGAGAGGGACGAAGAGAAAAGAAAGAAAAGAAAGGAAAAAACAGAAGAAAAGAAAAAAGAAGATGGGAAGGCAGAAAGAGATAGAGATGTTTGGCTCAATGATGAGTCGGTCTTATGGAGAGTTTCTGTTCTAGAATAGGATTTAGGTCTAGGAGTTTCGGGTACTGCAACTTGGAGGAAGATGTAAGAATTTGATCTCATGATCATGGAACTTCACCATCGAAATTCAGGATGTTGAAGACTTGAAAGAAGTTTGGCATAACTTCTTGAGCCTTGCTTTCATTCTAGTTCTGGTCCTGTTTAGATTTGAGGTGAGTGACTTCTTTACTTTACAAATTTACTTGATTTCTATATTGCTCTATTGGTTTATGCTTTGAATTGAAATCATGGTCTTGAGAAACGATAATCTGCCAAGTATTAGTTCTCTTAGTGATTCATTTGTGATGATTGAATACATGAACATCGATGTGGTTTCTTTGCTTGGGGTGGTTTGATTTTTACCTGTTATTCTGCACTGTATGAGTGGCTTTTCTTTTGAGCAATTATACTTTGATTTCTTAAACCAACTTGATTGTAATGTATGCTTTCTATTTCTGTTCTGTAGGCGGAATATTGGTAGGAGTGGCGGGTCCTTCTGGGGCTGGAAAGTTTGTGTTTACTGAAAAGATAATGATGGCAACTTATGGTAAGTCAGCAGCTTGCAGTCATATCCATAGACAACAACAATGACACTAGTCGAATTGTTGATGGCGACTTTGATGGTAAGTCAGTAGCTCAACTGCTTCTCTCATGTTATAAAGCTTTGTAGATTTCTTTTCTCTCTCTCTCTCTCTCTTATCAGAAAGTAAAATAATAGAGATGTTCTTGCATAAGTTTCCTAGGGAGAGGGAGATAAGTTCTGCTTTATTTTCATTAGGTTGAGGAAGCGTATCATGTCCCTGGACGTATTAAATATGAATTTCTAACTGTTGAAAAAAAAAATTGAATGTAGTGAATAATGAATATAACTGAGCTTGCTTACTGAAATCATAATCCTCTTTTGTCATTGAAGGATTCAGCACTATTAAGAATCTTAATGTTGACCTTTCATCTCAAACTTATTCCCCCCCCCCCCCCCCCAAAAAAAAAAAAACGAACAGACAGTCAGACACACAAAATGCATCTTAAGAATGCTGATGATTATTTTTGTTAATTAAGAGAATGCTTCTAGGTGCTAAATAGTGGCTTATTAAAATTATTTATTGATAGTGATTGTATTTTCTACAACTTTTCATATTATTTGATCTGGCTTAAATCTTATGTTAAAGAATGTACTGGTGACAGGACAGTTTGAAGTCCTAAGCTCCCATATTGTGATCATTGAGGGCATCTATGCTTTGAGTGAAAAGTTGCGGCCTTTATTGGATCTATGAGTATCTGTCACAGGTGATGTTCCCTTTGACCTTGTTAAAAGGGTTTTATGGGACATACAGCGAGCTGGCCAAGAACCAGAAGTAATAATTCATCAAATATCTGAAACAGTACTTCTCTGCTTCCCTCGTTACCAATAAGCACTTGACAAATTATTGTTTTCCCATAAGCTCTGAACTTCTTTCCCATGTACAGGGATACCCGATGTACAAGGCCTTTATCGATCCATGTAAAAATTATCAAAAAGTTGAACGCGCCTCACGCGCTTTCTCCATTCCTATCGTTACCTAACATTTGCTCCGATTGGCCCTCGTTGATTTTAACCTCTCCAACGTTTTCTTGGCTACCTGATCTTTCTAGTGGCTTCGCCGGTGTTTGTTTTCTCCGCCCTTCCACCGGGAAGCGGCGGAGATAATGTTTCGATGTCGTTTCAGCGTAAGCATATGAAGAATGGAGGTGATATCAGCACCGATTTGGAGGCACTTCGAATGGAAGATCTGGATTCCTCTGTGCAGACACATCCTACTCTGCAACCTCAGGCGACTTATGCTAGTACACTCAAAAATCTGGTGGATTGCTACAGGCAAACCATGATGGAGGACTTCGAATTTACTGACGATGATTGCTCTTACTCTCAAGGTAAACATGGCCAGAATGTCTCATTCTCTGAAAAAGTCCATAATAAGCTTGATTATGAATGGCGTTGTGCTGTGGTTGTGAAACTCATGGGTAAGCCTAACTCCACCAATTCTTTTGAGTTTATGCTGAGAGGATTGCGAAGGAAATGGCAAGTAAAAGGAGGTTGGCAACTCATTGACCTTCCAAATGATTTTTTCATTGTCAAATTCAATTTAGAAGAAGATATGAACTATGCCTTGTGTGGGGGTCCTTGGATTTTGGCTGGACAGACTTTGATTGTGAAAAAATGGAAGCCTGACTTTGATCCTATGAATGAGTTTATTGGCAAAATGGCTTTATGGGTGAGAATTTTCAGGTTGCCTGTCAAGTACTTTAAGGAATTTACTATGGCCAAAATTGGGAAGATCCTTGGTGATGTTGTGAAGGTTGACAAGCTTACTATTGGACAATCTAGAAGACAATTTGCCCATGTTTGTATTGAAATTGATTTAAGCAAGCCTTTACACCCATATGTTGAAGTTGAATCTGCTGCTTATAATGTTGTGTATGAAGGCATCTCCTTAATTTGCTTTGAATGTGGCTGCTTTGGTCACTCCAAAGATAAATTTCCTACACTCAAGTCTACTGCAGGTGCTAATGTTACCCAACATGATCTCAATAGTGCTACTGCTCTCCTCTATGCTAATGACTCTGATGGTGTAGTCCTTGCTGATGTGAACATGGCCAATAGGTATAATGAGCTAAGCTGACAGGACCCACCCCGAATTCCACCCTGGAATCCGAAGTGGCCCTGCGGGACCCACCTTTAAAGGAGATTTACCAAAAATTTCGGCATAACCTCCCTTAAAAAAATGGATAACCCAAAATCCTGCGGAAAACAAAATTCACTTCTAATAGTCCAACCATAGCTCTTGGAGCCGCCCTGCTCCCAAATTCAACCAATCCCATCACAAAGCTAACAACATCAAACATAATATCCGAATGGTACAAGTTACTACAATCACCAAAGTTAGGTCATAGACCTCAAATATAATTCATACAAGTTTGGGTCACATATCCCTTAGTAATCAGAGCATTCTAGGAATATAAGTTTAACATAGAGTACAGTAGGCTAAATAAATAACCTACAAAATATGATGACGGAAGCGGATGCGGTCACTATGGCTCACTTCAGAACGCCGAGCAGCAACACTGAAACTGGGCATTTGAAACCGAAGGGCCCAGAGAAAAGTATAGAAAACATGTTAGCGTGAGTGGACAAAAATAAACAATTTAAAACCAAATGTATTTTATACTTTCCCACATTTATTTCTTTAAAATTCCCGATGCATGCAAAAATTATCAAAAGTAAAATAAAAGGAGTTCCGCTCTTGAAAGCCGACTAGCCCCGCTAGTCACAATCGACTAAAAGAAAAGGTGGAAACTCCGATACTCAACGAAATAGAACCAGCCCCGCTGGCTAAAGAGTAGGGGAAGACGATAGCCATACGAGTAAGCCTCCCAGGCTCGGGTGATAGCCTCCCAGGCTAAAGTACTCCCATTACTCCCGTAATATACCCTTACGCCACTAAGTGTAGCGATAGGATACTGGGCTTCAGAATTACTGTCACAGAGACAGTAACCAGCGCCACAAAGGCGGAAGATCAATGCTAGCAATGATAGTAGTCACCCTAAGTATGGCATAAGAAACCCGAAAACTGTATAAATCCATAAAACTTCCCCAACTCTCGTAAATGAATTCCCAATGACGTGTCCCACACGCCAAGATAATCTCATCCTCAAAATAAATGGAATATAAATAAATATAAAGATTAATTTCCTTGAATCCCATAAAAATCTCAAATCGCCGAATATAAATAAAATATAAATAGTATAAATCCGGAAATCCCATCGGAGATAAATAAATAAGGGAAAATAAGCATAATCCAATGAAGTGACCCCGCACGCCATAAAACCATCAAATAAATCAATTAACCAAAACTGTTTCCGAAAACAACCATATGCTCGAAAAAGTAAATTGATAAATAATTTATACTTCGGAACCGATTAAATAAATGCATGCATCATTCTTTGAAAAATAAAAGTCCACTCACGATATATGCTCAATCCTGACGTCGCTCGGTATTTTCCTCGTATGGAAACTCCTCTCGTCCTGTACGAATAACATTCATAAATATATAATTCACAGGACGGAATTCTAACTTTACAATACTTATAATTGGAAATTCAAAACATCCCCCTTCCTAAAATCCAACTTCTCAACTCTCCACAACATCCATCCTTAATACTCCAACATCAATCTTTCATCGATGTAATATCTAAAGTGAAACCGAAAGGAATTCGGCGATCGAATTCGCGAAAAAATCAATAATTAATCAATTAAACTCAATTCGTAAATCCTCCGATTTCCACCAAACTTCATGTATTGCATTCTACAATCATTATAGGGTATATGGGATTAAAACGACAATTAAAACACAGCTCTACACGCCACCACGCGCTACCTACAGTAGCGGCGCGTGGGGACCACACGCCGGCGGCCACTTCCTCCGATGACCACCAAACTCCGGCACTAGCATCTACACAACAAGCCCAACCAACTTCCCAACTACAACATCAACCAATTTTACCTCGAAGTGGTCGAATCAAGCCGGTGAAGGAAAGCCCCGAAGCTTCAAGAACCCTAGAAATAAAAATTTGTCAATTCGACCTCTACAATGCAAATTGAAATGAACTACCTTAGGGGAAATAATCTCCATCAAAAACCAAACCTTCGATGTCAATATGGTGGCCGGAGGTGGCCGGAATGGCCGGAAATCGGCAAAATCCCGAAACTGCGACCGGAGCACTTCTTGCTTCGATTCGGACTTTCACGGCCAAAACTCCCCAATCCTAGGTCACTGGCATCAAGAGCGGGTTGAGGCGCCCCTATGGTGGCCGGAGAGTGAGGAATCGGAGGGAGGAAGAAAACCCGAAGGAGAAAGGGGAAAGAGTCGGGGGAGGGGAGAGAGAAAGAGGGGTGGGTTTCCGGTTTGGAAACCTACCCGGGTAACATTCCATATATATTAAAATTTTACTATGAACAGTAATTTTCGTACTTCACTCATAACTTTTGCATACGAACTCCGATTTTTACGTACCACATATGCACGCGCTCGGTTTAACATCCTCTACAACTTTCATGAAGGAAATTTTCCCAAATTTTTAACTCATAAAAAGTCAATTTTTAACCACCCCCCCCCCCTAAACGTTAAAATTATAACCGCGAACGGTAACCATAAAGAATTTCATGTAACTAAGTAAAAAGGGTATATTAGATGTGGGCTGTAACATAAGCCGTCCTCCTTGTGATGTGATTAAGGAAGATATGGGTCCTTGGATGCTTATGAGCTACAGGAACAAGAAGAAAAATAGTGATACTGGTGCTGCCAAAAAGTCTGGAAATTCTGGGTCTAGATTTTCTGTTTTGCAGGATGAGGGTGGCATGGATTCTGAAATGCCTGAGAAGACTGTTAAGGACAATCCTTCTGCAACCACACATTTTATTGTTAAGCTTTGACAGAGTTTCCAAGAGAAGAAGAAAGTTGCCCCTGTGTCCACTAAAGCTAAATCTGCTACTGCCTCTAATGCCACTTTGAAGAACTCTGAACTGTCTGGTACGCTCTCCCCTACGAAGCTTGCATCTGGTTTTTCTGACAATTCTAATGTGAAAAGTAAAAACCTCTCTAGAATTCCTATGAAAGATGTTTCAAATATTGGAAGTTTTAGTGGATCTAAAGTACGTTGACATGCATTACCAAAGAAAATCTAAAGGGCATTGTTCTTCTGTCACTAAACATCAGACTATTGTTTTCAAGAAACTCTCCTTTGAAAATATGGGGTCTAATACTCTTGGTGATGGGATCTCTGCCATATTTGGCCATTGTCCGCCTAAGGAGACCGTATCAAAGGACGACTTACTGTTATCCACTTATAAGGATTCCGATAAATTTGTGGAGAAAACTTTTGCTGATAATAGCATGTTGACAATTGAGGACAACCTGCCTTCCCATGATGGGGAGGGAATGGTTGATGCTTAACTAGGGTGTTTACCCTCTCTTTCATTGCCTCTCAATGTTTAAAGTCTTATTTTGGAATGCCAGAGGTGCTGAAAGTGAGAATTTTCGATCTGCTATTGCAGACGTGGTTAATTTACATTCTGTGGATATTTTAGCTATCTGTGAACCTCGTGTTCAATTCATTAAGGCTCGAGATACTCTAAAAAAACTTGGTTTTTCTGACTTTAGAGTTGTTGAAGCTGAGGGCTTTTCTGGTGGTATTTGGCTAGTATGGAACAGTCTCAAAGTTCATGTTGACTTCATTGACAAAAATTTCCAATCTGTCTCTGTGAAAGTTTCTCTTCCTGGCAAGCCTAGTTGGATGCTCACTTTGATCTGGCTAGCCCTACTAATTCGGTTAGAGCTGATATGTGGCCTTACCTTGATAATCTCATTGCTGATATTAATCTCCCTTGTATGTTTATTGGAGATTTCAATGAATTGATTTCTATTGATGAAAAAAGTTGTGGTTCTTTTACTGGAAGGTTTGGTGGTTTCAGGGATTGGGTCAATAGGAATGCCTTGATTGATATGGGATTTCAAGGATCTCGCTTTACCTGGAGTAATTACAGAGTTAAAAAGAGACTGGATAGAGGTTTTTGTAATTGTTCTTGGAGGTCTTCTTTTGCTGAAGCCTTTATCCAACACCTTCCCAAGACTAGATCTGACCACTGCCCTATTTTGATGCAGCTCTACTCCAATAACTTTGTTAATAGAGAGGCTATTCCTTTTAGATTTCAGGCTATGTGGTTCTCTCATGCTAACTATGCTGATTTTGTCTCTTCTACTTGGAATTCTCTTACTAGTGATTTTTCTGCTAAAGTTCAAGCCCTTTCCGTTGCTCTTGCTAAATGGAACAAAGAGGTTTTTGGTCACTTGTTTCACAGGAAAAAAAAAAAGAATTTTGGCTAGAATTGGTGGCATTCAAAGGGCCAGAGATAGACATGAAAATCCTTTTTTGATTAATCTGGAAGCTGATCTTATTCAGGAATATGAGAGCATCAGAGATCAAGAGAACCTTTTATAGAGACAAAAATCCAGAGACAAATGGCTGCAAGGTGGAGATAGAAATACCAGGTTCTTCCATCTAACTACTCTTGTTAGAAGAAGGAAAAACAAAATTGAGGGCTTATTTGATAAGAATGGTAACTGGTTCACTGATTCTGCCAGTATGAAAAAAATCTGTGTTGATTTTTTTGTTGATCTATTCTCTCTTAAAGATGTTGATGATATCAGATTTATCATTCCTTGGTTGTTCCCTACTATCGATCAGGTCACCTTCGATAACATCTGTAAGCCTATTACTTTGTTGGAGGTCAAAGAGTCTTTGTTTGCAATTGGTGGCCTCAAAGCTCCTGGCCATGATGGTTTTCCCGCCATCTTTTATCAGAATCATTGGCAAACCTATTCTGGTGAAATTTTTCAAGTTGTTCATGATGCTTTTAGTTCCTGTAAAATCCCCCCTAGCCTGAATCATACTATCATTTCTCTCATTCCTAAAATTGATGGCCCTCAGCATATGGCTAACTTTAGACCCATCAGCTTGTGCACTACCATCTATAAAGTCATCTCCAAGATCATTGTTGCTCGTATAAGGCCCTTGATGCAGCACTTAATCAGCTCTAATCAGGTAAGTTATGTTCCTGGCAGGCACATTTCTGATAATGTTATGATTGCTCAAGAAATGCTTTTTAAATTCAGAAGATCTTCTGGAAATTTGGGATTTTTTGCTTGGAAGGTTGATTTATCTAAAGCCTATGATAGATTGAGATGGGACTTCATTGAGATGGTTTTATATGAAGCTCAATTTCCTCAGTCTCTTGTTAAACTCATCATGCACTGCATTATGTCAAATAGTTTTCAGATTTGTTTTAATGGAGAGTTGACTTGCTCTTTTGAAGCTCAAAGAGGCATTAGGCAAGGTGACCCTCTCTCACCTTATATTTTTGTTCTTTGTATGGAAAAGCTCTCGCATCTTATTCAATCTTGTGTGGACATTGGAAATTGGAAACCTGTTAGAGCTTCTAAATCTGGACCTAAGATTTCCCATCTTTTCTTTGCTGATGATTTAATGCTATTTGTTGAGGCTTCTTCTTATTAGGCTAGTATTCTTAAAAATTGTCTTGATCTGTTTTGTTCCCTCTCTGGACAAGCTGTCAGCTTTGAAAAATCCTTGATCTATTGCTCCCCAAAAACTTGTAAGGAGACTGCTGTCAAAGTTAGTAAAATTTGTGGGCCTCCTTTGACAAATGATCTTGGCAAATATTTAGGTATGCCCCTCATCCACTCCAGAGTCAATAAACACACCTATGCTGGTATTTTTGACAAGATCCAATGCAGACTTTCTAGTTGGAAAAGCAAGGTTTTGAGTATGGCTGGCAGGTTGGTTTTGGTGCAATCTGTCACCTCTGTTATCCCTAACTATGCCATGCAAACTGCTATGCTGCCCATAAGTCTCTGTGACAAAATTGACAAGCTTAATAGAGAATTCATCTGGGGTGACACTGTTGAGAAGAAGAAGGCCCACTTAGTAAATTGGGACACTGTCTGCCAGCCAAAACAGTTGGGGGGTCTTGGAAAAAAAAAGACAGCTGAGATGAATCAAGCCATGCTTGCTAAGGCTAGCTGGAGGATCTTTCAAAAGGATACTGGACTTTGGGCCTCTATGTATGCTGTAAAGTATTTGCAAGGCTCCAATATTACTGATGAAAGCTATAAACCCCCTCCTGATTGTCCTAGTACTTGGAGAATTCTCTTTCATGGTGCTGTGTTGTTGAGAAAATGTTTAAAATGGCGTATTGGGGAGGGCAATTCTATTAGGTTTTGGCTGGATCTTTTGCTTCTCCCTACACCTCTTATAAATTTGGCTCTTCCTTCAGCTGATATAAATATCAATGCAACCATCAATGACTTTTTGACTGAGTCAGGCTGGAACTTGGATCTTCTTTCCTCCATGGTCCCATGTGATATTGTCCATCAGATTATTAATGTCCCTACTGGGTTTGGAAATTGTGGTAATGATTCTTTAATTTGGGGAGCCACTTCCAATGGTTGCTTCACTGTCAAGTCTGCATATAATTCGAATTTTAATTTTCTCAATCTCCAAAATCCTCAATGGATTGCTGCTTGGAAATGTGATATTCCTCCTAAGTTGAAAACTTTTCTCTGGACTGTTCCCATAGGAAGCTTTTAACTAATGTTCAAAGAACCAGAAGAGATCATCTTGGCAATTGGATTTCTGGTTTCCAAATCAACTTAGGATCTGGGGAAATTTTAGATGCTGAGGCCTGGGGCTTATTCTATGGGATCAGACTTGCTCTAAGATGTCACATCTCTAAGCTTGAAGTGGAATCTGACTCTGCTATCCTTGTGCAGCTGATGCAGAAATCTGATTTCTCTCTTCACCCCCTTGGTTCCCTTCTCAAGGGCTGCTCTTATATGATGATGACTATGGAGAATGCACACCTAACCCATATCTTCAGGGAATGCAATATGACGGCTGATTCTTTAGCGAAAGATAGCATTAATCACGAGCTTGGCCTTATGACTTTTGAGAATCCGCCTATCCATGTTGCTCAGGCATATCTTGATGATATTTCTGCTATTTCTAGAGCCAAGAGAAGCTCTTGCTTTAGCTCCTAGTTTCTTTGTTGTTTTTGTTTGGGTCTCTTAGGCCCCGATTGTAACAAAAAAAAAAACTAACCAATTAAGTTTTACCTTGCTAACAAGTCTCACAATGTGCAGACAATCTTCTGGAGCTTTGTTTCTGTTCAAAAGGATCTAGGTCAACGTGTAGTGAATTCAACAAATTCACACCATTTAAGGCTATGAAAGTCTCAGGATTTTTTTTTTTCTGTGCCGGAAGAATCATGCAAGAAGCTGAGAGATTTTGATCTTGGAGGACCCGGCCAGCAAATTTCCACATGTTAATTCCTTGGATTTGATAGGTTCTGAGGAGACAATGCCTGTACTTGTGAGGTTTGATATTAACACAGATGATGAACTATGAAGCATTGCTGAAGAGGGGATTAGCTTTGACAAGCAATACTTTCCAAACATTAGTAGAATGTGTCATCATTTCTGCAGCAGCTTTGCAAACCATGTTGCTTGTCCGTAGCCTGTTCTTCCGATTCCTATAACTTGCATCAAGTTCCAAATCTATGTCAATATGTTCCCTGCAGGCTGAGCTTTTGGAGCGTGTGAATCTGTGGACACACTTCCTATTAATGATACCGTCAAGCAATTGAAGGATATTTGAGTGAGGAAGTTGGCCGGGCTTTTTGTGGAAGGTCCTACTCTGATACCTTACCAAATGCTAGTGTTCAATCTGGTTTGGATATTGTGAAAACCTTATACCTATCATGTTGGAAAACTTTGGGATATAATTTCTTCAAACTTTAGCCATTCGGGGAAGCTAGTGAGCTCAATGCCAAAGCTTACCTGCATTTAGTGAACATGAGAATACAGATGAGGTAGCTGATATGATGCTTTTATGCTCCTACTCGTTTAATGATTTTTATCTTCTAGCTATTTAGCAATTACATTGACTTTTGAGCTATCTTGTACCAGATGGAAGAGGAAACAAGAGGAAGGAAAGAGCCACATGCTCTTTCAGATACTGATCCTAGGAGTCCCATGTTTCAACAAGTAATTTGAGAAGAGGAAGTATTGTCCATGAAGACTGCTACTAGGATTGACTATTGAGTAAATTGGAGCACAAGGAAGACGTAAATGTTAATGGCTTTTAACAATCAATTTTCAGTATCATTTGCAAGATTATTTAGAGAGGTACATGTTGAAGAGACATTATAAGCTTTTCCTGTAAACTTGTATGGTTTTAAATCCTTTAGTATTATTGCCTTAATTGGACTTTTAAACTTGTTTTACTACTCTGAGGCCATCACCTTTGCTATTTGTATGCCATAAGTGCAGAAAAGCATACTCGTCTTATTGCAGCAATTCTCTTCTGTAGATATTAGAAACTACAAATAAATTATCTAAACTGAAACTCAAGCCACCATAGAAAATTTTCTTTCACAAACAGATACATATTTTCTGTGTACTTTGTCTGCACAGCCTCATGCTGATACTAAATATGTATCTAACTGTAGAAAATGAGAAATCGGTACAGGTCAAGAATAGTCATATGAAATCTCTCCATACAAAGAATTAGAAAATGATATCTGTTTGAGCCTAAAAGGATTTTTGGCAAGATCGTTTGGTGGATTAAAGTCAGCGGGCCAATATCTGTGGCCCAAAAATAAGCCTACTTGGGTTTAGGGTATAGCTTCACCCATTCCGTGATCCATAAGGAAAACGAAACCTTATTGGGATTGGGTAGCAGAGATTGAATAGGAAACTCCAATTAATAATCTTTCTAAGGCAAGGAGCAGTCGAAACCCTAGGTGTATAAATACAGGGTTAAGCGGCAAAGTTAAGCTCTCTCTCTCTAATCAATCAATCCCAGCAATTACAAAGCCTCCCCGGGGCAAACCTTCAACCCTGTTGAAACCCGGTGACCGTACTCTCAGTCCTAGTCTCTCCGAGCCGACTGTCAGTGCTACTGCCACATATACTAGCAGCGAAGCAAGGGTAACGCCCTCGCAACCTAGCGAAGCTAAAGATACGCTTTAGCAAACCCCGTGCTTTCTCAGAACTTCCCAGTGATTGCTCTTCTCAACCTACAACGTTGAGTATCAATTTGGTGACCGAAGAGATCACACCCAAAGTCCTTATCCGTAAGGCAAAAGTCATTTCTGAAAGGCTAGAGAAGAACCCTATGGCGAGGTTGGTGCTCTCCTCGTCTACAATGCTTGAAGAAGAAGTCAGGTCAAAGGACTACCCCGACGACTGCACCACACGGTGCTGGCACTCCTGCCCAATCACATGCTCAAAAGAGACAGTTTACACACCAACTGGTTTTGGAGCCAAACATTTTGGCACGCCCAATGGGACCTGCAATAGTGTCTCTTCGTGAACGTAGCCATTGGGAAGTCTAGCGAAAACCCTTACCAAAAGGTTTACGCTAACTGCTCAAAGCATAAGATCTCCAGTTACAGACCGCATTCTCGCGCGGACTGTCATGGTCTTTCTGAAGAACAAATAACTCAAAGGTTCTCTCGTCAGTCCCAATCATCCGACATGTCAACTGAACGGGAAGAGAATCACTCGACCATTACTGAGGGTCAGAGTGTCAAAACTAATCAGGCCAGCGAGCCTGTTATCCCCACCACTGTCACCACTACAGTGGGGAGTGGAGAAAGAGAGGCTTTCGCCCCGAAGCCTATTCCAGAAGGAGCGACCTCCGAGGTAAGGTTCGTAATCATCATGGAGAATATTGAAAATCATCACAAGAAGATAGCCGCTGATTTCGAAAGAGAGACCGCAAAGACAGATAAGCTCATATGCGAACTAGATCAGCGAATTACTCGACATGCAGAGGATACCAGACAACAGATCGCACAATCAGAGAATACGGTAAGGGCTCATGCCGCGAGTATTGCTAGCAAGCAGAATTAGTGTAAAAAAGAGATCATGGAGGCTATCGCGAACCAAACCAAGCAGACCGCGTCAAACATGGCTGGTCTTCGCAAGGATGGTGCTAATCTGGCAACCAAGGTGGCCATGCAGAGAGCAGAATTGAACCAAGCGAGAGAAGTGTTGAACAAAGCTTTAAGGGATCCTAACGCTATCCTTGGCTCTCTTGGCCAGCCGTCTGGTTCAGGCAAGTACGTGCCTCCAAATCAGCGTGAGAAGACTAGCAGCAATGCTGTTTCTCCCTCAGCTACTGTTGCTACTACACCACTGAAGAATAAAGAGCAAGCGCTGGTTATCGGCGATAGCAAGGAAAAGACTACCTTATCAAGAGGACAGGCCACCAGACAGAAGCAACAGGACTCGAAAGTTGCGGGAACTTCATCCAACTCCGCTACGTTCGTTCAATACGACAGCGATGGGGCAGAAAATGTATATCAGGAACTGCCAGGAAGTTATTACGGGATCGACCATACCGGCACTCCGATCAAGATAACAGCCTTGTCAAAAGAAGCGCCTACAGTAACTCTTCAGCAGCAGGCTACTACCCGAGTTGTACACGTTGGAGAGGGGCTGGCAACGGTAAACCAAGCAATACCTGTGCAGGCTACTCGCTAGACTATGGAGACACCGCCTCCTCCTCCGGGCCCAGAATATGTAAGACGTGATGAGGTAGAGGAGATGACCAGGTTGGCTAATCCTAGGGCCCAGCCGGATGGGGTCTACGAGAGACTTTTCCCACCACATATCATGCTCGCGCCTTTTCCCAGAGGCTATAAGAATATCATATTTTCTACTTTTTCAGGGGAAGACACCGAGGATGCAGCGACACATCTGGCCAGGTTTAGGGTACAATGTGGCCAGTACCAGAATGATGATATCCTCAAATGCAAGATCTTTGGTACTTCTCTCTCAAGAGCTGCTTTCAGATGGTTTTCCAGACTTCGACCGGGAACAGTGGCAGATTGGCCTGCAATGGAACTGCTTTTCCGAGAAACTTTCGGAACTATTAAGCCTGAGGTGGACTTGGCTTCTCTCACCCAAATGGCCCAGCAGCCTACAGAATCAGCGGTGGCCTACCTTCAGCGCTTTCAAATCCAGAAAGCCAAGCTAAAAGTCATCCTGCCTGAGAAAGAGCTAGTCAAGTTGGCAGTCAAGGGTTTGGAACCACGCCAACTAAAGAAGCAGCATGGCAGCATGATTCAGTCGATGGGAGAACTAATCACAGAAGTAGGCAGCTTCGAGCATCTCCTTAGAGAAACAGATGTAAGGAAGAATGCATCCAGGGGAACCTACGTGCCGGGAAAACATCGTACCGTAGCGGCCCTGAGCTACCAGTCGGCTACCTATGACCCTTACTACCATCATAACAATGAAGAGGTGGTCCAGGATGACGAAGAGGAAGAGGAGAACGATATCGCTGCCTACGAGCTAACCAGGAAAAAGAATCTATCCTTGAAGCAACTAAAAATTTCCAAGGAACCTGTCAAACTCAAATCGGTGGTTTTCACCAAACCCGAGTTCGCGACATACACATATGATGCCAACAAGGCGCACGAGATTCTCGATGAAATGATCGCCGCGAAGATGGTGAAGACTGATTTTGGACCTTTTCCTCGACCAGAACAGCTGAATGGGAAGAAATATTGCAAGTTTCATAATTTGTGGAACCATAATACCGCGGACTGTGTGAAACTCAAAGACCAAATTCAGGTATGGCTTAATAACGGCAGTTTGCAGGTGGAAGCTCCGGTCACGGCGGCAGCGCTAGTAGACCTAGACCCCTTCCCTGATACTAGGATCAATACGGTCGAGGTGAATTGGACCAAGCAGAAGCAAAGGAGACCGACTTTGGATTTGAGCTCAAAGGAGCGAGGTGAAAAGTCCGCCGCGGACGAAACACCCGCGAAGGATAAAACTAAATCAATCAGTCAAGCCTCGCCCGTGGTCCTATGCTCGCGATGCAAAGAAGAATGCGGCATTCAAGTATCGCAGGAATAGGTCGAGCAAACATTTCGCTTTGGCTCTCTACCGCCCGTCAAGTGGGCTTCGTCATCGCGGAACTATCAGCCTTCTGGCCCAAGAGAAAGAGAGAAAATAGAGTCACCACCATCCCCAAAGGACTCCAATTTGTTCAAGAAGTTGAGAACGGCCGCGGTTGATCAGAAACATGAAGAGAAGCTCATGAACAAGGGCAAAGACTTACTGACCAAGCCTTACATCCCACCGGCGCCAACCGCTACCATTAAGGAGGGAAAATGGTACACCAGGGAAAAGGGGAAGGCAGTGGAGATAAGCACTTCCAAGAAGAGGAAACTACAGCGCAGGTTTGGGGAAGCTAAGCTCGCGCTAGAGGCTCTGGACCAGGGCCTGATTAAGCCTTCACAACTGGTCAAGTCACCTGAGCAGTATCAAAGAGAAATGGAGGCATTAGCTGCTAAACCGTTAAGGCCTCCCCGCAGCTTTAACAAACAAGCGAATTCGCTGACAGAGGCATCTAAGCCCGGTGTTTTTTGCAGGATTACTGAGGAGCGGACACAGCCAATTGCGCGAAAGGAGAGCTCGCCGACTCAGCGATCACATGTCAGGTGCAGGTTGTTTTGTGAAGAACCGGAAGCCAAAGCTTCAGACTGATACCCCTGTCGAGGAACCTAAGCTTAACTTGGAAGATGACATGGAGGAGACAGATATGACTGACGCTTCTTGCAATATGGTCTATGTGCTCATCGCGAGGTATGCACTACCAGTCGCTACTCAGGACTGTGTGGAAGCTGAAGAAGAGAATGCTCAGCAGCTGCAGGTCACATCCGCGGCCGCAACACCTGTGGAAGAGGCCGTCCCTCGTGAAACAGAGGAGGCTCCAAACAAAGGACCATTCATGAACTTCTCCAAGCCAACGCCAGCCATGGTCCAACACATGAGACCACTATACATCACGGCAGAGGTTGGAGGCACCAAAGTTAGTAAAATCATGATTGATACCGGAGCCGATGTTAATGTCGTCACTACCAGGACCATGCACTTGCTCGGGATCAAGAGGGAGAAGATCCAGTCTGCATCCCTTACGCTCAAGAATTTCGCGGGAACTGTGACAAAGATCTTAGGATTGCTATTCTTACGAATTAAGGTCGGCCCAGCAGAGGGGGTGTATGCTTTCTTCGTAACAGATTGATATGCGACCTACAGTGCTATTTTGGGCAGAGACTGGATCCACAGGAGTTACTGCGTACCATCGACACTTCATCAGGAGCTGGTTATGTGGAACAGAGAGACAGACACAACTGAGGTGATCAAAGCGGATCCTCGTCCGTTCCCAGTCTCAGCAAACTATGTAGATGCCAGGTACTATTTGGAGCCCATCACTCCGTTGCAGGTTAGTGGTATCGATGATAAAGGCCACCCTACAGGGGTGACGGCCTCTGAATTGGCACAGTGGGGGCTTACGCTCGCAAAAGAGGGCTTAGAGAGGCCTGGCCACGCTGTGCCCAAACCCTTGATTGATTAATGGATTACGACCTCTCAGAGGAAGGAATAGAGGCCCTCCACTCGCTATACGAACGGCTGTCATCATACTTGGTAGAAAAATAGGCTTACGATCAAATCGCGACCTTAGAGGTCGTCAATGAAGAACTTTCTAATCAGGAGCGAGAGGACGAAATAGATATTCAGCTTGCTCCGGCAGCCCTAGACGATACGCCTCCTAAAGTCAGAGACCCTACTGAAAAGGTTAATCTGGGAATAGTAGACGAGCCTATGGAAGTGGCTATCAGTGCTTACCTTGAGCCTAGCGAGAAACAGAGGCTCACCAATTTGTTACTAGAGTTTAAAGATTGCTTTGCAGAGAAGTATGAAGACATGCCCGGCCTGTCACCGGAGCTGGTTTGCCATCAATTACCAACACTCCCTGACAAGAGGCCCGTGAAGCAAGAACCGCGAAGAATGAATTCAGAAACCCAAGTTCTCGTCAAAGAGGAGGTCGAAAAAATGCATAAATCGGGCATTATCAAGGTTGCCAAGTACAATCAGTGGTTATCTAATATAATGCCCGTTCGGAAAAACAATGGCAAGATGAGGGTCTGCGTCGATTACAGAGACTTGAACCTTGCTACACCTAAACATGTTTACCCCATGCCGGTCGTGGATATGTTGGTAGACCCCGTGGCAGGACATGAATTGTTGTCCTTCATGGACGGCACTGCAGGATATCACCAGATTCCTGTCACTGAAGAGGACAGGCACAAAACTGCATTCCGGTGCCCCGGGTTCGCGGGTGTTTTTGAATATGTGGTCATGCCCTTTGGACTGAAGAATGCTAGCGCGACGTACCAGAGAGCCATGAACCTAATCTTCCATGATATCCTGGGGAAGATTCTAGAGGTTTACATCGATGACGTAGTTGTGAAATCTCGGAAAAGAGGAGACCACATCGCAGATCTCAGAAAGGTATTCGAGCGAATGCGACGACGCAAGCTTAAGATGAATCCCGCTAAATGCGTTTTTAGGGTCCAAGCAGGAGATTTCCTGGGATTCATCGTCCATCAGCGAGGAATTGAAGTCCCTGAAGATAAGGTGAACGCAGTCATCAACGCATCTCCCCCGCGAACGAAGAAGGAATTACAGCGTTTATTGGGTAAGATCAATTTCCTGAGACGCTTCATCTCTAATTCTGCAGGTAAAATCCAGCCCTTCTCGCCATTGCTGAAGTTACAGGGGCAGAAAGAGTTCATATGGGAGCCTAAACATCAAGAGGCTTTCGACAGAATTAAGAACTACCTAGCGAGCCCACCAGTGCTGGTTCCGCCGAGGGACGGGTTTCCGTTGAAGTTATATATATCAGCGGCCGACGCTTCCATTGGCAGTTTGCTCGCTCAGGACGATGAAGGGGGTATTGAGCATCCTATATTCTACCTCAGCCGGACACTGACAGATTGTGAGACAAGGTACACCCCTATGGAGAAGATGTGTCTTACCTTGTACTTCTCAACGTGCAAGCTGCGACACTACATGTTATCCTTTACTACCTGCATCATCGCTCAGACTGATCTGGTCAAATACATGTTGTCGCGGCCTATTTTGAGAGGCCACATTGGCAAGTGGGTACTGGCCCTTTCAGAATTTTCGCTACAATACGTAACTCAAAAAGCTGTAAAGGGGCAGGCCATCGCAGATTTTCTGGCACATCATCCTATGTTGGAGATACCCGCGATGAAGGAGTTAGAGATAGCGTCCGCCACTACGACTCTACCAGATTTGGCGCGCATCCCAGAGTACGCAGTATGGTACCAAGCCACAGTCTCCTTGCATCCCTGGGTATTATTCTTTGATGGCTCCAGAACGGAAACATTAGCAGGGGCAGGGATTGTTCTGGAAAATCCAGCGGGCGATCGTTTTTCTTATTCCTTCCAGCTAGAGTTTAAATATACGAACAACCAGGCAGAGTACGAGGCTCTTATTATCGAACTTGAGTTTTATTGGAATTAGGAGTAAGGGATGTTCAGATCCGCGGCGACTCTCAGCTTGTGATAAATCAGCTTCAAGAAAAATACAGATGTGTTAGCTGGTTGCTCGTACCATATTTGAATCGCGCCATTGAGCTTCTGGATCAATTTGATGATGCCGATTTGGAGTACATCTCTCGCGAACGCAATTTCGCGGCCAATGAACTCGCTCAACTAGCCACAGGCATTACATTAAAGTATGGGGTTCGTGAGCGTATTCTGAAAGTCGAGCGTCGCACACTCGCACACTACCTTCATGGCTCGCAAGGCCTGATCCACCTGACGATCCAGTGGTCGCAGTACTAGAACCTATTGATGTTGATTGGCGCATTCCGTTGATCGATTACCTCAAGCGACCAGACCCCACAGCCGACAGGAAGATTCTCTTTCTCGCCTTAAATTACTTCCTCAGGGGTGATGAGCTGCGACGACGTGGGGAAGATGACATAGACTTCCGGTGTGTCTATGGCCGCGAAGCAAAATGATTAATGCGTGAAGCGCACACAGGGATATGTGGAGCTCATCAAGCGGGACCTAAAATGCGATGGCTTATTAGGAGACATGGCTATTATTGGCCCAGCATTTTAAAGGATTGCATTGCATTCGCCAAAGGATGTGAAGACTGTCAAGCACATGGTCCAGTCCAGCATGTCCCCAACATTCCCATGCAACCTATAATTAAGCCTTGGCCTGCGCGAGGCTGGGCATTGGACTTGATTGGGATGATTCACCCCCATTCTTCTCTCCAACATAAGTTCATCATCGTGGCTACTGACTTCTTCACCAAGTGGGTTGAAGCTGAACCTTTGAAGGAGGCCTCTGGCACCACCATTCTCCAGTTTATTTTTCGTAACATTCTCTGCAGGTTTGGTATCCCCGAGGTGCTCGTTTCGGACCGGGGGGCAGCGTTCATGGGAGGTCCTGTCGAGCAACTTGTAAATGATTTCGGCATCCAGTTTATCCACATCACTCCATATTATGCTCAGTCCAACGGTCAAGCGAAAGCCAGTAACAAGATTATTATCACCTTGTTAAAGAAGATGCTGGTAGAAAACCCTCGACAGTGGCACGATACTTTGTATGAGACACTCTGGGCTTATCGTACGTCCAAGAGGAATCCTACCGCTACGACACCATATGCACTTATGTTTGGCCATGACGTGGTTTTACCCCTGGAAATCAACGTTCATTCTTTACGCGTACAGGAGCAGCATCACTTGATCGGTGAAGATTACGTCCAGGCGATATGGCAAGAACACGAAGATTTGAGTGAGCAGCGCTTGGCGGCTTTGGATAATTTGGTAATGGAGAAACAGCGTATCGCCCGCGCCTATGATAAGAGGACACGTGGTCGTAGTTACAAAGAATGAGAACTTGTTTGGAAGGCCGTTTTACCCTTTGGTGAGAAGTTAACCGACCGCGGTAAGTGGACTCCGCGATGGGAGGGACCCTTTGTCGTTCACCGTATCTTGGAACGCGGGGCTTTTCACCTCCGAGACGTCTATGGCGACATCCATCGCAACCCGATCAATGGGCGTTTTTTGAAGAAATACTACCCTAGTGTGTGGGAGTTCGAGGATCCACCTTATCAACCTTCTTACCAGTCAGGGGGGCAACCATAATCTTCATCGGTTCGCATCAACTCTAAGTATTTCCTCAGGCCTCTTTCTTGTGGCCTTCGACGTATGTATTTACTTCACCGATGAACATTGGGGGGCAACTCTCTATTATGCAGGCCTTAGCTTAGGCCATAGTTGCGTGATGGCCTATACATGAGGCTTTATTATTGTATTCATCAGGTTTAAGTCTATATTCATACTTGTCTAACCTTGACAAATTGTGTTAAGACTGTACATGAGGCTTTATTATTCAGGATTTATTATTGTTTTTGGCAATTTTTTGTTCTCGTGCTCAGAGAAACATTCATTCATAAAGTGGCTTTGCAGCCAAAGGCATACAAAAAACAGATCGACACGGTTATAAAACATTTTGAAGAAACACAAAGTTTAAAAGTGGCTAGATCTGGTTGCGGCAAGGAGGATCTGGGCAGTACCGCCGGCACTATTCCTCTCTTCACCCAGATCCTCCTCCGATCTGAGTCGCAGCTGCTATC
Organism: Rosa lucieae; assembly: GCA_024704745.1. NCBI lineage: Eukaryota > Viridiplantae > Streptophyta > Magnoliopsida > Rosales > Rosaceae > Rosa > Rosa lucieae. The sequence continues at coordinate 86,373,964 of CM045496.1, read as the reverse complement.
GTCTGTAAGGGGGAAGCGGGAAGGGAATAATCCATCATACCCTTTCCAGGAGATTGTCCTCCGGGTTGGAGATGGTATCCAGGTCGAGCACGACTCACAACCACATCTACCTCCAAGGGAAAAACATAAGCCTCGTAGTCGGACCCCGAAGGTAGACCTCGGAGGAAGAACGGTAGGCCTCAAAGTGGCCTTTCGCCTCTCCGCCTCCTGCTCTACGAGGACAATAGGAGGAGATGGACTCCTCAGAATCTGGTTCTGCCGCGTTAGGAGCGTGGCATGTTCTTCGGTTTAACTGAGAACGACGAGTTCATCAGGATTTCCAGAAACCAAAGACATGCCACCAGACCTGAGATTAGGCCATGAGGCCTACCCGGGTTTTGAGATTAAGCCATGAAGCCTATGAATTTGTGGCTAAGGGTGAGATCATGGGAAGAAGATTTTAGAAACTGAAGGAAAAGTAGCAAGGCTTGTGAGGTTATCTCTGGAAAGGACATGGTTGCTTGGCTTCATGATTTCCCCAAGTGCGGGTATTTATAGCTCCAGCCATAGTAATCTCAACCGCGTGATAGGCAGTTGAAGTACTTTCAACGCCATCAATGAGAGTATCAATGGAATTGAATGCTAGAATCTCGAACATGAAGGAAACTGAAAACGCGTGGGAAGCGGAGCAGTCTTCGAGGAGGTAACCGCCCAATTTGGAACTATCTTCTCGACAGTTTCAATGTCAATAAAGAGATTTGAAAATAATATTTGGGCCAAACAAAGTGGGCTAAATATTAAAAATTAATTATAATATTGTTCATACAAAACAAACAAAGAAAAAGGGCCTAACATAAGAGGCCTAAAGTTTTCGGCCTGCATGGGTCAAGCGAAGTAAATGTTCGTCTAGGCGGAAGCTGGCATCGACAGCAGCTCGTCCTGCTTGTCGGGCTGCTTCGCAGGCTTGAGCTAAGTCTTGAGACAATGCTTCGAAGGCCGCTAGGGGTTGCTCTAGCAGAGGTTCCTCATGCTCAAGCCGGGCCGTCACCGCAGTCAATTGGGCTTGAAGTTCCTGGATTTGGGTCCGAAGATGATTTTGTGAGATCCGTAAGTCCCTAACGAGGATGGCCCTATCTCCCAAGAGGTCGCGAGAAGCATCTGTCTATTGCGCGAGGCCCCGATAGTGGGCCTGAGCTTGCCTGGCTTGTGCAGTTGCGGCCGCTCTTTCATTAATCCGCTCAGGAAGGTTTTGTAGCAGCTCATATATCTCGGTAAACTCAGTCTTAGTGATGGTTCGCTCGCGGCAAAGAACCATCAAGTATTCCTGAGCTCTGGCAAACGCGCCCAGCAGTAAGATGTCGGGGCTCAGAAGACGTTGTAGCCCATCCCGCGCTTCATCTATAACTCCGGGTGGGGCCACTTCAAGTACGCGAACAAGCCTTTGCAGCCTGGAAGGAGGCTCAGGTAGTGGGCCAGGAACAGCAGCAGCAGCATGGGCCTCTTGAGGCTCTATAACAGGGGCCGCTTCCGGCTCCGGTTCGACATTCACCCCGTCTCCCACTCCAGGAGCATGGGGGGCAGGCTCCTGGATCAGCATGACTTCACCGACTGGTCCGGCAGGATCAGCGACAAGTACCTCCGCAGCAAGGGCTGCTTCCTCAACAGGACCAGGACTCTGTGATTAAAGAAGAATTATTAGTGCACAAAGAATAAAATAAGGACCAAGGCATTATACTCAGGGATAGAGTGTACCTCTGCGGCCGGAGGCTCGTGCAGGATTGCTATCGGTGCAGGCTCTTGAGCTGCTACATCAGGAATTGGATCAAACGCTATTTGCGCTAAGGGTTGTGCGGCGATCGGTTCCTCAGGCGGTGCATCCGAAGGTACCGTTCCTTCTTCCAATTCAGGTGAGCTGTCGTCTATGACCTGCACCGGAATTGAGGCCAATTGCGCATCGCTCGCGGTACTGGCAAGAGGTGGAAGATTACTAGAATCTGTAGGCGCTTAGGCTTGCGAGGCAGATGTCCCTTCACCAGCGGCCGAAGAGACTTCCCCAGCTTGTCCGGAGGACCGGCGACGAACCTGCAAGCGAAGACAGTTATAGGAATTGGGGCTAAAAGGCGAATAAACTCTACTGTGGACTTTCTGTTTCTTACCAGCCGATCAGCGATTGGTTCGTCCTCTTCCCATGGGTCAGTACGAGGGTCCGAGCGATTGTGCTTGCGAGCCAAAGCAGCTGCAACCTGCCAGAATCAAAGGATTAGATTTAGCCCGCTGAGAAAGCATGGTCCTAAGAACAAAGGGTTCTTACTGTTTGCGGGGTATCATCGTCAGAGGAAGAATCTTCAACTTCGGGCTCCGCGATCACCGTCTTCTGCTTTCCAGACTGGCCAGCGGCTGGGGAAGCACGGATTGCGCGATTGCCAGAAAGTGGCACATTTCCCTGATACAACGAAGAGTGAGTGAAAGGAAAGTAGTGAAGGGAGATACAGAAGATAGAACTAAGATACTTACCTCTGAAAGGGGCTCGCGAATGACGATACCAGCCTGAGCCTGACGGTTGTGTTGCTGGAGGAGGCTGGGATCATGCAGCATCCTCAGAGAAGCGAGCGAGCATTTCAATATCTGCAGGATAGGGGTTTTTCAGTTCTCCAAAGATGGCTGCAAAGAGTTCGTCATCCCGCTGAGTCCAGCAATTGACGGAGACCTCTTCCCACCATGCTTCGTATCCTTCCTCAGTCCCGTCCACGGCGTCGATAACCTGAGCCCAATCAGGAAGATCAACCAACGCGAGCATACTTTGTGTCGGCACAGGCCCGGTAAGGGACCCGAATCTATGCCAAGAAGTGTTGCAGTTCCAGCCGTCGTACAGAGGAAATGGCACCAATTGGACGAGGCCGAATTGGTGAGCGAAGTGGTTAGGAGCGTAAAGCTCGTAGCTAAGTTCTTCGGCAGCGATCCTGATATCTGAACAGGAGATCGCGCGGCGAAAAGCCAAGCAAGCGCGATCACTGTAGCGAGGAGCGCCGGGAAGGAAGCCATTTTCAAGTAAAGGTGGGAATCTTCTATCCAATATTATGTCGCAGTATGGCATCTCATCCAGAAGGTACAGATAGGTAAAACATTCGGAGTAAGGAGGGGATGAGTACCTTTCCTCGCGGCTGAACCATTGACCCAAGAGTTGGTCGGCCGGCGGAAGCAGCGGGATATCATTGCGGCGGAAGAATGGAAAGTAAGTTTGGATCCAAAAGTCCAAGATCCAAAAGGGGCCAGACATGCTAGTCTCGAACGGGTGCATAGTGGCCTGATACAAAGTACGATAAAGGGCTCCTAGCACCGGCTGCCCGAGCCCGACATTGCGGCAGTTGTAGAGGGCCGTCGCCAGAAGAGTCCAAGTACCAGTAGGCTTGCAGGAGGAAGTGCAGAAGATAAATTTACAGAGCCAGTACTCCAAGAAAGCGATTCCGCCGATCGCATTGTGCTCCCGGTTGTAATACGCCAACCATCGTGGGTAGGAGCCACTGTGGGCGCTGCGACCATGTTGGGCCATGGTCGAGGTGAAGTTGACATAATCGAATTGACCATGCAGATAAGGTTCGCCATCGATGGGCAAGCCGGTGATGGCAAGAATATCCAGCAGGGTAATACTCATTTGACTGAATCGAAAGTCAAAAGTGTTGGTGGCGGTATTCCAGAAACAAAGAAAGGCAGCAAGCGGCGAACGATTGCCGCCGCGTGGAAGATGGAAACATAGATCAATAGTGTGTGTGATACCTGCTGCGTTCCAGCGAGCCAGATCTCGCGCCCGTGTTTCGCGATACCAAGAAAGTTTCGTTGAGCTGATGGAGGACGGCCAATGCCCTATTTTGGCTCGATGGTTCTGGGCACCCCAGCAATTGAAATCTCCAGGAGTCCTTCGGAGGACTGGGATAGGCCACCGGACGGGTAGGCCGTAGCGAGCGATAGCGTCGGCCGGAATAGCGTCTTGTGGCGCTAGCCCTAGTCCTGTTTGGTGGTCGGAGAATCAAAGGAGCAAGGGTCGATGGATAGAGGTGTGGAGATGAATGCGGGTACCGATGTTGGTTCCCCAAGTATGGGCAACTTTTTCGTGCAATTCTTCCTCTTGATCGATGATTATTTTCTTCGGGGGAGCCATTTCTGGGTTTCTGGGAAGGAGATGTTGGAAGAAATGGGCTTTTTCTGGGTTTAAGAGACTGAAAGGGTTTCTGATGTGACGGGTCTTATGCGGCCGTGGGTTTAAATAAGGAATTTTGTGAGGGAAACGATACGACAGAAAGGTGTTTTGCAAACGAATGGACGCGACCTTCATTAATGACATCATTTCGAGCGACCGGCGCGTCGTTTTAGTTAGGCCTCATCAACGGGCCGGGCCTGGCCGGGCCTAATTACATTTTTAAATAGTCACGGGCCGGGCCGGGCCGGGCTTCATTGTAAATCAACGGATCCAAGCCCGTCCATATAAGGCGGGCCTTGCGGGCTTTTTCGGGCCGGGCCGGGCTTTTCTATAATGCATTTTATTGTGCAATATTTAGCCTCATCCACATCAACTAATTTTACTCAACCTCATTCAACTAATCTTGCTTCTAGATCATCTCAGGTCATATTAAGCATGCTATTTTTTTCCTTTTAAAGTTTTAAGGGGTTTGGAACCTAGCCGAACTAGGAGGCTCATCCCCACGCCCGTTTTAATGTACTAAAATAAAAAGACAGAATACAAAGTGTCCCAATTTACAAATTACAACTTAGAACGAAAGCAAATTATTAATACAATTTCTATGAATTTATCTAATTAAGCATATTGTCTTCCATTCAGACTTGGTATCATTGAGGCTCACACTTAGAATCTGCCTGCAGCCCTTCATAATTGGTACATCCCTGCAAAAAATTCTTGAAATGAGCCACTTATTTGTAATGCACAGACTACACAGAATACCTAAAACTCCAGCTTTATTTCTACTTGGGCATAAAATTGAACATGCTTATTACATATATCTAATCTGCAAATTTTAGTAAAAGCAAGCAACTCACAGTTTCAAATGAACCAATTCAAGCTTTAAAACTACCCACTATAGTCTAACTTCAAATAAAGTTTGTATGTAAAAGCATCCTAAGAATTGTTAAGGGTCCAATTACAATTTTCCACATAAACTGCAACTTACTGACCTTGAAACTTTAAGGCTGCAGATTGGTTGATAACTCATGGGATTCAACTGATCTTGGTACCTACCCATTTAAATAAAGAATTAAAAAACCAGAAAACATGTTTTGCTAAACTGAAAATAAAAAATAGAAGCAATGAAGTAGCCAAAACAATATACCTGTTCATGGGACTCATTTTCAGAATCATTATCAGATTCATTTTCAGCTTCATTTCCAGCTTCATCTTCACTATTTTCCATCCAATCTGGTCGTCATTCCCTAATGAGCCTCCTTTCTTCAGCTAGCTGCATTTCACGCTGAGCCTCTTGCATCCTTGATTTTGCTAAACTCCAATCCTTCAAGCAAATCAATGCCTCTATTGTATTTGGACTCAAGCTAGCCCTTCTCTCGGATACAATCCTACCTCCTGCACTAAAACATGACTCCGAAGCTACAGTAGAAGCTGGAATTGTTAGAAAATCTCTAGCCATGAGAGAAACCACAGGGTATAATGATTCATTTGATTTCCACCAAGACAAGACAGTAAATTGATTATCATCATCAACTTCAATAGTTGGTAAATCATAATACATTTGTAAATCATTAGAACTCGTAGTTGAAGTATGAGAAGATGATACCTTTGCCCTTTTCAAACTTTGCATTGAGAAATTACCAACAATAGGCAATGCTATAGAACCCGGAGATAAACTCGAGGTCGAAGAAGCTAAATTTTCAGATTGCCTAGGTGCTACATTAGACACAATATTCTTCTTATATGTTTCATAAAGAGCTTGCAATTCAGTTCTTAACTCTAACAATTTTGTATCAACATCAAGCTTATCAATACCCATGCATTTTAGCCATTCTCCTAGAGCAAATAACTTAAATCTAGGATCGAAAATTGTAGCAAAACAGAAAGCTTTGGGAAATGTACCCCAATACTTATCAAATTTGTCCTTCATTGCAGATAATGCATCTTTAAAGACAAAAAAATCAGAATATGCCACAAATGCTGCATGGATATCTATCAAGCAATTAATAACACGACATGATGTAGGATAATAGACACCAGAAAATATCTTAGTTGAGGATGCAAAAATCCCCAAAAAGCCATTAACTAGAAATGCAATTGACCAATCTTGTTCCGATGGAACATCTAAATTGCAAGACCTATTTTCATTCACCTTTTGAGCATACCTATTGATCGGTTATTTTTATGCCAACAATTTTCCTACTACCGATTTGAATGTCAATTGTAGAATAAGGAAGTAGGGTCTCCCGCAGAGGACTTATGGAACTAATTGTAAGACTTTCCGAGTTTAGGAGTTGATTGTGAAGTTTGTAAAGACAATTGAAAGTAAATAACAAATAATGAAATTGCTTAAGATTGAGAATCAATAGAGAAGCAGTAGCTAGGGAATGTATCCACCACCAAACAAACAAGTATGCAAACCATGTTTAACCTAGACTTATTTACCTAAGGATGAAGATGCTCAAGTTAACCCAACGCCTGAATCAACCTATTATTTTTCCTTACTTGTAAGCTAGGTGAGAGACGCTCTACACCTAATCTATTTCCTAAAATGCAACCTAGGTTGACGCAACTCTAGATTTAACACATAGAAATCATTAAGATTAAGAAAAACGAGACATCACAAGACATCATGAGTACGACGCGTCTCAATTAATCTAGGAACCTAATCGCTCGCCTTATAGACGATTTACTACTCTAGAACTTTCAACGGAACCTTCTTAAAAGGAACAGGCAATGATCATTCATAGCAATAGAATCCTAAACATGCAATCTAAGTTGGCCACCAAAGAAAGCACATAAAGAAATCATCAATGTAAAAATAGTGATTAAGTTCTCATCCATTGAATAAACAAAAACTAATTAAATGTCATAGCATGGCATACAATCATGATTGGGGCTTCAACATGCCCTAACTACTTCGAATTTAGTTGCACATGGTTTGAATTGGAAGCACAAAACAATTCATAAGCAAAGTAAAACAGAAAAACCCTAAAAATCAAGTTGGAAAAATCGTCAGAACGACTGGTCGGCGGGATCTGCCGACTGGTCGGTGGGAGGCTGATCTGCTTTCTTCTGCTCGGGTTTCTTGCTTGATTCTCGCGCGTAAGCCCTTTTTCGTTAGCTTTTCTAGCCTTTTTATAGTGCTCTTGAGTCCTCCTTCATTCCTTTTTGGTTTGAGTCCTTAAAGTGTAGAGAAAATCAACTTCTTAATTCTCTGATTGAATTAGGATTTCTCCACATCACTTTGTCCAATGAGAATTCGACATGTCATCATCAATATCTCTGCAAATATCTCCATAATTTGCTGTGATATCTCCATGAATTGGGCTTCTCGATCCATCAAGGTCTTCTGCTTAGTCCAGGACTTCAAGGTTTTCCTTATTTGCGCATCTTTCCTCAATATTATCTTCTTTTTGTATATTTGCTCCGAAAAACCTAATAAACACAAAAGTAAATAAATAAAGAGAAAATAGAATAAACTAACAAAGATTAATATAGGGATTAACCATATACACGTCGCATAAAATGCTCCTATCAAATACCCCCACACTTAAGCTTTGCTAGTCCCTAGCAAACAACTAGACACTAAGTACCCAAGACACGGACCTATTGTCTTCCAAACATCTCAGAGAACTTTTAACACCCACACATATGGTCAACAAGATTCAAGCTTACTTGAAATTAAATTCAAAATCAGACTTAAGGGCTAATTTACTTTGATAACCATCATGCTCAAAATATAATGCAGAGATAATCCAAACCGATGCAACAAAGAAAACTCAACATCTTCATGTTTCAAACAAGCTTCAACTTAATTTCTCACATGGATGCTCTCAATTTCTTTTCTCTCATGATTTTCTGACTTGATGCCTAAGCATAAATATTCACTCAAGTTATATGTGAGAGGAATGATGTAATAAGGCAAACAAATAGCTCACATATGATAACAAGAAAGAAAAGCTTTTTCTGATATTTTTTTTTTTTCATTATGATCCCATGATTGGAATGCTAAAACTCGGATGAAGGCCAGTGACACCATATGCTCACCCCTCTGCACAAGTCTCCACAAATCGAATGCACAACTTCAAAGATCAGAAGGTCTTTATTCAAGGTTGTAATGGGGCCAAGGGTTGAGGTTTAATGAAAGAAAGGATAGGAAATAACAAAGATTCTAAAAACCTAGTGGAGCGAGTAATGAAGTAAGAGATGAAAAATCTTTAAAGTTCTCAAGGTATAACGTCTACAACATTCGTGAAGTAGGACAAAGGCCAAATTCATCATGTTGGGCCTTCACTTCTAATCAATCTCCTTTTTCACACAGAGAATCAGATCCAAACTTTGTATTATTTTTTTCTTTCAATGCCGAATAATTCTTTTTTTTTTTTCTTTTTTTTCTTTTTTTTTCACGGCAATAAATATTTTTTCTTTGGATCATGAATCTGATTCCCCCACACTTGTTTTGTACAACAATCACCTTGAACGGAAATATCTCATGAATATAGCTCCACTAAATCTTAAGAATAAGGGTAAAGGAAAAACTACACTAGGCTCAAGGTTTAAGGATTATGTGGGTGATGAAAGAAAAGGCTAAATGTAGGTTCAAAGGGGTTAACTAGGGGGTTGCACACCTTGTGTGCATAAAGGGACACCGGTTAGTTTGGCTTTGGTGGTAATTAATCCTAGTGCCTTCATTCCTTCCCATCATGCAATTCAACCATACGTTTCAAGAGGCTTTGGGGCAAGTTCTAGCATTTGTCCTTATATAAATATGCATGTCGAATCTGAGTCTCAACCAAGGTGAATAAAAGATGAGATCAAGCAAAATCCTCGTCAAGAAAATAAGATGATCTATACTAAGCACTCAGAAAAGAAATAGCACATATACAGGCTCAATAACTCACAAGGGACTAAACCAAGTTTAACTTGTCCTAGCATGCTTCCATCAAATTTTCAGTTATCACATAAGCCCTAACCATCTATTGCACCATAAGTCAAGCATAATAATCATAAAAGTCTATTAGCAATTACTTAAGATTATGAATCCAAAATCATGCTTGCAATCATCTTGTAACCATATAATTCAAATCGATAGTTCATGCTCATCATAGTGTTGGAAGACTCCTAAAGACTCAACAAAAACAAAAACAAAACCTAAATTTTTTTTTTTTTTTTTTTTTTTCAATTTTCAGTTTTTTTTTTTTTTTTTTTTTTTTTTGTGACGACCGGTCGGCAGACTTCGCCGACTGGTCGGTGAGCTTCTGACCCTAAAATAGACAAACAACGACCGGTCGGCAGACTTCGCCGACTGGTCGGTGGATTTCGAAAAAAGACCATGAAATTAAAGCCAAAACTCCTAAAACAAAGACTCTATGCAAACAACAAAGTGTTAAACCTTCCCCCCACACTTGATCTAAACATTGCCCTCAATGTTTGACTATAAAGCACAACAATGAACAAATCAAGCATAAAGAAAAAGATCAAACACAACCAAAAACACACAATGGAGCAAATATAATCAACTAATAGAAATAAAAGAGAAGGGATAGAAAGATCAAATCTGTTTGGCAAGCACTTCAGCCACTTCCAACTCTTCCATCATTGGGTTGCCTCCCAAGTAGCGCTTGCGTTAACGTCTGCAGCCAGACGGTGCACATCCTTTAATCCGCATAGGTGGGAACTTGGAGGGGCACCTCCTCCAAGTCATGCTCCACAAAAGACTCATAATAGGGCTTGAGTCTATGCCCATTCACCTTGAACACCTTTTCTGTGCGAACGCTTTTAATTTCTACTGCACCATGAGGAAACACATTAGTTATAACAAATGGGCCAATCCACCTAGAACGAAGTTTACCTGGGAACAAGCGCAGACGAGATTCAAAAAGAAGGACTTTTTGTCCAACGACAAAAGTTTTCCTCTTGATCATCTTATCATGGAAGGCCTTAGCCTTGTCCTTGTAAATTCTACTAGACTCATAAGCATCATTGCGTAGCTCCTCCAACTCATTGAGTTGCAGCCTCCTTTTGTCACCAGCCGCTACCATATCCATATTAAATTGCTTAATCGCCCAATAAGCCCTATGCTCAAGTTCCACTGGAAGGTGACATGGTTTGCCAAACACAAGCCGATATGGAGACATCCCAATGGGGGTCTTGTAAGCAGTTCGGTATGCCCATAAAGCATCATCTAAGCGTGAGCTCCAATCCTTCCGAGTGGGTCCAACTGTCTTCTCAAGTATTTGCTTCACTTGTCGATTAGAAACCTCCGCTTGGCCACTTGTCTGAGGATGGTAGGGCGTTGAGACCCTATGTGTGACATTGTACTTCTTCAACAAAGCTTCAAACGATCGATTGCAAAAATGAGTCCCTCCATCGCTGATGATAGCTCTAGGTGTTCCAAATCTCGAAAAGACATGCTCTTTAAGAAAACTCAAAACAACTTTGGAATCATTAGTCCGGGTGGCCTTTGCTTCCACCCATTTAGAGACATAATCAACAGCTAATAGAATGTAAAGATAACCATTTGAAGAAGGAAAAGGTCCCATGAAATCTATGCCCCAAACATCAAAGATTTCGACAATAAGAATAGGATTTTGAGGCATTTGATCTCTTGGGCCCAAGTTACCTGTACGTTGACAACGATCACATGATACACAAAATGCATATGCATCCTTAAACAAAGTGGGCCAAAAGAAGCCACTTTCTAATACTTTGAGAGCAGTCTTCTTAGCTCCAAAGTGACCTCCACAAGCATAAGAGTGACAAAAGGTTAATATAGAATGAAATTCAGTTTCGGGTACACACCTTCTTATCACTAAATCTGGGCAATGCTTCCATAGATAGGGGTCATCCCACACATAGTATTTGGCCATCTTCACCAACTTGTCCTTTTGAGCACGTGTGAAATCCTCCGGAATTTTCTTGGTGACCAAATAGTTTATGATGTCCGCATACCAAGGATCAGAAGCTTGCATAGCAAACAACTGTTCATCTGGAAAGCTCTCACGAAGAGGAAGAGAATTCTCTTCTGCGTTGGAATTATTGACAAGTCGGCTAAGGTGGTCAGCTACAACATTCTCGCTCCCCTTCTTGTCTTTTATCTCAAGATCAAACTCTTGGAGTAGAAGCATCCATCTAATCAACCTTGGTTTTGCCTCCTTCTTGTTAAGCAAATACTTTAGAGCTGCATGGTCAGTGAAAATAGTAATCTTTGTTCCAACCAAATAAGACCTAAACTTTTCTAAAGCAAAAACTACAGCAAGAAGTTCTTTTTCAGTGGTAGAATAGTTTAGCTGAGCGTCATTCAAGGTACGAGACGCGTAGTAGATGGCATGAGGAAGCTTATCCACTCTTTGGCCCAAAACAGCCCCAATTGCGTAGTCAGAGGCATCACACATAAGCTCAAATGGTAGATTCCAATCCGGTGGCATGATGATAGGAGCTTCAGTGAGCATCTTCTTGAGCTTCTCGAATGCAGCCTTGCACTCTTCATCAAAGACAAAGGGCACATCTTTCTGAAGGAGTTTGCACAAGGGTCTTGTGACCTTTGAATGGTCTTTGATAAAGCGCCTATAGAACCCTGCATGACCAAGAAAAGAACGTACCTCTCTCACACAAGTGGGAGGTGGTAAGGAACGAACAAGATCTATTTTTGCTTTATCAACCTCAATACCCTTAGCAGAAACAATATGGCCTAACACTATCCCTTGTTGTACCATGAAGTGGCACTTCTCCCAATTTAAAACAAGATTCGTATCCTCACATCTTTTAAGCACTAAAGACAAATTATGTAAGCATGAATCAAAAGAATTACCGTACAACGAGAAGTCGTCCATGAAGACTTCTATGATCTTCTCAACCATGTCAGAAAATATTGCCATCATGCAACGTTGAAAAGTCGCCGGTGCATTACACAAACCAAACGGCATCCTACGGTAAGCAAACGTGCCAAAGGGACACGTAAATGTAGTCTTCTCTTGGTCCACGGGATCGATTGCGATCTGATTGTATCCTGAGTATCCGTCCAAGAAACAATAGTAGGCATGTCCTGCGAGTCGCTCCAACATTTGGTCAATGAATGGGAGAGGGAAGTGATCCTTACGTGTAGCGGTGTTGAGCTTACGGTAATCAATGCAAACTCTCCACCCGGTTTGCACTCTTGTAGGTACCAACTCATTATCCGCATTCTGGACTACGGTGATGCCGGATCTCTTTGGTACCACTTGAACAGGGCTCACCCACTTGCTATCAGAGATTGGATAGATTATCCCCACATCTAGGAGCTTAAGAACTTCCTTCTTCACGACTTCCATCATTGGAGGATTCAATCGTCTTTGAGCTTCCCTTGAAGGTTTTGAATCCTCCTCAAGATGAATGCGATGCATGCACATGGATGGACTAATCCCCTTAATGTCTGCAATGCTCCAAGCTATGGCTTTCATGTGCTCTCTAAGAACTCGGACAAGTTTTGCCTCCTCATGTGCCAAAAGGTTAGAAGCAATAATAACCGGCAATGTCTCATTATCTCCCAAATAAGCATACTTGAGATGATCCGGCAATGGTTTAAGCTCTAATTTGGGTGCCTGAATCACAGAAGGCACAAGTTTTGCATCTGAAACGGGAAGGGAAATAAAGTTAGGAGGCTTACCTTGTACTTGAGGGCGTGCCTCAAGTGCAGCGACTGTTTCCATGAGCTCATGGTTCCAAACGACATCGTTGGAGACCCTTGGATTGGTGTCTTTCCCCTGCATTTGTCCAGTTGAAGTATCGCCTTTAACTAGTTGAAAATCTTTTTGCTCCAATCCCAATTCTAATGTGCTCTTGAGTTTATCCTCCCCCACACTTGCATTAAAGGTATCCTGCACAAGATAATCAAAAGCATCTATGGAAAAACAAGTATGAACATCATTCGGATACCTCATGGCCTCAAAGATGTTGAAGCATATAATGTCGCCATCAAATTCCATTGTTAAGGTCCCCTCATAGACATCAATCTTTGTTCGTGCAGTTCGCATGAATGGGCGACCAAGAATGAGAGGAAGGTCGTATGGCATAGGCTCAGGCTCCATCTCCAAGACAAAGAAATCCGCTGGAAAGATCAACTCTCCCACTTGCACCAAGACATCTTCAACTATGCCCTTAGGAAAGGCTATAGAACGATCCGCTAATTGAATGGTGACTTGAGTATCCTTGAGCTCACCTAACTTAAGAGTTTCATACACAGTATAGGGCATTAGATTAATAGAAGCTCCTAAATCAAGTAAAGCTTTTTCAAACCTGCGTTCCCCAATTGTGCAAGGGATCGTGAATCTTCCAGGATCCTTTAGCTTAGGAGGCAATTTTCTCAAAAGTACCGCGGAGACTTCCTCACTAAGAGCCACGGTTTCCTTATCTTTATACCTCCTCTTGTTGGTACACAACTCCTTGAGAAACTTAGCGTATTTGGGCACTTGTTTGATGGCATCCAAAAGAGGGATGTTCACTTGGACTTTCCGAAAGGTTTCCAAGATGTCTTTCTCATGTTGCTCCTTCTTTGATTTCATGAACCTGCGAGGAAAAGGAATACAAGAAGACATAGAGATAGAAGCATCATTGTTAGCCTTAAAAGAATTCAAAGAAGGGTTAGGAGTGCCCCGATTTTCGACTTGCTGACTAATTTCCTTCGAATGGTCAAAATCTGAATTTTCTGTGACGACTGGTCGGCGGGTTTCGCCCACTGGTCGGTGGGCTTCTGACCCTGGAACACATAACCTGTCGACCGGTCGTCGAGTTTCGCCGACTGGTCGGTGGATTGCCAAATTTTGATTTTTGATGTTTTCAGCTTCGTTTTTGAATTCTTTTTCTTCCTCCAAAGCTTCTTGAGACTTCTCTATGGCTCTTATTGGTTCCTCTAATTGCTTTCCACTTCTCAAAGTCATGGCATGGAGCTCTGCAACACTCTCACCCTTAGGATTAGGCACAGTTGTGCTTGGAAGAGTGCCGGGAGGCCTATTTTGCATATTACTTGCAAGTTGCCCAACTTGTCTCTCTAAGTTCTTGATTGATTGCCCTTGCTCCTTAAATTGTGCCTTGGTCTCTTGCATGAATGTAGATGTATGAAGTGCCATGTCCTTAAGCATATCCTCTAATGATTTGCTTGAAGCTTGTTGAGGCGGAGCTTGTTGATATGCTTGTTGTCTAGGGGCTTGGAAACCAGGTGGAGTTATAGACACCTTGAGTAGGCCGAACCACATTATCATTGTTGTTCCAACGGAAGTTAGGGTGATCCTTCCATCCAGGATTGTATGTGTTCGAGTAGGGGTCATACTTTTGCCTTGGTTGCCCCACAAAGTTTACCTGTTCCTCAGACAAAGTAGACATAGGACACCTATCAGTAGTATGGTCAGAATATGAACAAATAGAGCATACCTGAGGTGATGCCTTAGATCCATTGCTCATGACATTCACTAACATATCGAGTTTTCTCTCCAAGGCTACCATTTGATTTTGCATCCCATTCTTAGTGTCAAGCTCATAAACTCCACGACCTCTTGCTCGCTTATCCCTTGCGTGGAACTGCCGATTGTTATCAGCCAAATCTTCAATGAGATCATATGCTTGCCGGCCAGTCTGATTCATGAATGTCCCTCCACAGGCCGAGTCCACGCTACCCCTATTGACCGTGTCCAAACCATCATAGAAATATTGAACCAAGTCATCCAAAGCAAAATTATGATGGGGGCACTTCCTCTGCAGCTCTTTAAATTCCTCCCATGCCTCATATAGAGTATCTCCATCCTTCTGACAGAAATTTTGTATTTCTCTTCTCAGCTTCCTTGTCAGTTGGGCCGGAAAGTACTGCTTGAGAAACTTCTTCACCATTTCATCCCAAGATGTTATGATTCCTGCAGGTAGAGAGTATAGCCAACGCTTAGCATCATCTTTTAATGAAAATGGGAAAAGAAGTAACCTGAGGCCTTCAGGAGGCAGATGTTGAATGGTCTGCAATTTGCATATGTCCAAGAATTCCCTAATGTGAACATTAGGGTCCTCAGATGGGGATCCCATATATTTGGGCAACGAGTTAATCAACTGCACAGGAAGGAATAGGCATGATTTCCGTCCGGTGTATAATCAATGCATGAAGGAGATTCAGAAGCTGTTGGGACGAAGGCATCCTTCAGTGGTCTTGCTCCAGCCATCTCAACTTTGGGGGGTTCCTCGAACAGCTCCTCTTCGTCTTCGTGCACCGAATGTGCAGCTGAATGTGAAGGTGTGTACTTCTCTCGGTCCTCCTCTCCTTGCGAAGATGTAGAACCCGTCGTTGGGCCGTCAATTGGCAAACACGTTTCCTTTGTTTGCTTCCTATTCGATCTGCAGGTGCGTTCTATCTCAGAATCCAAAGGAATGAGTTTGCCTTGTGAAGTTTTCCGAGTAAGCATATACCTGAAAAGAAAAACAAAAAGATAAGAAAACTAAAAATTAAAAGAAAGAAAAACAATTAGAACTAAAAAGTCCCCGGCGACACGGCGCCAAAAATTGATCGGTTATTTTTATGCCAACAATTTTCCTACTACCGATTTGAATGTCAATTGTAGAATAAGGAAGTAGGGTCTCCCGCAGAGGACTTATGGAACTAATTGTAAGACTTTCCGAGTTTAGGAGTTGATTGTGAAGTTTGTAAAGACAATTGAAAGTAAATAACAAATAATGAAATTGCTTAAGATTGAGAATCAATAGAGAAGCAGTAGCTAGGGAATGTATCCACCACCAAACAAACAAGTATGCAAACCATGTTTAACCTAGACTTATTTACCTAAGGATGAAGATGCTCAAGTTAACCCAACGCCTGAATCAACCTATTATTTTTCCTTACTTGTAAGCTAGGTGAGAGACGCTCTACACCTAATCTATTTCCTAAAATGCAACCTAGGTTGACGCAACTCTAGATTTAACACATAGAAATCATTAAGATTAAGAAAAACGAGACATCACAAGACATCATGAGTACGACGCGTCTCAATTAATCTAGGAACCTAATCGCTCGCCTTATAGACGATTTACTACTCTAGAACTTTCAACGGAACCTTCTTAAAAGGAACAGGCAATGATCATTCATAGCAATAGAATCCTAAACATGCAATCTAAGTTGGCCACCAAAGAAAGCACATAAAGAAATCATCAATGTAAAAATAGTGATTAAGTTCTCATCCATTGAATAAACAAAAACTAATTAAATGTCATAGCATGGCATACAATCATGATTGGGGCTTCAACATGCCCTAACTACTTCGAATTTAGTTGCACATGGTTTGAATTGGAAGCACAAAACAATTCATAAGCAAAGTAAAACAGAAAAACCCTAAAAATCAAGTTGGAAAAATCGTCAGAACGACTGGTCGGCGGGATCTGCCGACTGGTCGGTGGGCGCTGATCTGCTTTCTTCTGCTCGGGTTTCTTGCTTGATTCTCGCGCGTAAGCCCTTTTTCGTTAGCTTTTCTAGCCTTTTTATAGTGCTCTTGAGTCCTCCTTCATTCCTTTTTGGTTTGAGTCCTTAAAGTGTAGAGAAAATCAACTTCTTAATTCTCTGATTGAATTAGGATTTCTCCACATCACTTTGTCCAATGAGAATTCGACATGTCATCATCAATATCTCTGCAAATATCTCCATAATTTGCTGTGATATCTCCATGAATTGGGCTTCTCGATCCATCAAGGTCTTCTGCTTAGTCCAGGACTTCAAGGTTTTCCTTATTTGCGCATCTTTCCTCAATATTATCTTCTTTTTGTATATTTGCTCCGAAAAACCTAATAAACACAAAAGTAAATAAATAAAGAGAAATAGAATAAACTAACAAAGATTAATATAGGGATTAACCATATACACGTCGCATAAAATGCTCTATCACCTATTCAACGGCCCCTTATACTTTATTGCTAGTTCTAAAAGTTCATAAGTAGAATTCCATCTATGAGGCACATCATTGTCAATATTTTTTTTGGCAAATCAAAATCCTTACAACAATGCACCCACAGTTCATGTCTCTTATTAGAAGAATTCATGCTTCGAACAACATTGATTATTTTATCAATAGATGGACCTAAAATATGTAAACCATCTTGCACAATCAAATTCAAAATATGAGCACAACACGTACATGAAACAATTTTTTAGGCACTTCCTCAAGCATAAGATAAGAGGGAAGAACAAATGCAGCCACATCATTATTTGAAGCATTGTCTAAAGAGATGGAAAATATTTTATCATGAATGCTCCAAGACAACAATTCTTCAAATATATGATTTGCAAGTGACTCTCCCGTGTGAGGGTACTCAATCATCTTAAAGCATATTATTCTTTTATTTAAAGACCAAGTGTTATCATATAAAATGTGCAGTAAGTGACATGTAACCCATTTTTTGACGCGATGACCAAACATCGGAGGTCAAAACAAATTTTTCCCTTAAACTTTTCAAAAACACTCAACAGATCATTTTTGCCCTTAGTAAATTTCTTCATCACATCTCTTTTACATGTTGAGGCTGAAATTCCTACATATTGAGGACAAAATCCTCGACGAATCATTCCTTTAAAATCATGTTTTTCAAAAAGTAAAAGGCAGTTCAGCTCTAATAACATAATCACACAAGTTCCTACGTGCAGCATTCTTATTGTAAGCAAAACTAGTGATATTCCAGAACTATCAGGACCTAATCTTTTCTGCCCTTTTCATGAATTTGTAAATGTCTTCTTAAATGACTAGTACCAGCACTCGCACCACCTCTAAGCAATGCCTTACAAACCCCACATTTATTTTTGGTACCATACTTCCATGGTCATTAACTTGAACCCTTTCAAAAAACTCCCAAAACATTACTAGTGAATCTAGTTTTCTAGAAGATGCAGAAATAGATGAAGCTCCAGCTTCTGTCAAGTTATCAACATTAATATCATCCATTTCTAGCTGGAAATAAACAAAGTTAAGATATTACTTGAGAGTTTTGAATGAGCAAGCTAAACTTATTCGCAGAGATTCTACTGTCCATTCCTTTGTTTGCTTACTCATCCTGCAATGTAAGAGATCACAATCAAACAAGAATCTAATTCATTATTTATCAGGCACAGAGTAATTCTTTGTTATTATCAGGCACAGAGTAAAAACAATTGCACAATAAACAACTTTTGAACTTTATCATCTTATCACCTCAGAAAACAAAGGTCCAGTACTCTCAGACCAAAGACCAAAGACCACAGGTACCCGTTATCATCTTCACACATATTAACTCCTTATAATCTTAACAAACACATGTGAAACAAAACCACAGATCAAAGACATCAACAAAAACCAGTACTGCTCGATTAACACCTCAAAAACAAAGTTTTGATTTTCTCAGACCAAAATCAACAACGACCAAAGGTACCCATTATCTCTTCACACATATAATCCTTATAATCTTAACAACACATGTGAAACAAAACCACAGACCAAAGACATCGACAAAACCAGTACCTGCTCGATTAACACCTCAAAAAAAACAAAGTTTTGATTTTCTCAGACCAAATCAACAACGACCAAAGGTACCCGTTATCATCTTCACACCTATAAATCCTTATAATCTTAAGCCATGTTGAAAGTTGTTTTTCTATTTGTTTGTTCTAGCAGAATAGGTGGACAGCAATATGCCTGTTGATGCTAAATTTGAAATCATACATCTTAGTAGGATTGCTTTACAGCTAGAGTTTCACCTGTCATTTTGGCAACTCTGTTGGGTCGTAGGTGACATTTGCCATGTAAATCATTGTTGATTGCCTAAGGTGCTGGTGAAGCACTCTGATTCTTTTCCCATATGCTAAATTTCTCTTATTAATTTTTGAAGGTTGAATCTGAAATCTTCTGCTTGCACGGTGGACTTTCTCCCTCAATTGAAACCCTTGATAACATACGTAATTTTGACCGTGTTCAAGAGGTTCCTCATGAAGGTCCCATGTGTGATCTTCTTTGGTCTGACCCGGATGATCGCTGTGGCTGGGGTATCTCTCCCAGAGGTGCTGGATATACTTTTGGCCAGGTACTTTATTTATGTATTGAATATCTTTTTTTTTCCTTTTTTTTTCTTTGTTGGGGGTATTGGGTTGAAATTAAATTGGCTGGGTCTTTATAGTTCCAACAAAATTTTGATCTGCTTACTCGTATTATTTTGACAGGACATATCCGAGCAGTTCAATCATACCAATAACTTGAAGTTGATTGCTAGAGCACACCAGCTGGTCATGGAAGGTTATAACTGGGGTCATGTGAGTATCGACCTTGTTTGGCTGCGTTGGCAAATGGTTTATATTTGGGAAGGAAGACTTGTATACTAATTTGTTTTCCTTGTGGCAGGAACAAAAAGTTGTCACCATATTCAGTGCACCCAACTACTGTTACCGCTGTGGAAATATGGCATCAATCCTAGAAGTCGATGACTGCAAAGGTCACACATTCATTCAGGTTGGTTCCTCTACTTTCTCTTAATCTCTCTCATTTCTCTGCCCCCACCCCACCCTACTCTGTGACACACACATGCTGACCATAAAGGCATAAAGTGTAGGTAATGTGTGACAAACTATTCAACGATCCTACATGTTCATTTGTTGTATTAATTGCCTGTATGCACAAATTGTATGGAAAGAGTTTGAAACTTTGTTTTCTTGTTTTACAGTTTGAGCCAGCTCCAAGGAGGGGAGAGCCAGATGTTACCCGAAGAACACCTGATTATTTCCTATAATTGAACTGTCAAATCAGTTGCTGAATTACCTACTGCTGCCTGCCTGCTAGAAGGTTTATGTGTTGAGGGTTCTACTAATTTAAGATATAACTTCACGATAGTGGTGGTCGATTGGAGAAAATCATGTAAGATTGGTAAGTGAGGCTTCCGTGAGTTGTGTTCAAGTTTCAGCCAAAGGAAGCAGCAGAGGTGGCGACACTGTTGCAGCATATGTATCATTTCCAGCAAACAATGTGGCATCTACTGTTTCGGATTTTTCATTCCTTTCCTTTTTTCTACTTATTTTTTTCTGTATTAGGATGGTTTTTTGGGGGTCTGTAGAGGGACGATGAGCTCACTTCATATAATGGGTGCTTTTATAATTTTCCCCTTGGTACGAATGAATGCTACATGTTATCCAATAGGTTCATTTTATTTTGATTATTTCGTAGTTCAGTTCAGTTCATATAATGGGTGCTTTATAATTCCCCCCCCACCCCCCCCCCCCCCCCCCCCCCCCCCCCCCCCCCCCCCCCCCACCCCCCCCCCCCCCCCCCCACCCCCCCCCCCCCCCCACCCCCCCCCCCCCCCCCCCCCCCCCCCCCCCCCCCCCCCCCCCCCCCCCCGCGTACGAATGAATGCTACTTGTTATCCAATAGGTTCATTTTATTTTGATTATTTCATGGTTCAATTAAGTAAGATCTTTACCCCTTGTTTCCTCGCAGACCATATTTTATTTCAGTGTTTCTGATTCTGAGGGTTCTTGCACCTAAGAGATAGAAGTTAAAAATAAGCGGACGTGCCAAGACAAGATGGTAGGCTGTTATTTTCTTTTGCCCTTTATGGTTCAAAGACTTTGACCATAACCTGGTAAAAGTTTCAGTCAACTTCATCATTTTAAAATTTTTGATAGTGCGTTTATCGTATCCTCATATGAAGAATCGGATTTGTAAAACAGCCAGGTACATATTTGGATATTATTAATTATCTGTCTGATTTGATAGGGTCAGGTTGCATTTTTTTTGTTACTAAAGAGATCCGAATGAAGATCAATCCTTTTCAAAAAGTTTTTCTCAGATTCAAAGCCAGGAGCACATGCACAGAACTTTTACACTGGTTGTATGACTTGATTTAACATGAGTTATCATACATGAATACACAATATAGAGATATACAGAGGTGATACTCTTGAGAGATCAAAGTATCAAACTATGTGTATTAAGGGATTTTGTGTAAGCCAAAGGCAACATGAGAAGTTTCTTAGCTCTGCCTACATATGCTCTCTTTGTCAAGTTATCGTAATCATTTTCCTCAATTGCATCCAAGATGTTTCGATATATCAGCAACGATGACCATACCTGCAAAAGATGCTGATTGTTAGATAATATGACAAGTGCAGAGAAGAAAATACAAAACCAACTTCTATAGGGATTGTCTTTATATTCCTAGTCGCCTAGTGGGCGTTGATTATGAAAAATGATTTTGAATGATGTACTTGGTGACGTGAATGTCAAAGGCTACATACCGGCCAACGGCTATCCTTTTCAAGTTGAGAAGCACCCTCCTCTGCCAGGTTGAAATAGAATCTCGCTCTGGTAATCTGTTCTTTCATGAACTCTCTCCATTGATCAGTGACCTTTCTTGAAAAAACATCGTCGTCGGATAACCCAAACTGTGCCAGCTCATCTTGGGGAAGATAAACTCTACCTCTCGCAGTACTAGAATAGAATAACAGGGAAAAAAGATCAGGAACAAGGTCATGTGAGGAAGTAAAAATTGACCATGAACATACTCAAGAAACTTACTCCTCCCCGACATCTCTGAGTATGTTTGTGAGTTGATTCCCTATACCCAAGTAGAGTGCAGCATCATATGTACTTTGAGCAGAAATCAGAGAATCTGGTGCAATTCCCATTACAGGAACACTCATTAGGCCAACAGTTCCAGCCACATAGTAGCAATAGAGATAAAGCTCTTGAAAATTCTGATATCGACATTTTCTTGTGTCCATTCGCATACCCTCGATCATGTCCCTAAAAGGCTTTAGTAGAAAAAAAGAAGAAGATATTTCATGAGATCAAAATGACTACTACAAAATTTATAAGCAATCATTTTCATGAAATTAAAAATAAGCCAGCAAATTATAAGCACCTTAATGTCTAAGGGGAAGTTGAGAACAGTATGAGTCAATGCAGCATCAAGCATGTCATAAGGCCGTCCTTCGAAAATGTCTTCTAGTCTCTCTTCCCATCTATCAAGAACTTCAGAGTCCATGTGCCCAGAATTGGGGCCATCAACCAGTTCATCTGTTCTTCTGCACCAAACTGCATTTCGTTTTCAAATGAACATTTCAGAAATGATCAAAAACTGAACTTCGAAAGATTGACTTCTAGTGGCTACAAGACTAAACTAATCTTGAAGACAATGTTTTCTTGCCCAACTGTCAATACCACACATTAAAACTAGAACCCACCTGATCAATAATCTAGATTAACAGTTAGCCAAGAAAGAATTTCTCATTATATGAACTCAGAGGCAAGTTCTTACCATAGATTGCCCATATTGCCTTTTGACGCTCCTCTGTCATTAGCAAAGTGCCTGCATCAGTAGAATCAACCTGACATAAATCATTGAATCTCTAAGAAAGCAAAAGTGACCAACTAAGAAAGCAAAATTTTGGCAAGCAAAGATCATGTAATATGCATATTCAAGTAATGAAATTAGCAAGTTTGATGGAAAAAAGAAAAAAGAAAAAGGAAAAAGAGGAAAGGGAATGAAATTGGACCTAGATAGAATGTCTTGGCATATTCTGCACAGATGGTCCTGCACCTTTCATACGCTTCTTCAAGAAAGCATGGATCGAACTGTGGCTTTCGGCTAGTACCTCCATTGGCTGTGTTGTAAGTCTTGGATTGCCTTTGAACAATTTCTTGTACATGCAAATCAGCAACAGGAATGCCTTGTATTGACAGTTCAGGAAAAATCCGCGTGCTTCTTTGCTTGGGAGCTGTAATCACTTCAGCTCTAATTGTTGTGAGCATAGATTTTGGGGGCAGGAGTTTTCCATTGTTCTCTCTAATGTAAGGTTTTGGTGCAAGTGAAAATGTAGAACTCATTTGGCAATTCCTTTAGTACTTCTTTTCTAAAGGTCTCGTGAATATGATAGAAACATGAAATGACACTCTTATATATATATATGTGTGTGTGTGTGTGTGTGTGTGTGTGAACAATACTCTCTCTCTCTCTCATGTGATTATCTTGCTGTAACGAAGATTTGGATATACAATGCTGAATGCAATACAGATATGGGCGAAACAACCTAAATCTTGGATTTAAGTTCAAGAGTTCTTTTACCTCAGTTTCTTCCAACACTTATGAAGTGATTTTTACCTCTATAATTGGATTAAAATTTAATGTTAATATGGTAGATTGATTATACAGTGTTACCTAAGAACTTGAATACAATAAACTTAGTTGGGTATGAGGCAATGACGTGTTTTACAAAGTGGGTGGGTGTTGTCTTTAGCTTATCTACTAGAAAGAATCATAACAACATTGTTTACAAAAGCTGTCCTGTAATGTGATATGGTACTAGAATCTTTCTTAGCCATTATGCCCCCTTTTAACTCTTGGTTCCATTTTGATGTTTTGTCCTCCAGTTGAGGTTGGATCCAATTGATTCCAAAACTATGTAAGAAAAGAAAGATTCCAGGACAAGATGCATATAAAACATAAGTGCAAAACAAGGGTGAGCAGATTATAGTCATTATACTAGTGTCATGTTGTAAGAAAGGGACGCTAAAGCTGGCCTGGGAAGTACTAAATAATTTAATTCACTTTTGAAGCTATATAATATAGTGATGCAGAACAGAGCAACAGTTCAAGGGAGTATTTGATTATGGTGCGGTTGTGGCTGCTGCATTATATAGTAAATATACTCTACTGGTGACAGAATTGACCGAGTCGTAAATTTCATTCTGTTTTGGCCAATTATTAAGGATAAGTGGTAAAATTGCTGCTTGTAGTGATGTAATTGATAATACCTTTGTAACTTTCCATTTGGCAAGATCACATCCGACATTCTGAGGCTCACCTGAGTTTTATTTTATTGAGAATCAAACAGATGATTAACTTTTCTGCTACCTACAGAGATGAGGACAACCATGGCCATTCCAACAAGGTTTCACATTTTGTTTTTGTAAAGAAACAGATAAAAAAGAGATGACTTGTTGTGAAATTACGTACCGATAAAGTTATAATAAGATAACTTATTAAACGGTCGGTGGCATTAACAATATTGGGGAGAAAGTACCATTACTTGACAACTAATGACATGTTTATAATGAGAGAATGAAGTTTCGCACCAGAACATCAACAAACTAAACTGTTTTTTTGGGAGTCAAATGTGTCCAATAATCAAAGCATTAGCACATGAAAATATCATGAGTTGATCTAGAAATGTCTGCGAAACTGGGAATCATAGACAGAATCCAGATCAAATTAAAGTAGCGAAGTTGATACACAGAGCCAGCCACCATTGTATACTGAAAGACTAACATGTCAACAATATAATACACATGAAATCGTTGACTGACGAAACACATCTCCAGGCATGTGCATCTGTATTATCTTATGTTATCGTGGAAATCATGCTTACACTACATTGTTTGACTTTGTTTTTAGCAAGAAACATTACTATTTTTTTTTTTTTGATGTTCTCAGTCATCTAAATATGTATGTTTATATTAATATATGGCAAAGTATAAACTGTACAAAGTCATGTGTACCTCGCCAGCAACTTTACATTGTAAATTTTTGGTTCTCTGATCTTTGATAATGGTGTAACTTGTAGGTAACAATGAGACTGTCGCTGCAATCTTTCTTTCCTAATATATACAGCTGATCCGTCTCCATTGCAGATTACAGAGAAGATACATCAGTCTTTTATCTTTAGGTCTATTGTCATGGGCTTAATTGCTGCCAAAACCACAGCAACTTTACATGCAAGAAATCCCACCATCCCAGCCAAGACTTCTTTTGCTGTGAAAACCATTGGGACATTCCCAGAGCTATACTTCACTGTAAATAAAGCAAAACCAAGAGCCAACGCAAGGCCAAAGATTGGCCTCTTCATTCCTCCAAACATTTGATTGGTGCTTTTGCTGTCCACGGAAATTGATTCTGGAATAGGTAATCCATCAACTGACCTTTGCAGTAGAAGAAGATACAAGAAGCCACCAATCCCACCTGTTAAAAATGCAGAACCGGCATTTTCCCCAACTGAAAAGGATGCAACTGATGTACCAACCAAGACCAGTATGGCATCGTAAAGTAGCAAAGAGAACTTCAAATCCGCGTATTCTCTCATGGTTTCCTCATTTGATATCCCACGGCTCTCGGATAGAGTTGATTCAGGGAGGCTTTTAGTCAACATGGTGAAGGGGTCAACCCCAGATAGCTTGGTGACAAGGCAAGGTCTAAGTTCCACCATGGAGCTGTCACTTCCCTCTCCGAGCAAGATGTCCTCAGCTTGGAAGTTGTAATCAAAACCAATATACTGAGGTTCCTCTCCATCTGTTTCCTCCAAAGAAATATGATTCCCATATATAACAGTCAAGTTCACACTTCCTAACCTCCATTGGCCTGACCTTAGAGAGTTTAAAAAGTAACTGTTAGTGATTTGGTCAACATCGGCAAAAATCAAATTTCTAAGCTCACAAGAGTAGTCTCATTGTAACCTAGATAGATCATCAGTAAGTTCTCCATATGCAACTTAGAGAGAGAAAAAAAGACCATGCAGGCATATTCAGTGGCCTATACTTGGCTACTGGTATGGACTAACCTGATTCAAGACTGATCCAAAGAGCTTCAACTTTTCCAAGTTTAGGTCCCTTAAAGGTGAACTCATCAACAGAACCTCTTTGAAACTGAATTATCTCATCCTCTACTTCTTTAGATTCATCCGGTCTCAAATTCGAGGGTATCCTCTGTAGTATGGAGTTACCATTTTCGTCTATCATGCACAGGAGGATTCCAGCAGTAAGGTCGGAGAGACTTGAACCATAAGCATTACTAGTACCTAGCTTGACCTTATATAAAGCCTGACATTCATAATCCCTTAATGACAAGAAGCTTTTTTCCACTGATGTATCTGTGCAGACATTCACTTCTGTGGCTTGCAATAGGCGTGAAGGCTTTGCATAGTCTGAAAAACAAAATCTTTCACTATTAAAGTATGCGGTGAACCAGACACAATGGTGAATTAGTTACAACAATAACGGCCATATACACATTCATGTATTGAAATATAGGTCATATTTACAAAAAAAATAATAACTTTAAGGATTTAACAGGCTACTTAGGCTCTCAAAACATCAAACTTGTACTGTTTACACACAAAATACCATGTTTAACAGAAGATGATAACTTTCAAGACTCAACTGGCACCCTAGGCTCTCAAGTCTCAAAAGATCAAACCTTTACTGCACCACACATATATACAGACACACTCAAATGATATAAAAGGAAAATGATAGTTCTTCAATGAGTTCATGACAACATACATGAAGAACCAAACTCAAATCCAATCGAATAAATTCTAATAGGCCACTGTCACATAGGTTTTTTTTTTTTTTTTTGAGAACTGGGATCGTATGTGCATGTATAGTACTGTATAATACATACAAGCCTGTTGAATACATGTACCATTTGGCAAAATACCAGCTGCCAAATGATGACGATGGCATATATAAACCTTTCAACTATTTAAAATCAAAGAAGTAAGCAAACCAAATAAAAGAAGCTTTCTTTGTTCTAAAGAAATGAAACCCAAGTGAATAGGTGTACCTTGGAAATCGGAGAGCTTGGAATGGATTTGAAAACGGCCGGTTGGGTTGTGAAGGTGAAACCTTTTTGTCTGAAATGGCTTTTCTGGGTTTACTCTTGTTCTCCTGAGATAGGTGTGATGTGTTGCAGAGATTGCATGCCTTAAGGAAATGGACTCCATAGTTGCAGTTTCGGAGAAAAGCTGAGACACGGAACGAATGAAAGAGAGTTGTAACAGATTCTCGATCATCAAAATGGAAATCAAAGTCGATATAAGAGTGAACAGGCCTGTCATATGCAAATTCGCTAGCCGATTGAACATCGAAGCGTCTGTAGTCCAACGGTTAGGATAATTGCCTTCCAAGCAATAGACCCGGGTTCGACTCCCGGCAGACGCACTTGTTTTTTCATAACTGGAGCTAGGGTTAGGACTATTGGGCCTCTTGGTCTCAGAGAAGAGGGGTTATCTAGTGATTTTGAGCCTTAAAGGAGGAAGCCTTATGACCTTTATTCATTATTTAATGTTTATGGTTGTTTGCTTATATTCTACGCAGTATTGTTAAAGAGGATTCTGGATACCACAATTGAGTGTATCAATAAAGAGATTCTCGTTTAAATTAAATTTTGTGCAAGTAATTTTTCCTAACTGCTTGAATAATTATTACAAATTATAAATGTCATTCTAACTGTTGAATGAATACTATCAATCTTTACTAAAAAAATATACTACTACAGCATGATTGACTCATCGTGACTCAAATTAAAAACACTTGTGTAATTTGGGCGGTCAGGATCGGTCTTTAGTTGCAATCATGCATTTCATGAGTATTCATTAAAGGAGGAAAGGTATCGAGAACAAATCATATAGATTGGGCTGATTGGTTCAACTATCCACTTGGAAATCGTTTTCTAGTGACAACTTGCAATTTTAAGCTATGAGATACTTGAAAAGATATGTCACTCTACCCATGTCTTCAATAATTTAAGTTTTTTTTTTTTTTGGTAAATTCAATAATTTAAGTTTGATTGCTAAATTGCTTCGCCCATAATTGAAGCAATCTCACTGCACCCACAATTTGACCGCCCCAATGGACAATGGCTAACTATCTTGCTGTAAAGGCAGCTGTCTCATTTTGAATTGGACGCTCCCTCAAACTAGGCATGTATTGGACGATCACACTTGCATTACTTATATTGAACGCAAAAAATCTGCTGCAGATTATCTGGCTTCTGTTTTCAGTGACCAAATGGGTGCCACTAGTTTGTGACAAACACACTCCTTACAATTCTCTACCTCCTCCTTGTTCCCAACCAATCTCAAACTCAAAACAGTTCCATATGAGTTGAAACTCTAGACTCAAACTCAAGCACAGACACCAAAAACCCAATATGGAATCTCCTCCAAAAC
The DNA here is from genome assembly GCA_024704745.1 of Rosa lucieae. Lineage (NCBI taxonomy): Eukaryota > Viridiplantae > Streptophyta > Magnoliopsida > Rosales > Rosaceae > Rosa > Rosa lucieae. The sequence goes on along the minus strand of CM045496.1, from coordinate 86,345,834 downwards.
CACTTCCAGACCTCCCGATCACCACCACCACAACCACCACGCCCACCACTCCAAACCCAAAGAAGCTCACTCTCATCCCTCTCATTTTCCTCATCTACTTCGAAGTCGCCGGCGGCCCGTATGGCGAAGAGCCAGCAGTTCAAGCCGCCGGCCCCCTTCTCGCCATTCTCGGCTTCCTCATCTTCCCTTTCATCTGGAGTGTCCCCGAGGCTCTCATCACCGCCGAGCTCTCCACCACCTTCCCCGGCAACGGCGGCTTTGTCATCTGGGCCGACCGGGCTTTCGGGCCTTTCTGGGGATCACTAATGGGCACCTGGAAGTTCCTCAGCGGCGTCATCAACATTGCTGCATTCCCAGTTCTATGTATAGATTACATGGAGAAGGTAATCCCTGCTCTTGAATCAGGGTGGCCTAGGTACCTTGCTGTGGGTGTTTCAACTCTGTTTCTTTCGTTTCTCAACTTTACTGGCTTAGCTATTGTGGGATACGTTGCTGTGGTTCTTGGTCTTGTTTCGCTTTCGCCTTTTATAGTCATGTCTTTGATCGCCATACCGAAGATTAAACCCCATAGGTGGTTGAGTTTGGGGCAGAAGGGTGTGAAGAAAGATTGGAACTTGTTCTTCAACACCCTGTTTTGGAACTTGAACTTTTGGGATAATGTTAGTACTTTGGCATGCAGGAGAAGTAGAAAAGCCTCGGAAAACTTTTCCCAAGGCTCTTTTTGTGGCTGTCATATTCACTTGCATGGCTTATTTGGTCCCTCTTTTCGCTGTCATTGGATCGGTCAATGTGGATCAGAGGAAATGGGAATCCGGGTTTCATGCTGAGGCTGCTGAAATCATTGCTGGCAAGTGGTTGAAGTATTGGATTGAAGTTGGTGCTGTGTTGTCTGGTATTGGTCTTTTTGAAGCTCAACTAAGCAGCAGTGCTTACCAAGTTCTTGGTATGGCAGACATAGGATTCTTGCCTAGGTTTTTCGCGGTTCGATCCAAGAGGTTTGATACCCCATGGGTTGGAATTTTGATTTCCACACTGATCACTCTTGGAGTTTCCTACATGAATTTTACAGATATAATTTCATCTGCAAATTTCTTGTATAGTTTGGGAATGTTATTGGAGTTTGCGTCTTTCATTTGGTTGAGGAGGAAGATGCCAACATTGAAGAGGCCTTATCGAGTTCCGATGAAGCTGCCAGGTTTGGTGATCATGTGTTTGATTCCATCTGGGTTTTTGATTTTTGTGATGGCTATTGCTACCAAGACGGTGTATTTGGTTAGTGCTATAATGAGCGTGGCTGGAATTGGATGGTTCTTTTTGATGAAATATTGCAAGGCAAAGAAGTTGTTCAAGTTCAGTGCTATTGAAATTGAAGATATTGAAGAAGAATGACCAAGAGAAGTTGTGTGGTTAATGTTGGATAGTTCTCCTGGCATAACATTTAACACAGCTGCAAGAAACAGTTTTAGGTGCCTTATTTCTGGCTGTGCCTCTTAAATCTTAGTTGCTACATATAGGCTCATCCTTTGTAATTAAGAAAAAGTTATTTTGCTTACACCTTGGCCATTTTACTATTCCTAATGTTGTTCCATAGATCACTATACAAGGGAACTTTGTTCAGAACTAGATGTGGTATGTTTGAATCTAACAGCTTCCACAATCAAAATAAATCTTGAAAATACAAAACAAGATGTTCTAACTATACCAGCTGGTGCAGTTGCAGAGGTTAGACAGGTCCGAGATCTCATTACTCATGCAGGGCTATGGAATGTTACCTTGATTAAACGTCTATTTCCATTAGCTTAGGCAGAAGCTATTTTGAGTCTCCCTTTGAGTAGAAGGGTTGGTCCAGATAGAGTTGTGTGGCGATTGGAGAAAAATGGCAAGTTTACCGTGAAAACAGCTTACAGGTTTGATTTCTCATCTTCTAACTCTAGAAGCCCATTCCAATTGTCTGTTGGTGTGAATTTTTGGAAAAAGTTGTGGAAAATTACTATACCTAACTCCGCCAAGGTGCATATCTGGAGAGTTTGTCATAATATACTACCATCAATGGAGAGGCTAGCATCAAAAAGGGTAGAACTGGACTCCCAAGTATGTGTGCTGTGCTGTTCGGCTTTGGAGACAACATTGCATATTTGTAGAGATTGCCCGTACACTAAGCAACTGCTGCAATCCAATGGAGTTTTGACTCAGGTGTGTTTTAATCCTCATATAGCCAATTACGCATTACTAGATTGGTTTGGTTATTGTGTTCTTGAGCTAGCTTTGAAGGACTTGGGCGACTTGGTTTATCTGCTTTGGGGAGTATGGAAGGAACGCAATTGTAGAGTTTGGGAAAATAAAACTCTGCCTGCTTGTGATGTGTTAATCAAATGCATGACTAGGTTGAATGCCTTCAGATTTTATAACGTGAAATCGGGGGTTGTACGTACTGTAAGGATCGAGCATTGGTCTGCTCCATCTGAGGGATGGTATAAGATCAATATCGACGGGTCTTTTAATCACATAACAAAGAATGGCGGTGTTGGTTTTGTTATTCGGGATCATCAGGGTTTGATGCTTGCTGGGGGAGGTCGACCACTGTTTGGCCTTTTGTCTCCTGAACATGCAGAAGTGTTGGCTTGTTTTATGGCGGTGCAGTTTGCAGTTGAAAATAATTTTGTTCCAGCTTTCTTGGAAACAAATTGTCAAATCATGCAGAGGCAATTGTCTAGGATGGATGGAATTAATACATCTGTCTTAGGTCGGCTATATGAGGATCTTGGGTTGGTGTTAGACAGTCAATCTAATATGAAGTTGGTTCATATTAACAGAAGTGCAAATAAGGTTGCACACCTTATAGCAGCAAGAGCTTCTACTGAGTTGCATGAGTTTTTTCATTTTTCTTCTCCTTCTTTCCTGTTAGCTGCTTTAGCAGTTGAATCTATTTCCATGTAATTTCCAAAAGTTTAATAAAGTTCTGACCTCCTTTCTCTCAAAAAAAAAAAAAAAACTATACCAGCTGGAATTGCAGAGGAAATTACCCCTGTGAAGTTCAATTTAAAAATCTGCTTAATTCAAAATCAAAGACCACTTCTTAATATTACTACACCAATAATATGCACTACTTAAAAACTATTTATCGGTCAGTGCTCAACACCTAGGAACAATTTGAACATTTAGATGAAATCGTAAAAAATTTGAAAACTACAGCTTCTACACACTTCCAATTGAAACTACTTACCTTCTGAAACTAGGAAGACAGAGAATGAACTTACCTAAACACACTACCATTTGAAACTACATACCATCTGAAACTAGGAAAACAGAGAATAATAAACTTACCTAAACACACTACCAATTGAAAGTTGAAACTACATACCATCTGAAACTAGGAAAACAGAGTATGAACTTACCTAAACTGAAAATCAATTTTACCAACTGATACTAGGGAACGGAGAGGCACTTTCCTAAGTTCAAAAGTAAAGAAAATTATTCCTAATCACAACCTGAAATGCTGAAGATTCTTAATTATAAGTAGCCAGGTTCTGCTCTTCAGTTTCATTCACTTTCATTCCAATCATCATTCACAAAGCCATCCATTGATATCTCTCTCCTTCTAGCCGTAAGTATCTCCGTCTGTTTAATCCAGAATGATGGAGGAACCCTTGAAAACCCTCAATCTCATTGACAAGTTAACTGGAGGTGAATTGCGCTGCCCATCAATTGCTAGTTGTAGTAGTAATAGTAGTACCGATCCATTGGAACACCACCGACTACTTTGTCTTGCAGCTTCTTCTTTCACTCTGGATCATTCTTGGTGGCAGTTCCTGCCCTCCACCACAAAGAAGAGAAAAGGAAAAGAACTAGTACCGGTGGAGGAAGAGTCAGCAGCACCTATGAATCATCCCAAACGTCGAAAACTAGTACTGAATGATCACCAGAATAAAAGAGAGCTGAATAAAAGAAGTGCCTTGGAAAATAAAGATAATGACAACGAGAGCTGTCTTGGTCTTACTTTGGGGGTTTCTCCGGTGTCAACCACCCAGCCGGTTCATGATAATCAGTTGAAGGAGATGAGAGAAAACCGAGTAGCCGAACGTGATGACGACGAAAGCTTTCTTAGGCTTACTGCTGGTCCTAGTGATCATCATCATCATCAAAGGCCGGTGGTGCGCCGTAGTGACCCGGCCATGTTCAACATCAAGAAGAAGCTAACGCCAAGCGACCTCGGACACCTGAGCAGGCTCTTGCTGCCAAAAGATATGGTCAAAAGCCATATTTTGCCTAATTTTGATGAAGACCTGGTAGGAAGGATGGAGAGTGAAGTGGGTTTGGAAGTTACTGTGTTCGACGAGGATCGGCAAAAGGAGTATGAGTTGATATTCAAATACTTGAAATCGTCGAGAAGTTACGTTTTCAACGGAAAGTGGACACATGACTTTGTGAAGTTGTTAAATCTCAACAAGGATGATGAGATCGGACTTTACTTGGATACTATTCCATCTCCAAAACCCAAGTTTCACTTTTCACTCTTGAAACTCGCAGGCCAAGCTGACGGGTGCTCCTGCTCTTCAACATGAATAGAATGATCGACATATAGTAGATGATCCCATTAGGAATTTGTAACTACTGGGGTCTTATTTTAGATTCTATATGTCGCATGGGGATAAATGATTCCTTTAGATGAATTTGATCGAAAACTGTACGTTTGATTTATGAGAATGACTGCCTCGCTAATTTTGTTAGGAATAAAAAAGAAAAAAAAATCGATTTCTGCCCATTGAATATTTGATGGAACTCTTTCCCGTATATGCAAGATGAAATTCATGCCGACTTCATCGTCTATATGTTCCAACTTCCATGTGGATGATCTGTCACAAACTAAATCATCATTATAAAGTAGACTAGAGCTTCAATTCAGTCTGTCATTATTACTTTGTATGTATTAACTACTAGAATTTATAACTACTTGGGTCTTATTTTAGAATTTGTATGTTGCATGGTAAATGAATTTCATGCCGAATCACAAACTAAATCATGATTATAAAGCAAACTAGAGCTTCAATTCAGTCAGTAATGACTTTGTATGTATTAACTAATTTATAACCACTAGGGTCTTATTTTAGAATCTGTATGTTGCATGGTAGATGAAATTCATGCCAAATTCATCGTTTATAAATGTACATGCTCTGACAAGGTTCCGGCAAAGTCCAATGCGATATTTGGTAAGATTTAGGCAAAGTTCGGTGACGTTTCGGCAAACACTCCGGTAACCTTACTGTCTCTCTTCCACTCCATCTTTGTGTGACATAGGGAAAGAGGGCACAATAGTCCCAAAAGAAAACAAAAAACACAAAAAATGAGCTTGATTAGGTATTACGATACAAAATCAATTATTTTAGGCATAATTGTCAAAATACATTCTAAATTTGGTAATAATTGTTAATTTACACAAACAATTTGCAATTGTGAAAATTAACTCCTTGAATTTGGCAAGAATTGCCGAAAATAAGTAAATGGGTAGATGAAATTGTACTAAATAATTAAATAAATAGATGGGATGGGTGCAAATCCGCCGTTTTTATCAAAATGATTAATTTTCCTAATTGCAAGTTGAAGATGTAAATTGACAATTATTGTCAAATTTAAAGTGTATTTTGATAATTATGTCATTATTTTACGTATAATGAGAAAATCCATAAATTTAATAGAGTAAGAGAGATTAATTTTCCTAAAATTAACGTATTTTAGAACTTTCGGAAAATAAAAGCTTTTATATTGTTCCATGAAGTATTATTCGTAAAAGCCAAAAACCCATTCTTCTTCTTTCTCCTCTCGCCCTTCTTCGAAACCCTAAATTTTCCCCCAAATCCAACAGAGAAATTCGACACCTCCTCTCTTCTGTGGACGAAGATAACAGCAATTGGACAAGTAAGTATCTCTCTCACCCTCAAATTACGTCGAATCATTACTCGCTTTGTTTCTTTCGGTGATCGATTTCTATTTTGCGTTGCTAGTCATATATAAACCTCATTAGTCTTTGCGGGAACATATGTATATGCTAGCATCTTCTCAAAGAATTAACCTTTTCTTTCGATTAATCCATAAATAAGCTTGTGTTTGATTTTTACTGTTAAACTCTCGGGTAAACACTTTGCTACAAGTTACTGACACTCTCCATTCTCGATTATGCAATGTAGCATGGACATTTCCACCCTGGAACCATTATATTATTGCAATGCAGTACAATTTTCTGGGGTTGCTCAAGAAGGTAAGAGACTTTGGATCAGAGCAAGAACTGCACCGATACATTATAGGCTCCTCAAGCTAATTCATAGCTGTCGTCGTTGGATTGACCCGTCCGGCGTGGACATGGTTCCGATCAGAATAAAACTCTACCAGCAAACAGCAACTGTCCGCTGGGATGAGTTTTGTAGAGGCCTTTGTTATGATGAACCAAAATGGGTAACTGAAAGACGATTTATTGTCCCTGTCTCTGATTTCAAGGCATTATCGAAAATGGGTGGTTATAGAAAGATTGTGGCCGGGTATCTTTCCAGCATGCGCGTCCCAGAAGATGAGCAGGAAGCTATTATTCAAGAAATATTTTGGGCGATTTATCATGCCGTCCCTGAATTTCCCATTATTGTGAGGATACAGCAGTTGACTCTGCAAGCAGCGAACAATGCAATTGCATCATATATTGAGGGTTTGGAGAGAGTGAGAGTTGATAGTTTGGAGGAAGCTAATAGACATACAACTTGCGCTATTTGTAGGGAGGACCTTGATTACTTTGAAGGGATTGATAATGATGAGCAGATGATTATTCGCTTGCCCTGCTTGCACCTTTATCATGGAGATTGCATTGTCCCTTGGCTGGAGAGGTGTCTGGACTGCCCCTTGTGTCGACAGTTTATGCCTTTTCTTATGCCTATTATGCAAGAGGCTAATTCATCATCAAAACCCTCAGGCCAACTGCGTTGGCCTACGCTGCTCATGATGTCTGCTGGCGGTATAATAACTGCTACGCTTCTGTGCAGATTATTGAAGCGAACTTGAGAATGAAGATACTTGCACATCTTGCATAGCCGCCTCTGCTGTTTATATATCTTACCATTGACGTTGTATTTGGCTGTTAAATTATTTTCCTTCAGCGTTTCAATTGTTTCTTTTCTCTTTTAAACAAACCAGCATTTGAATTTACAGAAGTAGATGAAGATAGTCATATATTATTTATCACAACTCTTTATCCTTTCATACAATAGTAGAAACTACAGGTGTAACTGGTTAATATGGTTATCTGTACTTTATTTATTAAAACCATGTGTTTTAGCTTTTGCTTTTGATTCATCCATTATTCATGTTCGTGTCTGGAATTCCTGATCTTCACTACATTTCTACAGCTGAAATGGAGAGAGGGAGAGTGAGTGAGTGATAATCTCAGATTTATGGTCAAGTATATATAGCACTGGGAACTGGTGTGGAGAGTTGGATTGTACGTACACTGTCAAGTGCTCCAAGCCTGATAACTGAAGTTCATGTTGCTTTTGCTTTGTTTCAATATGCGAGGTCAGTCATTTCTTGAAAGAGATCTGGTATGGGACTTGATGCTGTACCTGTGAACCCAAGACAGTCATCTCCTGCAAGATATTCAGTATGGGACTGGTGATACTGGTTTTGACTGTAGAATTAGAAGGTTGTTTATGCAAATCTCGTTATATTGGTCTAGGCCTTTTTGTGCTTTGCTATGGTATTTATGCAATGGTCTATAGTATGTATATCTTAGAGATGCTTTGTGAAATACTACCACGGGTGGTTTCTTTGGCAACAATTAGGATGATGTCGTTCGAGTTGCTCTCAGTTCTCATACATAGACTAAAAGAGGCATAATTTTGTGTTGAATATATTGTTCTTATTGTTTGGTCAATCAAAAAACAATATTAAGATATCATTGCAGTTCTGGTAAAATCCCGAACTTTCATATTGTCTTATAAGATGCCAGAGCCGACAGAGAGGTTCTCGGCAATGATTGTCACATAAAAAAATTTGAATTCAAGGGAGGATATTTGCTGAAGAAGAAGTCGTTGCTAATGATTGACAAATTTCAAAAAATTAAACATTAATTTAGGAGATGAACCTTACCTGAATGATCTTTGTCAGCGATGAATCTCGAATCCGAATTATATTAGAGCATAGATTATCGTCATAACAATGGTGATAAAATGATCAAAGCATTAAGCATGTACAAATGCACAAAATGTTGAAAGCTCTGAGATTTCTAAAGAATTTTATAACAAATTAAACGACTTCAATACAGATAAAGATGGAAGGAATTCATGCAACTCATTCTTGGACCCCTACTTTTTTCAATGAAGAATATGCTCACTCATTTTCCTCTCCTCATCCTGTCCCAACCCGAAACCAATTCCTCAATCCTCATCAAATTTCAAACCACCTCTACGGTCCCCACTTCTTACCAAACTCCTAATCCAGCTCAGAAAACTCCACTTACCAAAGGAATTGACTCGTTGACCGAACTTGAAAACTCCACTTCATCAAATTTCCATCATCAAGCTTGATAGTAATTAAGTTGAGTAAATCTTTCAGGTGAGCTTGAGTAGTAGCCAATACTGCACATACAAGTACAATTTCAACTGCCGCTGACAACTCTGCACTTGTAGCTTAGTATGAACAACTGGCTGATATCAGACAGTCCTTCAAGAATTGAAGGTAATCTTCCAACAAATTTAGTACGTACTTCTTTCTTCAAGAACTAACAAGAGACAGGGAAATAATTCAATATTTCGTTTTTTGTTTTTTAAGATAATATCAAAGCAGTTCAAAAATGACTCCTCAATTGAAACCCAGTTGACAATATCCTATTCCTTCTTTCTATTGTTTTCTTAGACATGCATGTTCAATCTTCAAGAAAATGTAGATATCTCTTGACAACTTTTACTGCAACATAACTATTACTCCAATGAAGAACCACTTGACAATCCCGTAATTCCGTACTCACACCGGAGAACAGATCTTCCAAGAAAGTACAACTATACAATCCAATACAGCAATTATTTCAAATGAAAACCAATCTTCAAGCTTGTGCCTGTTTGATATACTTATCCAGTTCTACAAGCTTCAATACATGAACTGTCTAAACCACGTATCACAATTCAGAGGTCTACGATGATCAAAGGGGGAAGCATGATGGAATAGCGTGAGCTCTAGAGCTCTGATACCATCATAACAATGGTGATCAGAATATATGAAAGCTTGAATTAAAGCACAAATTGTAGAAGAAAGCTCCAAGACTTCCACAGAGAATTTCATAAACTTTTCAGGAAAAAAAACGACTTCATTAATACAGGTCAGAGAAGAGGAACTAATACAACTAGTTCTCTAACCCTCTACAGCTGGCAAAACAGCCTGTAAGGCCTCTAACCAGTGCCAGTCCTGAGATTTGTGTGGCCTGAGGCAAATATGATCTCGTATAAATTGATTTTAAGTGTTGTAAGTAAATTTTTTTAGGTACCTAGTAATACTTTATTCATCAAATGGACGAAACAAAGAAGAAAAGAAAAAGTTCAATGTATGTTTCTTTATTCTATTGATTAAATAAGTAGTGTGCAAATTAAAAAAATATTCTAACCCAGCAACTGAAGCTAGGTTTCGAACCTTGGTTAGGTGAAAAAATACAACAAAAAAGCTGCCCACTGGGCTGTTGTTTCCCTTCATGGTTGTGGTTTCAATAAAAATAGATATAGTATCCTTTGAGTAAGTAGACAAATCGGACGCCCCCAGGAACTAGTGACCTGAGACGGCCTTAGGGTCAGCCCTACCTCTAACCTAGTAGGCTTACTAAGCATTCTTCTAACAATATTCTAACATTACTTAGGAAGTGGAAATATTTGAAGCCATTAAGAGCAACTGCAACAGCTTCCCTATAAGTTTTGTATTATAGAAAAGTCAAAGCTTGAAGCAATTTTTTTTCTCCAACTCTAACATATTTCCTATTTTACAGCTATCTCTAAAATCTCCATAATTCTTCATTAAATTTTTAAAGATTCTATAAATTTAGGGAATTTTGCTTTTTCTTTCCTTACTATCTCTAAAATAGGGATAGTTATAGAGAATCTGTTGGAGCAAACGAGACACGTTTTTTCCTAAAATAGAGAAAAATCAATATGGGAAAGCTGTTGGAGTTGCTTTAAGAAAAGAGGGAAGTGCACTTTTTGATTGCTTAAAATAACGTTCTTCAAGACAACCAAAACTACCTCATCAAATTTAGTCATATCTAGCATCTAACAATAGCCATTAACGAAGGATCAAAATTCAACACATCCTTGTTTCAAATTGAGAGTTTCTATTGGGACCTCCAAATTGCTCATTTGGCCTCACTCTACTATGAATTATTAAATGACATATATAACATACTATAAAATGACTATTAAGGACAATAATTATACAAAAAAATATTATATTTATTTTATGTAGACTTTCCAATTCAATAATATTAGATTGTATTTCTTATTATTTTCCTTATCTATTTTCATTTTCCAATTTCACTACATACTCATTAAAGCATTCATATATATTTAACAAGAATTAAAAATATGATTATATTTAAATAATTAATCATGTGGTACAAACAATATAGAAAAAATAAATAAACATTAAAAAAACAAATGATTTTTATTTTTGAGAATAAAAAAAATTGATTTCTTCATTTTTTTTTGCACAGCTAAAATAGAAGAAAAAAAAAATTAAAAACAGAATAGTTCATGGCATTTTCTTATTGATTAGACATTAATTTTTGAAACTCAATTTTGATTAAGAAATGTATATTTAGTTAAGATTTATTGAGTGATTAAATCATTGAAATAAACAATTTTTTATTTATTTTAAAGATAAAAATTTGTCTGCAAATTATATGAGTGAGGTTTTTTGAGGAAGTTTAGTGAGGTTTAGTGAGTAAATTTAGTATTTGAAAATTTGATAAGAGGTGTAAAAAGTATAGAGGTCAAGTGAGTAAATTTGGAGGTTCCAATAGAAAAACTCTTCCAAATTACTCCAAAAAGACACACAAAACAAAAGCCCACTGATCAAAACAAAAAGTAAGCCCTAGCCTTCTTGTTTCAGTAAACAGCTACCAAATCACATGAACTAGCCTAAAGTACACGAAATTCACACGTAGTTTCTCAGACCTGATTATACCATACCAACTTCCTTCGTCATATTCATACAAAGCTTCAATGATTTCTGGGTCTCCAGCATACAAAGGAGAATGTTTGGGAACACAGGCACAGGTGATGGTTCCAAGAAGAATGGGTTTGATGATTCCAATGACAACTCTGATGGTTCTCAAAGGAATCTTCTCTCAATGATAAAGCGTCGCTTTCGTGACTTTGTTCTTCCCTCTTATTTCCCTACAGTCTTGTGACTTTGTTCTTCCCTCTTATTTTCCTACAGTCTTTGGAGTGCCACCACATGTTCGCTTTCGTGACTTTGGACTTCCTTGTTATATCCCTATCTTTGGAGTGCCACCACCTGTTCGCTTTCGTGGCTTTGGACTTCCCTCTTATTTCCCTATCTTTGGAGTGCCACTACATGTTCATACTCTTAGGCAAGAAGGGAATGCAATTAAAAATCAAGAACGGCAGCCATTAAATGTTTCTGAAACGTAAGATTTCATTGCATTTTACACTCATTCTCTAGCGCGCGATTACTTCATATTGATATATCTCTTTCTCTGCATTTTTAGTCGAGACAGAGCCACATGTTCACACTCTTAGGCAAGAAGGGAATGCAATTGAAAATCAAGAATGACAACCATTAAATGTTTCTGAAAGCGTAAGATTTATTGCATTTTACAGTACTTATTCTCTAGCGCGCGATTACTTCATATTGATATATCTCTTTCTCTGCATTTTGTAGTTGAGACTGAGCCACATGTTCATACTCTTAGGCAAGAAGGGAATGCAATTGAAAATCAAGAACGACAACCATTAAATGTTTCTGAAATGTAAGATTTCATTGCATTTTACACTTATTCTCTGGCACGTGATTACTTCATATTGATATATCTCTTTCTCTACATTTTGTAGTTGAGACTGAGCCACATGTTCATACTCTTAGGCAAGAAGGGAATGCAATTGAAAATCAAGAACGGCAACCATTAAATGTTTATGAAATGTAAGATTTCATTGCATTTTACACTTATTCTCTAGCACGTGATTACTTCATATTGATATATCTCTTTCTCTACATTTTGTAGTCGAGACAGAGCCACATGTTCATACTCTTAGGCAAGAAGGGAATGCAATTGAAAATCAAGAACGGCAGCCATTAAATGTTTCTGAAACGTAAGATTTCATTGCATTTTACACTTATTCTCTAGCGCGCGATTACTTCATATTGATATATCTCTTTCTCTGCATTTTGTAGTTGAGATAGAGCGATACTTCAGAGACATATCTTGAGGAGACCGTGGTTGCTTACCTCTGTACTCATACTACTTTTAGTTGGAGGGACTGTGTACTTTTCTGGGATCAGCTGGTCCGATTTCAAAGCCCTTTCTGTGTCTAAACATCAACTTTTTGCACACAGTCCCCTGTTAAAGTATTCTCACTGATCACAGGAGATACATCTTCCATGGTTTCGATTGTCTCAAACCTGGTAACTTCTATCCTACCTTCTGTATTTGTTGTACCTCTTGACTCTTGGGGCTTCTATAGGGTAGTGATGTCTTGGTTGAGGTTCTTGTGGTTTAATTCTCTCCCTATCTCCTAGAACGCAGATTGTTGCTGTCTATATTGTCCATCTATTATGTGTCGTCACGATGCATCAATTTCTTTCTCTTGGGTGGGGTGCTACTTCATATACCCTTTGTTCTCTGGTTTTCAACCATACACAGCTACAATCATCCAGGAAAATTCTATTAAATGAAAGGAATTTCTTTTAGTTCCTCTTTCGACTAGGTGATGATGCGTTTTGGGCGTGATCTCGATAATTAGAGATGGATAGTTCGTGTTCCTTCTTCAACTGCAAAGTTGGGTAATTGCTGATATTTACCCAATTTCATTTTAATGGCTATGAAGATATGCACTATTTATCTTGTGCGTTGCAATTATAAAGTTTAATGTCTTGATTTGCTAACAAACGAATTTTTTGAATTGGATTGAAGTTGGATGACATGTGTGTTGTAGAATTAATATTTCAACTAAAATTGAAAACACTCATCCAACAGTTGATTTGAAAGTCTTCATTAGATCATTTCCCATAATAATATCGCATAAAAATGCTCTCATCATTTTGTGAATGGATTTTATGATTAGTTGATTACCTGTCTCAATGGAGGAAATGTACCTTAGTTTTAGGACTTTGATTAGATACTATTTATCATACAAATATCTCCTATTAATTTGATTAGATTGGTTCAATTTCTTGTCTATTTCTCCTAGAATGCAACTGCTTGTAGTCTTTATTATGCACGGATGATATGTTATCCTAATGTATAAATGTCTTTGTTTTGGTTTGCGGTTATAGATGATTTGTTTGATTCATTTAAAAATAGTTGGGGGTTTACAAATGATATGTTCGATTCTTTTTAGAATTTGTTTGATTCTTTTTTAGAGAATATCAATGGTCACTCAACTTTTATCTGTTCAACACTTTGGTCACTCATTTTTTAAATATATCACTTTAGTCACTCAAGTTTGAAAAACAGTTTAGTCACTCCATTAATTTTTTTGCCCCAATATCAATGATATTTTCATCCAACCAATCATGAAAAATTGAGAAGTTTGAATTGTAATGAAGTGACTAAAGTGAGATTTTGGTAAAATTACCCTCTAAAAATGCATATTTACAAAAATATCGTGTATTTAACTGAAATTTTATCGAATTTAGCAAAGTGACTAAAATGATTAATAGAGTAATAATTAAATAAGTAAAGTGATATATTCGAAAATTGAGTGACCAGTTATGAAACTTTCCCATTCTTTCTAGAAATAGTTGGGTGGTTACGGATGATTTGTTCGATTTTTTTATTTTGGTTGGGGGTTACGGATGATTTGTTCAATTCTTTGAAATAGTTTGGGGTTTACGCTTGAGCTTCACATCTCTATGGGGCTTCACCGTTCCAAAAGGCATCAATTCAGACAATCTCATCTTTTTCCCTTAATGCTTGTGTATTCCCTTGATGCTTACGCGTACAAGGAGACTCGAACTCATGTCATTAGATTCTAGACAAGAGTACCAAGTGGACTAACCAACCAATCTTGACTTTTGGTCACTTTCATTTTATTGAAAGAATAGAGAAAAAAAAAATACAAACAGTACCCAATCTAAGGCTCATTCCAAATTTTTATACCAAAATTTTTGAAATTATCACATTTGTACATGGAGTTCTCAATTCTACCCAATTTTAGTACATGTTGTCACTCTTATGACAAGTGGCATATTTTAAAGGATATTTTGGTCACTTCATGTATTAACACATTTTTTTAAATATTTTTTTTCCTTTCTATATTTTAAAACTTGCCAGCTTTTATTCTAAAATAAATACAATTAGCTTCTTCTCTATCTCTTCTTCTTCCCCGAATCCCCGATATGGCAAGAGTCAAAACTGGTAAGGACTTCCGATGATCTCCCTCACCATGTTTGGCGCCGTCAGCGAGAAATTCAAAACCCAAAAATATGGTACTGCCTTCTTTCGCCGAGAACATGTTCTTGAATCTGGGTTTTGGGTCGGTCTCTATTGAATTGCTTTACATTCCTGTCCCTAAACCTATCTAAGAAGATGTACGAGTTCAGATTCAAGCTCAAGGTTTAGATCGGAAACAGATTTTGAGGTTTTTGTGTATCTATGTAAAATTCGGGTTTAGATTCTAGGATTTGGGCGATGGGTTTGGATTCATTAAATCTGGTTGATTTTTTTTTTTGTCATAGAAATATGGTAGAATGGTAGATCGGAGTCCTGCTCTTCTTCTCTTTAGACTTGTGGACATGCAAATCCAAGCGGGTTCAGTGCATATGAATGTAATGTATGGATTGGATTGAGAGGCTAATGGGATTTTCCTCTAATAACCCAGATTCTGACACTAAAATAAGCCACAGGATTCTAAGATGCAAGTTGATATAGCCACAGATTCATTCATAATTCCCTATGAGCCAGTTGCTTCACGATTAGCATCATCAAC
Organism: Rosa lucieae; assembly: GCA_024704745.1. Taxonomy (NCBI): domain Eukaryota; kingdom Viridiplantae; phylum Streptophyta; class Magnoliopsida; order Rosales; family Rosaceae; genus Rosa; species Rosa lucieae. Next base: position 86,330,652 of record CM045496.1, on the reverse strand, counting down.
ATAACTATAACGTAGTAAGTTTTCTTGGAAGCTGCTACTATAACATGAAGAGAAGGGGGGGGGGGGGGGGGGGGGGGCCTGGGTAAGTAAATGACACAAATACCCATCAAATACGGCTGGGTAAGTAAATGACACAAATACCCATCAAATACTCCACATGGCATGCGGGTTAACGCCGTTATGGATGGCAGGTATGAATGTTGGGTCAGGTTGGGTATTTTGGGTACCATTGTGATAGTTTCGAAAACTTAAGTTAGAAATTTAGGTTGGATACTATTTGTATTTTTTTCCCTAAACAATAACTAATCTATTTATGTTAGAGAAAAAGAAAAGTCTACACAAAAGTGCCAATTTGTTGGTGTCCTTTTTTTCACCTAAAATATTAATCACTTTGTCGCTAGGTTTTTCACAATGTTCATTATTATTAGAAATACCCATCAAATACCCATCAAATACTCCACGTGGCATGCGGGTTAACGCTGTTATGGATGGCAGGTATGAATGTTGGGTCAGGTTGGGTATTTTGGGTACCATTGTGATAGTTTCGAAAGCTTGAGTTAGAAATTTAGGTTGGATACTATTTGTATTTTTTTCCCTAAACAATAACTAAGCTATTTATGTTAGAGAAAAAGAAAAGTCTACACAAAAGTGCCAATTTGTTGGTGTCTTTTTTTCACCTAAAATATTAATCACTTTGTTGCTAGGTTTTTCACAGTGTTCATTATTATTAGAAATACCCATCAAATACCCATCAAATACGGCTGGGTAAGTAAATGACACAAATACCCATCAAATACTCCACGTGGCATGCGGGTTAACGCCGTTATGGATGGCAGGTATGAATGTTGGGTCAGGTTGGGTATTTTGGGTACCATTGTGATAGTTTCGAAAACTTGAGTTAGAAATTTAGGTTGGATACTATTTGTATTTTTTTCCCTAAACAATAACTAAGCTATTTATGTTAGAGAAAAAGAAAAGTCTACACAAAAGTGCCAATTTGTTGGTGTCCTTTTTTTCACCTAAAATATTAATCACTTTGTCGCTAGGTTTTTCACAATGTTCATTATTATTAGAAATTTACAACATATCTTTCTTATTCATAATAAATAAACTGATAGAATATTAAAAAAATAATGTCATGTCCTAGAGACCTGACCCAATGAGTGAAAACAAACATAAAATATCACTAAGCAATGTTCTAGCCCAAAGACCTAAATAGTAGAGTTGCTCTTACAGAAAGGCATACAAAGGGTACTCTAGTTGTATGGGTGACTGATGATGACAAGTTACCGGCTTACTATATGCAAATCAGAACTTCGATGTCTCGAGAGTAGAGTGATTGAGGATTCGTCAAGTAGCTTCAAAAGTGAGATTGTTATGAATCATTTTGTTAAGTTCCCTAGTCTAATTAGGTTGTTGTTGTGGGAGTGTGAAACGCTCAGTTTTGACGCATAGTAGAATGAATATTAGGTTATTTGTTTCTAGTAATAGTCACCTATAGTTGCTCGACAATTGTCCTGTGTGAGCTTGCACCTTATTGCCCTGTGTATTCATGGCCTTTGTGGAAAGGCCATGAATGAAAAATTGGAAATTATTCTATGCACCGACGGTGTAACCTATCAAGGTCGATCAGTGAGTCTTCTTTCTGTTGTGCAATTGTTGTGAGTTTAATGGATTTCAATACTAATTATTTTATCAATTGTTGTGCTATCTTAGTATCTCGGCCAGGAGCTTGGCCTCATTGGAATGCCGAGTAATCAGTTCAAGTATTGCAGATTGGGCTTGGGTTTATTTGCTAGTTATTTCGTCATATCCATGGCTTTATATTCATAACAAACTTTTGGGTTAAAAAAAATATGATGTATATTTTTTGTTACAAACATACATATATTAACGAAAACGAAGCACACCTGTGCATAATTGTATTATTGTATACATTCACGATAGCCATTTATTTTACCTATGTGCTCTGGTTGGTCTTACTCAAACTTGGTGTACCTTTAGTTGTTATAAATATTAACGAAAACGAAGCACACCTGTGCATAATTGTATTATTGTATACATTCACGATAGCCATTTATTTTACCTATGTGCTCTGGTTGGTCTTACTCAAACTTGGTGTACCTTTAGTTGTTATAAATTTGCGCGTGCCATCTCAAATCGTTCAACGAAGAAGGCATAAAAATATTTTGGGAAAGAACAAAACAAATTCAGCTGTAGTACGTCGCATGCTCTAAAAATCTGAAAGAGAAAGAAGTTCTGAATTCGAGCTTTTGACTCTTAGTTTTTCTCATATGTATTTATTATGTTAATAAACCAATGACTTGCCCTATATAACGTCATTTTTATACTGAGCATACTTGTTCTATCTGTGATATGCTATATATGCAATTCATCCAATGAAGAAATGAATTGAAAGAGATCCTTTCCATTGCTATATATCAAACTTTGATCAAGGTTCACCGTCTTCATATCGTCCTAGCCTGGTGTGTGGATAGATTTTCCTTATTATATATCCATGTAATAGGTTTTTAACACTCCATATATTACTTTTCAGGTTAAGATCTGCATTACTCAGACTTTAAGTTAGGGAAGAACTCATTTTTAGGTCCGACTTTGAAAGAGGTGCATTAGTCAAACAGAACAAAGGAATAAGAGATTGAGAATTTTCTGATGTGTTTTACCCTCTCCAAGAACGGAGTATATATACAAGATACATCAAGACCTATTAGGAAACTAATTACAAGAGAATAATCCTAATAATACACAAAATTCACAATCCTAATTACATGGCATGACTCACGCCAACACTCCCCCTCAAGTTGGTGCATACAGATCGCGGATGCCCAACTTGTCAAGTGAGTCATAGAAGGCTTTACTCGAGAGAGCCTTTGCAAGAATATCCGCCAACTGTTCTTCAGTAGGAACGAAGGGAAACATAATGATCTGTCCATCCAGCTTCTCTTTAATGAAGTGTCGATCTACCTCCACATGCTTCGTGCGATCATGCTGAACAGGATTGTGAGCAATTTCAATTGCAGCCTTATTATCACAATAAAGTGGCATAGCCTTTTCCTGCCTGAACCCCAAATCCCTCAACAAATTTCTCAACCACAACAACTCACAAAGTCCTCGGGCCATTCCTCTATACTCTGCTTCTGCACTAGAACGAGCCACCACCTTTTGTTTCTTGCTCTTCCAAGTAACCAAGTTACCACCCACAAATGTGAAGTAGCCTGACGTAGACCTGCGATATGTAATATTACCTGCCCAGTCCGCGTCTGTGTACCCAGAAACATCCAAGTGACTGTGTTTTGAAAAGAGCAATCCCTTCCCTGGAGCAGACTTTAAATACCGCAAAATACGAAATACAGCATCCATATGAGTCTTACTGGGATTATGCATAAACTGACTCACCACACTAACAGCATAGGCTAAATCTGGTCTAGTGTGGGACAAATAAATCAACCGGCCAACTAACCTCTGGTATCTTGCTTTATTTGTAGGTACTTGATCCAAGTACTCTGCTAACCGATGATTTTGCTCAATAGGAGTATCAACAGGTTGACAGTCAAGCATACCTGTTTCTGCCAGCAAGTCAGAACATACTTCCTCTGACTCAACACAATACAATCCTTCCCACGAGCAACTTCAATTCCCAAGAAATATTTCAAATTACCCAAATCTTTCATCTCAAATTCTAAAGATAACTGACCTTGTAACCTCTGAATCTCCTCAAAGTCATCACCTGTCACAACCATGTCATCAACATAAATAATCAAGGCAGTCACTTTACCACACCGATGTTTAAGGAACAAGGTGTGATCTGAATTGCTTTGCCGGTAGCCAATTTTCTTCATGAACTTGGTGAACCTGCCAAACCAAGCTCTGGGAGACTGCTTCAAACCATAAAGAGATTTTTTCAATCTGCACACCACCTGCTCTCCAGTAGAAGTACCATATCCAGGAGGCAAATCCATATAAACCTCTTCATGTAAATCACCATGCAAGAATGCATTTTAACATCAAACTGTTGTAAAGGCCAATCAAGATTAGCAGCTAACGAAAGAAGTACCCGAATTGTGTTAATTTTGGCCACTGGTGCAAATGTCTCATCATAATCCACTCCATACTTCTGAGTATAGCCTTTAGCCACTAGTCTTGCCTTGTACCTGTCCACCGATCCATCTGAATTGTGTTTCACAATATACACCCACCGACAACCAACTGTCTTCTTCCCGGGTGGTAATGATACTAGCTCCCATGTACAATTCTTCTCAAGAGCATCCATTTCGACTGTCATTGCTTGCATCCACTTCTCATCCCTCATTGCATCCTGCACTTTACTAGGGAGAGACACAGAAGATAATTGATTCACAAAGGCTACATACGGTTTAGACAGCCTATGGGTCGACACATAATTAGCAACGGGGTATTTAGCTTTGGCATTTAGAGTAGGTTCATAGTGCTTTGGGGGTTGACCACGGGTGGAACGACTAGGCAGAGTTTTGGTGGGAATAATATCTGACACAGAAGAAGGAACACTAGTTGACACAGAAGGAGTATTAGATAAAGAAAGATTAGAAAATACCTCGGGTGATGATTGAGCAGGCGAGACCACTGAAGGAGAGGGAGAGACAGAAGAACTGTTCAAAACGGCATTGGTGACATCAGGAATTTCATCAGAAACAGAATCAGAAACTTCCTCTTCAACCGACCGGTCAGACTGATCCGGTAGACTGGTCAGTAGCTGACTACCCAAATTCTCTTCTCCATTCGGTGGGCTGTTGTCCTCTTTTTCAAGTTCCGTTCCAAAACACTCCAGCCTTGAGAACTCGGATGCTAGTCTCCCATCTTGCCCACTAAACAAATCTTCATAATAACAAGACTTCTCCCCCTGACGAGGAGTCACAGGAGGCAAAAAATAACATGTATATTCACTAAACGTAACATCCATGGTGACATAAAACTTCTGGGATTGAGGATGATTCTGATGAGAACCATACCCCACAAACACACACTTAAGGGCTCTAGCATCCAACTTTGACATCTGATTCTTATATAGATAAACATAAGCAATACAACCAAAGACACGAGCAGGAAGAGTATTAGAAGATGGAATAGAAACATAGTTAGACATGACCTCAAGTGGGACACGACCTTGAAGAGGGACAGACGGAAGACGATTGATTAGATGAGAAGCACATAATACGGCCTCTCCCCAAAGATACTTAGGCATGTTAGCACTAAGTAGAAGAGACCGAGCCATGTCCAAAAGATGACGTTTTTTCCGTTCAGACACCCCATTTTGCTCAGGTGTCTGTGGGCATGAAGTTTGATGTATGATGCCATGGTGTTGGAAATATTCATGAAAAGAATGATTGACAAACTCACCCCCATTATCGGAATGAAAAACCTTAACATGAGCATCATATTGAGTACAAACAAGCTTATGGAATGCTGTAAAAGCAGAGAAAACAGAATCTTTGGACTTAAGTAAAACCACCCAGGATAATCGAGTAAAGTCATCAATGAATAACACAAAATATCGCATTCCAGAAAGGGTAGAATGTTTAGAAGGACCCCATACATCTGAATGAATTAACTCAAAAGGCATAGTACTAGAATGAAAACTCGAAGGATAACTAGACCTATGACTCTTAGCCAAAGCACAAGTTTCACAATGCAGGCTAGACTCACTAACTCCCAGAAACAATGAAGGCATGGACTTCTTCATAACTCCAAAAGATGGATGACCCAAACGCCTATGCCACAACCATAGCTCACTTAATCTGTCAGAATTCAATGTCAGGGCTAAAGGCTGTTCCGGTGCTTGTGTTGGCTCTGCGTACATGCAATCCAAGTGAAACAGTCTCCCCCTCAGGTCTCCCTTGCCCATGATCACCCTGGTGCACAGATTCTGAAAAATAACATACATTGGATAAAAAGTTATAGAGCATTTATTTTGTGACCCCAACTGGGATACAGATAAAAGATGATGAGACAATGAGGGTACATAAAGCACATCATGCAATACAATGGATGGTGTAACCTGAACAGACCCAATACCTAAGACTGGAAAAGACGCACCATTCGCATTAGAAACATGGGATATAGAAGGGGATGACATAGACATAAAGAAGGACTTATCATAGGTCATATGGTCAGAAGCACCAGAATCAATTATCCATGTATCACTACCAGTAAAGTCAAAAACATGTAAAGCAACAACAATTTTACCTCGAGTTCCCGTAGTCAAGGAAACATTACCTTGTGAGGGATCTTGCCCTGCAATGCCGTAGAAGTCAGGTTCTGGCACCAATTGGACTGCCGCTTTGCCTCTTTGACCACCACCACGTCCTCCAGTATTATTGCCTCCTCTCCAACCAGAGTTGTTGTAATTAAACTTTCGCAGCTTAGGACATTGATTCTTGAAATGGCCAACTTCCTTGCAATAGTTGCAAGACATTTGATTATAATTCTGGTTCTGCTGATATCCCTGATTCCGTGGCTGATACTGACTCTGAGATGAAACTAGGGTAGAATTCCCAATCTGAGGTTGAGGTGGAGGTGGAGGTGTAGCATGGATTGCTAAACCAGAAATTTCAGTATGAAGGTTCTGAGCGGCAGCCTTATTACCTTCATCTCTTCGGATATAGGCAAAAGCTTGTTCCAATGTAGGTGGAGTTGCAAGACGCAATAACTCATTCTTTGCCCCTTCAAAGTGAGGGTCCAGGCTAGCGAGAAAAATATGGACACGCATCTTGTCCTGCTCAGTCCGATAGGAATTAATATCAACTTCACAAGTCATAGGATTAGGGTTTCTCTGATCAAGCTCCTGCCAAATTGTCTTCAAATTCGCATAAAAGGTTGCAACAGGCTGTCCACTCTGAGTTATTTTGAAAGCTTTGACATTCAATTTATGAACACGAGCAAAGTCACTCCCATCATAATATGTAGTAGCAACAGAATCCCAAATTGCTTTGGGAGAATCATAGTTAGCAAATAATCTCATTACCTCCAGAGTCATAGCCTTGAGAAGAATTCCCATCACATTAGTATTTGCCGTATCCCATTCATCGGCTTTTGGTCCTGCAGCAAGTCTTGCTGCACTACCGGTAACATAACTCCACTTTCCAATCCCCTGAATATGGATCTTCATAAGCCTCTGCCATAACTGATAATTTGTGCCATCGAGCTTTACACCAAAACTTGAATTATCTGTCACATTTTGAACAATCACAACCTCACGGGCCACAGAGTTCACCCCTCCATTCTGAGATCCTCCAGTATTCCCGTCGGTAAGAGTCAAATCCACCATCTTTTTTTTTTTTTTTTTTTTTCAGACCCTACAAATTGTAACAAAAGAATACCAAAGAACCAGGATGGATATGGACGGACACAAGAACAAAAAAAAAGGATGAACTGATGGACAAAGGATGAAATCAACTTGTAGAAGCAAAAGAACCAATTCACGACTTGCAGAAGCAAAAGAACCAATTCAACCAAATAAAAAAGGACTGAATCAAAAGAACCCTATATGCGCAGCGGAAAGAACAAACCGAGTCCGAATGGATCTCGGCTCTGATACCAAGTCAAACAGAACAAAGGAATAAGAGATTGAGAATTTTCTGATGTGTTTTACCTTCTCCAAGAACGGAGTATATATACAAGATACATCAACACCTATTAGGAAACTAATTACAAGAGAATAATCCTAATAATACACAAAATTCACAATCCTAATTACATGGCATGACTCACGCCAACAGCATTAACCCTTAAGGCATATGCACCTGAGAATCGCATATATTACCTTTCAGCTTTGTTAGGGCAGATTTGAGTAATGCAGAACTTCGAGATGCTGATGTTACGTACAAACACTAACTTAGAGGGAGCCATGCTGAAACAAGCCAATATGAGCGGTATCAAGTTGAATACATAATACTAATTTGAAAGGTGCAAACCATGTAAATGCTGATTTACGTGGAATGGATCTCCAAGGAGCTTGTTTGGATCGTGCAAATCTTGATGCAGCCAAGCTATTTAGATGATCCTCCACAATTCCCAATGATCCAGGAGTACGAGCTATTACGTAGGAACCGTTACTGGCAATGACAATGTCAGAGCATCTCCAACAGAGTAGCTAAATTTAATTTTTAGTTATATTTAACTATTTTTGAAGTAAAATTCAGCTCCAACAGACTAGTTATAGCTTAGCTATATTTAACTTTAGCTAAATTGGCTAGCTATATTTAGCTAGAGAATCCTACATAGCTAAAGCAAAAGTAATATTTCTCTCTCATCTTTTGTCCACATGTCAGTTTACGATTCGATGAAACATAATATATCACTTACAAATAGCTATCATTGATGGAGCAATATTGTTAAATCAATAGCTATAATTCACAAGTTTAGCTAAATTTAACTAAAAAATAAATTCTACTGTTGGAGATGCTCTCACACCTACAGAACAATGACGTACGTCAACTTGTTTAGACTGAATGAAAGTCTGCTTCTTTTCATTTTCACGTGTCACTCATCTTTCCGATGTATTTGTTTTGAGAGTTTGATTGGCAACGTCAAGTTTTTCTTTTGATCAAAAGCATGATATAGATCTTCTATATCCAAATGTATGAAAATTATTCTATACACCGACGGTACAAGTGACCCAATTCTTATAAAATAATCTCAACCCTTAATATTTATTATCAATTTTATTTTTAATAAACAAAAGATGTATTTAATGTAATCTAACCATTTATTTATGTTAGTGCAAGTGCACGACGGTACTCTGAATCCACCCCTGAGTGCAACTTTATTATTTTTTATCTTAAACGTTAACGTACATTTCCAATTTTTCTTTCAGTAGTTGATCGTCCAATGTTGGTGTGGTTCTAATTAATGCAGTCTTCCCATGTATCTCTTCATCTCTATCCTTCCAAAGCCACTAAGGTCCCGCTTGGTTTGCGCAAAGTTAAGCATCGAGAAAAAAAAGTTACAAAACATCCTTGCGTTACAAAAACAATTCAATACAGCCATACAGGTAAAGATAGGAGGAATTCATACAACTCATTCTTGGACCCCTACTTAAGCTCACTCACTTTCCTCATCCTGTCCCAACCTGAAACCGATTCCTCAATCATCATCAAATTTCAAACCATCTCCCCGGTCTCCACTTCTCACCAAACTCCTAATCCAGCTTGAGTGGTAGCCAACAAGAACATTTTCAACTGCTGCTGACAACTCTGCGCTTGTAGCTTAGTAAGAACACAACACTCCATTGTATGATTAACTAGCTGATATCAGACATACCCCTTCAAGAATTGAAGGTAATCTTCCAACAAATTTAGTACTTCTTCACGAAATAACAAGAGACTGGGAAATAATTCAATACTTTGTTTTTCAAGATAGTATCAAAGTAGTTCAAAAATGACTCCTCAATTGAAACCCAATTGACAATATCCTTCTTTCTATTGTTTTCTTAGACAACCGTGTTCAATCTTCAAGAACATGTAGATATCTCTTGACAACCATTACTGCAACATAATTATTACTCCAATGAAGAATCACTTGACAGTCCCATAATTCCGTACTCACACCAGATAACAATTCTTCCAAGAAAGTACAACTGTACAATCCAATACAGCATTACTTGCTATTCACAACTAAGAATCCCAATTCAGAGGTCTAAGATGATCAAAGGGGAAGCATGATGAAATAGCATGAGCTCTAGAGCTCTGATACCATCATAACAACGGTGATCAGAATATGAAAGCATGATTCAAAGCACAAATTATAGAAGAAAACTACAACATTTCCAGAGAATTTCATTATAAAATAACCTTAAGAAAAAACGACTTCATCAATACAGGCCAGAGAAAAGGAACTAATACAACTTGTTCTCTAACCATCTAGCAGCTAGCACAACAGCCTTGTGAGACCTCTAACCTAGCTGGCTTACTAAGCATTCTTCTAACAATATTCTAACATTACTTAGGAAGTAGAAATATTTGAAGCCCTTAAGAAAGGGAGAAAAAGTGCACTTTTTGGTTACTCAAAATAACGTTCTTCAAGACAACCAAAGCTACCTCATCAAATTTAGTCATATCTAGCATCTAACAATAGCCATTTACAAAGGATCAAAATTCAACACATCCCTGTTCCAAAATTACTCCAAAAAGACACCCAAAACAAAAGCCCACTGATAAAAACAAAAAGTAACCTCTTGATGTTTCAGTTAACAGATACCAAATCACATTACCTAAAACACAAGAAATTCACACGTAGTTTCTCGACCTGATTATGCCATGCCAACTTCCTTCATCATATTCATACCAAGCTTCAATGATGTCTGCATATCCAGCATAGAAAGTACTTATAGACCAAAAACAAAAACAAAAAGAATGAGCAATGTCCTTAAACTTCAACAAGAAAATTCTCCATAAACTTAAACATTACTTTCCCACAAAAAACAAGGCATATTCTAATGAATACAGCTACTGGTTCTAAAAGCAAACAAATCATAAAACCCAATGGAACAACTAATAATCCCAACCTACAATATAATATACAAGTCCCTAAACAATAGGCAATACAGGCAAGAAATCAAATGAGCTGCTCAAAATCTCAAATTTAAAAAAGAAATTCAGATATTCAAATCGTAAACTCAATGGCCCAACTAATAAACCCAACCTACAAGACAGCTAGGTACAAGTCTGTTAACAAAAGGCAATACAGCCAAGAAGTTAAATAATCTGCCTGATCAAATTTCAAAAAGCAAAATCAATATTACAAATGAGCTTTCCTTTGAATAACTACAAGAGTTGAATGAAAATTGACTTAGCAGCCACCTAATTTAAGAAATGTGAATTAAAGTGAATAATCTTGCAAGGTTGATATGATGAAATTATAATGCATTTTTAAATCCCTCATAACACAAGCCATTTTGTTGTGAGATTACATGAAAACATGAAGACATGAAGGGATGGACAAGGGCAACCAGCAGTCTAATGCAAAGCATCTTTGGGAGGGAAAAGTTCAGTTGGACTGGCATTATTTGCATTTTTCTGCACACCAAAACATTTAGACAAAGCTCTAATCCACCTAAACTGAAAGACAAAAATGTTTTCATATCTAAGAATTTTTTTTTTTTTTTAAACATACTAAAAATTATAATTGGGACTTCTAATTGTGATACCAGAGAAACAGAAACACGCAAAAGGTACATTGATGGAGGAGAGACCAGCATGTTAACATATTTCACTCCCAACACATGATCCAGTTGGAAAATGTTGACTAATCTACATTGGCTGGTTTTCTGTTGCCTATTTTTTCCCCCACATATAGAAAAAACCAGTTTCAATGACTATCCATTGGCCTATTATGTGCCTTCAGACATCCAAAGAAACATCATTTTGCACATATATATCTGATATGTAGTAGATTTGCAAGGGAAAGCTATCTGGTTGGAAATCCAAAGTAAAATACTCTGGGTTTTTCCATGTCTATACATCATTTCTTTGTTCTCTAATTTGGACTCCCAATCTAAAGTAACAATAAAAACCAGGACTCCAAACTAGAGAAGAAAAGAAGGGAGAAATAACCGGGGTTAAGAGCATCACATTGTTTTCCCTTGCAAATTATAAAGTTATACTATTACCAGCCAAACCAACAAGCAAGGACTGAATAAAGAAGGTACCTCTCGGCAGCAAAAGTAAGGACCCTTTGGTTAAGAGTCTTAAGACGCCATCACCCGCCAGGCTGACAAGTAAACAGGAAAATATAAAGAAGATAGCAACCAGTGGAAACAAAAAGAGGTACCCATAGGCCAGATTGACCATTGTAATCAATAATATTTATCAAAATCTCATTTTTACAAAACAAGGGGAAATACTTCCCCTTAGGAAACAAGGCAATTCGGCATGAATGAGAAACCTTAATCATGAGTCCATCATTTTTGTTCTTAGGGTCGCTTTAATAGTCTGCAAAAAAGCTTAACAGTTATTATACCACATGCCGACATCACGAGCAACACACGCCAATCCAGTTGCCCCGAGGGTTTGGATGGTTCACCAAGTTCCACAGTAGGCAGTGGGTAATTGCAGAGGGGGCAAACATGCACATGATCATTCAAACACTGGATAAGGCAATCTGCATGAAAAAGGTGCAAGCAGGGCAAGCGAATAATCCCTTCTTCTGCGTCATAAACGTGATCAAGGCTCTCACGACAAATAGCACATGGCTTCTGTCTGATAGTAGCTTCCAAACTATCAAGTCCAACTTGTTCCACAATGTGAAACACTGATATAGTCGGCGGAACAACTTCAGACTTGCCCAATACATCAACAGTCACGTCATATATTGTCACATCAATAGGAAACCCGGGGTTGGCCACTTGAATCACGTCATGTATTTTTCCAATAGCATCTGGGTGCATATTTCGTCGGACTCCCATGGTGGAAAGATACCCCTCAATGATGTCCTTATACACACCAATTTCAGTTATGACATCTGAGAGAGGGAGCATAAACCGTCTTTCAGTCACGAGGTTTGGTTCACCAAACACGATTGGAGAATAAATGGAGAGACGGGTTCCGGGTTGGTTGAAGAGCATTATATGGATGGGAATCATGTTGGCACCGCGTGGGTCAATCCAAGGACGAAAGGGACGAGTTAGCTTGAAGAATAGATTTTTGATCAGAGCATTGCCCAAGTAAGGTTGGTCAATTGGCTCGCACTGTGACGCGGTGATATAAAAGTAACAGAATCGCCTCTGCCTCTGGGTGCTACTGGACATGCTTCAACAACAACTGATAGTGATATCAAATCGAAACGGAGAGTATCAGGTTTTGGTTTAAATCAAATCAATTTAGGCCACAATTGCTAAAGTTGGCTAGAGATATACAAAAGATCAATGCCTATAGATACAATCACAGAATTACGACTACTCTTTAACATAGACTATATTATCCGATTAAAGCAGAGAAGGAAATAGAATTCTCAGTAAAAAGTAAATAAAGTGATTTGGAGTCTGGTGGGTGTTCTACTTACAAATTTGAGCAATTGTCTACTGAGGTACCGCAGTCTTCAGATTGGATCCGTTGGTGTTGCGATCAATAATTAGGGTTTCGAAGAAGAAGAAAAAGGAAAGAGGAGGCGTTGAATTAGAAAATAACATATATATATATATATATATATATATAGACACACAAACTCTTTTTTTTTTTTTGGAGAAAAGGAAAAGAAAAAAAAAAGACGTGAACTTCCCTAACTACCCGTGGCGCTTTTTGCTCTGCGGCGGGACGTTTCAGCCAACTTGTTTCATTCTCAAACTCTGTTTTCTGTTGGTTCGACTTTTCTACAATGAATTTAATCCAAGCTTCAATTTGTTACGATCCCCGGGATCGTAGCCATGGAAAGACATCGCACAGGAAAGGAACTAAGAGAAAGCTAAAGAAAATAAGTAGATAAAAACTGATTTTTCATTCATTGATTCAATCTACAGGAAAACTAGTAGATATAGAACTGTCTAGGACACGTGTCGACCAACCAGCATCACAAGGACCAAATGGTGCGCACCAACTAAACAAAACGCTGCGTTTCAATTGTAAATAAAATGACTCGTAACATTTCCACCCGCTCTAAGAGCAGGCTTGACCTCAAGCCTGAAATGTCTTCCGAAATTTGTCCCTGCTTCATTTATCCAAGTCACCAAAATAATCTTTGGCATCTGAGGCTCCAGAACTGCAAATATTGCCAACAGCAAGAACATTTTATCCCAATACCTGTCAAAAGCATTGAGTGAAGTTCCAAGAGCATAATCAACTATATTGACCAGCTGGAGAGCCATCGTATTGTCAAAAGTAGCCCCCAAATTGTTATAAAAGAAGCAACCATAAATGGAGATAGTAGAGACAAACTCAAGGGTGATACCCCATTGGATAAGATGATGAAATGAGCATTGAACCAGTCGATTCATATGCGGAACCCATGATACCATAACATTGTTTATATTTAAAATAGCATCATCCGCCCCATCTCTGTACATTGCACCTACAGAACTCGCCAAACCAAGAACAAGTCTAGCAATACCACAAATATCTTGAGAATCATTGCAGTTTTCATTTGACAACTCCGCAGTTATACTTGTATCTCTATCATATCTGCTAGGTTGCAAATAAGCAGAGAAATTATCCAAACTATCAGGAGCCACATGAATGATCTCACTTATCACGTATAATAGTGTCTTAATTATGTCACCAAGCAAGTCTCTTTCTGACATCTTTTCTAAGTCTGTTCCAGTGCTAGAATTATCAGCAGCATTAAAAACTCCCACAGTAGGGTGCAGTGTTGTATCAATATTTGCCACTTCTTTGAAACCTGACCACGTCTCAATGATCCAATTAAGAAAGATGGCCAGCTTATTATATGGCATGTAATTCCAGGGAAACTCCATTCTTTTCTTCAAGAGACATATATAATATTTGAAGACACAATTATGCATCAGTGCACATAAATGAACACCAACATGAGAAGTAGCAGAGATTCTCAAGGCTTCTCTATTGGGACCCTACAATAGATGGCTTGAATTAACAAATTCAATTGCCTGAGACAGTATATTTCTAGATATCAAGATAAGCAGAGGAGCTTCATTTGACCGCATGGGTACTGAAAAGAAATTTTGAGGAACCAATGCAAGATCTACCGAGACAATTACCACAAAGCCAAATTCAATACACCATGTGATCATGAAATCAAGGAAGTAAAGAAAGCAGCTCATATGAGAACAATAATTTCCATCGAAAACATCACCATACATAATTTCAAAGCCTTGTTTCTTAGACTTCAAAGACATCAGCTCAATCATAGAAATAACTAGCATAATTCAACTGATACAGTGTGCATCTTCTCTTATTATTTGGATGTATAACAATTTGATGAGCATGCCAAATAAATGCAAATATATTACTTGTTAATAGTTGATTAATATAAGATTATCACAAGTTATTGCTCATATATTAAGAACATGTTTTTCTTTTAAGTGTCATTAACACTACTTTAAATTTCGAGGACGAAATTCTTAAAACGGGGGGAGTTTGTAATACCCGGCATTGAGCAGTGAATAAAGAATTTGTGAGCCCCGGATATCGAGCTTAAGTGACATAGTTCGATTATTCACTTATCGATCTCAATATACATTAAAGCACGTGAGAATATTTTCAGAACTTTTCACAAAGTGAAATCTCCAGTTTAAGAGTTGGATAATTAAGTACACGACACGACGAGTTTGTGGAAATTTTCAGCGAATTTTCCGAGTACCCGAGCTATTTACGGTGATTGTTCGAAGTTGTGGAATTTAAGAAATTAAATCAAGAAACGGAAACTTGGTGGAGTGATGTGAGCCGTTGATCCACTCACCGCTTGATCAGGACCGTCCATTGTTAAATGGACCTATCTACATATATGTGTGGATCAGATCAAGGGGGCTATGAGTTTGGTGTTGACACATAGCAAAATCGAGAGAGACCGAGAGGCTTCGGGGAGAAAAAAAGAAAAGAGAGAGAAAACGAGAAACTTCGGGGGGAAGCGCCTCATCTCTCTCTGGAGGTCTATCTGGAAGTCTCGGGAGGAGGAAGAAAGAAACGGAGGGGAGAAGGTTAGTGAAAAGAAGAAGAACAAAACCCATCCAGGGGGTTCTTGATTGCTCCCAACTCCGTACCAGCTCTCCTTAGAGGATAGATGGAGAGAGAGAGAGAGAGAGAAGGTTTCGGGTATTACATAAATACAAAAAAAAAAAAAAGGGTCAGGATGTTACATAATGGAAGGTGTAACTTGGACAGTCCCAATTCCTAAGACCGGGAAAGACTCACCATTGGCATTAGAGACATGTGTTATGGATGGGGATGACAACTTAACAAAGAAAGACTTATCATATGTCATATGATCAAACACACCAGAATCAATTATCCATGTATTACTACCAGTAAAGCCAGAAACATGTAAAACAACACCAATTTTACCTCGTTTTTCCTGAGTTAAGGAAATATTACCCTTGGTGAGATCTTGTCCCTCCACACCATAGAAGTCTGGTTCTTGCTCTGGCACCAATTGAATTGCAGTCTTGTCCTTCTGACCATTATTACCACTTTTTCACCCAGAGTTATTAGAGTTGCGTCTCATAAGCTAGGGACATTGACTCTTGTAGTGACCAGGATTTTTACAATAGTTGCAAATCACCTGATTATTAAATGGAGCTGCTCCCCTATTATAGTTTTGACTCGGTTGGTAACCATGTTTGTTGGACCGATATTGAGGAAATCCACCCTAAGGAGACAAAGTCATGAGTGGGGAAGGTGTGGCCTGAACTGTCAAACCAGAAATTTCAGTGTGTAGATTCTTTGTGGCTGCCTTGTTGGATTCATCTTTTTGTATTTAGGCAAAGGCTTGCTCCAAGGTTGGTGGAGTGGTAAGGCGCAGCAACTCATTCTTTGCTGTTAAACAGCGACAAGCGTGGCCTGTGACCCACCATTGTACCGATATTGTCCTAACTTAACCACCTGTTAGGTGTTGGGTTTTAATCACAAAAGGTCTCGGTACAATTGGGTAAGAGCCACCCACTTATAAGTTATATTTTATTTGTCACTTTTCCAATGTGGGATGTTTCCTTTCCAACACGCTCCCTCACGTGCAACCTAACTCTAGGTCTGCACGTGAAATTAATTAATCCAATTCCCACATTGGAAATTGGGACACAAGTATCATATCGGAGACTTGGTCAATACAATCCAAGGCCCACATTGGACACTTGATAATTTCGATGGCAATACAAGGAACCCCAATTTGGGTTCATGATACGTGCCTACGTGGAGACACAATTGGAGAAGGACCCGTTCTGATACCATGTTAAACAGCGACAAGTGTGGCCCGTGACCCACCATTGTACCGATACTGTCCCAACTTAACCACATGTTAGGTGTTGGGTTTTAATCACAAAAGGTCTCGGTACAATTGGGTAAGAGCCACCCACTTATAAGTTATATTTTATTTGTAACTTTTCCAATGTGGGATATTTCCTCTCCAACATTTGAGCCCTCCAAGTGTGAATCCAAACCACCAAGAAAGATGTGGACACACATCTTATCTTGCTCTGCTTGGTATGTTTTGATATCAGCTTCACACGTCATAGGTTTAGGGTGTCTCTGATCAAGTTTTTGCCAAATGGTCTTCAAGCTTGCATAGAAAGTTGCAACAGATTGTACACTCTGAGTCATCTTGAAGGCTTTGTAGTTTAATTCATGAAAACAGGCAAAATCACTCCCATCATAATAAGTAGCAGCAGCAGACTCCCATATAGCCTCGGGAGAATCATAATGTGCAAACAATTGCATCACTTCTGGAGTCATAACTTTGAGAAGAATCCCCATCACATTGGTGTTTGCCGTATCCCATGCTCTTTTGGTCCTTCTAATGGCTTTGTGATGCTACCAGTAACATAACCCCACTTGCCAATCCCTTGAATATGGATCTTCATAAGCCTCTGCCATAGCTGATAATTGGTGCCATCAAGTTTAACACCAAAGATGGAGTTATCAGTCACGTTTTGAACAACAACGACATCATGAGGAGTAGAAGAGGAGCCTCCGTTTCCTTTTTCATTGAACAACGAATTAACATTTTTCCTTCTTCAACCAGCAAATTTCGACAAACAAAAAGGGAGGAGAGGTTGACGGCGAGGTATGAGAATTTTAGGGTACGTTTTAGGGCGAAAGGAAAAGAGGACAAAAACAAAGGACAAACTCTCAAGGAGTACAAAGATAAATTTGCAGCGGAAACAAATGAGACAGAGTCCAAAGGATCTCTGCTCTGATACCAAGTCAAACAGAACAAAGGCAAAGAGAAAGTTTGGAAATTTCTGATGTATTGATCTTCTCCAAAGATGGAGTATATACAAAGTATACACATTCCTAATAGGAAACTAATTACACCGTGATATTCTCCCCCTTAACTACATAATATTCTCCTTAACTATACAATCCTAATTATACTACAATTCCTACAATTATGGAGAGTGATTCACGCCAACATGTTATGCATTTGGAAGTACATACGAATACCAATTTTTTTGTAGTGTAGATTGTTATAGTCTGTAATCGAAAAGGCTACTCCTTGATCTGGTACCGGTCAGATACATTGTTATAGTTCTAATGTAGATTTTTCTGGTCAGATTTTTATTGAATCAATTGCAATTGGAAATCGGTGATGTATCTCTCACGATACCTTTATCTGGCACAGGTTCCTTCGCTTGTTTGTCATAGATCAAAACATAAGCTCAAACTAAACTGCTGATGTACTTATTTTGTTACGTCGATGCTGCAGTTGGCCGGCCTAGACTTCCAGTCTGTTTACAGTGTAATCATTGATGGCATGAAGTTTGTTCTCATGATATATAACCTGAACCATGTTAATTGCGACAGTTTAATGTCGTTGGAACATCCAATATGAACATCTATATATCTGCATTTTCACTCTGATGCAGCATGGCTGAGGCGCTGAACGTGACACGTACAAGCCTAACATTACTACTGCTTTATTCTTTGCCACGACAACAAATCCTGTTTCTTCTTCCAAATTGTTATCATATGTGCTAGGACCAACTCACTAAACACGAGAACTTGCTGCAGCATTGCCTTGTGTGGTATGGTTCATCTTTACTGATACCAATAATTGCATTTCAGTGCTATCATGATACCTCCAGAGTGACAGCTGAAGTACTATTTAAAAAAACCTTCTTCCAGGGCTGTATCGTGGTGCCGTGGAGTTCAGATGTTACTCAGATGGCCCTCTACCTTAGGAACTACTACTTAAAGTGAAGGTAAGTGTCCTAAACTGGTTATGGTATGATAACCAACTCACTAATTAATATTTAAGCGTGCTGCTTGTTGTTTTTCTCTTCTTGTCTTTAAATCCATTGACGTTGGGAGTGGCTACTCACCTACTCTCTCTCTCTTTCTCTCTCTCTGAGATTATATTTTGTTTCTGCATAAACTATATATGTCATACTAATGTATGTCTTTAATTATTAACTTCTTTGGGGTGGATTGTTCTGAGCAAACACCACAGACTTGTTCGATATGTAGGCTTTGTGTTGGATTAAAGTGACATTGGTGAGATTCAGCAATCTTATGTTCTGAAAAGGATTTAAAGTTTACTGTAAGTGATGGAGGCGTCATACTGGAGACACTTTAGGCTCAATGATGAAACACCAATCTATGGTACGCAATTCCCAACTTTGTGAAGAATTAATCTTCCTTTTCATAATCTAGTCGTAGAACATGGTATTAGTACACTCTTGGTCCCTCTGACTCTTGGCTCCTTTATGCTTTGTTTTGATTTCTGTTTTCGTGGTCCAACTTATCTTCATTTCCTTTTTTCTAATGTCTCTGGCTCAAAACTGCATTGTCATACTTGTTGAATTGTCTATTTGGTTCATTGGAGTTGATTTGGTCGTTATGCTTAAATCTTCTGTGAAATTGCCGTACATGCTGATTGTACATGTACTGCTGCCCTTTTGGCTACTGCCTAAGAAAAATTATATCTGATAGTATTGCTTTATGCTACTACCCTCAAGCTAATTTGTTCGTTTCAATTTCTAACCGTAGAGGATAGATACAGGATGAAAATACATCATGGAGGAGCATTTTTCAATGTAAGTGGTGTGGCAAGAGAAAATATATATAAGGGAGGTGAGATCTGTTATTCTGATGATCTTGTTCCAGAGAAAATAGTACGGACAGATTTTAAATACATAGCAGATGACCTAGGATATAGATGTACTCTTATAAATTATTGGTGCTGGATACCTGGTACTGAGATGGAATGGGGTATTTGCCGGTTACCTCTGACAGGGATGAAGTGGATGTGATTGGTTTCTACCGCCCACATATAAGATGATGGAGATTAATTTCATAGTTGATGGAGAGATTGGAAGAAAATAGTGGCAGAATTAGAAGATTATATTCCTAATTTTGTATCTAAATTGAGTGGATCACAAAATGTATATGGATCAAGCCTTCAATTAGTGACGAGGATGGTACAGATGTAAGGTAGATTAGTGTGAATATAATGGGACACACAACTGAGTTGGTTTAAGGAACTTTTGTTGATTTGGTTGAGGTTCAAGGTAATATATAGGAAAGAGAAGAAGAAAAGGGAGGAAAAGAACAAGCAAATTGGAAGAAAATGCAAGAAGGGAAAGTGAAGGAAAAACAGTTGGATGGAGCAAGAAGAATCAAGATGCAAGATCTGATATGTTCCTTGATCAAAAAAAAAAAAAGATCTGATATGTTCTACTAGGAAGAAAAGGAAGAAGTCTAATATGAGTTCAACTTCCCATTGTGAGATTAGACGAAGCTCGATCATGATGAATATGAACCAAAAGGTGATGAAGACTTGATAGATAGTGATTATGAACAAAATGCAGTAGATGATGAGGTTAAATTTGAGACAAATGTGGATAATTAATCCAGAAGTACTCGAAGAGTTTCAAGACATGGGCTTTGCCGGGGAGATTTCATCGGATGAAAGAGGCTCTGATTTAGCAAGTGTGGATGAGAATTCTGAATCTAGTGACGAGGAAGGAAACCAAAGAAAGAGTGGGAAGAATAAGCTAAGTTTAAACGAATCACTTTAGCAGATCTAAAGAATCCAGTGTTTGATATGGGCATTTAGCCATTAAGGCATGCAATTAGCTGATTGTGACAAGTTGAGGAGAGCCGTCAGAGAACACTCTAGATTTAAGTGCAACAAGAGGCATAACCGCATAAGATTATTCTCCATCATGTGGAGCCTTTTTTGGTTATATGCTTCCAAGCCACAAAGTGATTCATATCACCATGACCAACACCTACTGATCAAAACTTTGAGGCTAAATCATGATCAGTGTGCCAGCAAGAAGAAAGTCTATATATCAATGCAATGCTACATATTTAGCTTGTAAGTATCTAAGTCCGCTAAGCGTGGATCCCAATTGGTCAAGGGTAAGGACGATAATCTAACAAAGCTTGAAAATGTTACTAGTCAATTTGATGGTAAGTTTGGCTAATATGAGTACTTGTGTAGGTGGAAATGACCTATAGCCTGTAGGTCCAATAGTGCATAAACTTCTTGAGAAGACGGGGAAGTTTAGCATGTGTATAATGCCAAGAGAGATTTAATGCCAAAGAGTCTTCTCATTATGTGTTTGAAGTTACTGGGAAAAATGCATTTGATCAGTTTAGAGGGCAAATGTACATCTCGAAGCACTCCACGAACCTGGCCAAAAAAAAAAATTATATACATGCACTTGTAGAAGATGGCAGCTATTTGGTTGCCATGTATGCCCACATGCTATAGTTGCTGTCGATCTTTTCCAAGAAAAAATATCCAGCATTATATGTGGTTGGTTGGTCCTGTAGTGATAAGTACATGAATGAATAGTTATCTGCTAGACATTAATATCCTGTTCCTGGCCAAGATCTTTGGAAGAAGATAGACTCTGTTATTCTTCCTCCATTGTACAAGAAGCAACCTGGCAGAGCCGGCCAAGAAAGCGAGGAACAAATAACCAGGTATTTTCTATTGATTTTCCTAATTCTTTGTTGCAAAATATGTGACTATTTATAAATTTTTAACTGAGAATGTTATTGACTAGGTAAGGAACCAGTCCCACCAGCTGCTGAACAAACAATTAAAGCTTTCCAAGACTTACTATCAGGTTATGCATTGTAGACTACGCGAAGGAGAAGGCTATAATATGAGGAGCTGCATTAAGAATCCAAATTTAAAAAACTACATTACGTAGAACAGGTAGGACATATATATATGCCATAGCTTGTGCTATCATTTAAATCTGCCCTTGAAAGTACATCATGTGCCTTTCACATGTCAAAATTTAACAGAAAAGGAAAAGTGAGTTGCAATAAGACAATCCCCGGCCCATTGTTCCTAAAATAGACCCCATCTCATATTGACCGACTAGGTTCGCACCCTAGTAGAATATATAGTTGAGGAAGTGCATGAATATCAGTGTGAGCTGTGAGACACTGGTTGCAATTGTTTTGGGAATTAATATATCAGGAAAAAGACCTGGCTAGCTCCGAGCTCCATTAATCGATCATGGATACTAGAGTTTAATTAGTACGAATTCTCATCATAATCTTGAATTCTTGATGACAACGAACATTGATTCATGCAAGCATTTCGTCATTTACCTGACTCATATATATATATATAGCACCTCATGAGTATATATGCTGCAGTTTCATTTTTTTTTTTTTAATTTGCCGCAAATTAAATAATAAAGGTTTGATCACTCCCTTTCTTTTGTTCATCTCAAGTTGTAATATTGCATTTGCGGACTGTCTTTAACTAATTACATAATTACAACTATACGACGTCTGTGTATAGTTATAAGTCAGCTATATTCACATTGAGGAGGCATTTATGCACAAGGCATGTTCTTCTACTGGAATACATGTGTTTGATTTTCTATAGTAGGATAGGATTCAGTTATCTACAATGAATTGATGAACTATATCTGCGTTAAAATATATTTCCAGTTTTCTGTTTTGGTCGAACCAAATAATTTTCACAAGAAAGGAACAGGGATCCAAATTAAAACACAAGAAGGAGGTTCCGGGGTCGTGATTGAATGATTTGGGGGAAGTTGTGCATGTGGTGGCTAATGTCTTAGCTTCCTTTTTCTGGTGTCTCTTCTCCAAGACTAATGTAAATTCCGGCAATTTTACATGGTTACAACTTGCTTTAGAGCTGGATATTACTCATTAATTAAATTGGAAGTGGAAGGTAGTTGCACTCTATTGTAATCTTTGAATTTAAATGAATCTGAAAAGAAAAAGAAAATTCATCTGTTGTTCAACAAACTCCAGCCTCCCAGTGTTAGGCTAAAGTGCTAAACCACACCCTGAAGCTGCTTAAATACTCGAAATTTTCGCCACAGTTGGCATATACTGTATCTTTATGATAAGAATCATGAGACAATACTACAAAGTTTTCCTTTCCCAAGCCCAACCAAGGAAGATATCTTAGTCCAATAATTAGAACGACAAAAACTTTTCAGTATAGGAATCATCTAGGCTAGACCGTGCAAGCCCTAGAAGACACATACAATCGATTTGAGAAACATTTATTATTTGGTTAAGATCTTAACTTAATCTTTGTCCACTGACGCGATCAGAAACTGCATCTCATCAGCCATGCGATCTTTGGCTCAACGGTCTTACGCAATCTAAAAAGAGAGTTGACTGGCTAGGTCTTGGGATAAGATAATTTTTCATATGCGTAGAACTACAAACTGTTTGAAGCAACTGTGCAATACTGACAATGCCTTGACGAAGTGAAATGTATCGAATGCAAAACTGATGTATTGTTACATGTAAAAGTCATAGAAGTATATGGACAACAAAACTTGTTAGATCTGGCTATATTGGCTTCGGAGAAGTGATATTTTGAGTATTAATCAATGATAATCTAGAATGAAGAGATTCCAAGGAGAGGGTCCAGATTCGATGATGGTGAAAATATCAGTATTAATTAAGCCAATAAGGCTTAAGGTTAAATTTTTAATAATCCTACAATTGCCCTTGATTAATTAAAACTCTAAAACTATAAATTTTAATAGATAATGGATAAAACAGTAAATTAAAAATAGGAAAAAGAAAAACAGGAAAAGAAAAAAAGAAAAGAAGAGAGAGAAGAAACTGTTAATCTCAATGTGGGAGGGTTTTTACTAGACGTGTGAGCAATGAATCACCAATTGTTATTTACCACAAGTCCAGAAACTGTATTATTCCTTATTTTTTATTGCAGTTTGATGAAAAAATAAATTATGTAAAACCAATTTTTTGGTATAAAAAAACATTAAAAAAGCCAATTGACACACGCGTAAGCGTGTGTTAAGAGGCTAGTGCAAAATAAAGAAGAAAAAAGAAGTACAATTGCTTAAATATAGCTTTTGGAGATCTGGAAGGTTAAAATAGAATTATAAATCTTTGTAGCTTTGTTACTTAATTCATGGCACGGTCGAATCACGATCAGAGACGTGGTGTTATGTATAATTCAAGGACATGCAAACCGTCTTAATTAACCGTTTCGCTATTTCATTGCACTTGGTCAATTGGTCTAATATTAGAAAGGGTAGTTTCGTAACTGCATCACCTAATCAGCCCTAATTTGGGCTATTAACAATATATATAGGACCTAATTGCATTCGCTATTTCACTTCACCAACTTCTTCATCTTCTTCATCTTCTTCTTCTTCTTCTTCTTCTTCCTATTTTCATTTCTTATTTGGCCGTTGATCCATTTACATAGTTGAATCATGTATTTGTTTTGTCGTGTACAGTCTCACACTTTATTCTCGATAGATTTGTATCGAGTAATAGAGCCTGATCGAGTTCATCAATTATTTGGATTTCTGTCTCGTTCCTCACCTCTTAGATCAAAAACATCATGTCTCGCTCTATTTTATTTTGTTTGTTCTTTGCTCATTTTTGATTGATTCATACCCCGATCCCGTAAATGGAGTTCGGGTTCTTTATTATATTGGACCAAACGACATCGTTTTGGTGTGACCAATCACGAACCCGGGTATTCCAATCCTGCGGCTTTGCTTTGATCCGGAGCGAGGTTCTAGAAATAGAAAACGACATGTCGTATACATCCCAGTGTATCTCAGTCGCTAACCCTCTCTCCCAGTCTTAAGAGGAGTCGGGTTTCTTCATTTCGTCTTGGCTTGGTCTTCCGTTTCTCTCAAATCCTAGTCGTCATAATCGTCACTCACGGAGGTTTGTCTTTACAATTGCACTCTGAAACCCTAAAGCCCTAATTTTGTTCTTCATTTTAGCTTAAAATGTGGATTGTTGTCAGATTTTTAGGGGTTTTAATTTGTTTGAATTTCATTTTTGTTCCTTGATTTTGTCTACTGATTTTTGTCTACTGATGTGCTAGTCTACATTCGGATTTATTGTTTGATGTTGAATTTCAGTGAGTGCTGTACTTTGAGCCTTTGATCCTTCGTGCTATGTGGTATCTTTAGGGAGAAATCATGAGAGTTGCTGCATTTTGGAGTCCTTGATTCTTTTACATTTTGGAGTCCTTGATTCTTTTACATTTTGAGTCTATGATTCTTTTACATTTTGAGTCTTTGATTCTTTTGTGATGTGAAAGGGCTACATTAGAATAATGCTAGTGAGAAATCCTATTAAGCTTCATATAGTTGTTGGTTATGTGAACTTTTACTCTCTATGACTGTCAACTTTTCAGGATATGGAGAACAATGGTGATTCTGATGCTCCCAAGCATAATGGTTCTGATGCTCCCCAGACCCCAGCCAATATCAAGCCATACAATCCTGCCCCTCCCATCCGAGGGTTCCGACATTTTCTTACTCTTGGGCTAGAGCAGGGGAATGAAATTGCTACTTTGGAAGAGCAGATGGATATTGTAGAGTAAGTAGATATATACTTGAGTCAGTTGAGTGCTGCAAATCATGTCTCACACCATTACTCATAGTTTTTTCTTTTACTGCTGTTTGTAGCCATCAAGAGCGTTCAGTAGCACCACCACCAGTACGTAGTACAAGTAGGACAGGTCTTTTTGTCCACCAGCTACAGAGGTTTTCTCCTCTTTTGATTCTCCTTACCATTGGTGGCTCTGTATATCTCACTGGTATGAGCTCATCTGCTTTCGAAGCCCCCCCGGTACCTCAACATCAACCTGTCACACGGTCGGTTGTTTATTCTACCTATTCAATGGTCAGGGGAGACAGTTCTTCTATGGTTTCGTTGTTTTCCAATCGGGTAACGTCTGTACTTGCTACTCTATTTGTTCAATCTCAGGGTTTTCAACGGGTTGTCTTTTCTTGGTTGAGGTTTTTCTGGTTTCATTTCCTCTCTCTTTCACCCTCAATGCAGCTTGTTGCACTTTGTGTCATACATGCATTGTGTGTCATCGCACTGTATAAGTGTCTTTCTCTTGGCTGGGGGGCTATTGGATATCTGTACAATTGTCTTTGTGATTTGTTCCTCAAAGTGGTCGCCTACATGTTTCCCTCATATTTTCCTTCACCTCGTACTATAACTACTACTCCACTTTCATTCCCTGGTAATGTTGTTGTGCGTCGAAACCTTGTCGTCCATGGAAACATTGTCGTCCGTGGAAACTTTGTTGCCCGTGGAAACCGTATTGTTGAGCAACAAGTGGAGCAGCAAGGTGAGGAGACTAGCAAGCGGCAAGGTGAGGAGACTAGCAAGCGGCAAGGTGCTTAGAATACTGGTTGAGTAGACTGGATGATTTCAGCTTAGTTGTTTCTTTTATTAGCTATTATGAAGATAATGATAGACTGGATTGTTGATCAAGTTGGTTCTGCGACTGAGCTGAACTAGAATAGCTGATTATCTTTTTCATTGAACTACCAACTGTTAAAACATACAAATCAGCACTTCTTAATTACAACTTTACTTACAAAAGACAGGAAGTTCTATTCATTGTACTACAAACAATGGATTTTAGTGCAGCTACTGGGAAGTAGTGGTAGTTACTGTTGCTGAGGATTTTCAACTACAAGCTCATCTGGTTTCTCTTCAATACGAAGCTTTTCAGTAGAGCACAGTGGTTGAGGATCCGTCAAGTAGCTTCAAAAGTTAGACTCCTATTTCAACAATGTCAAAATGGCTCGTATAGAACAGCCTACTCACTCATGTCCTCGTATTTCCAATTTTTGTTCACCCTTGTTAAATTCAAACCACATCTTTGATTTGCAGAGATTCATAAAAAAGTACCACACAATTCCAAACAGAGTCATCAATGCACTAACCAAATAAACAGCTTTGGTAGCCACAGCAAGAACATAGACCAAAAACCCTGACGGAATCAAGCACATGACGATCAACCCTCTCATGCCCATTGGAACTTTAAATGGCCTTCCTAGACCTGGAAACTTCACTCTCAACCAAAGAAAAGATGCAAATTCTAATAGCATTCCCAAACTGTACAGGAAATTGGCAGAAGATATAATGTCTGCGAAATCCAAGTAAGAAACCGATAGTG
This sequence comes from Rosa lucieae, assembly GCA_024704745.1. Taxonomy (NCBI): domain Eukaryota; kingdom Viridiplantae; phylum Streptophyta; class Magnoliopsida; order Rosales; family Rosaceae; genus Rosa; species Rosa lucieae. The sequence continues at coordinate 86,303,544 of CM045496.1, read as the reverse complement.
CGAAAACTGTTGAAATGAGAATTCCTAACCAAGGTGTGTTGAACCATTTGGACCGTGACCCAAAAATTAGCGGTGAAATCCCCAAGTCTGCCATGCCCAAAAGCTGGTATGCACAGCTACTTAACTGAGCTTCAAACAGTCCAATGATTGATAAAACAGCACCAATTTCGATCCAGTATTTCAACCACTTCCCAGCAATCACTTCTCCAGCTGAAGCAAAATACCCATCAACCCAATCTTCTTGTTCAAGTGGAATAGCACCAGTTGCAGCTAGGAGAGGAACTATGTACCCCAAACATGTGAGAATGCCAGCTGAAAAAAGTGCTTTTGGATACATCTTTTGGGGTTGTTCAACTTCTCCAGCTAATGTACTAGCATTGTCCCAAAAATTTAAGTTCCAGAATAAGGTGTTTATATACAAAGTCCAATCTTTTTCCACACCCTTTTGTCCCAAACTGATCCATCTGCTAGGATCAATCTTGGGAATTGCAACCAAAGACATTACTATAAATGGACATAGTGACAATATTCCTAAACCTACTGCAGTGTAACCAACAATACTCAAACCAGAATAATTCAAACATGAGAGCACTACAGTTGATACAAATATTGCGAAAAATCGAGGAAGGCCTGAAGAGAAAATTGGGATTACCAGCTTGAGATAGTCAACACAAAGAATAGGATATGAAGCTAAATTGATGACTCCACTGAGGAATTTCCAAGATCCCATTAGGGAGCCCCAGAAGGGTCCAAAGGCCTGGTGTGCCCAGATGACAAAACCACCATTTCCGGGGAAGGCGGTGGCCAGCTCAGCGGTGACAAGGGCCTCAGGGATGCTCCAAATGAATGGGAAGATGAGGAAGCCAAGAATGGCAAAGAGTGGACCAGCTGCACCAACTGCTGGTTCTTCACCATAAGGACCTCCAGAGACCTCAAAATAGATAAGGAAAACTAGTGGGATAAGGGCAAGTTTTTTGGGATTCTTGGTGGTGATTTGAGGCTGTGATTCTAGTTCTTGTTGTTGATGGTCAATTAGGGATTGGGAGCTTGTAGAAGAATCTGAGGCTCCCATGCTCATGAGCCTTTGGATTAATTTCTGGAATGACAGATTGTGATAACAGAACTTTAATCATATTCAGATGGGATTTAGGTGGTTTGGAATTACGTCACTAAGCAAATGAGGGACCTAAGATTTTGAAAGGTGTTGGAAGTATTAGAAATGCAAGTTGCTTCCAAATTTACTATTACTTTGGTTACATGGTTTCTAGTGTATGATTACCTCAAACTTGGAAGATATAAAGCAGCATCCAATGATATCAATACAAATATCTCAGAGGCTTGAAAGATTTTTTCTTTCTAATTATTTACAGTCAACGAATCACTTGGTAACAATATGTAAAATTTAAATTTACTCTTTGCTAAGTGTTTCAGTTTGAAGATAATGATAGACTGAATATTACCTATGAACATGAAAATAGGAACTACAAGAATAAAACTACTTAACATTGTTCTTTAGACTTTTTCAAAAACAGAACTGTGAAACGCACTTTCGAGAGTCAAGCATATGAGCAGTTCAAATAGCAGTGATGAATGGATATACATAACTCATCGGATTAATGGGTAACGAGTACTCGTATCATCACTGTATCAAAGCTTTTCTATTTAGATCAAAATTCTTGTTCCTGCTCCCTGACTCGCTGGTCTGTGAGGAAAGTAAATATAAAACGAAACCTGCCAAACCACTTGATTAAAATATCTCACTCACATGAAACCCGGCCAGTAGTCAATCCCGGGTCATAATACATCGACCTTATTTAAAGCTGACTGAAGTTTTGTTCAATCTCAGTTGTACTATCAAATCATAGACTCAATAGACTCATAGTATATGAGACCTTATTTAAAGTGACTGATTACGTTGATACGATTGTAAGAAATTTACAACACACACACACCCACCCCATCTTTCTTCTGCAATAACTACCCATTACTACTTCTCCATCTTCTTAGTAAACTTGGTATAGCTTTTAACCTGCACGACATGAATATCACCAACATTCTCTTTTGTTGTATGCCAAGAAATTTCCTAGAAAGAAGCAAAGAGGGGTGAAAGGAAGAGTATACGCAATCAACTATGTATTTTTGCCCATGGGAAGTATGTGCTGCATGGGTACATGCAAATACTTTGTAGTACAAACTACCCTTTTCTTACAACAAACTATAACATGTACCACCCTCAAGCAATTTCCAAGAAAGAAGCAAAATCAATACAAACTATAGAGAGCAGAAGCATAACGATTGAGAAGCTGTACCAAGTTATATGGCTACCTCGCCTGAATGTTATATATGCACAATGAACTAGCAAATTTGACACCCAATCCAAATTTTGCATCAACACATCAAAGCCACCATGAAAACACCCCAACATTCTCCCAGTTCAGAAAAGCTTCTTGAAGGTGAAGAAAAACAATGCCTAAAAGAACCTCCAACTACCACTAAGATCACAACCAAAAAACTAGCTTTCATCCCATTACTCTGCCTCATCTACTTTCAAGTCTCTGGTGGCCCTTATGGCACAGAAACCATGGTTGGTGCTGGGGGTACTTTCTATGCAATCCTTGGTATCATATTCTTCCCAATCCTCTGGAGCATTCCCGAGGCCCTCATCACTGCTGAACTGTCCACTGCCTTTCCCGGCAATGGTGGCTTCGTCATATGGACTCACCAAGCCTTTGGTCCCTTCTGGGGCTTCCTCATTGGGTTTTGGAAGTTCCTTAGTGCTGTCATAAACTTATCTTCATACCCAATTATCTGTTTACGCTACATTGATCCAGATCTTCCACTTTTCTCCTCAAGCACACCTCACTATCTTGTAATCTCTGTTTCGACTCTGTTTCTCTCTGTTCTCAACTTTACTGGTTTGCATATAGTGGGTTATGCTTCAATATCTTTGGGGATTCTGTCATACCTGCCCTTTTTAGTAATTACTTGTTTTGCAATTCCCCAAATTGATCCTAGCCACTGGGTACTTCTAGGCCAAAAGGGTAAGAAAAAAGATTGGCCTTTGTTCTTTAATACCCTCTTTTGGAACATGAATTGTTGGGACAATGTTAGTACTTTAGTAGCAGAGGGTGTTACACAACCCTCAAAAACATTACCAAAAGCATTTCTCTCAAGTGGATTGATCACTTGCTTTGCTCATTTAGTACCTCTTCTAGCTTCAGTTGGGGCTATGAAAATTGACCTAGATGATTGGGTTGATGGATATTACACAGTTGTGGCAGAAAAAATTGTGGGGAAAAAATTCAAAAGGTGGGTTAGGATTGGAGCCTTTTTATCTGGTATTGGTGTTTTTCAGTCCCAGCTGAGCAGTTGTTCATATCAGCTTCTAGGTATGACTGAATTAGGGTTGTTACCAACATTTTTCAGTGCACGGTCCAAACGGTTCAACACTCCTTGGGTGGGGATTCTGATATCAACAGTGATATCGATCTTAATTTCAAGTATGAAATTCAGACATGTCACATCATTAGTGAATGTTTTCTACAGTCTGGGGATGATGTTCGAAATCGCAGCTTTTATTTCCTTGAGGATGAAGTTTCCACATGTGGATAGGCCCTTCAAAGTTCCACTTACAAAGCTGAGGAGTCTGATAGCAATGTGCTTCCTTCCATTTGGGTTTTTATTGTATGTGGTTTGTGTTGGGCAGCCAATTGTGTTTTTGGTGGTTGCTTTGCTGACCATGTTGGGCATTCTTTGGTATTTCTGCATGAGGATTTTCCAGGCTAAGATGTGGCTAGACTTCAACCATGTTATGAAAAAGCTAGCAGATTATGAAAATTTGGGGTAAGTTTATTGTGTATGCTGGGTCTTTTTCTTGTAAAAAATTATGATTTGCATACAAAATACTGACTCCATCTTTTTCCCCCTGGTTGTTTTTGCAGCTACTATGATCAGATTGTGAAATAAAGTGGTTTACAATCACAAATTCTTCATTGCTATTCTGAAGAAGAGTGCCAAGAATATAGCTGTACATTGTAGTAGAACTATATAAGTTTGATGTAGTACTCTACTATTATTCCTTATCATGTACCTTGTCAGAAAAATAAAGCAAGAAGCATCATGTGGTTTGCAAAAGATCGGTTTAGCACCCAACTCTCAGAACAGTTAGGTATTCATAACTTGCTGACCTTCTGTTGTGGGGTTGAACTCTTCTAGAAGCTGTTGTATCCGTTATATTTCTTTTTCAGATTAGATTTATGAATTGAGAAACTTCATATGCTAGGCATCTAACTTTACTGATTGGTAATTGATGTAGGCATATGTAGTGGTAGTTCTGAGTATGCTCCTAACATGTTAAAACATCTAAATTCTATTACAACTATAATAAGCAAAACCCAAGATTGAAACCAAAACTGAAAAGAAACAGTTCTTTATTTTCATCAACATAAGGATCAAGCAGATAGATCAAGTGACCGCAAAATGTCAAAGCCAAAATAATAACATAGATACAATAACATAATTGGTCAAGGAGTTGGATCAAGTGAGCATTTGTAAGCCAAAATAACCAACTTCAAAACAACCAAAGCCACATATTGGATTGGATAGCTGAAACCTCAAAAATGTAGGCGTGCAATCAATGAAGCACAAACCCTTCTTTACCCAACTCAGAGGGATATTATGAATTTATTATGACAGAGAGCTTCTAGAAGCACATTTCATTTCCCTTGAGGGGGCTAACGCACTATCTGCAATTCTGCATAACTTACCATGTGAAGAGAGAAAGTAGTCTTCAATTTCACCAAGTCAAAAACAAAAGATGAATTGTTTTTCACCTTTCCGTCCTTTCCGTCATAGCTCATCAAATCCCATTTGCAACCTTTGTTTCCCAAGTGACTGACACCAGGTGATGATGGCTCACTCCAAGTTGGCCTCTTTCGTCAAGACCGAGCAAGTAATTATAATTAACAAACTCAAAACTCACCGAGAAAAAATCCAAACTTATCCCCTAGCCTTTGTAAACACAAGAATTTCAAATTTTTTTTGTTTTTTTCTTCTAAATCATCAAAATTTCCGTAATTAAACATGATTGATACTTAAACGAAATCTAAAATACCAATTTATGACGATATTTATTAGTGTTTCAACAGATATCTGATTTTCCATAAATCTAAAACACCGACCTTTTCCTAAAATCGATATCCCACTTTTCAAAAATACCGAAATCTCGATTGTGAACTGAATTATAAAATCAGATCAAACGCCATACACTAAGCACGTGAGCCTTATCCTCCACTTGGCCCCAAATCCAGCTTCAATCTGATAAAACATCAGGACCATCAGTTACACGCCACGTGTGAAAGGGACCCCCAAGCTAGGTTAGGACCAGCCAATCAGATACCTATCAGTTTTGGGTTTTATTATTATTTTTGCTCTTATCCAACTCTCTCTGTGTTTCCTTGTTCAGTTCACTGAGCCTTATCCTACCTTAGCTGCCTTCATCATATTTGTAACAGCTACTCCAAAAACCTTATCTTGGGTCCACTCTCTCCCCCATAGCCAAACCCAAAGCTAAACCTATAAAAAAAAAAAGTTATTCGCCTTCTAGAAGGCTAACCTGGATTCTTTTCCAGCATCCGCTTTTGCTTCGTGAGAGAGTAATTGATTTCCCATTCACATTTTCCATCATCTCTCTCTGGTTCTATAAATATCCAAAACTCTGATGGCCTCCAGCAACCCACACCCACAAAAAAAGAGAGACACCTTTTGATGCGTGAAAATCAATTCTCGGCTGAAATGGGGATTCCTAAAGTCCCCGAGTGGATTCCGGGCCTGCCGGAAGAGCTGGGCCTCGAGTGCCTGACCCGGCTTCCGTACTCGGCCCACCCCACCGCCTCCCGGGTCTGCCGTCCGTGGCGGTCCTTGCTCGAAAGCGAGGAGTTCTATCGCCACAGGAAGCAGAGCGGGTACACCCGAAACGTGGCGTGCTTGGTCCAGGCCGTTGCAGCTGCCGTGGAATTGAGCGCGGGCCCCAAACCGGGTGCCGGAGGCTCGCCGAGTTACGGAATCGCCGTGTTCGACTCGGTGAGTGGGACCTGGGAGCGGCTCGACCCGATTCCCAAGTACCCGAATGGGCTGCCGATGTTCTGTCGGGTGGCGAGCTGCGAGGGGAAGCTGGTGGTGATGGGCGGGTGGGATCCGGCGACGTACAAGCCGGTCACCGACGTGTTCGTTTACGAGTTTACGACGTGTCGTTGGAGGAGGGCGGCGGCAATGCCGTCGAAGCGGTCGTTTTTCGCGATCGGGTCGCGCGGGAGTCGGGTTTATATTGCGGGCGGGCACGACGAGAGCAAGAACGCGCTGAAATCGGCGTGGGTTTACGATCTGAGGCGGGACGAGTGGGCCGAGTTGACTCAGATGAGTCGGGAGCGGGACGAGTGTCACGGGGTGGTGATCGGGGACGAGTTCTGGGTGGTGAGCGGGTACGGGACGGCGAGCCAGGGAGCGTTTGAGGGCGGAGCGGAGGCGTTGGATCTCGGGTCGGGTCGGTGGAGGCGGGTCGAGGGCGCGTGGGAGGAAGGGGAGTGTCCGAGGGCGTGTGGGGGTGGAGTTGGGAGAGATGGGAGGCTGGTGAGTTGGGCCGAGTTTGGCCCGGCTGTCCGGGTCGGGACCCGTGGGGTGAATCTCGGGTCCCGGGTCCTGGTGATGGGTTCGGAGTACGATGGCGGGAGCCAAGGGGTATTCATGAAGGATGGGCAAAATGGTAAATTAGAGAGGGTTAGCGTGCCTGAAGAGTTTTCTGGGTTTATTCAGTCAGGCTGTTGCGTTGAGATTTAGAATTTAAGGATATATGACAAATTGGTACATGAGTATGTATAATTTTTAGAGGATAATGTGGAATATACTTTCATTTTAATTTTGATAATTTTAGTTTTGATAATGTTAATGCAGTTTCGTAAAATTGTTTTGAAAAAATGGTTAGATTTCTCACACGGTTAATTTATGATAAAATAATAACCGACAATTTTTTGTCACATGTGTTCAAGACATTGGCTTATGAGCTCATGAGTAGTCACCAAACTTAGCTCAAGGGTTTAATAAGTTGTCAAAAATTTGTTAAGAGGGTCTTCGAAATCCTTGTAGGGTTTTCAAAAAAGCTTTGTTGACAGCCTTTGAAAAATGGTGAATCAAATTGTGATCATTTCCAATAATTCGTTGCTTGATCTGACTCTGAGTGTAAGACTGATACTTGAGTCGTTTTATGAGTAAAGTCAGTAAACGCTAAATCAAATACAAAAAATTGTTTAGGGTCTTCAAAAGTTGGTGAATTAAATTGTGATAATTGGCAACTATATATTAATTAATCTGATTCAAGAGTTTGATAGATATTCAAATTATAATTTCAAAAGTGACGAAAACTCTTGCAAAACTTCACATGGCAAAATCTCTAGATACAGTGAGTGCGAGTTTGAGACCTTCAATTTTGAGATTGATAATGTAGGAATTGAAACAATTGGGAGTAGAGTTGAAAAACCATGTAAATACATAAGGTAATGATTGTATTTTGTTTTTTGTATCATGTATATTGAGTGATATGTGCATTTTATCTTTTGATGGTGTCTTTCCTTTTCAGTGCAAATATCTTCTTGTTATTTATGCAATATACAATGTATATCGAGTGTATCACTATTTTTCTTTTGATATCATGATTACCGTCTTTCCTTTTCAGTGTAAACGTCTTCTTGTGATACCTGCAATGCAAATTGTTGTTGATGGTGACTATCATGTAATGCTGGGAGGCTATGTCAAATTGAGCCAACCAAAATTTAGATGACTTGGGAAGATTGGGTAGAATTTGGACCTGATCTTGGTCTAATTTTTTCAAATCCATCACATACATAATGTATTTTCGAATCTCATAACGAACTTTCGTTATGGGTTTTTAAAGAAGATGAATATTAAGATGTTAATACGATTTTGAGATTGCGAGGCATAACAATTTTCTAAAATCACCCAAGTAGTATGAGAAGAAGTAGAATGGGCTACCGTTGTCCTCGGGTTTCACAACATTTGATTTTTGAGAATCGATGCTTCATACTGGGGGTTCACACCATCAATTGCTTTCCCTTTTTCATCCTTGAGGTTAGGAGGAGGCCAAGAGAGTGTCGTCACTCGTCAGTGATGCCCATCAGACCACGGCTCTTCAAGATGAGAACAATCTGATCGAGCAAGCCAAAGAGAATAGTTGTTACGGTCAAGCTAGATGGATGAGAGATTAGTCACGGTGGGAACAAAAATAGAGTAAGAGGTATCCACGGAACTGGAGGAAGCCACGAGAGACGGTAGGGAAAACAGAAAAGAATAGTATGTATAAAGGTCGTTTGACGCTTTAGAGCACCATATAAGAAACAAAATGAATCAATCAGTACACAGACTTTGATCATATATTACAGTATTTATATAGAGTTTGATTCTTATATATACAAACTAATTAAATCTTAACATGCTTGATACTCGAGTAATAGATACAGAGAGATAGAACTTGAAGAGAAAGCAGGAGCCTTAGAACTTTCAGGAACATGTGCAGACGTGGCACTTTGCTTAGAGCGTTCGTTACTCGTTAGTATCATCTCACTCTAGGCTAGGATGTATACTTTGAATAGACTTATGAGTAAACTCTAAGCCAAACAAAAAAATTCGTATGAGCAACTGATCAGCAACTGCATACTAAACCTAGAGTTCCAATCCCCAGTTGATCGATCAACCTAATACAAACTTAGGTAGGACCATTGGTTAGAGTTTACAGTTGAATTTTGTTTTATTTTAGGGCAAATAATGTTCATCGATCTCACCCTGTACATGGTAGAAAGTGAGTTAGTCCTCTTCCCACAACTACTTCGGCGGCAAGATCGAACTCCTCCCGCTAATTACTGTTTGGTCTAAACAAACTTTCCAACATGATTCCAAGTTTCCAACGGATGAATCTAACTTTCGAAGGCCAAGTCTAACTTAAACTATTTTTAACTACGTGAATCTAACAAAGTTACCGGCTTCGAAATATTATTACTCTAAAGCAGTGTATTGTTTTCATTTGCGCATGCTCCAAAGTCAAACGCTTCGCAAGTTGTCCCTGAAAGGCTGAAATGTCAGTGAAGATTGTATGAACTTTACTTACTGTTTCAGCAAAATCAAATGTCGAAGGTAGCTTAAATGATAGTGATGACCGATGAGGAATATAAGGAGCATGGAAAAGAAGACACAGTGAAATGCTGCCGACACTCTTTTAATAGTGTTTTGTCACATCTCTATTTTTGTTTTTCAGATTGCGCGCAGAAGCTACAGAGAGACAGCTGCATTGAACAAGGTCAAGTGGATTCTGTTAGAGCTCTTCTTTTTGCGTTCGATGGTCGACGTTGCTTTCTCTCTGTAGATAGCAGGTTGTAGGACTGATTAGTTTCTTGATTCCTTTGGGCTGGGCAGCCCTTGTTTGCCCCCTCTTTTGCCTTTGGGCTTTAATGATTTCTCTTTATTACAAAAAAAAAAGTGGATTCTGTTAATGCTATGTAATTATTCAGATCGAAAACTTGTTTAGGATTGTATTAATTTAGTTGACAAAGAACTATTCTAATCCAACTTGTATCAAATGAAGCATTTTATGCCTTGCAATGACTAGTACATATCTCAACATGAAGCACCCAGGACCACCAACCCCTAGAGCAAATAGCTAGCTAAGTAGTCAGTAGCTAGCTGCCTCTGTTTTTTTTTGTTTTTTCCTTTTCTTCTTTAATTAACTCATGAAGCACCCCAATGACCTACCCAAAGGCAAAGAATCAAATACTTGCGCTTGGGATTCTCTCTATTTTGATTATGAGATGTATTTGAATCAATTTTAGTCGTGTATTACAAATTTAAGAGTTATAAATCTATAAATTGACTTTGCAAATCTATAAAATGACTTTGCATACATAAAAAAAGCGTTAATCGTAATTATATATTAATATATGTACTTGGAATTCACTATTTTATTTTTTTTGTTTTTAAATTAATTTTAATTGTGTATTACAAATTTTATAGTTATGAATTTATTTTTTTCTTCTACTCAGACATGCACCTTTAAATTCATAATATATGATAACACAATTAATACACTATATTATATCAACACACAAAATTTAAGCATCAAAGTCCAATACATTCTTTACAATTAATTAGATTTCATCAGTGTGGTCCACTAATTAATTAGCAAGCCAAATGAAGCAGAGTGCCAAAGCACTTGAAGAAAAACATGCACGACACTTGCTAGGTGAGTTGGTGTCTATAGCCAATAAATAGCCATGTAAATCAATCTAAACCGTACCACTTCCGTAGCCAATTGCTCTGAATCCTCTGATCACTTCCAAGAGACTAGTATAAGCTTTTTTTCATCCCCAATTCTCAAATTGTAGAAATGGCACCATCTATAAGCCAAACCATCACAGACCCTTCAGATCTCACTGATTTTGTCATAAACAAAGGCAATGGAGTAAAGGGTCTTTCCCAAATGGGACTCAAAAGCCTCCCAAAGCAATATATCCAACCCCTTGAAGAAAGAATGAGTATGAATATGACAAAAATGCCTGAAGAATCCATTCCCATCATTGACGTGTCAAACTGGGAGGACCCGAAAGTGGCAGAATCAATTTGCAATGCGGCAGAGAAGTGGGGGTTCTTTCAACTACTCAACCATGGTGTGCCCATTGAAGTCCTTGAGCATGTAAAGGAAGCAACTCACAAGTTTTTTGAGATGCCGGCTGAGGAGAAGTGTAAGTTCTCGAAAGAGCATTCGTCTTCAAACAATGTCCGGTTTGGGACAAGCTTTAGTCCTGAAGCAGAGAAGGCACTGGAGTGGAAAGACTGGCTTAGTCTCTTCTATGTTTCTGAGGATGAGGCCTCTGCACACTGGCCTCCAGTTTGCAAGTAAGCAGTGAAATCTACACTATATATCTTACTATCTCAGTTTTTGATGATGCCGATGATGCCATTGAATCTCCTTTAGCTTATTGCAGTTTTATCGATCGTATGGACATAGTTGGCCTGGTATATGAATATATTTGGCTTATTTCTAAACACCTCAAAATTTTTAGGGTCTAAGCTGGTTTGTCAGAATGTTTGTGGTATCGGAACTTAGAATGTAGACAGGTTTTTCTTCTGGCAATCAAGCGTTGAACATAATGTAAGTGATAATTGCCGACATGGTATCAGTTTTTAGGTTCCAAATAGTTCTTGGCTCGATTTTCCGGTTTTCCCACTTATTTGTACATTCATTTATGGCTAAGATAAGGACGTCGTACGGTCGTACCTATATGTTTTCTCATTGATCAATTACTGCACAGTTTAATTAACTATGAAGCCTAGCTATAGCTATGAGTATCTAGTCATTATGTTGTTATTAATTACATATGCTTGAAATTTTTTTTTTTTTTCCAGGGCTGAAGTGCTCGAATACATGAAGAGGACAGATATACTCATAAAACGACTCCTAGAGATACTGATGAAAAGGTTAAACGTGACAGAAATAGACACAACCAAAGAACCACTTCTAATGGGATCCAAGCGAATTAACCTCAACTACTACCCCGTTTGCCCAAACCCTGAGCTGACAGTTGGAGTTGGGCGTCACTCTGATGTCTCCACACTCACAATCCTCCTTCAAGACTACATTGGAGGGCTTTACGTCCGAGCTGAGACTACTGATGAAGATACCTGGATGCATGTTCCTCCATTGGATGGGTCATTAGTGATCAACGTTGGTGATGCACTGCAAATAATGAGCAATGGAAAATACAAGAGCGTCGAGCATCGAGTGGTTGCTAATGGAAGTAAGACTAGAATTTCGGTTCCCATATTTGTGAATCCGAGGCCATCGGACGTAATAGGGCCTCTGCCAGAAGTGCTTGAGAGTAGTGGGGAGAAACCATTATATAAGCAAGTTCTGTATTCTGACTATGTCAGGCATTTCTTCCGGAAGGCTCATGATGGGAAGAGTACAGTTGACTTTGCCAAAATCTGAAAGGTAATTTCACTACTATATCGGTACGTACGTACTTTGGGAATGTTCCAAGGCTCTTTTGTTTAAATAAAGAAATGTAGTCCTCATGATATATTTTAAAAATAAAATTATCTGCCCAATACTATTCTATCTAGTGACAATAAGCATTTCATTTGTGAGTGAAATGTCGTGAATTCAATTCATGGAAAACTACTTGTTGTATGAGTTATTGATGTAATAAAAACAAAAATTTATATACGATGTAAGAGATGCTATCAACAATGTGATTATCGATAAATATTTCGTAATGACTCAATAATATCTCATTCAATAGAACTACGTGCAAAACATAAATTCATCAATGTCTGACATAAAAAAAGGGAAACATAATATATAAGCTTACAATACAAAAGTACAGATTATAGTGTAATAAGAAGATATGATTACATTTACTGGTGAAAATATAATATATAAGCTGTGAACCATACATTTCCATCACTCATCCCCAGTTTGTGTGTCTAGACTCATATTTGATAATAAAGAGCAATATATTCAGTTAGGAATAGAAATCAGAGTCTGACATAAAAAAAGGGAAACATAATATATAAGCTTACAATACAAAAGTGGAGATTATAGTGTAATAAGAAGATATGATTACATTTACTGGTGAAGATATAATATATAAGCTGTTAATGTCTAAAAGTCCCGCGGTAGCTGGATCTTAGTTAACGCTGATCCGGTGGGTGGATCGATATTTGCGTTGTTCTTGTAGCTCCCGTTACCTGTCAAGTAAAATACAATGGGCGTCAGAGGGAGACCGCACCGGGCGGTCTTCAACTCTCCGATGCCTAAGTTAGTCAATGTATTTATGTTGACAAAGTAACAGTAGGTAAGTATTGAATGCGTCATTAATGAGGAGAGAGGAGAGAACCTTTTATAGGTGAGGAAGAGGCTGATCTTGTCTTTGTTTTCGATGTGGGACTGATATGCTTCAGTTCCCAGTTTCAGAAGCTTCTGATGTCATCTTGGCGTGGCGCGTGGCGGCGCGTCGGCGGTGATCTAGAGGTGATCCGACGCTGAGGCTGTAGCCCGCCTGGCGGTGTGTCTACGTGTCATTCCTTTAGTTGGAATTAGTACCTTTGGTGGTACAGTGAGCGTGGCCCATTATAGCTAATTATGTTTGCAAATGTACAAGTATGTACATAAGCTGTGAACCATACATTTCCATCACTCGCCCCAAGTTTGTGTGTCTAGACTCATATTTGATAATAAAGAGCAATATATTTAGTTAGGAATAGAAGTAAAATCATGAAGCAAAATCAAGAAGCATAAGACAGCAAATGCAATTTCAAATTAAAGCTTCACTCAACGATAGCTGTGGTGACAATCCTACATACTTTCTACTTTCTAAAATTCATAAAAGAGGCACCAAATGTTTGAAATGATCAAAACTGATGGCTTAAACTTGATTAATTCAAAGATGGGTCTCAAGATCTCAAACCTTTTTGTTTGGATGTACTTGAATTAATCTTAGTCATGTATTACAAATTTTAGAGTTATGAATTTATTTTTTTCTTTTACTCAGACGTGTGCCCTAAATTTATAATACATGACAATATTTGTTACATATTTCTAAATAATATTACATAACAAGATAGAATGTGTTGTTAATATGGTAAATTTTATTTTTTAAAATGACACATGTCAACATTTAAATGGGTAACCTGTTAACCAGTTCAATAGGTTTCTACTAAATTAATTTATTAAAAAAATAATAATAAGAGTATAACATACCTCGATCTATCTTAGACGACCCCCAAAATTTAAGCAAGTCCAATGCGTTTTTTACAATTAATTAGATTTCATCACTGTGGTCCATTAATTAATTAGCAAGCCAAATGAAGCAGACTAGCAGAGTGCAAAGGCAAACTTGTAGAAAAACTCAAAAAAGTACATGCTAGATTGATAGGTGAGTTGGTGTCCAATAAATTGCCACGTAAATCGATCTAAACCGTGCCACTTCACTTCCAAAAAAAAACCTACCACTTCGGTGGCCAATAAATAGTACTGTGATCACTTCGTGAGGACTAGTGAAAGCTTTTTTTCATCTCCAATTCTCAAATTGTAGAAATGGCATCATCTATAAGCCAAACCATCACAGACCCTTCAGATCTCACTGATTTTGTCATAAACAAAGGCAATGGAGTAAAGGGTCTTTCCCAAATGGGACTCAAAAGCCTCCCAAAGCAATATATCCAACCCCTTGAAGAAAGAATGAGTATGAATATGACAAAAATGCCTGAAGAATCCATTCCCATCATTGACGTGTCAAACTGGGAGGACCCGAAAGTGGCAGAATCAATTTGCAATGCGGCAGAGAAGTGGGGGTTCTTTCAACTACTCAACCATGGTGTGCCCACTGAAGTTTTTGAGCATGTCAAGGACGCAACTCACAGGTTCTTTGAGATGCCAGCTGAGGAGAAGTGTAAGTTCTCGAAAGAGCATTCGTCTTCAACCAATGTCCGCTTTGGGACAAGCTTTAGTCCTGAAGCAGAGACGGCACTGGAGTGGAAAGACTGGCTTAGTCTCTTCTATGTTTCTGAGGATGAGGCCTCTGCACACTGGCCTCCAGTTTGTAAGTAAGCAGTGAAATCTACACTATATATCTTACTGTCTCAGTTTTTGATGACGGCATTGAATCTCCTTTAGCTTATTGCAGTTTTATCGATCGTATGGATATATAGTTGGCCCGGTATATGAATATATTTGGCTTATTTCTAAACACCTCAAAGTTTTTAGGGTCTAAGCTGGTTTGTCAGAATGTATATGGTTCCGGAACTTAGAATGTACACAGGTTTTTCTTCTGGAAATCAAGCGTTGAACATAATATAAGTGATAATTGCCGACATGGTATCAGTTTCTAGGTTCCAAATAGTTCTTGGCTCGATTTTCCGGTTTTCCCACTTATTTGCAAGGTTTCAAATTTCGGTTTCGGTTTCGATTTCGATACTTCAAATTTAAGGAAATTTCAGAGAAAGTTTTGATTTCGGTGGAAATTTCGGTTAAAAATAAAGAAATCAAATTAATTGCATTTATAAAATGATATTTTTGAATGAAACTTTTACATAGACTAAACTAACTTATAATAAACCTATTTGCAACGTAATATCTCTAAAATTATACATTTATGATATAATTATGATATTTTATATAGACGAGTAATTAACTAGTACTATAGTAGGTTGCTAAACTAGTGTTTTTATCTATGTGTATTGATAATGTGTTGTATATTGATAATGTAAATATGATTTACTTTTTTTAATAATTAGAAAATTACAAGGGGGTGGGGTGGGGCACGTAAAACTAAAACCCCGTGAATGAAAATGAACAAGTACAACAAAATGAATATAAAAGCTACTATGATGTGGTTCGATGTAGCTGGTTGAACTGCTTTCATTTAGTATCATACAATACTGCTCCCAAGTACATAAATTTTGGAAATAATTTTCGTACTTCATCACATGGTTATTGTATGTGTACATGTTGTTCCATTTCCCCATGCAATCCATATATCGGATATTGTGAAATTACCTAATATGATGTTACAGTGTATGAAACATACAATATTTGAGACGAAGTAAAAAGGAAATCATGTTATGGTTAGAGCATTCAACTTTGTAGCAGATAAAAACAAAAAGGTTTTTTTTTGTTGTATTAAACTTGATTGCAAAAAAATAAAAATAAAAATAAAATTTCATATTTTCTCTATAAAAGTATGAAGTAAAAATTCATTGTAGGTGACATAAAAATTTAGCAGAAATTTTAGAGAAATTTCGGACAAAATTTCGGTATGAATTTTTAAATATATATTGTTGTGAAGATATTTCAGAAATTAAAAATTTCATGGAAATGTATGGAAAATTTCGGGAAACTTTTGACGGAAATGATATAGCATATGAATTTCATTTCGGTACTTCAAAATTACGGAAATTTCAGCAGTTTCGGAGAAATTTAAAACATTGCT
The DNA here is from genome assembly GCA_024704745.1 of Rosa lucieae. Taxonomy (NCBI): domain Eukaryota; kingdom Viridiplantae; phylum Streptophyta; class Magnoliopsida; order Rosales; family Rosaceae; genus Rosa; species Rosa lucieae. Next base: position 86,287,495 of record CM045496.1, on the reverse strand, counting down.
TATTTGTACATTCATTTATGATTAAGATGAGATGTCGTATATCTATACTATTATTAAGAGAAGAGGGTTTGTTAGCCAAAACAGAAAAAATATACCAAAATAACCCTGAAATATTAAAAGACTATACAACTCATAAAACAGATAAGGGTAATATAGTCAAATTACAAAATAAGCAGGAAAAAAAAAGTGAAAATGAGAAACAAATAATCAAACAACTCACTTCTATAATTCCATGAAAAACTACCAACTCATGTAAATAACTTCCCACTCTTTATTAAAAAAAAAAAATTTAATTTTCACACACATAGTATGTGTGGGGCCCTCTAGTATATGTTTAAGTTAAGATGAGGATGTCGTACCTATATGATTAAGATGCGGACTAAAGCCATCTGACCCAATAGCCCTGCCTGCGCCTAGGGCCCCCGATTTCATGGCCCCTAAAAAGTTGCAACTCCCTCATTGAGACATTGAGGACGTCATACATTCATTTATTAATTACATGAACTAATGCTTGAATTTTTTTTATTGTTTTTGTTTTTTTTCCAGGGGTGAAGTGCTCGAATACATGAAGAGGACAGACATACTCATAAAACGACTCCTAGATATACTGATGAAAAGGCTAAACGTGACAGAAATAAACACAACCAAAGAACCACTTCTAATGGGATCCAGGCGAATTAACCTTAATTACTACCCCGTTTGCCCAAACCCTGAGCTGACAGTTGGAGTTGGGCGTCACTCTGATGTCTCCACACTCACAATCCTCCTTCAAGATTGCATCGGAGGGCTTTACGTCCGACCTGAGACTACTGATGAAGATACCTGGGTGCATGTTCCTCCATTGGAAGGGTCATTAGTGATCAACGTTGGCGATGCACTGCAAATAATGAGCAATGGAAAATACAAGAGCGTCGAGCATCGAGTGGCTGCTAATGGAAGTAAGACTAGAATTTCGGTTCCCATATTTGTGAATCCGAGGCCATCGGACGTGATAGGGCCTCTGCATGAAGTGCTAGAGAGTAGTGGGGAGAAACCATTGTATAAGCAAGTTCTGTATTCTGACTATGTCAAGCATTTCTTCCGGAAGGCTCATGATGGGAAGATTACAGTTGACTTCGCCAAAATCTGAAGGTAATTTCACTACTATATCTGTACGTACCTTGGGAATGTTCCAAGGCTCTTTTGTTTTAAATAAAGAAATTTAGTCCTCACGGTTTTAAAAATAAAATTATTTGTCCAATACTATTCTGTCTAGTGACAATAAGTCTTTCATTTGTAAGTGAAATGTCGTGAATTCAATTCACGGAAGACTACTTGTTATATGAGTTATTGATGTAATAAAAACAAAAAATTATATACGATGTAAGAGATGCGATAAACAATGTGATTATCGATAAATATTTTTTAATGACTCAATAATATCTCATTCAATAGTGCTAAGTGCTAAACATAAATTCATCAAAGTCCGACAAAAAAAAAAATGAATCATAATATATAAGCTTACACTACAAAAGTGGAGATTATAGTGTAATAAGAAGATATGATTATATTTATGGTGAGCAGAACTAGCTAGTTACAATATTTACAGCATATATGATTTGAGCAGTTGTACACGGTGATTAAACCGAGCCCTAGTGCACGGTGGGTGATTCATAAAATATGGCCAGGGCATGCCCATTCTCATTACCTAAGAGAAGGCAGAATTTTCGACCTCTGAGATGGACAAAAATAGAGTTGGAACCACTAAGATGATAGCACTAATTAGCCTCACAGTCTCACCGGGTGGCAAGGAGCAAAGATTTACTTCTTCTACTTCACATTCCCGCGCGACGTTGTGGAAATCAGATGGACTCCTATAACATCTGGCTGAAAATTATTGAAAAGCAGGTGACAGCCATACACGTACGTACCCTCCACAACTAATGTCGACCCATGAAAATTATTGCAAGGGATGCCCGCCATATCACCTCGTTGTTGTTATTGTGTTATTGTTACTTGTCTCCAAGATCTGTTGCTGCCAAATTCTGTGGTGTCGAAGTAGAACAATGCGGGAGTACTGTACTTGCATGCGGGAGAGCAAGATCTCGGCACTATCTTGGTTCCCACAATTGCGTGGCAGAAATCAGAAGCAAAACCACGCATTAGTGGAAAATTAGTAAATGTGGTAAGATGGAGGATCCGGAAGAGCTGACCCATACCCCCTATTTCGGGTCACAAATACCTCGAAAAGCAGCCTTGGATTATTCTTGGAATGGAACTAACCAGAGAGAGCATGGGATTTTGCCTCCCAGCTCCACCACCAAGCGATTAGCAGGCTTCTCTTGATTGAGCTCGACACTACAACCGGGCATCGATGGAAGATTGCCCAAATTAATTACAACCAATTTGGACTGGATATGGATCTTCATATATGGGTAGTCATATCGGTCAATTTTACGGCTTGTACAACATATGTTGTGCGACATTTTGCTCTATACTCGGTAACATAAGTTTAGGAACTTATCCCTATTCTTGAGTCACAATAGGAAAGAGATGGCTAATTGAAATCGTCCCTAGTTGATAATTTGCTATTTATTTAGAGGAGTGGAATTCACACTCCCAAGTTTACAATCCACACACTATATGTTTTTTTTTTTCTAATAACTTAAATTTTGTCTTTTATAAAAATTTCAACCAAAAACTAAAAGAAATGTGAGTTTCATTCTCCTTTATTTACTCACTAGGCCAATAACCTCAATATACAACACTTTTTACACAACGAAAAAAAAAAGATGTTGTGTGATGATGGAAAGTCAATCATACAACACGATTAATGACCTTACGTTGTATAAGGCCATAAAAATTTTGAAGTTTTTATGTAGAAGTTGATTGCACAACACTAACAAGAATATTTTGTTGTGTGAATGATAAAAAAAAGAGCGGCAGATTTTCCTCTTAGCTTGACTCAAATTTGGCTCCAAATTGGTACTACATTGTACAACAGAATAGTTATATATGTTGTATGAGAGTAGCGTGGAAAATATCATACAACTGTTTTTTACTTTGTGTTGTCCAAGTGAAAACGATATATTGGGAAGGTTTGGATGTGCTAAAAAATGACACTCATTCCCCACCCCCAAAGCGAACAAATTTTGATTGACATGTATGTAATGATACTAAGCTCCTAGCCTCCGACAACCAAATTATTTATTTGTGTTGTCTGAATGAGAAATGACTATCTCTACTGCCAAAATTGATACTTTGATTGCACATAGGCGGGGAACTTTCCCTCTTTGGTCCCTCAGCTCAAATTTAAAGTGTACATAATCAGACAACATAACTTGATCTATGTGTTATCTGATCCATGAATACAAAAGAAAAAAGAGCACGTCTTTGACAACTTAATTAGGGCTATTGACTTTGTCTCCAGTCACTTTGACAAAAAAGCCATTTCCAACACTTGCCAAAATAACTTCTCTTTTCTTCGACCAACTCCTCAAAGCACCTTCTCTTGAAAATGGCCATCTCCTCGAACCATCACCCAAACAGCCGTCACTCATCTCACTCAAACCATCACTCAGTTGAGATTAAGGTTCTATTATCTCGACTCAAATCATCACTCAGTCGAGATTAGGGTTCCATTTGTGGAATTTGCACACTAGGAAAAAGGAGGAGGTTCTTTAATCTGCTCAAGATTAGGGTTCTTCACTCTCTGGGTTATTCCATTTGTAGGCTTCTTGATATGGGGGTTTTATGGATAATCAATTCTTCACTTCGACAATTCAATCTTGATTAGATCCATTCACTTTACTTCGACATCCATAGTTGGTGAGTTAAATTCGAGATTTTAGATTAGGGTTTCGATTATTTGCCAAAATTTAAGAAATCTGGTGTTTTTGTTTGTGTTTTATCCGAGAGTGGACATTGGGGTTTGCTAAATGATCAAATTAAATAAATTTTGTCGGGTTGTAAAAGATGGCACTGCTTCGGCTACTGCACGAATGGGTAATCCTTCTCTCATTCTTAATTTTTCTATCTTTTGTGTATTTGGTTAGAATTTGAGAAAGAAAAAGGAGTTGTCAGCACATTGTCATACATGTTGCACAGGACAAAGAACTGCAAAGTCGGATTCAATATAAATGGGGGTGGGGGGGGGGGGGGGGGGGATGCGATTATCCAACGGATAACATGCCGTCAAAATTTAATTTAAAAAAAAAAAATTTGTTAACGGGTTCTTAACGGGTTCCAACGGAAAACCCGCAAACCCGTCGGGTTAAGCCCGCGAAACCCGTTAACTTAACGGTTTTTACCGGGTCGGCCCGTTAAAAACCCGACCCGTACCCGCACTATACCCGCCCGTTGCCAGGCCTAGGTAAAACCAAATTGGTGTTTCTTTCTGATTTGATTTTGGGTTTTCATTCTGATTTTGATTTTGGGGTTTCTTTTTTATTTTGATTTTGGGGGTCCTCACTCTAAGAATGAACACGCACGAGGTGTTCTAGAGCCTGACGCAGTCGGATTGATAACTAGGTTTACCAGCAATAAACCTAAGCAAAGGATTCTGGAGTCCACCAGAGATAAAAGAGAATAATCTCAATTTTATTGATAAAAGATGATAAGATACATTCTGCAGCCTTAAGGCGGCTTATTTATAAGAAAATAAACCCTAGGGGGACTAACAATGAAACCCTAAAGCCCATGGGTAAAAACAAAACAAATCCAAAGTAAACTAGAAAACCTAAAATAAAAATAATGTAAAACTAGTCTAAAAATATTAAATCACGAATCGGATTATTAAGATGATACATTTCGGCCTAAATCTGACAGGGCTCACTAAAGTGAGTCTTGAAGATCTCGTCGTTCCCATTCCGGAAAGGTATCATGCGTCTCAAACAGACATTCTGGCCAAAAGTTAGTCAAATCTGATTCAAAATCAAAACCTGACTTTTCACACGAGAAACCTGAAAAGTCCAAAACCAAATTTTCTTGGATATTGCAGCGGCTAGTAACCTCATTATGCGTGAATTACCTATTTTCCAATCACTCTTCTTAATTCCACGTTGCTTCTTTATTTTTCTAATTTTCTGGCTAAACCAGGTCCATTCTCGTCCTACATCATTCTCCTCCACTATGAAAGAACTCGCCCTCGAGTTCCTCTTAAATAAAGGACAAGAATAGGTAGACAAAAGACTCGAGAAAAAATTAGACAATTGAACCTGTGGATTATTGGCCTGATCCTCTGCAAATTTTGATGGCACAATCATGAACCCAACGCCAAAGATGAGTCTGTCATATGCATTTTGGCTCTCATACGCAACCTTCGTAGATTCGTCTCGGCTCTCAAGGTTGCATTCTTGAATGATATATGGTTCTGAGTGATTTATTTCAGGCTCCAAGACTTCCTCATTATTAATAACTATGTCTACATGAACAATTTCATCTTTAACCTCTTCTTGGTCATGATGGATGATTTCTTGTGGAGCATCTTCCATTAGAAATTCTTCTGACTTTTCTTCAGATAAACTATTAATGTCAACGGGCAAAGAAAACTCTTTAGACTTTAACTTCTTCTCAAAAACCTTAGGAGGGTAATTCTTGATCGAAAAATCTCTAGGCAAAATTTTTTCGTTAAGAAGACCTTTCATCTTCCTCCATGTTTGAACACGCTCTTTTCCTTGCCTCTGACGAGAACTCTGCAATTGATCCCACCAATAAGCAGCATCTTTTTTTAGCTTCCGAGAAACCATCTTAGCCTGCTTGTGTTTTGGAACCTCCATGATCTCAAAGAAGTTATCCACTTCAACCTGCCAATCCAGAAAATCTTCTACACCCAAGTTGCCAGAAAAGAAAGGAATTTCGGCCTTGACTTTGTAATCCTGGTCAGCTTGTCCCTGTTGTTCATGTTGCAAAATTTCTTCTTCAGACTCAGATTCTGAAGTATTAACAACAACTTTACCATGTGGAGTCCTAACTCGCTGGACTCCTTCCCCATCTCTACGCCGATTATTGTTGTTGTTGTTCCTCTCACCCAACAATCCACGAATTTCTCCAATCTGATTATTCATGGAATTGATGGCAGCGGTAAACGCTGCTGTAAGAGCTTCAATATCTGATTTCGTAACTTCACCCATTGCTACTAAGGCAAATAAAAGAGACAGGGAAGACCTGCTCTGATACCACCTGACGCGGGCGGATTGATAACTAGGTTTACCAGCAATAAACCTAAGCAAAGGATTCTGGAGTCCACCAGAGATAAAAGAGAATAATCTCAATTTTATTGATAAAAGATGATAAGATACATTCTGCAGCCTTAAGGCGGCTTATTTATAAGAAAATAAACCCTAGGGCGACTAACAATGAAACCCTAAAGCCCATGGGTAAAAACAAAACAAATCCAAAGTAAACTAGAAAACCTAAAATAAAAATAATTTAAAACTAGTCTAAAAATATTAAATCACGAATCGGATTGTTAAGATGATACATTTCGGCCTAAATCTGACAGGGCTCACTAAAGTGAGTCTTGAAGATCTCGTCGTTCCCATTCCGGAAAGGTATCATGCGTCTCAAACAGACATTCTGGCCAAAAGTTAGTCAAATCTGATTCAAAATCAAAACCTGACTTTTCACACGAGAAACCTGAAAAGTCCAAAACCAAATTTTCTTGGATATTGCAGCGGCTAGTAACCTCATTATGCGTGAATTACCTATTTTCCAATCACTCTTCTTAATTCCACGCTGCTTCTTTATTTTTCTAATTTTCTGGCTAAACCAGGTCCATTCTCGTCCTACATCATTATTAAGATGATACATTTCGGGATACCAAATGATGAAACCTGGCTCTGATACCTGGCTCTGATACCAAATGATGCGGGAAGCGTGAACACGATAGTAAGAGGCTCCGTCAAGCGTCGAAAGCCATATGAGATGAGCTAGAATCCACTAGCAATTACGGGCACAGCCATAAGAAAAATAGAGAAACTTCTCTAAGATTTGTTTTTTTATTGATAACTTGAATGAAAATTACAATCTAAGAGGTGCCTTATATATAGGGCACATAGCATAAACCTAATACAACTAGAAAACAAAAAGAATAATTTATTATAGACTAAAACTAGAAAACCTAATCAGAAATAAAATCCTAGATACTAAAGAATATTATGCAAATATATAATTGGAATCCCAACCAAGATTTTGTTCGAGAATCCCGATATATCCAAAATAGTAATTTATGATTAATTCCATCATTAAGAAGCCTATTTGAATACCAATTTCCAATATTCAAATTATTCTTCTTAATGTGAAGACGCTTCTTTCTTTTCGGGATTCTTAGTTGAAATTGGCTAAAATCTCGTCCTACATCAGAGCCTTGGGACTCACCATCGTCAGGCTTGTCGTTTTTTCTAAGAGGCTTTCAGGCTCAAGCACTTCCGCCACCGCAACTTGATTGATTAATCAACCCAGAAGCGAGATTTATAGGTTAGCCCCTTGATTCCACTTTTTCATTAATTTCAATACGAATAGGAATCAGTTGATGCAATTTTCTAATTATTAGGGGTTCTAATATTGGGTGCTGGTGAACTAAAAAAGAGCCTTCAAAGACGAACAAGGGATTCTCTTGGTGTTTTGAAAGGTTTGTTTTAGGGAGATCAGACTTTCAGCTTTGCATCACATCTGCCTTGTTTATATTTTTCTCTGACTTGGGATCCATAGTATGGTAGGCCTCATGTGAGCTGTACCCGTCCCAAGCCTCCCAGAAAGGTCCCCAAGTCACCTCATAAGGTAATTTTTTTCCCAGATCTTTTACCTTTTTACTTTCGTGTTATGAATCTGTGCATAGATTTGTGGAGAAAATCCATTAGGATTCACTAGGAATGCAAATAAGTTAATTTGTTTGTGTATATGAAGATCAAAGTAGCTGAATCTAAGGATCAAGTTTGTTCCTTTTGCACATTTTTATGGTGGAAACCCATTAGGAGTCACAAGGAAAAAAATAAGTTATTCCATTTGTTGAGCAAGGTAGCTGAATTAGCTGAATCTGAGGGCATAGTCATGTCTTTTTAGATGTAGTATCTGAGGAAACACACAGAGGGCAAGTAGTTTTGATTTGATTGCTCTTGAGTGGTTTTGTTTTCAGTTTGGGATTTTCGTCAATTGGGCTTGTGCTTATTTTTTTAATACTATCAAGCAATTGGCAAGGGATTTGTAGTCAAGCATACTAAGTTTACAGAGAATTATAGACTTTACTTCTGCAGTCATTTTATCCAAGGGATTGATTCCTGTTCTTTCTCTTCGCTCTTCTCTTTTTGACAAGTGCACTATATAATGGTGAATTATGAAATTCTATATTGCTATAGCATCTGGGAAGGTTGGGAAGTAATAAAATTTGGCAGATATGTTGGGGTATTTCTAATTTTTTACTTTCAAGTTTATTCAAGTATAATCTCCCAGCAATGTTGTTTCACAACATAGACATGATCAATTTTCATGTGCAGTTTAGTGATATATCAAGAGATAATGCATTAAAAAAAAAGGTATAATCCATATTTTTCTTTGTTAGCAAAGAAATATGTGCTTCCTATAAAAGAAAATTGATTTGGAGGTTTTGTATGTGTACTGATCATTTATTTTCCTTCTGGTTTGCAGGTTGGAAGTAGTTCTTAAGCTTTAGTGTACCTTGCTTATGGATATGATGATGGCAGTGCTCTATCATACATTCTTCTTACAATGACCAGTTGGTTCATGGCACTTTCTTGGCTTTTTGCTCCCTATTTGTTCAACCCATCTGGGTTTGAGCGGCAGAAGTAAGTGTCTTAAGAGGATTCCTATCATTTTAAGGGTTTCAAAAGAATCCCATTTTGGGCAGTTTGGTAATCAAATCTGGGAGTTAACACTGAGTACTAATGGAATTGATATATTTGTCTTAAGCTGAAAGATTGGTGGGCATTTGGGTGGAGTTTGCTTAGTCTACGTTACGTGTAAGTGATCTTCATCTTAGTTGGTGTTTGCTTTTCAATTACCGATCGGTAAACTGCTCTTAATTGCTTCTTTGATTTGCTACTGCGTTTGATTTGTAATCCTATTTTGTAATGACGTTCTTATGCCTCAGTTTTTCCTTAAAGCCAATCTAACTGTGTGTTTATGTGATACCCCGAACCCAAAACAGTGGGGTTTTATTTTTTATTGTTGTTGTTGTTGTTTTGTTTTAGTATCACTTATCTAGTGCTACTTTAGTCTTTTCTTCTTTTATTATTACTTTGATATAAATGTTTCAGATATGTATACATACATATATATATATATATATATGTTTTTCTATATTATATTTTTATCTATATTTAGATATTGATTGGAGGAATTGGGATAAGTGTTTGGCTGGCCGACTAAGAAAAAAAAAAAAGAACAGAGGGAACACGGGGGAGAGAAAAGAAAAGAAAGAAGGGAAGGGGAAACAGCGAACAGAGGAGGAGAAAGGGGGAGAGAAAAGAAGAAGGGATTTGAGAAAGGGGGAGAGAGAGAAAAGAAGAGGGAATTTAGAAAAAAGAAAAAAAGAATGAAGACGGGGGAGAAGGAAGATTAAATGTTTAGGAAACAAGGGTGTGGGAAAGAGAGAGATTCGTAGCTGTGAGAAACCGAGAAAGGAGAAGTGCAAGTATTATTAGGAAGTTTGGGAGAAGAATTTTGAGTTGGGGTGTTGTTGATGTCTTGCGTTTTTGAAAGAGAGAGTTGGAGAGTCTGAGGGCTTTTGTCATAGACTGCAACCTGGCTACTTCCGGTTTTGAGGGAAGTAAAGCTAGAGGGTTTCGATTATTATTCAGAAGTGAAGGGCTTCCTTTTGGGTTGTCTACTGTCTTGATTGTTTTGCCTTACAGTGAGTGCCTCTTCTGATTACAATTTTTCTGCAAATTTGTATTTCTCTATTGGTCTTGTTTGGATTGCTTGGATTTTTAATCATGGTCTTGTGAAATGGTTTCCGTTGTGTATTACTTTTCATAGTGAAGTAAATTATTTCCAGAAACTTGATGCTTTTGTTAAATTGTATAGTGGTCATGTGACTTCCTTATTTGATCTTATTTTTCTCTTGTTATCGATTGCTATGGAAATTAGGGAAGTTCCTATTGCGAAATTGTTCATATTGTTATCTTTGGTTGTTCTTGCTTTTTCTTTTACTTTGGCAAATGTTTTAGACCTATTGTCAAGTCCTCTGATACCTAACATGGGGTAAAGTTGGTTAGACTTTCATTTTGTTTAAATGTCAGTTTACCAAATGTGTGTGCTGTTTTATGGAGGGCAATTTATGTTCTGTTATTACTTGGTTGGTCATACTATCGATTTGATTGTTTTGTCAATTGGTTTTGGGTAGTTCAATCGTGTTAGTTTTCCATCTTAGTCTTTGATTTCCTGTTATTGTGACTTCTAGGTTTCTCTTTGAAATTGGTATCCTCGTTGTTATTATGTCTCTTGTTTTCACAATTCCTGAACTTTGGCCTTGGCTTGCCTACTTGATGGACTATGTAAATTAGGTTGAGTTTTATCATTGGTGAAATTCGAGTTCTTAAGTGTGGTTTGATTCCTGAATTTTTGTTTTTGATGAAACTGGGTTACATTGCTATAAGAAATTGACCCTCTTTGTGATTTTTGCAGTGTTCTATTAATGCTCTTTGGTGCTTGGACGAGCTGAGCTTTTGCAAAGGAGGTGAAGAATTTCTGTCTCTATTTTGGTTTTGCTTTTGATTTGGGTTCATAAACAATGCTTATGTAATAGAACCGAAACCCTTTTATGTTCATTGTTGGTGATGCTACATATGCTATTCTTTGATTAAAGTTGCTTTCAACTAAATGCATAATTCTCTGAATATATGTGCCATGAAATCTGATGCATTTATAAAACATGACAAGTCTTGCTGTGATGTGATGGATTTTGGGTTTAAGTTGATGTACTGTTGTACTTTTGTAATGGTAATCTGTTTCCTTGGGAACTCATGATGATTGTACTAGAACTTTGAGAGAGTATTCACACTTGTGTTGGGTGAGCAGTTATTGGGTGTTCAAGTAAAAGAGTTAAATGCAAGAGCATTGGAGTTTGGATTCTATGTTTGATCACATTGCTTTTATAGATTGTCAATTGTCTTAATTATATATTCTATCTTCTTGCATGTGTAATGTTTCTGTTTCCTGGCAGGTTGTTGAGGAAATCATATTGCAGAATAAGAAAAAAGACCAACTGGAAGCCCAAGCAAGGGTAGCTGAGCAAAAAATCTAGGGATTGAAATTAAAAGCAGAAGATGTAAGAACTCATTTCTTCTTTCTTCTAAGGCCTACGTTTCTATTTCTGTTTTAGTTTTTTTTTATTGTATTCTATAAATGTACTTTACTTTTCAGTTTCTCTGTTAAGACTTTCATCTATGTTTTGCAACCATAATTTGTGAAATGCAGAAAACATAGCTTTACTTGTGAAGGATTCTTTTGTATGGTTGCAGCTTTATAAGCAAATATGCTTTTGACTTTGGTTTCTGTTTTTTTTATGATAGACTTTGGTTTATGTTACCGGTTCATATGTTTTTCAATGCTGCATGTACCATCATGTTGTCACATGGAATATTGGAGAAGAGCTCTTATTAGGGATAGCAGCTTTTCCAGCCATTATAATTTTGATAGTATCTTGGAATTGATAAGAGAAACTTCTGCTCAGTATTATAGATCTCTGCCTTTACTGGGCAAGTTTTTCCACCAAAATTATGGAACCTTAATTGTTAAGCTTTCAGGGGTTCCATTAACCAATTAATAAACTCAAATCTGAAATATTATAAATTTAGGTTATAGCTATGGTGCTTTTCATGTAGTGGGAAACAAGTATAGCAGGTCTGGGACACATCTATATATATCTCCCAAAGCTATAAAAATTAGTCCTAAGCACCTCGCTTCTTCCCAAAATTAATTACTTGTGGGTTTGGTATTTGGTTTTCTTTTGTGGATTGAATGAAGATGGTGATGGTCCTGATGGATATGTACATACAGGTAAATTTTCCTATGTTAAATTCTAATTACCTTTATGGGCTTGTGTTTAGGAGTACATATTAAAGGAGCTGACTATTGTTAGACAGAGTTTTCTTGTTGGCTGTGCTGCTATTGCTGGAGTTGTAAGGAGCTAGCTTGACTGGTGAGTGTTGCTTGACTGCTACTCTTTGCCTTTGTTTTGTTGAATGCATTTATTGAAGCTGGAATGCATTTGCTGATATTATGAGTTGTTTATTTAGTGGGAGAGGAGAGGCAACAGTCAATATACCCAAGCAGACATAGATATGATGCGAAATGAATGGGCAAAGTATGTCGTGAAGGCATATGTGTAGGAGCTAAAGGAAAGCATAAGAGGAAGTAGGTTGTTGCTGAAGGAAAGCATCATTTTTGTGCTTCTCTACTGGTACAATATTCATGCACTGTGTGGCATGTTTTGTAACAAATAGTTTGTATTTGTATCAGCTTTTGATGTCCCAAGTAGATGGGCATGCATTTGAATGCTTTTCTTCTTTCAATGTTGGCTTGGATGATTGGGAAATCCTCCCTTTTAAAATTTGAATGCTTTTCTTCAAATAGTATGAGTTGGATTACTCATTTCATAGATTCCAGTGTCTTTTCTTTACAATTAGTCACTGTTCATTAGGTAAAATGGAGCATTATTATCAATGCACAAAATCCAGAAAAGACGATTCTCACACAACAGAATTTCTAATGTTAATAATGTTGTCTGAAGTAACAATTTGGATGTTCACACAATGAATCCTTATATAACATGCAACGGTTCTAATAAACATACGTTGTCTTATTTACAATCACACAACTGTAATAACTAGAATACGTTATCTAAAACTAACACACAACAATAAAATTTCCAAAAGTGAAGTGTGAGGATAACTCATACAACAGAGAAAATAAAATGCTGTTGTCTGATTCGCCTTTCATACAACGGCTCGGAAACAACTTTCGTTGTGTGAATGATGCCAATGACATGTGCAGCATGACTGCGCGGCAACTATGGCTACCATCTGCCGAGAGAAGACACAACAGTTTTAACCAAATAAGTGTTGACTGTTGATGATTCACACAACGGGTTTCCACCGTTGTGCCATTTTTCATCACACAACGCTCCGATACACAACGGAGATCGTCCAAATCACACAACGAATTTGGTCCGTTGTCTGTTAGCTTTTTTGGCCTAGTGACTACTTCCGACAATGATACCGCATGACACATACCTTGTATAATAACATCAATTCTCATCCCATCTGCAAATTCCTATTTATCATCCGCACAAAAGGGAGTGAACACTGTTGGCTGACATAGTACAGTAACTACATTCTACTCCGAACAGAAAGTTCATGCTTCATTTTGGTCCCTCAAAACTCTTCTTACTAACTTATTAGAAGCTGTTCGAGGAAACTCTGCGACAATCTTGACCAAGCTCACCTGTTCATCCATTACAACAAATGGTGTAATCACATCAGCAACTAAAAATGACACAAAACTTAGTTTTAGAGTAATGTGAACAATGTGCACCACCAATAGCTTTGTTTGGGCAATTTTTTTTCTTTTTTTTCTCAAAACGGAAAAAACTTGAAGTTAGTGCTATAAATTGTGAGTGTTGAGGTCCTTTCCCATGCTAAATAGGAAATATTAGAGGTATTGATACCTTGAACAAAGGATTAAGGTTGCTATGAATGGCTCTTGAGAATTTCGTCTTTAGCTCGTCTGCTTTGGTCTCAAATCCCTTCTTTAATACCACGTATATAACCAACTGTTCCGGACCCCCATTCACTGGTGCAACACTAACTGCAGCTGTCTCCAAGATACTTTCGTCAGACAGGTCACATACGCGCTCAATTTCAATAGAACTTGTCTGCAAATCAAGAAGGATTCAAAAATTTAGTGTTTCTATAGCAAGTCCAAGCATATCAGTTGACAGAACAAGCAGCCAATGACTATTCCTGTGAGTATATAAGATGTTGGAAATTTAATTAATTTAAATTAGATTAAATTCATTTGAATGAAAATTCAAATTACCAATTTTGATATATATGAAAGAAGTAACTGATCATCTTATCCAAATGTTATAACCTTTCAAACTAAACACAACGTGGAAGTTGTAGTGTAGAAATGTATGACCTTTCAAATAAGATGAATCAGACTCCTATATATACAGAACCAATCCCACCACTTTGCATCCAATTTTTGCATCAGAAAATTCATCCAATATTCAAAGAATTTCTGCATTTATATTAGAGTTAAAAACAGAGAAAGTTCAAACACTACATTGGTTCGCCGTTTCTTGTTGATTAAAGTGCTTTCTCAACAAGAAGAAAGATCGTTGTATCCTGGGAGGCATTCGCCAATTCAAACCTTCAAGCACCTGTGAGGGGCGATTTGTCTTAAGGCTATAGAATCAAATTCTAGCCTCGATCTGTCAAAGGTTTTTCTAAGATTTCATACTTCAGTTTTCTTATATCATATTTGTTTTGAATTACAGTGGTTTCTTATAGATATACTTATTCACAATATAGCAATTTTCTAATTATTTTACTAACAATCTTAAGACAATTTTATGCTTTGAGAATTGCTACATTATATATAAGGAACAAAATCAGATTTTTGTTTCTCGAGTATTATACTGTATGTTGTTTGTTCATGTGCCATATGCACCATACTAAATAGTGTGGCTTCTTTTCTGTCAAAGGAAAATGGCTGGTGACGATGCTGACGTTACTGGAAATGATAAGGGAAAAGGAATGGCTATTGCTGCACCTGTGTTGATTCCTCCTTCCTCCACTCATGGGGAGAAACCCGAGAAATTTAGTGGGACAAACTTCAAATGCTGGCAGCAAAAGATGTTGTTCTACCTCACTACTCTGAACTTGGCCAAATTTCTGAAAGAAAGTGCTCCTGCATCAGGAAGCACTGCAGAAGAGGTTGCTGCTGTAGACGCATGGCATCATTTAGATTTTCTATGCAAGAATTACATTCTTAATGGATTGGACATTGTACTTTACAAAGTGTACAGTCCAATAAAGAATGCTAAAAGCTTGTGGGAGTCTTTAGAAAAGAAATGCAAGACCGAAGATGCTGGAGCAAAGAAATATATAATCGGTCGTTTCCTTGACTACAAGATGGTAGATACTAAAACTGTACTCAGTCAAGTTGAGGAGTTTCAATTGATTCTACATGAGATGGCTGCAGAAAATCTGTCAATTAATGAAACTTTGCAAGTGGGATGTATTATTGAGAAACTTCTTCCATCTTGGAAGGATTTCAAGAATTATCTCAAGCATAAGCGCAAGGAGATGGATCTTGAGGGTCTAATTGTGAGGCTACGGGTTGAGGAAGGCAATCGCATATCTGACAGGAGAAGTGATGCTAGTTCTATGATGGCCAAGGTACTTGTCATGGAAGATGAACCACAAAACAAAAATAAGAAGAGAAAGTTCTCTGGGAAAAATTATAAGCCAGGAAACTCAAAGAAGTTCAAAGGCAAGTGTTTCAATTGTAATAAGACAGGTCATCGTGCTATGGAATGTCATAGCAAGAAAAACAAAGGCTACAAGAAAGCCACTGAAGCAAACATGACTGAGGGAGATAGATTGTCTGTTGACATTGCTGATATGAACCTTTCAGCCATGGTGACTGAAGTCAATATGATAACAAGCGCCGAAGAATGGTGGATAGACACAGGGGCTACTTGCCATATATGTTTTGATAAGAAGATGTTCTCTACCTATGCGGAAGTAAATCAAGGAGAGCAATTATTCATGGGCAATGCTTCCACATCAATGGTTCAAGGCACTGGTAATATTGTTTTAAAGTTGATATCTAGGAAAGAAATTACTTTAAACAATGTACTTCATGTGCCTGATATTCGAAAGAATTTAATCTCTGGTTCGATGTTGATCAAAAATGGATTTCGTGTGATCTTTGAAGTTGATAAAGTCATACTTACCAAGAACGGGATATATGTAGGAAAAGGTTATCTCAGTAATGGCCTTTTCAAGATATGCTCCCAAGAAGTCCAAGGAAATAGAATCTAAGTTAAGTAGGATTGAATGTTATTATATATATAGTTATGTATGTATGTGTTGTTTGTAAATGGGCATCATACCACAGATAAAGAATTGATATCCCTAGTTATGTATTGTATCAGATGCTATAATAAAGTTTGTATTTTATATACACTTTAGCTACTTGACGCACTGGATACTAACTTACATATATATATGAACATATATACATATATACAATCAGACATTCTACCCGTTCGAAATAATGAAGGTACATGGAAGATTTTCACCTATGTTGGCACATGTACCTCATGCATAAAAAGAGAGGACTAATAAAGGATTAGTCAAAAAGTATTTATTGATTATTAAAGGGTCCAATATGATTAGTGTCACGGTTTATGGCCAAAACCTGATGGAAATCTAAATTGGAAATAGAAGGAATAATCAATATGATCTGGAGAGTATAGGAGTTCTATAAATCTCCGGAACAACGACATGGTGATTAAGTAGATAGCCCAAAATATAAGTTAAATGTGGGGGCATGTAACTTAATTATCTATGTTCATAACGGAAACTGTTCTCAAGTGAATTTCTTCAACATGGAAATGCGTCAACCAAATGGATCCAAATAGTTTAAGGGTTGATTAGAGAGAAAGTTTACAAATCATCAAGAGGAATGGGTTTAAAGCCTATTACGAAAAGGTTGACATAATGGCAACCCAACCTAGCTGACTGGAGATCCCAAGATCTAGGTTCAAAGGGACAACCGAATTGTGTATGACCGAAAGTAGCACTGGGAGATTATCTCCTACCCATTCCTAGGATGAAAACAGTGCTGCCTGTAAAAGAGTGAAGGATAAGTTTATCTTTTAATGATTCCTATAGCTCGAAATTTTCGAGTAGGGTATGACAGGCTACTCTTTATAGGAAGTCACCTATATGAGTGAGAAATGTGGTCGTTTCTATGAGAATTATGGAGGCTGAATTCTCTAAAGCACTCACGAATATCGGGATTTGTTCATGGCCGAAATGAACACAACCGTAGAACCATAAAGTGTCCGGATAGATATTGTGTGAGTATTGTTGACTTGGTTTACACAAAAAGCAGAGTAGTTCAAGACATCACGTTCACTGATCAGTGAGTAAACCCGATAATACTTCACTAAGGAAGGTTCAAGGCCAAAAGCTACCTATCCCATGCAATATTTTTCCATATGAACTCTCTCAAGTGTCTGCATAACTGTATTTACTTTTAGACAATTTTCATTCATGTGGGGGATTGTTGGAAATTTAATTAATTTAAATTAGATTAAATTCATTTGAATGAAAATTCAAATTACCAATTTTGATATATATGAAAGAAGTAACTGATCATCTTATCCAAAGGTTATAACCTTTCAAACTAAACACAACGTGGAAGTTGTAGTGTAGAAAGGTATGACCTTTCAAATAAGATGAATCAGACTCCTATATATACAGAACCAATCCCACCACTTTGCATCCAATTTTTGCATCAGAAAATTCATCCAATATTCAAAGAATTTCTGCATTTATATTAGAGTTAAAAACAGAGAAAGTTCAAACACTACATTGGTTCGCCGTTTCTTATTGATTAAAGTGCTTTCTCAACAAGAAGAAAGATCGTTGTATCCTGGGAGGCATTCGCCAATTCAAACCTTCAAGCACCTGTGAGGGGCGATTTGTCTTAAGGCTATAGAATCAAATTCTAGCCTCGATCTGTCAAAGGTTTTTCTAAGATTTCATACTTCAGTTTTCTTATATCATATTTGTTTTGAATTACAGTGATTTCTTATAGATATACTTATTCACAATATAGCAATTTTCTAATTATTTTACTAACATAAGATACATAAACTTAAGTGTATGCTTTAAGAATGGGTCAGAATCACTAATTATAGAAAGTGGACGGATTGACATCTTACCTTGATGCCACCAAGGTTCATGGTGTCATCAGCCCTGCCTTGAACAATATAATAGCCCCCAACTGTTCTTTTGATTATGTCTCCATGTCTCCTGAGTTGCTGCCGATACATATACCAAGGTATAGAATACAATTACAATTTTTGTCAAGGATTAATTACATTGCCAAAAATAATTGTACTCCAAGATCGATTGCTAAATTTTTAACTTCTGCTGATGAGTCTCAAATAATTTCAAGAAAGGCCAAATCAGGTATTAACACTTTGTGTGAAGTATGTATTAACACTTTGTGTGACTTAAACTGGTACTGTTAGTGATTTGAAGAACTAATACAGGACAAGAGAAGGTTCCAAGCATACCATTCCATTGTACATTGGCATTCCCTTAAAGTAGACTTCTTCATGGTCAGCATTTAGCAATCTATCAGTTGCTCCCATGTACAGAGGGAATAAACCCACTTCCCCAACACAAGCTTCATCATCTGGCTGTCAGGTTGTTCAAGAAATCAGAGACCTTGACATACAATATATTATAATATTATCAATGAGTTGCTTGACATTATCAGCCCACCTATTAGTCTGTTACCATCACCAATTGTTTCGACAATAATGCCTAGACACTCGCGTGATGTAATAGAGTGGCAGGTAGCTGATTACAACAGTTGATGAAACTGAACCCCAATTATAAACTAACTAGAGAAAGTACTCACGTAGGGAACTCCACTTTCATCAAGGATGACAAATCCTGTTGTCATCGACTTTGTGCTAAAGGCCCCGAAAGCTTGTGGCTGCAGTGGACTTGCCATTATGTAGGAAGAAGCTAGTTCTGTGCCTCCACAACATTCAAAGATGGGCTTGTAATAAGCACGGGAAGAGAGCCAAAGGTCATCATCGACGTTAGATGCTTCACCAGTCGAAGCGAATGATCTGCACAAATCCAGGTTTAGTTCCTTTTCTTTGGAATCATGCAAATAATTATGTTTCTTTGAAGATATAGAAGATTACTTTATCTTTGTCCAATCTAGGCCTTTCATACACTCTGTACTCTTCCAAGCTTTTACTAAGCTGGGAACTGTACCCAAAACAGTGACTCCTGCATCCTGAACAGATATAACACAAGAAAATAAGCTAGGAACCGTATGAAGCTGGCAAATACTAATTAATGATTCTTATACAAAAAAAAAAAAAAAAAAAGAAAAAAAAAGTAAGATGTTAGTTCTTCTGAGCTGTTGCACTTCTTGTCTGTATTGCATCATTTGCACGCGCCTTTCAGGTATTCTATTTTGTATTTGAATTAATTTCTCAGCACCAAAAGAAGAGTGACACTTTTGCTAAGAGGCTCCAAGAGAAGTACTAAGGTATCACCTGAACAAACTTTCCGAAGCCACGACCTAGAGGAGATCCATGATAGAGAGCAAGAGTTGCACCACTTAGAAAGCATGAGTAGAGTAAAATTGGACCCATAACCCATCCTAAATTTGTGGGCCAGCAGAAGACATCTCCAACTTGAGTATCACCGTGAGCCCATGAATCAGCTGCACATCGAATTGGCGAAAGTTGTGTCCATGGGATAGCTTTTGGATCTCCTGTCAAATGATGCAAGATAAGCTGAAGAATGAGACAACAATGTATTTCATAGAGATAGCAACAAATGTTTGGCTGAAAGTGATTTCTGTACCTGTTGTTCCTGATGAAAAGAGAATATTTGTCATGGAGTCTATTGGCTGATAGACTGGAGCGTAGTAATTCTTTCTGCCAAGAAGAATGTACCATTACACTGATTAGAAAATTGGTTCAAAAGCACAATCATTAAAAGAATGTATAAAATTTTCCAGATTCACCAATGATCGTAAAAAAAAAAATATAACTGTCTGGTTGAAAGACAAAGTGTTAACTGGTAAAACCTAATATCTTGCTGCACTAATTTACCTCGACAGATGATTGACACTAGACAGAAAGTCATTCCAGGATATATCCTGTTCTCTTAATTGAATGCCTACACTGTTCCCAATTGCTGGAAGCACAATAGCTTTACATGGAGCAGCATCCACAACCCGACTGCAAGGAAAGAAAAAGTATTAATTAACCATAACAACGCTATTATTCCCAAATGTGACATTAAGTTAGTAGTATCTAGTATGCTTGCAAATGTAGTATGCTCTACCTGTACAGAGGAAATTTACGACCTCCTCGTATTATGAAATCCTGGATACAAAGTGCAAGCAGAAATCATTTCAGAGACTACTAAAGTACTAAGTTAATGGCCTTATAAACAGACTGAAAAGTTTTAATGTTAAAGCTCCACATATTAGGAAAAGTCCACCTGGGTAAAGATTCCCTTTGCTTTAGACACACGCAGACGAGTTGCAATTTCGTTAACTGCGAAACTGTCAGCTATTGATACAACTACATATCCTGCTAGTATGATTGCCAAATATATGACAACTGCACTGACTGTCATTGGCATGTCAATTGCGATGGCATCACCCTTTGAAAAGGTTGCATCCTGGTCTAGTGCATTAGCCACCAACCTGTGAATTTTTGTGTAGACAACATGAACAAAAGAGAATGGTTTGAGGAAACTGTATAAAAAGAGATAACATCTTGATCTATTCGGAAAAGGGTAGAAGAACAAGCAGAATGAATGAAAAGTTTAGACAAGTCACAAAAGAAAAAAATTGTAATCAAGGACATTCATATTCCAGGTGATCAATCAAATGGGATTAAGAGTAGCAAGGACGTTTGGGTGAAAAGAAAAAAGTCAAATGTAATGAATCTCAAGGACTTAGGAAGTTAAATAAGAGCATACATTACTTGTTCCCGAAGTTCTTTTAGTGTCATACAATTTACAGCAGAATCATCAAAGCCTTCATCTCTCCATATAACAGCCACACTGTCATCCTCTCTCCTTGGTTGTCTGATGGGTAGCAAACAACATTCAGCTATATTCAGAACTGAATCTTGAAGCCAAACTCCCCCATGCTTCGATTTTTCAGTCGTATCTAGAATACACTTTGGGGCCTCTCGAAATGAAATTGAGAGCTCTTTTAGAATAATTGACCAGTAAGCCTAATAATCAGTTGCAAGTCATGAGTTAACTAAGAAATCAGTTCCTCTAATTATAAACAATATTTGCATATGATTGAGTACTTACCTCGGGATTCTCAACAGAAAATTTCTGGAAAAGGCTAAAACTTGTTATAGGATCCTTATATGATGTTCCTAAAAGCTGTGAACCATGCATTTCCATCACTCGGCCCAAGTTTGTGTGTCTAGACTCATATCTGATAATGCAGAGCAACATGTTCAGTTAGGAATAGAAGTAAAATCACAGAGCAGAATCAAAGAAGCATAAGACAGCCAATGCAATTTCAAATTAAAGCCTCACTCAACGATAGTTGTGGTGACAATCCTACATACTTTCTACTTTCTAAAATTCATAAAAGAGGCGTCAAATGTTTGAAATGATCAAAACTGAAGGCTTAAACTTGATTAATTCAAAGATGGATCTCACGATCTCAAACCTTTTTGATATTGTAAGTTATATATAACTGAAATAAAATCAAATACGCCATAAAGGGTAGTGACTTTATTAATCAAGAAAACAGTGCAGCATTAACAAACCTCACTGGTCAAAATTGCAATTCTCAATGTAGTACCAATCCAACTGTACTTTCAACTCTACTAAAATTCATAAAAGAAGCATCAAAGGCTTGAAATGATCAAAATTGATGGATCTCAGTATCTCAATCCTTTTTTTTATATTAGAAGCTATATATAACTTGGACTAAAATCAAATATAGTACAATTAGGGACTTGAATGACCAAGACAACAATGCAGCAATTAAAACAAAGAAAGCAAATTAGGAAAATTACAGAGAAGGGAACCAGTAGAGAGGAGGGCCTCTGTTGGAGACATCCCAATTGGCATAGACGGAGTAGTAAACCAGTTGGTGCAGCTCATGTGGGTGTGAAGGTTTCAGCAATCTCTGAGCCACTATCTGCCTCCACACCTCTCCTGGATCAAACGACGTGGCGTTGGTTGCAGAGATCGTCTGCTTAAGGACAGCTTCGAAGTCCTTGGCCTCATTGATGGTCAGGCCTGCATGAACAAAGTCAAGCAATCCCAATTCACTTACGGTCTTCACCATCTCTATCTCTGTGTTGTGGTTTAAGGTTTTGCATGATCATCACCGACATGTGTTATAAAAAGACTCTGTACTGTAGTAGGTGAGAGATGTACGGGTAGTTGAGCCGCCACGTGATTACTTCAGTTGGGAGGTTCAGAACAAACCTCTCTTTGCTTAACATGCTTGGTTTCTACATCTGCATACAATAGTCATTCTGTGTTTGGTGGTTGCCATCTTTTAATTTTTGGGGAAACTATGTCATTTTTGAGTACTGTACTTGCATGCAGGAGAGCAAGATCTCGGCACTATCTTGGTTCCCACAATATATAAGCTTACACTACAAAAGTGGAGATTATAGTGTAATAAGAAGATATGATTATATTTATGGTGAGCAGAACTAGCTAGTTACAATATTTACAGCATATATGCTTTGAGCAGTCGTACACGGTGATTAAACCGAGCCATAGTGCACGGTGGGTGATTCATAAAATATGGCCAGGGCATATATGCCCATTCTCATTACCTAAGAGAAGGCAGAATTTTCGACCTCTGAGATGGACAAAAATAGAGTTGGAACCACTAAGATGATAGCACTAATGTTAGCCTCACACTCTCAGAGGGTGGCAAGGAGCAAAGATTTACTTCTTCTACTTCACATTCCCGCGCGACGTTGTGGAAATCAGATGGACTCCTATAACATCTGGCTGAAAATTATTGAAAAGCAGGTGACAGCCATACACGTACGTACCCTCCACAACTAATGTCGACCCATGAAAATTATTGCAAGGGATGCCCACCATATCACCTCGTTGTTGTTATTGTTAGAATTTGTGGCTTTGATACCACTATTGGTATTTGGTGCGGAAGGTTTTAGAAGTAGTGGGCTAGGATAATGTGTTTAGGACTTTAATTTTGGGAGCAAGAATTTGGAAGGAGTTAGAGGAGATGGTTGAGTAGTTAAAACAGAGGAGGTGTTTTGGATTAGAACAGAGGAGTTTTTGATAATTGATGGTTCATTCTTAATTAACATCTCTTCATGCATATATACAGAACAAGTCCACTGACTTGTTCCACCGACCTTCCTCACCTTCTAGCTTCTTGACACTTCTAGATACAGATTTTCTTAATTACATGGTGCTTATGTGGTTAATTGTTAACCACACAATTATACACTACACTAGAACTTACTAGATAACATGACTAGTCTAGATTAATCTAACTAGATTTGTGCAAGTTCTAGATTAATCTAGATTGATGTAGATTATTTTAGATGATCAATGTGCATTAACTTTCAACACTCCTCCTTAATGCACATTGATGATACTCCGAGCAATCTCATAGTAATTCAAGTCTCGATCTTGAAAGTGCCTTGGAGAAGATGTGCTCACTCTTGCTTTCTTTTTCCACGGCCTTTTTTCGGCTTTTTTCTTCCATGGCCTTTCTTCGGCTTTCTTCTTCCATAGCCTTCCTCCAGCTTTCTTCTTCATTGCAACTTCACAACTTTTTAGTTGTGGAAGATTTGAACTCCCTTCTTTATTTGCTTGACGTGGTAGAGTCCTTGGCTGCTTTTTCTCTAGGCAAATATTTTTCTTCTTGACTTCTGCTTTCATGGCCATTTGTTGCCATTGGATGGGGAAATTTCTATTTTTCATCCTTATTTTGAATATCAACCTTCTTTTCTTGTCAAATATTTTGCTGAAGTCTCCATGAAATAATATAGCATAACCATTTTCCATCATTTGTCCGACACTTAGGAGATTATGCTCCAAGCTAGGAACTAATAGAACATCATTAATCTTTTTAGTTCCAAAATTAGTCGGGATGGAAATCGTACCTTTGCCTTTAGTTTTCACCATTTCTCCATTTCCTACTCTCACTTGAGACTTTTGTGAAGTATCAAGTTTGGAGAAAATGGTTTTATCTCCTGACATGTGATTGCTGCAGCTGCTATCCACGTACCACTTCTTATTTCTCTCTTCAATCGCCGAGTGACATGCATAGAAGAGCTGCTCATCTTGCTCATTTTCTTCTAAAAAATCTGCTCGGTGATTTTTCTTGAGGAAACAATTTTCCTCAATATGACCAAATTTGTTGCAGTTTCGGCATTTTGGTTTTCCCCGAAACCAGCAATGTTCTTCTTGATGATTATTCTTTTTGCAAATCCCACATGGAGGATAATTTCTTCTTTTCTTAAAATATTTTTTATTTTCCCAATATTTGGGTCTATCTCCTCCTCTAGAAAATTCTTCAAACTTGTTTTCTTTTTCATTTTTCTGAGATCGAATATTGAGTTTAGATCGGAATGCACTTTCTATAGGAATTTCATTCCGACTACTCAATCTTTTCTCATAAGCTTCTAAAGAGCCTATTAGTTCTGTCACCGAAAGAGTTGTCATGTCTTTAGAATTTTCGATGGCAGTAACTATTGGGTCATATTTTTCAGTGAGGCTAATGAGTATTTTTTCAACTACTCTAGTCTCACTAATATTTTCACCATAGGCTCTTAATTGATTTACTATTTCCTTTAACCGGGAATAGTAATCTTTTATGATCTCAGAATCTTTCATTTTCAAATTTTCTAACTCTCTCCTCATTGTTTGTAGTTTAACGGAACGTACCTTTGCCGTCCCTTGAAACTCCTCCTTTAGTAGATCCCAAGCTTCTTTTGATGTGGTAGCTCCCATGATTCTTGAAAAATTTGTATCGTCCACTGCTTGTTGAATGGCGAAGAGAGCACTAGCATCTCTTAATTTTTCTTTCTTTTCTTGCCTCAATTGCTCCACTGTCGGATTTTCTGGAGTCGAGAAACCTTTCTCTACTATGTCCCATAGATCTTGAGACATAAAGAAGGTTCTCATCTTGATACTCCAAAAATCATAGTTTTCTCCCTTGAAGATGGGAAGAGGAATTGATGTTTGGTTGGAGGTGGAGGTAGACATGGTGGAAGACACAAATCAACACCCCAAATTTGATCGAAGCAAGCTCTGATACCACTGTTAGAATTTGTGGCTTTGATACCACTATTGGTATTTGGTGCGGAAGGTTTTAGAAGTAGTGGGCTAGGATAATGTGTTTAGGACTTTAATTTTGGGAGCAAGAATTTGGAAGGAGTTAGAGGAGATGGTTGAGTAGTTAAAACAGAGGAGGTGTTTTGGATTAGAACAGAGGAGTTTTTGATAATTGATGGTTCATTCTTAATTAACATCTCTTCATGCATATATACAGAACAAGTCCACCGACTTGTTCCACCGACCTTCCTCACCTTCTAGCTTCTTGACACTTCTAGATACAGATTTTCTTAATTACATGGTGCTTATGTGGTTAATTGTTAACCACACAATTATACACTACACTAGAACTTACTAGATAACTTGACTAGTCTAGATTAATCTAACTAAATTTGTGCTAGTTCTAGATTAATCTAGATTGATGTAGATTATTTTAGATGATCAATGTGCATTAACTTTCAATAGTTATTGTGTTATTGTTACTTGTCTCCAAGATCTGTTGCTGCCAAATTCTGTGGTGTCGAAGTAGAACAATGCAGGAGTACTGTACTTGCATGCAGGAGAGCAAGATCTCGGCACTATCTTGGTTCCCACAATTGCGTGGCAGAAATCAGAAGCAAAACCACGCATTAGTGGAAAATTAGTAAATGTGGTAAGATGGAGGATCCGGAAGAGCTGACCCATACCCCCTATTTCGGGTCACAAATACCTCGAAAAGCATCCTTGGATTATTCTTGGAATGGAAGTAACCAGAGAGAGCATGGGATTTTGATGCAGAGTGGATGGCGGCCCAATTTGAGGAACAGTTAGATCGTGCTAAAAGAGGAAAACGAAAAGTGACTAGTAGACAGGAAATGGCAGTTCGGTGTCTGATTGGGACGCATCTTACCTTTCCAGAAAGGGAATCGCGCCAGAAACAAGACTCATTGCTTTGCTATGAGCTGTAGCATTTTTCGGGCTTTTGGGATCGTTTAGGGCCTCAAAACGGCATTTTTCTATTTTACCCGTTTTTGGTTTTCTTAGTTATTTTTGGGTTGTTTTCGTTTTTATCCATAGGCCTTAGGGTTTCGTTGTTAGTCGCCCTAGGGTACTTTTCTCTTATTTATGCAGCCACAAGCGGTTGCAAAACGCATCTTTCATCTTTTAATCAATAAAATAGAGATTTTCTCTTTTATCTCTGGTGGACTCCAGAATCTTTTGCTTAGGTTTATTGCTGGTAAACCTAGTTATCAATCCGACTGCGTCAGATTTTGCCTCCCAGCTCCACCACCAAGCGATTAGCAGGCTTCTCTTGATTGAGCTCGACACTACAACTGGGCATCGATGGAAGATTGCCCAAATTAATTACAACCAATTTGGACTGGATATGGATCTTCATATATGGGTAGTCATATCGGTCAATTTTACGGCTTGTACAACATATGTTGTGCGACATTTTGCTCTATACTCGGTAACATAAGTTTAGGAATGATGGGCTCATATTTTCCTATATTTCTATGCCTCTTAATCTTGGTTTTTATGTTTAGTTCTCCTTATTTATGATTCATTTACATCTTTTAGTGTTTTTGTAGGTTTGTTCCATAGAAAGAAGAAAAAGAAGCCAAAATGAGCTAACTAGGATTGAAAGGCAATGTGCAATTCCAAGTCCCAGAATCTGTCTGTGCAAAACATCCAACTTCGCCGAATTACTGGGAGTTACCCAGATCGAATCAGACAATGATCTTTATATCATTGGAAAGCTACGGATGTCTACTTTCTGTAGAATTTTACGGATCTCGATTTCGATACTTTTGGAGAAAGTTATGATTATTTGAGTGAAGATAGGTCAGACAGGAAACCTGCTCGGGAATTTACAACCATTCGTGGAGAACTCAAGTTTCGCGGCACAAGATAGTCAATCCTAACGTTTCAAGGAAGTTAATTCAGATGAGGATTCAAGAATACATGTATTCCTACTTCTACAAGAGATATTTCAAGGTTTTCCCATTCCAAATGAAGAAAGGAATCCAAATCCAAGTCTTACAAGGAAACTTGAAGCCAAAGATGAGCAGAAATCTTCCCTATATAAGGGAGCACGAATTTGCATGAGGAGGAGAGTCTCGGGAGCACATTGCAGATGCCTAAGGAGCGGAGACGACTCACCCATCTTCCCCTTCTTTTCCCTTTCCATTCTTTTTATGTTTTTCCTATGTTTTATTTAGTTTTATTTTTCTAAACTAAATAAAACTTGGTGGAATTCCTGCAAGTATACAGGGTGGATGTAGTATAGTAATGGAAGAAGAGGGGTTGTCGTTCCCACGAGGATATTAGTTCGACTCACAATATGAAAACCTAAATTAATTAAAACCAAAAACACACAAAACAAGAAACACAAATCGATTAAGACACACACAATGACTCAAACTAAGACTATGATTTTCACGGTTTTGAAAAGAGTTGTTGATAATGAGAAAATTTCTTAAAAACAGAAACTTAAAAAGTGAATCTAAATAAACTGAAATTGAAAAGGGTCTATAATGATTGAAAGTAAGAATATGATGATCTAGCCTAGGGTGTCGGAATCAACCACAAGCAATCTTATCTACGTTTTGAACCAACCAATGGATTCTTTCGTTTCTCCAGATGATAATTCCCGTATCTAAGTCCTTCTCAGGTACTCTAGACCATAGTTTTCCTTAAGTGCATGATTCTCTCCCTCTCGGGTAAAGGTCGTATATCCTAACTATGCAGTTTATCCTTCTCAGGTATAAATTTAACATGCAGGACTCATTATGTTTTAGAAAACAAGGAAATCAAGCAAATCATTATTCTTTCTCAAGTAATAATGTAATTTACAATTCTTAATCACATGAAGCTAATATGAATTATATTGCAGCTATGCCTCAAATTCATCTTCTGATAACTAGATGCAAAGCCCTAAAGGTCGCGAATCAATAGAACTTTAACATAAGCAAAAATTCAAGCAGAGATTAAGAATTCATCTGAAAAGAAACTAATAATCCATCAATTGAATATCAAAACATGTAAACAATCATGCTAGGGCCTCATCCTAGCCCTAGAAAAGGAGTTTAGAAAAATAAAACTAAATAAAACATAGGAAAAACATAAAAAGAATGGAAAGGGAAAAGAAGGGGAAGATGGGTGAGTCGTCTCCGCTCCTTAGGCATCTGCAATGTGCTCCCGAGACTCCCTCCTCATGTAAATTCGTGCGTGCTCCCTTATATAGGGAAGATTTCTGCTCATCTTTGGCTTCAAGTTTCCTTGTAAGACTTGGATTTGGATTCCTTTCTTCATTTGGAATGGGAAAACCTTGAAATATCTCTTGTAGAAGTAGGAATACATGTATTCTTGAATCCTCATCTGAATTAACTTCCTTGAAACATTAGGATTGACGATCTTATTGTGCCGCGAAACTTGAGTTCTCCACGAATGGTTGTAAATTCCCGAGCAGGTTTCCTGTCTGACCTATCTTTACTCAAATAATCATAACTTTCTCCAAAAGTATCGAAATCGAGATCCGTAAAATTCTACAGAAAGTAGACATCCGTAGCTTTCCAATGATATAAAGCTCATTGTCTGATTCGATCTGGGTAACTCCCAGTAATTCGGCGAAGTTGGATGTTTTGCACAGACAGATTCTGGGACTTGGAATTGCACATTGCCTTTCAATCCTAGTTAGCCCATTTTGGCTTCTTTTTCTTCTTTCTATGGAACAAACCTACAAAAACACTAAAAGATGTAAATGAATCAAAAATAAGGAGAACTAAAAATAAAAACCAAGATTAAGAGGCATAGAAATATAGGAAATATAGGCAATTTCCCATCATCTTATCAAGCTCCAATTTATCAACAAGAAGATCCTACTGTTAAGGAGATGGTGTTTGAGCTATTGAAGAGATCAGAAAAGTTTGATCAAGAGGTTGCAATTCTTAAACAGGATCAATCAAAGCTTGAAGAAAGGCAATCAAAACTTGCAAAAACGTTATCGGAAATTGAACTTCAAATTTTGCGGCTTGCTAATGCCTGGGAGGAAGAGGACATAATGCTTCCTACTAAACCAGAAGAAAGATTTGATTTTCAGCTCGATGACGAAGATAAATATTTTGAACCAAACATGAAAAGAAAAATCATTGATGATCAAGCTACCAAGAGCACTCATCCTCCTTCTATTAAAGTTTCTATGGAGTTATGTGCTGACAAGCAACAGAATGAAGAACCAAAGGATGAAATTATTTTTGAAAAGGTTGTGAGAACTCATACATCGGATGCTCTTGATGAAGTCACCACTGTGGTAGTTGATGCACCAAATTTTCAAGCATCTGTGGAGCAACAAATTTGCGAAGTTTTCCCTTCTTTACCCTCCGAGCTCGTTCTTCCCATTATTCCAGCTCCAAGAATTGAGCTCATGTGTGTTCCCAAGCTTCCCTCAAATTCTATGGATGAGTTCCCCCCACAATCACTGCAGCATCCTTGGCCACCTCCTTTACAATTGTTGACGCTCTACTTAAAGTTTGATGCAAGGAAAAACATGAAGTGGTCTCGAAAGAAAAAGATAAAAAGGTGGGAGCATTGCAGATTTAAGAAAAGCGATTGGAGAATTGGAAATTCTCGTATAAGTAGGATGTTTGCTGCTGCGATCTCAAGGAAGCTACTATTTTGGATATTTTGGGCATCTCGGATAAAAAAAAAAAAAAAAAAAATCAGTTTTCACAGTGAAATTTGGGTTCTGCTAACTTGCAGCAGAAGTGTCCGTTTTTGATGTGTGATATGTCGATTTTATGTGATTCGACGAGAGCTCCGAGACTCATTGCTTTGCAATGAGCCCCGATAAATTTTGGGCAAATACCTCTGTCTTCAGTGTCCGATCCGCGAGCTAAGTTTCAACAATTGTGG
This sequence comes from Rosa lucieae, assembly GCA_024704745.1. Lineage (NCBI taxonomy): Eukaryota > Viridiplantae > Streptophyta > Magnoliopsida > Rosales > Rosaceae > Rosa > Rosa lucieae. The sequence continues at coordinate 86,257,505 of CM045496.1, read as the reverse complement.
AGATTTCTACTTGGAGCATGTCTTGGCCTTTCTTCCTCTTCGTCTACATCCAGGGAGCTCTAAACTTATTCTTTACTTTTCTTTACCTTTTTGTACTGCTTCTTCCCTTACTTGTTTGATGCATTATTGCTAGCTAATATTTTCAACATTGAGGACAATGTCTCACTTAAGTTTGGGGGGAGGAATTTAGATTCGTGTTTTTATATTTTAGCTTCACATGTGGTAGAATAGCTTAATTAGTAGAAAATACTGGAAATAAAATACTGGAAATCACCTCTAAAAAAAAAAAAAATGTTCTGTACGTTTAGTTGTTATTTTGTGAGTCTTTTGCTTTAGTTTCTTCCAACACCTAGGATGAGAACTTGAATTTAATCCTTGTTAGAGCTGATGAATATGATAAGCATCAATTTAGGTCTGGACATCAATATTTTGTTAATGCTTTCTTATGATGATCATGCTTGAAACACAACGGCCATTGTTAATATGAAAATTTGTGATCTAGAGAAACATGTGACGGTTAGTGTAGACTTAAAACCCATGTGAGTATTGTGCCTATTGCCTATTCTTGAGAGTGCTTTACATAGTTCTATGATCTTTCTTGTTAGATAGGTATGATCTCATTATTTTGTCCTAGAACTTGCTTCAATGACTCTCGAGACTTTATATTGATTCACATGACTTTTGGGAAGGGATTAAGGCAATTAGGATCATCACCACCATGGCCAAATAGCCTCCATTCCTGATTATATTATCCCTTAGATATATAGCCCTTTGAGCCAAAATAAGCCTTTTCTTTCATAAAACACATATTCCCAACCCTTCACCCTTAAACACATATCCTACCTATGTTCTGAGAAATTGATGGAGCACTATGAAGATGTATATGAGGAATTTTGGAGTAAAGAATGTGTACTGAAGAAAACAAGTTTGGGGGTTGTGATGTGTACTTGAAGGCAAAGTGGAATTTGCAGGTCATACTTCTAAATTTCAGTTAAGGAATTACCATTGTCGAAGTAATTTTGAATGCAAAGGTGTGTCTGAATAGTGACAACAAGAAAAAAAAAGAGAAAGAAAAAGTTTGGACACATCTTAATCTTTTCGAAGGAAGTTAAGTGCTATTGTCTAGAGCATGAACCTGCAGCAGCAGCTTGGATATGGGATGTTTCAGCGTAAAACAGAGCTAATGTAAAGAAAAGCAAAAGAAAAAAAAGAAGAAGAAAGGAACAATTTTGACATTACAATGGAAGAGCTCGGAAAGAAGGTTGCCAATTAAGCTTGGAATATGAAAGCAAGAACGAAAGCTGCTTTGGGAAAGTGACAGAAAGAAAAAGAGAAAAGAATGAGGCTGTGTGTTAGGAACAGAGGAGTAAGTTGACGTAAAACCAACCACCAAGAAACAAGAATTGAAACTTGGAGTTTATGGTGCAGATTTTGTCTTCATTGTTCTATGGTTAGAAAGCAGATGAAAAAAAAAAAAAGAATTGAGAACCACAAACTGTAGAGCCATGTCTTGAAGATTTCTTGGAGTGTGGTTTGGAGTATAAGAAGGTTAAAGTGAAGTCAAGGTCCAACACAATGAAATTTGGCCTTCCATGTTCGTTATTTGATAAGTGAAAGTGTGACACCTATGAGGATTTGGCGATCTTGAGTCTCAAATTATTTGTGCTCTATTGATTTCTTAGAACCTTTGAATTCCTTTATCTTTCATTTCTTTTAGCCAAAACCCTTAGCCCCATTACAACCGGAACAAAGACCTTTATGATCCTAGGAAAAGTGTGAGGCAATTTGTGGAGATGAGTCAAAGAGGTGAGCCTATGGGGCAATTCTATAATTCAGGTGATAGATATTCTTGCATGAGATCATTCTTTATTTTTATTTTCCAGAAAAAGCTTTTCCATCTTAACATTTATGTGAGCTATTTTGCTTTTATATATCCTTCGTCTCACTTAAACATGAGTGAGTAGAATTACCCAGAAAATCTGAGCGCTTTATTCTGAGTGAAGTCCTTGGTAAGATTTGGAGTTAAAGCTGATTATCATGTGCCTATTTGGGTTGTGGAAATTTATATTGATTTATCGCTGTCTACACAAGCATGGTTGTTATCGGAATTTATTAGCACTCGATTGAAAGTTCTTATGGACCTGCTTTGATGATTGTTGTTATTTGGATGCTATAAATGTGAGATTGATTCTCTGAGGTGATTGGAAGGATTAGGAACTTTGCTTTTATTTTTGTGTGTTCGTTCTAGTTAGTCTTTGTTTTAATTTGTTTTGCTCGAGGACTAGCAAAGTCTAAGTGTGGGGGTATTTGATGGGCTCATATTTTCCTATATTTCTATGCCTCTTAATCTTGGTTTTTATGTTTAGTTCTCCTTATTTATGATTCATTTACATCTTTTAGTGTTTTTGTAGGTTTGTTCCATAGAAAGAAGAAAAAGAAGCCAAAATGAGCTAACTAGGATTGAAAGGCAATGTGCAATTCCAAGTCCCAGAATCTGTCTGTGCAAAACATCCAACTTCGCCGAATTACTGGGAGTTACCCAGATCGAATCAGACAATGATCTTTATATCATTGGAAAGCTACGGATGTCTACTTTCTGTAGAATTTTACGGATCTCGATTTCGATACTTTTGGAGAAAGTTATGATTATTTGAGTGAAGATAGGTCAGACAGGAAACCTGCTCGGGAATTTACAACCATTCGTGGAGAACTCAAGTTTCGCGGCACAAGATAGTCAATCCTAACGTTTCAAGGAAGTTAATTCAGATGAGGATTCAAGAATACATGTATTCCTACTTCTACAAGAGATATTTCAAGGTTTTCCCATTCCAAATGAAGAAAGGAATCCAAATCCAAGTCTTACAAGGAAACTTGAAGCCAAAGATGAGCAGAAATCTTCCCTATATAAGGGAGCACGAATTTGCATGAGGAGGAGAGTCTCGGGAGCACATTGCAGATGCCTAAGGAGCGGAGACGACTCACCCATCTTCCCCTTCTTTTCCCTTTCCATTCTTTTTATGTTTTTCCTATGTTTTATTTAGTTTTATTTTTCTAAACTCCTTTTCTAGGGCTAGGATGAGGCCCTAGCATGATTGTTTACATGTTTTGATATTCAATTGATGGATTATTAGTTTCTTTTCAGATGAATTCTTAATCTCTGCTTGAATTTTTGCTTATGTTAAAGTTCTATTGATTCGCGACCTTTAGGGCTTTGCATCTAGTTATCAGAAGATGAATTTGAGGCATAGCTGCAATATAATTCATATTAGCTTCATGTGATTAAGAATTGTAAATTACATTATTACTTGAGAAAGAATAATGATTTGCTTGATTTCCTTGTTTTCTAAAACATAATGAGTCCTGCATGTTAAATTTATACCTGAGAAGGATAAACTGCATAGTTAGGATATACGACCTTTACCCGAGAGGGAGAGAATCATGCACTTAAGGAAAACTATGGTCTAGAGTACCTGAGAAGGACTTAGATACGGGAATTATCATCTGGAGAAACGAAAGAATCCATTGGTTGGTTCAAAACGTAGATAAGATTGCTTGTGGTTGATTCCGACACCCTAGGCTAGATCATCATATTCTTACTTTCAATCATTATAGACCCTTTTCAATTTCAGTTTATTTAGATTCACTTTTTAAGTTTCTGTTTTTAAGAAATTTTCTCATTATCAACAACTCTTTTCAAAACCGTGAAAATCATAGTCTTAGTTTGAGTCATTGTGTGTGTCTTAATCGATTTGTGTTTCTTGTTTTGTGTGTTTTTGGTTTTAATTAATTTAGGTTTTCATATTGTGAGTCGAACTAATATCCTCGTGGGAACGACAACCCCTCTTCTTCCATTACTATACTACATCCACCCTGTATACTTGCAGGAATTCCACCAAGGAACTTATCCCTATTCTTGAGTCACAATAGGAAACAGATGGCTAGTTGAAATCGTCCCTAGTTGATAATTTGCTATTTATTTAGAGGAGTGGAATTCACACTCCCAAGTTTACAATCCACACACTATATGTTTTTTCTTTTCTTTTCTAATAACTGTTGTAAAACGATAGTAAAAGAATTTGATAGAGGGAGAGTTTAGACACCAAGAATGAAGTATGAGAAATGGAGTGATTCTATTCATCTCATAATGAGGTTTATATAGGAGTACCTCAGGTTTACAAAAGGTAACTATTTAACGATTACATCAATCACTCGTCTGATTACAATCAATCAATCGCTAATTATATTCTGTTAATCACCAATCAATCTTAATTGGCGTATATCACGTAACACTAATTGCTATTACATGAATAGCCACATTAATATTTACAACACTCCCCCTTGGATATTCCATGTCAATAATGTTGCCCCTGCTATGCGCTTCTAAGTTGCCTCGTCAAAAACCTTGCCAAGTAATAAAAACCCTGTGGGAAAAAACGACCTTGGTCGAAGGAGAAAAAGAGCACAACGCGCTTGAGTGTGGAGTAGCAGTATCACAGCTTCAGAGATAGGTGGAGTCTTCTTATCAGCACCATAAGTAGGTAGTATGTCTACGAGAGGGATGCATTAGAATTGCTACACCAAAACCTTGCCCGGTAAACCCAGTGGGAGAAACCCGTGGTCGAAGGAAAAAGATGAGCAAATGCATATATATATGTCGAATCAAAGCATCTTCTGGATGCAGTAAGTGGGGTGACCATGCTAAAGATGTGATGTGCCTAGTCAAAACCTTGCCAGGTAACAAAACCCAGTGGGACAAAATAACCCTGGACGAAGGACAAAAAGAGTACACGATGGTCAAACGAGTATGCTTCAGGATACGCCCCCTAAAAATTACATGTTAGGTAATTCAGATAGTTTACGTAGACCAATACCTTGGACATGCTTCTGGAATGTAGACTGTGGTAGTGACTTGGTGAAGAGGTCTGCACGATTGTCTTCAAATCAAATCTGCTTAACTTCAATCTTCTGATGCTCCTGTTGTTGCTAATTGAAGGAGAACTTCTGTACAATATGTTTGGTGTTGTCTCCTTTGATGAAACTTGTCTTTATCTGCTCTATGTATGTAGCATTATCCTCGTAGATATAATGGTTGGTTCATCAGTGGTGGACTGCATTCCACATGTGCTTCGAACATGCTTTGTAACGGCATTTAGCCATGTACATTCACATACTGCTTCGTGAAGAGCTAGTATCTCAGCATGATTCGAAGAGGTAGCAACAAGTGTCTATTTCATAGACCTCCAAGAAATTGCAGTATTCCCAATGGTAAAGACATAACCAGTTTGGGAACGTGCCTTGTGCGGGTCTGATAGATAGTCTATATCAGCATATCCAACAAGGCGAGCATCATTCTGAGGATCAAGGGGGTTTGATCCATTCCTTGATGCGTAGGGATAGAATAAGCCCATATCCGCTGTACCTCTAAGGTAGCAAAAACTGTCTTTTATGCCATTCCAGTGGCAGCGTGTTGGCGCAGAGCTATATCTAGCTAACAAGTTTACATCGAATGAGATGTCCTGTCTAGGGCATTAAGCCAAGTACAATAATGCGCCTATTGCACTTAGATATGGGACTTCTGGCACCAATATCTCTTCGTTATCATCTGCAGGACGATACGATTCTCTCTAGACTTCAGACGACCATGGGTGTGCTTGCTTTTATCCTCATTAAAGCATCTTAACATCTTCTAGATGTAATTTGGTTGATGGACCAAAATTTCATCTGCACTGTGCTCAGGCTCCAGGTCGAGGCAATAATTTGTTCTTCCAAGGCCTTTCACCTCAAATTCCAACTTCAGGTGCTTTGCGGTTTCCTTGATCTCTTCAGAAGTACCAATCAGATTCATGTCATTGACATAGACCGCCACAATTCCAAACTAGGAACTTGTTTCCTTAATAAACACGCATGGGCATAATTTATTATTCACATATCCCATCCCGATTAAATATTCACTTAGACGGTTATACCACCTCCGTCTCGATTGTTTCAATTCATAAAGTGAACGCCTCAAAACTAATGAAAAGCGTGGTCCGTGGTCTAGAACTATTTGCATCGGGTATATTAAGTCCTTCAAGAAATTTTATGTATATCTCTGTATCGTGATCCCCATAGAGATAAGTTACGACCACATTCATAAGCTGCATATTCAGTTTTTCGGAAACTACCAAACTGATAAGGTAGCAGAACGTTATGACGTCCATTACGTGAGAATACGCCTCCTCGTAATCAATCACAGGGCGTTGAGAAAATTCTTGCGCCACTAGACGAGCCTTGTGTATCACAATCTCGTTTTTCTCATTACGCTTCCTTACAAATACCCATTTAAATTCTACGGGTTTAACATGGGGAGGTGTAGGTGTAACGCCCTAAACTGCACCTCACCAGCTTAAGCACGTCACAGTGCCGCGGATCTCTAAAACATAAACCGAACGCTCGATTTACATTCTAAAGACCGCTAGGCATTTTATTTGAAAAACTTTTTGTAGAAACACAGCGGAGGCTACAAATACTTTTGAGGTGAAAAACTTGAATTTGTTAAAACCTATCTCATTCGTCCAGAACTTGGATAAAAGCTAACATGAGGTATGAATCCCTATGAAAAGAATTCAACTCATTTTGACACGAGACTAGATTTCAACAAGTCCTGAACACGAAGATTTCGAAGTATAATTCAGATTGGAAACCAAACAAAGATTTACCGAACTTGTTCCGCACACCCAGCTCCATCCGCTACTGTCCCGTCACCAGTGCACAGTACCTGCATCCATACTGTTGTAGGGGTGAGCTTTCGTCCTCGCTGCTCAACAGGAACTCTAACTCGACTAAGTTTGAAAATCAATAGACCAGTATTGGGAGCGCTCCAGTATGAAACATACTTAAACCAAATATTTAGAAGAACGACAAACTTTATAATAATGCTTTTTGACTCGAAAATCGATGCATGATACAAAATTAAATACGCGCGCTGAATCTTACCAGATGGCCGGTCCCATAGACCCACTACACGACCTTACCTCAATTTACTTCATCACCAGGTAAGCGTAGCGAGAGCGTCCACTACCTAGCTACGCACACGTACCGGGCCCATTATTACAATCGGAATACCCGGACGACCGGCGTAACTAACCCTCCGGAGGTTTTGGGGATCGAACCCAAGGAAGTCAGAGCCACCCTTCGCCCTCAAGCCATCACACATTTTCTCACGATTTGGTTAGTATGCGTTGCATTTGAACTTAACCAAACCGTACCACTTAACATGCATCACTTAAATAACAATATATAAGAAAACAACTAACCGAGGAGAGTCCTGAATCCCTACCTGGATTCCGATGCTTTCTCTCACGTACTTCGAGAGTTGCGAACCTTCTGTTCCTCGGGTAACTGGAATCCTATATTCCGACATTTCAACCGTTAATTATCTATTGAACAATTATATGAAATCTCGACGATTAATATATCGTCCAAACCAACTTTTCCTGGTTTGACCAGGAGTTGACCAAGGGTTTGACCGACCTTTCCTGGTTTGACCAGGATTGACAAACTTTGACCAATCGTTATTGGTTCGATAATTAACTTAAATTATCGAACATTCACTTGAAATTACGGTATTGACCATATATATTGAGTGCACCAAATTTACTAAGGCCACCCAATGTATATATATAATTTACACTTTCTTTACTCACTACTTGTTATCACTTCAACACTCCTCGATTTTATTTCTAACTCAAATTTCGTAGGATAGCAATTCTCACAGAATTACTATTGGACACCCATACTTTCAAACTTCCATACAATGTGTACTCAAAATTACTAAGGACACCCAAGCTTCATTAATTAACCATTTTTCGATTATTCCACAACCAATTCACAATTCCCTATCACAACAGCCACAATTCAAACATGCAACACAATACCCACTCCGCACTACAACCACTTCCAGTCAAAATATATTCAAGCTTGCTAACTACAACAACTTAACACCCAACACACAATCTAGATAACTGAGCTCCATCACAACTCCACAGTTTATTGCACACACACAAACAATCGATTCCAAAATTCAAAACCAGCATCAAATTCTGTTTTACCCAACAAGAACCAACTTCCACTCAAGAAGTCGAATTATACCTTCATAAGTGTCGACTGCAACTGAGCCTAACGCACTGCCGGGATTGGGAAAATGTTAAGCTGATGATGAGCTAATGCTTCTGATGCAATCGACCCAGCAAGCTTCCCAATTTCACTTCAATAGACGCAGTCAAGACGGAAATCGAGCCCAGAAGTGTCAGAGAAGTCGCCGGCGCTCAAGAACACGGCCAAGCCGTAGCGAATGCGGCCCAGAGGGTGGCCGGAGACGCCGGAAAATCCAGAAATCGCCGGTAAAGCTTCGAGCTTCTGAGCTTCGAATCTCTCTCCAGGGTCTGTGCATGGACGAACCAAGAGCACGAGGATGTAGACGACGAAGAGGTGAAGAATATGGTGGTCGGCCGTCGTTGATCGGTGGCCGGACGAGGTAGCGCCGGTCGGATCTTGTTGTGGGTTTATGGGTTTCGTCGGGTCAGAGAGAACTCTGGTTCTCTCCTCTCTCTCGATCCTTCTGGATCTCCCAACAGAACACTTAGATATATAGACTGATCCCATTTAAGGATGGACGGCTAGGATCAAGCGGTGGAAGCGGTGGATGGACCAGATCAAACCACCTAATTTCTATTTCTTTAAGCAATTTCCTTAATCCCAAAACTTCCAAAATACTTAAAAATTAGCTCGGGTATCCGGAAAATTCTCCGAAAATTTTCACGAACTCGTCGTGACGTGTACTTCATTATCCAACTTCTAAATTGAGGATTTCACTTCACGAAACTTTCTGAAAATATTCTCGCGTACTTTTACTTTCATCGAAAATGGATGAGTAAATTATCGAACTATTTCACTTAAGCTCGATAAATTTTTCCGGGGCTCACAGTAGGAACAACAGGTCCAAACACCTTTCTCTTTGTCAAGGAATCTAATTTGACCAGGATTGCTTATTTCCCTTTTTAGCCAGTCGTCTCTTCATTGATATTGATCAACAAAGCAAGGTTCAATTTCATTGCTTGTTATAGTTTCGGTGGCCACCGCAAATACAAACACATCATCGATGATGATCTCATTCCAATTCCAAATCTCACTAAATTTACCGAGATTTCTCTATGCTCAGGAGTGGGTTCAAATGTTGGAGCGTCCCCCAATATAGTCTCTTCTAGGATGTACCCATAATCTGGATTTATCTCATGAGATGAATCAGTTTGAGATTGCGATGTCAAGAGGATTTGTTTGTGCCAAGTTTATCCTCTTCTAGGGATAAGAATCCTTTGAACCTAATGGTCTACCTCACTTCAGGGCAGGGACATATGACTGGTTAGCCGCCATGGTCGTACCTCGTCTATCTGGGACGACACATCCTACAGGGACGTCTATCCTTGCAGGCACATTTGTAGCAGGTATATATGATCTCGTCACTTTAGCTAGATCAGACAAAGCGTCTGGCATATTTTGGGCTACACTCTGTAGATCTATAATTCTCCTCACTTCATTATCACATTGTGCGGTTTGGGGATCAAGATGGGACATAGTAGGGACATTCCACATCAATTCACGTCGTTCATCAGGAACAGTAACGTTCTTATCTCCCCCTAACGGCGGGAAGACTGTCTCATCAAAGTGACAATCCGCAAATCTAGCGGTAAAGAGATCGCCTGTCAAGGGCTCGAAAGAGCACATAATGGATAGGATTCATAATCGACATGTATGCCCATCCTTTGTTGAGGACCCAAGTCTGTACGTTGTGACAGCACAATTGACACGAGGATTGCATACCCAAATGCGTGTAAGTGCGAAACATTAGGTTCGTACCCAGTCACCAGCTGTAACGCGGAGTAAGGTTGGTAGCAGTGGGCCTCAACGGGACCAACGTAGCTGCATGCAAGATTGCATAGCTCCATGCAGAAATTAGAAGCTTGGTGCGCATTACCAAGATTCTATCTGCGAGACCATCTTGGGTGTGAACATAGGGAACTAAATGATCAACATCAATCCCAAAGGATATGCAATAATCATCGAAAGACTTCGATGTAAACTCTCCGGTATTATCAAGTCTTATGGACTTTATGGGATAATCCGAGTGGTGAACCCTCAATTTCATGATCTGGGCGAGAGTTTAGCAAAAGCAGCGTTTTCTTGTGGACAATAGTGTTACATGTGATCACTTTGTCGATACATCAACCAAAACCATTAATATTTAACTGGTCCACATGGTGGTTGGATATGTCCACAAATTTCCCTTGCATTCTGTGCAGAAAAATGGTGGTGTATGTACTAGTCTTTGCATATGATGGTCTAGTATTAAATATTCTTAACGAGTATGGCATAGTGTGTCATTATATACAGGACCCTTATTCAGAAGGGGATGCACCTGCGATGAGTTGAGGATACAGTGCATCATACTTTGACCTGAGTGTCTCAAAAGGTCATGATACTGTTACTTGAATTAATTAGCTTCTAGCTAACATATTTCAATTTCTCCAATGTACGCTTCTGGCCGCACACTCAGAGGTTATGCAAAGATATTCCACTCATTTTTCTCAATGGTTTCAACGTGGTAACTGTTGGTTCGAATATCCTTAACACTCAATAACGTTCTTCTGGAACGTGGAGATTATAAGGCCTCATTAATGGTAGGTTCAGTACCATTGGACAACATACTGTGGGTTATGCCATAACCCTCTATCAGGTTGGATTAGCCTGATACGGTTGTCACAGAGGTATGAATAGACAATAAGTTTGAAAAACATCTCCGATCTGGGAGTATGGTGTGTGTAATAGCACTTTTAACCAGACAACAAACTTCCCCACAAAATATGTCTATTCATTTATTTAATTCAATGGATCACATGTATAAATAAGTTTATTGAATTAAATATATTCGAACATAACCACATTTTCATAATCCAAAATGATTGAAAACATAAATCACCAAAATCTGAAGATGTTTCATTCATTAAGATGAAAATATGGCACAAGGGGCCAATTATACCCATGTCTTCGAGTTCTAATTGTCGGTATGTTTAGTAACTGCTTGAAAATCCATAATCTCTAGTGTGGAATCGATGGAAAATGACCCTTCAATAAAGTTGGTATTTCGAGTTCCGCGACCGGAGTAATACTCATCTACTGCTTTGGCTATCGCACAGCAGGTGAGGGACCAGCAGTTAATTCCTCCACATTGATAACAAAGATCATGCTGATTTTGGTGGCGGCGGGTCGAACCAGTGTTCCTTTCCACTTTGGCTTGTTAGGCAAGGGCACTATAACATGGGGCCATGTTTTGGGCCGGTTATCTGGGCCATTTATGGGCCCACCTCTCTTTACTTGTCTAAAAAGATCAGACTCTTTGTCCCTTCCACGGTCACAATCTCTCCTTTCGAGATTAGGTTTGTAATGAGCAACATCAATTCCTTCAAGCAAAAGTGCTGCTCAGGTACCGATGGGCTTGGCTTGATCATTCCTCAACAGGAGCTTGTTGTTCATTTCAGTGAGCAACAAGATAGTGATCAATTCTGAGAATTAATAAAGTGACTCTCCTTGTATTCTTTTGGGCAGATGGGCTTGTTTAATATCTTGCTAATCATGTCTTGCTTCAGGCAAGGAAATGGTCATTTGGTGGTTAAAGTACTCTTCCAGAGCGACCCAAAGAGTCTGTGGATCCTCTTCATCGGATACTCAACTTGGAGTGCTTTCTTCATATGTTTCTTTATGAACATTATGGCACTCGCCTTAAAAGCCTTAGTGACGACATTGTCATGAGTATCGATTGTTGATCTTATCTTCTTTGTAGTCAGATGAATTTTCACATCTTGAGTCCACTTTAGATAGTTTCTTCCGGAAACCTCCAAAGCAACAAAGTCAAACATGTTGAGATTTGACATTTCTTATAGGAAAGGAACAAATAATATTAGTGTTTTGGGTAATATCGTCCATAAGCAAGTAATGAGAACTTCAGGTTCTATAACATGGTATGAAAAATCGGATTAGACATGTAAAATCTACTGGTTTTATCATGTGTGGTGAATTTATAAAAGGAAACTTCAAGTTTCTTAAATGGCATTATCGAAACTACAAGTTCGATTTATATATGAACTACGGGTTCATTTAGAACTTCTAGTTCATTAGGTACCTGCATTTTCTACACATATATTCTAGTGCGAAAATTTAGACAAGTAACATAATAATATTGAATTGAGCAAATTGAAATAATCTCACAAATTTGGATAAATAAAAATCACAAATCAATTGAGATATTAATTGCATGCTACTAATTTAACAGATTAATTATCACACAATTATGTGAATAAATGCTTCTGGCAATTAATTACACATATTAAATATGGTGAATCTATTTACAATATGAAATCATTTTTCCTTTTATTTTTGATTCTGCTGGACCAAAGAAGGAGTGGGCTTGATAGTGAAGCCTATCGGGCTTGTGACCCGGGCTTTCATGCGTAAGTCAAATGGTGTGTGAGACCTGCTGGGCTGCTAGGTCCTACTGAGGGAGAGTGGGCCTGCTGGGCTCAAACTGGTCTGCCAAGGAATGAAAAGTTATTACTCAACCCTTTCGGTAACTCCAATTGAATACGACCAGGTAAGGAAGGATGAGGTTTAGGTGGAGCGAGGCTCACTTAAGTACACAGCCTCATCTGAACCTTGCCTAGACATCGCATCCAACTGGATGAGCCTAGTTTGAGAAGATTCATAACTTTTGTCATGGCAACATGTGATGAGCTTCTGTTCTGGTCTTGCAACTTGCTTGAGCTTCTAGCTCGGATTTGTTGTTGTGACTTTGGACTTGATTTGAGCTTCCGACTCAGCCTCATTTAATATTCACCATTAACCTGTCTTTTTTTTTTTTTTCTTAAAATGCTTCTGGCATTAATGCTTTATTAACCCCATAAATATTACTTAATCATTATGGCAATAAACTTAATGTACAGCATTAAAAAATTGTAATGAAGTAAATAAATATCATAAAGTCAATAATGAAATCATTATGGTGATGAGCGTAATATACGGCATTAACAGGAAATGATGCACATTATTAAGGCAATGATTTGAATAAATGCTTCTGGCATTATAGTAATATTAAATAGGAATCCTACATGTCAATGTGTCATGGTATATGTCAATAAAATCCAAAAACATGAACAAATATATACGACAGATATATATGTATCAACCAAATAAATTAATAAAGTAAATTTGGGGGTTCATGCATCATGGTGATTGTTCATATAATCAAGTTTGAAAACATGAATTAAAATTAGAATTTGGAGAACTTAACTCAATGTAGAACGGATGAAACTTCATCTTATTTGTGCATAACTAAGAAGGTTGTCTTCTCAGCCAATCCAACCAATCCAATAGCTTGGGAGTTATTCGCCTCTTCTCTTGATTGAATGATGAACCACCTCTCTCCGCAACTCGCAATCTGAATCCTAGAGCTTGTCGTGCTGATAACGTGTTGTAAAACGATAGTAAAACAATTTGAGAGAGGGAGAGTTTAGACACCAAGAATGAAGTATGAGAAATGGAGTGATTCTATTCATCTCACAATGAGGTTTATATAGGAGTACCTCAGGTTTACAAAATGTAACTATTTAACGATTACATCAATCACTCGTCTGATTACAATCAATCAATCACTAATTATATTCTGTTAATCACCAATCAATCTTAATTGGCGTATATCACGCAACACTAATTGCTATTACATGAATAGCCACATTAATATTTACAACAATAACTTAAATTTTGTCTTTTATAAAAATTTCAACCAAAAACTAAAAGAAATGTGAGTTTCATTCTCCTTTATTTACTGCTTCCGACAATGATACCGCATGACACATACCTTGTATAATAACATCAATTCTCATCCCATCTGCAAATTCCTATTTATCATCCGCACAAAAGGGAGTGAACACTGTTGGCTGACATAGTACAGTAACTACATTCTACTCCGAACAGAAAGTTCATGCTTCATTTGGTCCCTCAAAACTCTTCTTACTAACTTATTAGAAGCTGTTCGAGGAAACTCTGCGACAATCTTGACCAAGCTCACCTGTTCATCCATTACAACAAATGGTGTAATCACATCAGCAACTAAAAATGACACAAAACTTAGTTTTACATGGAGCAGCATCCACAACCCGACTGCAAGGAAAGATCGAAAAAGTATTAATTAACCATAACAACGCTATTATTCCCAAATGTGACATTAAGTTAGTAGTATCTAGTATGCTTGCAAATGTAGTATGCTCTACCTGTACAGAGGAAATTTACGACCTCCTCGTATTATGAAATCCTGGATACAAAGTGCAAGCAGAAATCATTTCAGAGACTACTAAAGTACTAAGTTAATGGCCTTATAAACAGACTGAAAAGTTTTAATGTTAAAGCTCCACATATTAGGAAAAGTCCACCTGAGTAATGATTCCCTTTGCTTTAGACACACGCAGACGAGTTGCAATTTCGTTAACAGCGAAACTGTCAGCTATTGATACAACTACATATCCTGCTAGTATGATTGCCAAATATATGACAACTGCACTGACTGTCATTGGCATGTCAATTGCGATGGCATCACCCTAGCTTTGAAAAGGTTGCATCCTGGTCTAGTGCATTAGCCACCAACCTGTGAATTTTTGTGTAGACAACATGAACAAAAGAGAATGGTTAGAGGAAACTGTATAAAAAGAGATAACATCTTGATCTATTCGGAAAAGGGTAGAAGAACAAGCAGAATGAATGAAAAGTTTAGACAAGTCACAAAAGAAAAAAATTGTAATCAAGGACATTCATATTCCAGGTGATCAATCAAATGGGATTAAGAGTAGCAAGGACGTTTGGGTGAAAAGAAAAAAGTCACAATCATTGCTCAAATGTAATGAATCTCAAGGACTTAGGAAGTTAAATAAGAGCATACATTACTTGTTCCCGAAGTTCTTTTAGTGTCATACAATTTACAGCAGAATCATCACAGCCTTCATCTCTCCATATAACAGCCACACTGTCATCCTCTCTCCTTGGTTGTCTGATGGATAGCAAACAACATTCAGCTATATTCAGAACTGAATCTTGAAGCCAAACTCCCCCATGCTTCGATTTTTCAGTCCTATCTAGAATACACTTTGGGGCCTCTCGAAATGAAATTGAGAGCTCTTTTAGAATAATTGATCAACTCAGGAAATGTAAAGAAAATGAGCTCCTTTGTTATTTAATGATGTTTAACACAAGTATGAGTTGCTTAAAAATACTAACATTTAGTACTAAAAGTAAACTACTACTATACCACGAGTAGAAGAGTGGAGAAAGGGAGGAAACATAAGGAAAGGAACACAAGAACAGGCAGAAAAGCAGACTACGAAGAATGCTCAAAGGATAATAGAACTTACAAGGATCAGGTTTTGTGAAAATGGACCGAATTGCTAGTAGCACCTTTGTAATTGTCAGAGCTGGACTCCAACCATCCTTTACGATTTCCAAACTTACATTACCAGAAGAATCGACATTGCAATGAAAGACTCGAGTCCTGAATAAAATCTGAAACACTAATCCTTTTAAGAAGAGAAATAATACATAAAAGGATACTAGCATCAAATCAGTGAATCACACAGCTAACCTGCTGACCTCCAGTTGTATTTAATTCATACATATACATTTTATTCTTGAGATCAATGTTTGATACATCGATTTATGAAAAAGGTACCAAGGCCATAGCCTATGGGTCCCACTAATAACCTAAACGAAAAGTTGGATGATCACTTCATTACTTTGTTTTTGGCATAGTATCAGTTTCAGAATTTATACTTAGTATATAACTATATGATGTATCTTTGGATGTAAAGATGAACTATAGATATAAAACTAGTAACGGCACCCGCGCGTTGCCGCGGGATTTGTTATTGGTAATAATCTACAATAATGAAAAATATAACTGAAAATGATTTCATTCTTGATCAAACTGATAAAATATTGTATATTACATTAATTGGAATAGTATTTGTGTGAAGAGAAACAAACTGTTCCCGATTGAAATAATCTAGAAACTACTTGTATATCATCTAATTCGTCCAGGCCTTTGATTTCCATTCCTTTACAAAGTGATTAGTGGCCAAGAAGATCACCTTTGGTTGAATAGCCTTGTGTAAATAGGGAAGACTACAAAAAGTATATCTTGTTAAATAAGAACAACATCTTGGGATGAAAGGAGAAGTGAGATATATGGTGATGCATACCTCCATGAAGTAAATGCTCCAAGTGTCCATTGTTGATATAGATGCATTATATCTTAGATAGATATTTTGCTCTCGACACTCCTAGTGAGTATGCATGATTATATATCAAGAGCATGGGAAAACACATGTCGTCATTGTAATCCTGAAATACATATAGACAACGTCATTTCCAAATTCCAATGTTAAATGGTTTCAGTTTTCCTAACAATACATCAGACAAAATACTTTTCATAAGTTGGAGGGCAGAACATTCCAGGAAGGCATCAAATGTGTATCACTTCATGATCCTAATGAGTTGCACTACATTCTCAGTACTACTGGAACTGCTTGCTAATTGTTTTGACCAAAACTCGGTAACCCAAGTTTCATCTCTCTCAGGTTTGCATTGAAATATCAAATTATAATTGATTTTTGACAACTATCATTGGAAGCCCATGAGTTCGAAAGACAGTACCTTCTGAAGAACAGCTTTTCCCATTTGGATTGGACCAGGGTATAGATGTGAACTCCATTGTTATTTGGGCAAAATGACAGTACTACAAAACAATATCAAATTAGAGAACTTTCAATATACTTCAACAAAGTAATTTCAACCGTATCCTAAACCATCAAGGAATATACTTGCACCTACCAGGCTACCAATACGTCTAAGGAGAAGCAATAGGTACATAGAAATCTATCTACATAAATAATCCAGATGATACTCACCTAATTAAATCCTATGTCTTGAATGTTGTCCGCAATTTTTGAGTTATTATGGCTACCTCGTGCTGTCCCAAGGTTGGTGCCACCAGGTTTATGAATGTCATTCACAATCTTTGGTGTTAAGGGAATTGTAATTTTGGCATAAAACCCTCTGTATCCTCCCTACGCATAGAAAATAAACCTCATTATGAGTTCATGATATTGTTCTACCAATTATCGTCTTTATAATTCATAAAATGGCCCAAGATCAATTCTCTGATAGGCAACAATCAAAACCAAAATGACCCGAATGTAAGAACCTCTATTTTTTTTTCCATCATAGAAAAATAGTATGAGAATGAGAATTAGTGAAGCATTTTCTTGTGCGTGTGCATTTAGAGTTATAAAGTCACTTAGTTTGCAGTATCAAAATGGTGCATTAGAATGTCTTTGAATGCAGAAAAGATGCCATTACTGACCTGTATTCCAAGAATTTGGTGGATACCATAGATGTGGTACAACCCACATACTATTTCTCTAGTTACTGTATTTAAGCAAAAACCCAGATGACCAGTTACTTGACGATCAATTACATCCTAAAACCCAAGATCAGAAAGTCACCAAAACACAGGACCAGTTACTTGACGAACCCGAAAGCAAGCAATATACTCCAACGACAATCCCTCCTTAATATCAGATTTCCACATTAAACCCAATTATGAATTGAATTCAAACCAAGAATTAGAAGGATTACCTTTCTTTGTAAGCAGTCAGTTCCAAATTAAGGCTTGGTAAACTTGTTGCTTATGATGAACACACAACTTGTTGCAGAAAAATTTGATAGATTTCGGCGTGGAATGCTGCCAGAGAAACTCGGATTAAGAGAGGAGGAAGTGATGGGGTTTTAAGTCCTGGTGCAACTAATTAGCCCACGTGTAAGTGATCCGTTTCTTTTTCCCCCTGAAATTGTTTTTTATGTGCATTTTGTCATTATCACAAAGGTGTATTGGACACATTGTCAAATCAAAAGCAAAATTCATTAATTAGATCACCGACCTGGAAGATGAAAATGCATGTGCATCATCAGAATACTTGACCGAAGGTGATTCCTTCCTCCTTGACTGATCAACTCCTTATCAAATCAACTCTTAATCAAATTTGCATTTCGCATAGTGTTAAGCAACTCGTCACAAATCTGTCTCTACTTCTTTGTGGTACCTCAATATGTGTAGCTGGACACGTCAACATAAATTGTACATAGCTCAGTATTTGTCATCATCTTTGTAAACATGTAGTTCACTACAGGCTTTTTATTTACAGATTTTGCAGAACGTCTTTGTAAACAATGTTTTTAGTATATTTATTTGACATATCATTGCTATTATTTATTAAAATTTTCAGACCATCTTTCGATGTAACTCTTGATAGTGCTACATATAATTGTCCATGAGTGAAAACAGGTTCGGGTAGATATATACCTACTTGATTTAGTGATTGACCTTGACTTTTATTAATTGTCATAGCATAACATGGTCGAATTGGGAATTGGCGTCTTTTAAAAATGAATGGCCATTTATTTTCAGATGCGGTAAGAACAATTCTGGGTATGAAACATTTGTATCCTACATTGTTTCCCGTTAATATTTTTGCTTCTATGAGTCTATCAAATAATTTTGTTATTATTAATCTTGTACCGTTGCATAAGCCAGATGTCTGATTTAAGTTTCTCAGTAACATGACAGGCATTCCGATTTTTAAGGTTAATTTATGCGATGGTAATCCGTTGAACTCAAGTTTATTCAGAAATTCTGGGGGATATAAAAGATTGATATTTTCATTACTTCCAGAATTTATCAAAATTGTGTCAGAACTTAAGTAAGTTGTTTTGTCACCTGGTAATAAATTTATTGCATAATCATTTATATCTTGAACTGTGGTATTTCGGGTGTAACAATTGCACGTTCTCTTAAATAATCAAAGTTATTGTGATTGATACTGAAATTTGGATAAGTTGCAAGAAAAATTGATTCTATTGGATTCTTATAGGAGTTAATAAGTAAATCGTCTGGAATTTCAATCCAGGATGTATCTCTATCATTTTCGTTATCAATTGAATGTATACGACCTTCTCCAACTTGTAATAGCCAATTTGCAAAAATTGATATTTTTTTCTTTTCCTCATTGGTTAAACCTCTTTTTGATAATCTCATATTTTCTGTTAGTTGGAATATTTTAAATGATGACCAAAGGTATGAACTGTTTAATGAAGCTTCAATTATTTGCTCTTTAGTTCCTCCTGCAACAACTGGTAAAATTTGTCTAAAGTCTCCACCTAATAAAAGAGGTTTACCACCAAATGGTTTGTCGATTTGCATATTGTCTGGATGTGATAGAATGTCACGAAGGGATTTATCAAGTGCTTCGAAACAATGTTTATTACACATTGGAGCTTCATCCCAAATAATCAATTCTGTTCTGTCAAATAATTTTGCAAGATGAGTGCCTTTTTTTATTGGACATATTGATAAATTATTCACTATGAGTGGTATTTTGAATCGAGAATGAGTAGTTCTGCCTTTTGGAAGTAATAGCGAAGCAATTCCAGATGAAGCAACAGCTAAAACAATTTTTCCTTCAGATCGTAGTTTGCTTATTATTGTATGCCACAAAAAAGTTTTGCCTGTTCCTCCATGGCCATGCACAAAAAAAGTGTTTGATGTTTTTTCTTCGATGGCTTTAATAACTTCATTGTACACAATTTTTTGACATGTATTTAACTGGGCCACTAAATTTGCATGCTGATGTTTTGATTCAAGACAATCATAATCTAGCTCTTCTCTTAACAATTTGTTCTTTAGCTCCAGCATTTTATTTGTATCAGGCATTGGCAGTTGATGATCTTTCAATGAAGTGGATGACATGTTAAATATTTGCTCTAATTCAAATAAAAGGCTATTTTTTAATTCTGAATCTGGTAGAATTAGATTTGGAATTCCGAGTTCAGTTCGAGCTTTGTGTAAAATATCCTCAGACATGTTTAACCAATGTAAATCTAATAGCATCTGGGGATTCGCAACATCGCAGAACAAAATTATTGTAACAAAAAGCTTTCGCATTTCTGAAGCTGTTGCAACATGTGAAGAATTAGTCAACGCTTCAATCCATTCTTTGTCATCACCTAATAAACCTAAAGCTCGGCAAGCTTCTTGATAGGATGGATATGTAATACCGTTAATTGTTTTTATTGAATCGTAATCACAACAACCTTTTTGGATATTCAATAGCATTCTCATATAATATAATTCACCTTTTGCAGGATTTACGTATGTTATTCTGCCGATGGTTTCACATCGTTTTCTTGGTGCCCAAGATTTGGTACGATCGTCCCAAACAAATTTAGTGGGAAATTCAGTGTAAGTTAATTTTCTTGCTTCAGGGTAAGTTTTATTTGCTTTAAACCATCCAGTGAGCATAGTATCTTGCATACTCCTATATTTTATTACTGATTCAAGAGATTGAGATTCATTAAAAATGATATTTTGTTCTGAAGGCATATGAATTTGTAGATGTTCAACTGCAGGATGTCTAGAATGAATCGGATAGTTAAACAATCTCCATATAGATTCATGGGGACACAAATAACGACAATTGAGATATGTTTGGATTTCGTCATTTAGATTTTGATGTAATAAAATTCGAGCTCGATCTGGACCTTTATTAATATACTTGAATAAATATTTAATAAGCATAGATTGAGAACATGATTCAACATTAATATGAGCATTGTATCTTAATAATAAATTTGGATTGTAGGGTACAATAAAATTATTTCCAACATGCACACCATTTTTCAAGACAAATTTCGTATCGTCATCACGTCGCCTATATGTTGGTGGCATATTCGTTTCAAATATAGTATTTGTGTTGTATGGTTTTGGAAAAAATTTGGAACATTTTCCATCTCGCA
This sequence comes from Rosa lucieae, assembly GCA_024704745.1. NCBI lineage: Eukaryota > Viridiplantae > Streptophyta > Magnoliopsida > Rosales > Rosaceae > Rosa > Rosa lucieae. Next base: position 86,236,523 of record CM045496.1, on the reverse strand, counting down.
TGCAAGGAGATTTTGAATTTATTTGTCCGCAAGGGCCATGAATCATGAATTCGCTGACGATTTTGAAAAGTTCGGGATTAATATTTTTGTCTGGTAATTCTGCTGAAATAATTGAATCTATGTCAGTCGCTGTATAACATTTGTAGTTTCTTTTCAACCAGAATAACATATGGGCATGAGGGAGTCCTCTTTTTTGGAACCCTATTGTGCAAACATCTGTAAAAGAAACATAAAAATTTAAATGTAGTTATTTTAAACATTTATAGAATTTAACTTAAGTTAAATTCAATTTAAGAAAATTTAGCAAAAAAAAATAAAGAACAATTACCTGCTTCAACTTTTCCAAAGGGCTCTCCAGATTTGATATAAGCAATCATGTCTTGCAATTTCATTTTAAAAATCCTTGAAATTATATCAGGCCTATCCTCTGGTTTACATCTAGGTCTATTTGTAAAGTATCTCAATATTTCTGGCCATTTAACATTGCAAGTAAATGTGATAAATAAATCAGGATTACCATATTGTCTACAAATTGCCATAGCATCTTGATAATTATTTATCATGTATCTAGGACTTCCAGTATGAGAGCTTGGTAAAATGATTTTTTGTCCTAGATTATGACCATCATTAATTCCAGCTGAAACTGCAGTGCAAATATCTTTGTAAATTTCGCTTCTGAAATTTTGTTGATTTTTTCTAATCCAGTCTAAACGATCTTCTTCAATAGTGGCATAAGAATCGACTAAAAATTGTTGAAACAATCGTCCACCTTTTAATAAAGTGTTTTCTTCATTATTCCTATCTTGAATTTGATATGCAATATAACTTCGCATTGATATTCTTTCTCTTTTTTGTTTGCGATTTGTAATTTGTTGCATTGGAATATCAGGTCTATATCCATCTTCATCATATGGAAAAAGAATTGGGTATTGTAATGACATATATTTTGGATGTATTTTGGAAATCCGTCGTAATCTTCTGTCATTTGATTCAATGATTATGTCTTTATTTGAGTTAAATTCTCCAATGTCACCAACGATTAAGCCACCAATTTCTTCACTTGTTGGTTCTTCATATTGTTTGCTATCAGTTGATTGGCGATTGAGCATAGTCATATTGAATGAAGGCAAAGCATGATGTTCATATTTATCTCTAGCCATTCGATAAGTTTTTACCAACTCATTAGTTTCATCAAACATCTTAATAAGTCCTTGCACAATATCTGGTTTAATATTTTTATTTACATGAGTAGGATCAACAACATTGATACGATTTGAAACTTCATTTTTTGTATCATATATGTACAATTGTGCATATTTAGGACATTCACCATCAGAAGGCAACATAGATCCCATTAAATGATGCACTTGACCACTTATTTTAAAAACATAAGGACCTGATCCAGTATTTATACCATGATCAATTGTTGCTCCCATTGATGTGAAAGAGAACATTGAATTATAAACTCTAATATTTTCTTTAAATAGTGTGCTTTCTGGAACATTTTGTGGATCTAACAATTTTTGAAGAAAACTCGGTGTTGGATTGCATTGTTGAAGTTTGACTTTTCCATTTTGGCAACAATTTGTATAGATGAGATGTGCTTTTCTGGACAATAGTTTGTTTGCTTCTTCCGACCAAAAACATGCGCCACAATGATTGCATGTGAAAACATTGTCACCCAAATCTTTATAGCTTACAATCGATCCTGCAATTGTCATTTTTCTCTCATTAAACACTACATATGTAGATAAAACTTTTTAAAGCGACTCGTAAAATCTGAAATAGATAGTTTATTACCTTCTTTACTTTTTTGATACAGCGCCTGTCCAAAAGAAGTTGAATCCCCATCTGTATCCAAAATTTTAAGCAAGTTAATTATACTATCCATTAATATAATAATTTTATAAATTAACATGTCAAGAATTTTACCCCTCGCACTTGTAGTGTTATCGACTGAGTTTACAGCAGCAAACAAATCTTGATTTTCAATGAAATCTTGGTTTGCGCTGCTACTGGCGTTTCGTTGATTGCTCCTGACTTCTTTGTCGCGATGTCCTAATCTGTCTACATTTTCATATTCAAAACCGCACAAATTTTCTGGTTCTTCACCATCTTCTAAGACTCTTGTCTTTTTTGTTGGCTGTACTACTGGAAAAGGAACATATACAACTTAAATTATTTTGAATTTTGCAAGTAGACTATATATTTTGGTCAAACTATTGATTTAAACTAACAAATTTTGACTACCTGTTCCAGTAACGATTTGGCGGTGTGTGTTTCCATCAGAGAAAGAACTTTCAGCTATAGCGGCAACTGAAGTCAGATCATTGCTCATTTCTCACATATTCTCCTGAGTTGATAACCTTTTATCATAACTTTGAGCACAATATAAATTAGCAGCGCTGCAATCACCTTCTAGGAACCTTTTTTTCCTCGTTGCCCTGGTCTTCGGAGCCATAACTGTATTTAAAAGTTGTCAATTATGAATTATCATATAAATGAAAATCCAAATAAAGACTTGGTGGTAATTTGTGTAGTTTAGTTTCTGAGCTATTCTTTCACTTAATTGTAATATTTTGCTAGCATGCAGTTACGTTTTTTATATTATAATTGATTGATATGATTTCTGATATCTCTCTCTATTCTTAAATGCATTAGAGATGCCATACTGTTGACCAAAGTTGCAATCTATATAACACATTTCTTTATTTTGATAGTAATAGAACCTGCCAAAGCAATGACATTTTAAAAAATGTGGATGTGTACAGCTAAGGACTGAACATATGGCATGTTTGATAGCACACTGTTACCATGATTACACAAACTGTAAACTGAATGCAAAAAACAGAAAATAATGAATACAGACAAAACTAACAACCGAGTCAATAAACTGTAGCACTTATACCTGGATAAGAATAAGAGATCAAGATAATGTCAACCAACAAACAGAGGAACAGCGGCAGCCAAATGATACACAAACTCTTTTGCATAAAATCTGCAAAAGCCAAAGAAAACAATGAAATCATGAAATTAACTATCAAACTACCAAGATCAAGCTCAATACAGAATTTCAATAAGCAAGAGCAAAAGCCAAAAAACACTTGACTTAAACAATGTGTCAAATCAAAGCAATCTTGGAAATCAAATTGAACAAATAATGATAAGACTGTGTCATTCATCTAAAAATAAACATTGACAAAATGCAAATTTTTCACCGTTCAACAATAGAGTGAATTATAGTTACTTTGTTAAAGCAACATCATATGAATCAAACAGCAATGTAATAACATAGATAATTGAGACTTATAGACTGAGATACATTCTCTCCTTCCTTCCCAAACTGAAATTCAATAATACCTCAATAAGTCCCCCTCAAATTAGAACTCTAGATACTTCCAACAACAACCACCAAAAGACAAAGCAAAACCACGCTAGCCAATATTAGAATACCCTCAAATCCAGTCAACAACTCATCTAGAAACAAACATTGACAAAATGTAAATCTTTTAGTTTTCTATATTTTCTTGTCTTTGATGATTGCAATCAAACAGATGAAACCTTTCACATAAGAAATAAATGCACAAACTGCATTTACTGTACTTTTTTGTCTTTGATAATTGCAAATAAAAATAAATCGAAATTTGGCAAAGCCTGAAGAGAATTGTTGGCTAAAAACAGAGTAACACTCCCAGAAAAGAAGCGTTCTGGTATTCAGAAACTTATTGATCATCTCTTACATTGGGGTCATTGATAATCACAGGTAAGATAGACTCACAATATATATATATATATATATATATATATATCAGGACAATTTTTCTGAAGCGCTTATGATAAATCGAAGTCCCCTATTAGGACAACTGAATAAATAAATCTACTCCAGATAATGACTCAAACTAATTAGGAGAAACAAAACCTATGAGGCCATAAAAACACGCAAAGAAATATTCGATCTTTATGGTCAATAGATGATTACACAGATTCAGAAGTAGGAATCCGATCAGAAAGGAAGCACATAAAATACAAACCAAAGTGTGTATTGATTCATTAATCACAGAAACTTGATTCAATCTGATGACATCTTTCACCAAAATCTAAACAAACAATAAGACGAATACAACGAACAATCCAAAACAACAACCTCTTCGTGCAAAGCAACTAACCTTCTTGCCTCCGATCTCTCTCTATCTATTCGTGCAAAGCAAAAAAAAGAAACCTCCTAATTGTGCAAAAATGTCAGGGCTTCAATCACCAATTGCAAAATAGCCAACAAACCAAATCAGAAAACCAGCCCAACAGTAGATAAAAAAAGTCACAAATTGAAAACAAACATAAACCATAAAAAGAAAAAAATTCATATTTGATATCACAGAAATAACAACAAAGCAAAAAACATAAACCATAAAACATGAACCAAAATCAAATCCTCAGATACATACTAACACATGCATGAAACAATTTGTTGCCTTCCACTCTGTTGAAGGCCAAACATTCCCACATAAACCACCTCAAACACAGAACAAATGCAAACCCACCTTCACATGCACGACCGAAAATTACATGCACCCAAACCCAAAACAAATCAACCAAATAGAAAATTTACCTGAAACTCAAAATCTCAAAGACACCTAAGTGCTTAACCCGACCCTTTGATTTAATCAAAAAGTTGCCACCTCAATCGAAACTGATAGGTGAAAGCGATAGGCCTGGCTGAATCACGATCAAGAATTTCGACCAATATTTGAGAGAGTTGAGATTCAAGAGAGCAGAAAAGCGAGAGAGAGAGAGAGAGAGAGAGAGAGGAACGCGAGAGAAACGAAAGCAGCTCGGGCGCAGGATAAAGAGGCCTTTTATACCCAGGGTTGAAACGAAGGGCAAAACAGTCATTTCATAGTGTCGGCTCGGCTCCAGCCGCCACTGTTACCGGCTTAGTAACAGTACCAGGAAATCGATCAACTTTAGTATATGTATAATTATTCCCCGAAAATTCTTCCATGCTCCGAGCTTGCCATGCTTGGGCACGTCAGCTTATTATGGAACGTTGGATATCAAGTCTGAAATCTAACGGTTTAAATTGTTAACCGGGTGACCTGCTCTCCTATTCTATTTCTGACATTCACACCAGACGACAAGTTTATCTTCGAGAAGGAAGCACATGATTCCATATCTGTAATCTGTTCGATGGATAGCAGAGATAGATGAGTTTGTCCAGTCCAAGATGATCGGTTTCTGAAAGGAGGAGGAGAGAGGGTTTGATGTAGTCAAAATGATCACATTCTGAAGGCATGGCATTCCTCTTGCGTGAGTTTCTTCTCTTACTGAATTGGGTGCAATTGAATCTGCACATATGGTGAATCGGTTGAATTCGGGTCATGGGATTTAAACCCCGCTGCAAGTTGCCTTGGTCTTTCTGCATGAGACAAGAACATGTAATTTGATTGTGAATTCGGAGATTTCAACTAAGCCAAGCCATGGGTATGCATACAATAATTGAACTACCAGCATGAGTCCTCCTTTTTTAACTAGCTGCATAGTTTCGAATAAGTAAACCACAACGAGAGGAACTCTAGAACTCACCAAGTTGTTGGTTGTGAATTTTGATAGAATCCAAAAAAGTGTAAACGTCGAGGCCTCCGGCAGGGTCGGAATTGCTTGGGGTTATCTCCATTTCTCTTTATCGATGAATAAGGAAGTCCGATAGGAGGAACCGTTTATTTGATTTTTTTACTACTGCATTTTGCCTCACTTTTCAATCATGGCCAGATGAGGCCAGCCGCATCTACAAGTTCCAGAGATTTGAAGATGTGAAGAACCCAGAAAAGGAATGTGGAAGAAGAATCTGACACTAGTTATATTTTATTTTTTGAATAAAGTTATATTCTGTTTTAATTGAAAAAATGTGTTGGAGTAAGATTGGTTGGCGTATTGGTGAGGCATTGTAGCAGTTGAGTTGGCTGCAAAGGTTCGAGTCACGTGGGCTGCACTATTTGGTTTTTTTTTTTTTTTTTTTTAACAAATTTATTGGTGTTTTTTGACAAAGGGCAATTTAATTTGTTAAACTTTTTATTATTATTATTATTATTTATATCTATACTATTATTAAGATAAGAGACTTTGTTAGTCAAAATGTATATGAAATTACATATGGATCCTTACATCATATATTAATTTGAAATTATATTTAATAGCTAAGGGATAAGTAGGTAAATAACAAAATCAAAATTTTTTCAAAAACAATCATTTACTTATGTGCAGATAACTTCTCACTTACCCACTATGTGCATTTCATCTAAGCTAAAACTTTCCACTAATTGTAATAACTCCTCACTTATTTTGAAAAAAACTTTTCCATATCTATTTAATTAATAATTATTCACACCCATCGGGTGTGTTTTGTTCTAGTTATTATTAAGAGAAGGGGGTTTGTTAGCCAAAGTAGACGTGAACATACTCAAATACCCTCACACCATAAGTTATATTAAATTAATATTTAATAAATTAGGGATATAAATGTAATTAACAAAATAATAGAAAAGTAAAAACAAAAAACAAAAAACAAAAAATTTCTTCTGCAGATAACTACCCCTACCCACTATCTACATTACCCTTACTTCCCACACCCACTATGTGGAGATATCTAACACTACTTACAAATATTATTTTTTTAGTGAAAAAAATTCTTGCACATGCAGAGCATGTAATTGCAAACTAGTTTAGTTTGTTATAACAGCGTAAAAAATTATAATAAAAAGATTAATGAAATTATACTAAAAGTTAAACTTTTATAATAAGAAAAATAAATACTCATTTTAATTTTAATGGTGGAGATAGACTTTTTGGATAAAAGAAAATCTTATTTTGATTAAAATAAGTAAGCATTTTAATTTTAATAAGTAATCGATAGATTTGACACTATCCATGTATTTACTAATGTCAAATCTATCAATTTAAAAAAAAAAATTATCACACAAAATTTTTATATGAACATATTAGTTTTATGTGGCTTTTAGCATTTAGAATTGACCTAGAAGATCAAGACACAAACGACAATGAAAATATCTGAAATTTTGACCACAACTATTTATTATTATCATGATAACATCCGACGGTTGATTTTCATAAAGTTTATTTCCTCCACATTGTTGCTTATAGAAGGTATACTTTTCGATACAACTAATAAACAAGTTGCACTACATTAGTAGACATATATAAGGATTTTGTGCAGTCCAAATAATCAAAATTAGAAATTGATAAATTTGACATTATCCATCTATTTATAGCGTGTTAATAGGTATTATGTAAAAAAATTAACCCAATCCGCCGTCATTTCGATATCAAATAAAGGGGTCAACCTTATATACGCATATATTTCCCTAAGGGGAGCTAACCCGCGAGGAGATAAACTTTTTAAATTTTGTACATTATTTGATATACCTCATACCCATGAGAGTATAAGAGCTGACAGATCGAAAAAATAAGTTGCGAATGAGCAGTTATGAGCATATTAGTTTTATGTGGTATTTAGGGTTTAGGGTTGACCTAGTAGATCGAGACCTAAACGACGACGAGAATAGCTGAAATTTTGACCATAACTATTTATTCTAATCAAGACAACATCCAACGGTCGATTTTGATAAAATCTATTTTCTCCACGTTGTTGCTCATAGAAGGTATATTTTTTGATACTTTCAGGTCACTAATATTGTCAAAAGGAGAACAATAACCAACAAATTTAAACTAATACATGCAGTTTATTATACATTTATAACCCTATATTTATAAATTATATTCTTTGTTGTGGAACTCCATTGAGACATAAGAAGTTGAAAAAATCGACCGTTGGATGAGATGATTGGAATATTTTTTGCTCATAGTTAAAATATTATCTACTTTCAACTTAATTTCAACACCAATCTACTTGGTCAACCACCACCTCGATGTTAGTAACACCAAAATATAATTTGCTAATCTATCAAAAATTTTATGGGGGATCTTTTCATGACCACTTCTCATATGATCTACCTTTATTATAAAAACTCGAGATGTAAAATTAATGCAGTTAACTCCAAACACTAAACTGAAAAATAAGAGAAATAATTATAAACATATCAATGTCGACTTGAAAATTTAATAATGTTACATTTTTTTTTTCAATTAATTTTCATCTCACTAATGTTGTCACTTTAGAAACAATAACCACCAAATTTGAGATGAGAAATACGGTTTATTAAAAATATTAACAAAATCTTACTAAACTAACTAAAGTAACAAACAAAATAAATGAAAACCAAAATTAGCATAAGCCCAAGCCCCCAAAGCTAACGCCCAGGCTGTACCAATATGCGTTCTTTTTTTTTTTTTTTTTTTTTTGTGATTAAGAGGCATGAGGTCTGCAAGGAACGCACTACCAGCAGCACGAATTCTCCCACCGGCGTCCTCAACCCAACCCCCACCTTCAAATCTTCCATCGATTGCGCCGATCTCTACCTTGCCCCCATCTATCAGCCCTCAATCCCCTCATGCCGGATCTCAACCCAATCAGCCTGCCTGTCCAAGTCTCCCACCGATGAATTGCCCGGAGAATATCACCTCCAAGATGGCGTCCTAGAAACAGAAGAGCTGAAGGTGAGAAAAAGTTTTCAACAATTTAGAGAGAATGGGTTGTGGTCATGGACTGATGGGTGACAAGCACGGTGATAAACACTCCCAACTTAATCCAAGTTTTCCCTCTGTTATCATGGACTGACTGGGTAATCAATTCACTCATGTTGCTCTGGGTAAAACCCAACTCACCCCATGATTAAAACTCAATTGAGAATAAAACAACCGGGAACAGGCTAAGCCTTTCCCTTGTGAATCTCGTCTTAATAAAGAGGCACGTGAAAGTCATGTGGGTGGACCCAAAAAAGCCGAGCATTGCTTGCTCGGAGCATGGAAGACGTTCTCAATTATTCCCCATCAAATGCCTAATGAGGCGTAGTACCTTTGGAGGTTTAAATGGATATATAATCACCGGGAAACGTAATGTCAAGGAAGTATATCCCACCTTGGTATGGTGTTCCTAGGAACAAGAACATACAAATGTGTCAATGTTGCGAAGTCATACCTAGTATACATAAGATTATCAACATAACTATGAGCATTGAACAGAATAAACATAAAGCAAAGAGCCATCTGGATACACAATTAGCAGTAAATATTTCATTCAACTCCATTTTAGCATGAACCAAATGAGTGATGCAATACTATCCCAAAACCATAAAAGAGCATAAATTGCATCATCAACTAGAAATACAAGAAAAATAAAGCCTTGCCACCTGCTAATGGGTTCGCAGACATTCAAGTTTCACTACAAAGAAAGATTACAGAGTTGGTTCTAAACTAAACCTATGGTCTGCAGATTTGACTTTCTAAAGACCTCACATACAGAAAATAAAGACAACCAAAGAGAAATCTAAATTCATAACCGATCAAAGCACCCATGACCACCAACCCCTAGAGCAAATAGCTAGCTAAGTAGTCAGTAGCTAGCTTCCTCTGTTTTTTTTTTGTTTTTTCCTTTTCTTCTTTAATTAACTCATGAAGCACCCCAATGACCTACCCAAAGGCAAAGAATCAAATACCTGCACTTGGGATTCTCTCTATTTTGATTATGAGATGTATTTGAATCAATTTTAGTCTCGTATTACAAATTTAAGAGTTATAAATCTGTAAATTGACTCTGCATACATAAAAAAAGCGTTAATCGTAACTATATATTAATATATGTACTGTTGTAGGAGAATAGAATAGTGTGTTATCATTGATAATAGGAGCCCTTTAAATAGGGAGTTACAAGGTACCCAAAAGGTAATAGAATCCGATTACAATTGAATACCTAAAACACATTCCTATTACGACTCTAAACCCTAGTTTGTAGAGGCACACATTATGTCGATATCCTTCAACACTCCCCCTTGTGCCGCTCAAACTGGGTGATGACGCTTTGATTGTTGCCTCGTTAAAAACCTTGCCAGGTAACAAAAACCCTGTGGGACAAAAATAACCCTGGTCAAAGGACAAAAAGAGCACAACACGTCCTTCACTCTTCGAGATCGAACATGTAGACATCATGCCTCCCCCTGATGTCAATATCTCCCCCTGATTGCTACAATCATGGGAGTTCGGATAACTTTCTCAATCCGATGCTCTTCACATGTTTCTCGAAAGTGGATTTTGGTAACGACTTAGTAAATAAGTCCGCTACATTATCCTCTGATCGGATTTGGTTCATTTCAATATTTAGAAATGCTTGTTGTCATTTCGATGGAGGGGAGGAGGAGCACGGAAGGTGGCATTTTGCCTTGTGGGGTCCGATCCCACACTTCCATCATCTCTTTTCTCTGTAGGGATAGAACAAGCCCATATCAATCGTACCTCTCAAATATCGAAAGATTGTCTTTATACCAATCTAATGGCGTTGCGTTGGCGCGGGGCTATATCTAGCCAACAAGTTCATAATAATTGAGGTGTCCGGTCTTGTATTGTGCTAAGTACAATAATGCGCCTATTGTACATAAGTAAGCACTTCTGCTATTAACACGTCTTCGTCATCATCCCTGGGACGAAACGGATCCCTTTTAGGGCCAAGACTACGGACGACCATGGTGCATCTTTGACTTTATCAAAAATGTCTATTGACACGGTATACAAGTTCTGAATCTAGACAAAACCGTGTTCTCCCAAGGTCCTTCCTCTCAAACTCGGATTTCAGGTGTTCAGCGGTTTCCCTTAACTCTCAAGGGTTCCAATTATGTTTATCAACATAAACCGTGACAATTGCAAATCCGGAACTTGTCATGGAAACGCGTGGGCATAGTTCATCATATCCCTTCCCAATCAAGTAGTCATTTTAGTGAGCATTTCAATCTCGTTGCAAATGCGCTCCGTGGTCTAGAGCCACTTGACTTGGGTAAATAAAGTCCACAAGAACCTTCATTATATTCTGTATCTAGATCCCCATAGAGATACGTAGTGACCACATTCGTAAGCTGCATGTTCAGTTATTTGGAAACTACCAAACTGACAAGGTAGTGGAGTGCAATGACATCCATTACGAGAGAATATGTCTTCTCGTAGTCGATTCCAGGGCGTTGTGAGAAACCTTGCGCCATAAGGTGAGATTACCATCTCTTTTTCTCATCACGCTATCTAACGAAGACCTGTTAATGTCAATAGGTTTTATGTTAGGAGGTGTTGGCATCTCAGGCACGAAATCTTCCTCTTCGTTAGTGAATCCAATTCAACCTGGATCGCATCTTTCCATTTAGGCCAAGTTTCTCTACGTTGGCATTCTTCAACGGAGTAAGGTTCGATGTCATTGGTCTCAATAATTCCACGTCCTCATGTACACTAGTGTAGTTCGTAGAGATCTCTATATTCTTAGGAATTGGTTCTAACATTGAGGCGTCCCCCAACGATGTCTCTTGGACATAACCACAATCCAAAATATTCTCATGAGACGGATTATGAGTATCAATGATCAATGGATCAAGTTGTGCCAAACTCGCTCTCTTCTTAGGCGAGAATCCATCGAACCTATGGGTCTCCTACTCTCTCTAGCGGAACCCATGGCCTATGACGCCATTATGCCACCTTTGTGGCGTCACCATACTACCATCCATGGTAGTGGTGCAGTACCCATCTTCTCTGGGTGGCACCATGTCCTCTTGTGGGGACATCAATCCTTGCAGGCATGTTTGCAGCAGGTATATGTGATCTCGTCACTTTTAGGGGATCAAGATGAGACATAGTGGGGACAGACCACGACAATTCCTGTCGTTCCTGTTGAACATTGACGTTCTAATCTCCCCCTAACGACGGGAAGACTGTCTCATCAAAGTGACAATTCGCAAATCCAGCGAAATAGAGATCGCCTGTCAAGGGTTCTACATAGCGGACTTATAGTTGGAGACTCATGTCCAACAAATATATATATGCATTCGTTGCAATGACTCATGTTGATGCGTTGTGGCGACGCAATTGGCACATGAACCGCACACTCAAATATGCATAAATACGAGATATTAAACTCGAACCCAGTCACTAGCTGTAACGCAAATAAAAGTTGAGTGGCGGCTATGAGTCGTAGACGAATTAGCATAGCTGCATGCGTTATTGCATAACCCAAGCGGAAATATTGGTGCGCATTACCAATGTCGGGCTACCATTGTAGTCGTTTAATGGTGGCTTTTCCGCGAGACCAATTGGGTGTGTACATGGGAATATGATACTTGATATCAATACCCAATGATATGCAATAGTCATCGAAAACTGTCGATGTAAACTCTCTAGCATTATCAAGTCAAATTGACTGAATGGGATGATCTGGGTAGTGAGCCCGTAGCCATATGTTATGTGCTAGGAGTGTAGTATAAGCAGCATTACGAGTGGATAATGGCACAACACGTGACCAGCGTGTTTGCGTATCAACCAACACCATAAAACATCTATATGGTCCGCAAGTTGGTTGATCAAATCCATAGAATTCCCTTAGATTCTTTGTGAGAATGGAATTATTTCCTCAATCTCCTTTGCATAGGATGGTCTCAATCCTAAATAACAGGCTTTACAGAACGAAACATGGGCTTTATAATCAACCAATAAAGGTTTTGGTGAAGCCATAGTGTCACAATAGACTTGAGAAGTAGATAGAGGAGTTTATGGCGTCAATGCCATGTATTTGCCGCAGGGGGTAGGCGGCACTGGCCATGTATGGCCTGTCTTTGCACAATCATGGCGCCATGAGGCGCATGTACAGCTCCTCGAACCAATTCTTGGTTCTTACTTTTCTTCGTTCTGAAAATGGATGTCCGTGTAAAGTCTTTAATACACGGATCATCATGTCAAAGCCTATATGTGTCAAAATCCCATAAGTCGTCTCTCATGACATAGTTGGATTCAATAACTCAAATAGTGGTTGCATACAACCCACTAGAGCGACACATAAGTTTCTCTAATACTCGTTTATGTCCGTAGTCATTAGAGGTGATGCAAAGGAACTTGTCCATTCTCATAATGTGTTTCCACATGAAAACCATTGGCTCTATAAAGTTCGAATTAAGGTATGTCCAAGACATTAAGTAAAAGAATTGACACTTTATTAATAGCCAATGATTACATCAAAGTTTCCAAAGTCTAATCCAAAATAAAATCAAAGTAAGACACATTGTAGTCACTCTATCCGTTTGGTAACTCCAATCAAATATGACCAGGAAAGTAGAGAGAGATGTTGGTGGAGCGAGGCTCTCTTAAGTACCAAGAATCTCAATGACTTTCCTAGACATCACATTTTATTGGGTCTGCCACATAAGAAAGAGTTAATACAATTGTCATTTATTGACTAAGGCAAATTGCCATTACAAAAGTTCTTGGAAAAATAAAAAGGACTAATCTAATCAAAGTCTGTTGCATCCATGTGCACTTCATCTTCAGCTTTGAAGTCCTCTATGGTGAGATTGACATCTCCACCATCTTCTTCTTCTTCTGCAAGGTACACTTCTTGCTCTCTCAGGTCCCTATATGCCCTGTAGCTTGCAGCTAGTTCCTCACTTGCCTTGCATTGCTTGAACCAATGCTCAATTGATCCACATCGATGACACTCATCATTGCGGTTGCCTCCCTTTAATTGAGGTGCACGTCGTGCACGTTGCGGGCGTTCCCTAGGAGGGTTGGTGCCACCACCACGACCCATTGAGCCATCATTACGGCTAGGGATACCACGACCCCCTCTCCCACGTGTGGCATTACCACCACGTGTATCCGCACCAAACTTGCGGTTTCCTTCCTGGTTAGGGCGGTTATATGGGCCCATACGTCCCTCTTGTCCCCCATTCTTAGGGTACCGCTCCTTGCGCCCTCCTTTGGGTGCATTATAATTCGCCTCATGAACGCTCTTAGTTCCAATGGGCCTTGAATTATAATTCCTCACGAGTATGTTATCATGTTTCTCAGCTACAGATATAATATTAATAAGCTGATGGAACCTCGTGATCCGTCCAGCATTGACTTCAGTACGGTATTGCTTTGATACCACAATGGCTGAAACGGGGAAGGTGGAGAGAGTTTTCTCAATTAGCTCTTGCTCTGTGACAGGTTGTCCACAAAACCTCAACATGGACTGTATGCGAAGAGCTTCTGAATTATATTCAGCAACAGACTTGAAGTCAGCAAAGCGCAGATTGTTCCATTGAACCTTCAAGTCAGGGAGGAGGGAATCTTGGACATTGCCAAAGCGCTCTTCTAGCGCTACCCATAGCTCTCTTGCATCCTTGATCGACATATACTCCAATCTGAGTGCCTTGTCCATATGGCGTCGCATCAAGATAACTGCTTGAGCATGCTTTGTAGATGTTCGGTTGAACAAAAGATCCGGGTTAGGTGCCTGGATTATGGGTAATATTCCCTTGGAAGTGAGATGATTCTCAACATCGGTTACCCAACTGTGGTAATCCGAGCCTGTTGAGTCAAGCATGGGAAAGTCGAGTCTAGGTTCATTCGACATTCTGAAAATAAGAAGAGAAAATATATTAGTTTCGGAGCTAAACTTCCACGAAAACTAAAATAATAAGATTTCCGAGCTATGCTACCAAGAAATCATTTTCCAAGAATCTCTTTTGGATTAGACCAACAATGATGTTTAATATGGTCACAATTTGATGCTTACGAACGCTCTTAGTCCAAGCATTGTGAACGCTCTTAGTTCACACGAACACTCTTAGTTCGTTTAATTATGAACATTCTTAGTTCATACGAACACTCTTAGTTCGTTAAGCGTGAATCCCCACAATTCCGCTTCGTTAAGTACTCAAAATCATTTGGCAACATATATTCCAATATTATACAGAAAATAAAAGGAATTTAAATACAAGAAAGCAGGAACTTTAATCGTAAAAACTTACTTGATAATTTGAAGTTTTGCTTCACAATTCTTTATACACGCGCGTGTTGATGCAGGCGTGTAGCTAAATTAGAATTGCTGTAATTTGGTTGGAAATTGGCAGTTGGTGGCTGCCCTTCTCCCTTCCCCCTTTTTTTTTTTTCTTCTTCTTCCCTTTTTTTTTTTTTTTTTTTTTTCGGGCCCAGCCCTTCTCTTCTCTTTTTTTTCTTCTTCTTTTTTTTTCTTTCCGGGCCCAGCCCTTCTCTTCCTTTTTTTTTTTTTTTTTTCTTCTCCTTTTTTTTTTCGGGGCCGGGTCCCTCTCCTTTTTTTTTCTTCTTCTTCTTCGGTCTTCTTCTTCTTCATTCCTCTGTTCTTCTTGTTCTTCTTTCTTCTGGTCTGCAGGTGGCGGTGGGCAGAAAAGCTGCAGGTGGAGGGGGCGCTGCGGCGGCGGTGGCGTCCGGGCTGGGCTGGTATGCAGGCGTACTGGTACGGTACGCAGGCGGGTTGCAGGGACGCAGGGAGCGGCAGGAGGGCTGCAGGGAGGCTGCTGCTGCTGCTGCTTGGTGGCCTGGGCTGCTGCTGCTGCTGCACGGTGGCCTGGGCTGCTGCTGCTGCAGTTCGGTGGCCGGTGAGGCTGAGGTTCGGCCTCTCCCTCCTTTTTTTTTTTTTGTTTTTGGGTTGGCGGCAGAGAGAAAAGTTTTTTTTTTTTTTCTGAAGCTAGGGTTAGAACTCGTGCTGATAACGTGTTGTAGGAGAATAGAATAGTGTGTTATCATTGATAATAGGAGCCCTTTAAATAGGGAGTTACAAGGTACCCAAAAGGTAATAGAATCCGATTACAATTGAATACCTAAAACACATTCCTATTACAACTCTAAACCCTAGTTTGTAGAGGCACACATTATGTCGATATCCTTCAACATGTACTTGGAATTCACTATTTTATTTTTTTCGTTTTTAAATTAATTTTAATTGTGTATTACAAATTTTATAATTATGAATTTTTTTTTTCTTATACTCAGACATGCACCTTTAAATTCATAATATATGATAACACAATTAATACACTATATTATATCAACACACAAAATTTAAGCATCACAGTCCAATACATTCTTTACAATTAATTAGATTTCATCAGTGTGGTCCGCTAATTAATTAGCAAGCCAAATGAAGCAGAGTGCCAAAGCAAACTTGAAGAAAAACATGCATGACACTTGCTAGGTGAGTTGGTGTCTATAGCCAATAAATAGCCATGTAAATCAATCTAAACCGTACCACTTCCGTAGCCAATTGCTCTGATCACTTCCAAGAGACTAGTATAAGCTTTTTTTCATCCCCAATTCTCAAATTGTAGAAATGGCATCATCTATAAGCCAAACCATCACAGACCCTTCAGATCTCACTGATTTTGTCATAAACAAAGGCAATGGAGTAAAGGGTCTTTCCCAAATGGGACTCAAAAGCCTCCCAAAGCAATATATCCAACCCCTTGAAGAAAGAATAAGTATGAATATGACAAAAATGCCTTTGTCACAAGTTTTTTGAGATGCCGGCTGAGGAGAAGTGTAAGTTCTCGAAAGAGCATTCGTCTTCAAACAATGTCCGGTTTGGGACAAGCTTTAGTCCTGAAGCAGAGAAGGCACTGGAGTGGAAAGACTGGCTTAGTCTCTTCTATGTTTCTGAGGATGAGGCCTCTGCACACTGGCCTCCAGTTTGCAAGTAAGCAGTGAAATCTACACTATATATCTTACTATCTCAGTTTTTTATGATGCCGATGATGCCATTGAATCTCCTTTAGCTTATTGCAGTTTTATCGATAGTATGGACACAGTGGGCCTGGTATATGAATATATTTGGCTTATTTCTAAACACCTCAAAGTTTTTAGGGTCTAAGCTGGTTTGTCAGAATGTTTGTGGTATCGGAACATAGAATGTAGACAGGTTTTTCTTCTGGCAATCAAGCGTTGAACATAATGTAAGTGATAATTGCCGACATGGTATCAGTTTTTAGGTTCCAAATAGTTCTTGGCTCGATTTTCCGGTTTTCCCACTTATTTGTACATTCATTTATGGCTAAGATAAGGACGTCGTACGGTCGTACCTATATGTTTTCTCATTGATCAATTACTGCACAGTTTAATTAACCATGAAGCCTAGCTATAGCTAGGAGTATCTAGTCATTATGTTGTTATTAATTACATATGCTTGAATTTTTTTTTTTTTCCAGGGCTGAAGTGCTCGAATACATGATGAAGAGGACAGATATACTCATAAAACGACTCCTAGAGATACTGATGAAAAGGTTAAACGTGACAGAAATAGACACAACCAAAGAACCACTTCTAATGGGATCCAAGCGAATTAACCTCAACTACTACCCCGTTTGCCCAAACCCTGAGCTGACAGTTGGAGTTGGGCGTCACTCTGATGTCTCCACACTCACAATCCTCCTTCAAGACTACGTCGGAGGGCTTTACGTCCGAGCTGAGACTACTGATGAAGATAGCTGGGTGCATGTTCCTCCATTGGAAGGGTCATTAGTGATCAACGTTGGTGATGCACTGCAAATAATGAGCAATGGAAAATACAAGAGCGTCGAGCATCGAGTGGTTGCTAATGGAAGTAAGACTAGAATTTCGGTTCCCATATTTGTGAATCCGAGGCCATCGGACGTGATAGGGCCTCTGCATGAAGTGCTTGAGAGTAGTGGGGAGAAACCATTGTATAAGCAAGTTCTGTATTCTGACTATGTCAAGCATTTCTTCCGGAAGGCTCATGATGGGAAGATTACAGTTGACTTCGCCAAAATCTGAAGGTAATTTCACTACTATATCGGTACGTACCTTGGGAATGTTCCAAGGCTCTTTTGTTTTAAATAAAGAAATTTAGTCCTCACGGTTTTAAAAATAAAATTATTTGTCCAATACTATTCTGTCTAGTGACAATAAGTCTTTCATTTGTAAGTGAAATGTCGTGAATTCAATTCACGGAAGACTACTTGTTATATGAGTTATTGATGTAATAAAAACAAAAAATTATATACGATGTAAGAGATGCGATAAACAATGTGATTATCGATAAATATTTTGTAATGACTCAATAATATCTCATTCAATAGTGCTAAGTGCTAAACATAAATTCATCAAAGTCCGACAAAAAAAAAATGAATCATAATATATAAGCTTACACTACAAAAGTGGAGATTATAGTGTAATAAGAAGATATGATTATATTTATGGTGAGCAGAACTAGCTAGTTACAATATTTACAGCATATATGATTTGAGCAGTTGTACACGGTGATTAAACCGAGCCCTAGTGCACGGTGGGTGATTCATAAAATATGGCCAGGGCATGCCCATTCTCATTACCTAAGAGAAGGCAGAATTTTCGACCTCTGAGATGGACAAAAATAGAGTTGGAACCACTAAGATGATAGCACTAATTAGCCTCACAGTCTCACCGGGTGGCAAGGAGCAAAGATTTACTTCTTCTACTTCACATTCCCGCGCGACGTTGTGGAAATCAGATGGACTCCTATAACATCTGGCTGAAAATTATTGAAAAGCAGGTGATCGACAGCCATACACGTACGTACCCTCCACAACTAATGTCGACCCATGAAAATTATTGCAAGGGATGCCCGCCATATCACCTCGTTGTTGTTATTGTGTTATTGTTACTTGTCTCCAAGATCTGTTGCTGCCAAATTCTGTGGTGTCGAAGTAGAACAATGCGGGAGTACTGTACTTGCATGCGGGAGAGCAAGATCTCGGCACTATCTTGGTTCCCACAATTGCGTGGCAGAAATCAGAAGCAAAACCACGCATTAGTGGAAAATTAGTAAATGTGGTAAGATGGAGGATCCGGAAGAGCTGACCCATATATACCCCCTATTTCTGGTCACAAATACCTCGAAAAGCAGCCTTGGATTATTCTTGGAATGGAAGTAACCAGAGAGAGCATATGGGATTTTGCCTCCCAGCTCCACCACCAAGCGATTAGCAGGCTTCTCTTGATTGAGCTCGACACTACAGCCGGGCATCGATGGAAGATTGCCCAAATTAATTACAACCAATTTGGACTGGATATGGATCTTCATATATGGGTAGTCATATCGGTCAATTTTACGGCTTCTACAACATATGTTGTGCGACATTTTGCTCTATACTCGGTAACATAAGTTAAGTAACTTATCCCTATTCTTGAGTCACAATAGGAAACAGATGGCTAGTTGAAATCGTCCCTAGTTGATAATTTGCTATTTATTTAGAGGTGTGGAATTCACACTCTCAAGTTTACAATCCACACACTATATGTTTTTTTTTTTTTCTAATAACTTAAATTTTGTCTTTTATAAAAATTTCGACCAAAAACTAAAGAAATGTGAGTTTCATTCTCCTTTATTTACTGCTTTCGACAATGATACTGCATGACACATACCTTGTATAATAACATCAATTCTCATCCCATCTGCAAATTCCTATTTATCATCCGCACAAAAGGGAGTGAACACTGTTGGCTGACATAGTACAGTAACTACATTCTACTCCGAACAGAAAGTTCATGCTTCATTTGGTCCCTCAAAACTCTTCTTAATAACTTATTAGAAGCTGTTCGAGGAAACTCTGCAACAATCTTGACCAAGCTCACCTGTTCATCCATTACAACCGTTGGAGTAATCACATCAGCAACTAAAAATGACACAAAACTTTGTTTTAGAGTAATGTGAACCGCCAATTAATAGCTTTGTTTGGGCAGTTCTTTTTTTTTTTTTTTTCTCAAAACGGAAAAAACTTGAAGTTAGTGCTATAAATTGTGAGCGTTGAGCTCATTTCCCATGCTAAATAGGAAATATTAGAGGTATTGATACCTTGAACAAAGGATTAAGGTTGCTATGAATGGCTCTTGAGAATTTCGTCTTTAGCTCGTCTGCTTTGGTCTCAAATCCCTTCTTTAATACCACGTATATAACCAACTGTTCCGGACCCCCATTCACTGGTGCAACACTAACTGCAGCTGTCTCCAAGATACTTTCATCAGACTGGTCACATACACGCTCAATTTCAATAGAACTTGTCTGCAAATCAAGAAGAATTCAAAAATTTAGTGTTTCTATAGTAAGTCTAAGCATATCAGTTGACAGAACAAGCAGCCAATGACCATTCCTGTGAGTATATAAGATAGATAAACTTAAGAATGGTCAGAATCACTGATTCTAGAAAGTGGACCTTTGGAACATCTTACCTTGATGCCACCAAGGTTCATGGTGTCATCAGCCCTGCCTTGAACAATGAAATAGCCCCCAACTGTTCTTTTGATTATGTCTCCATGTCTCCTGAGTTGCTGTCGATACATATACCAAAGTATAGAATGATTACAATTTTTGTGAAGGATTAATTACATTGCCAAAAAAAATTGTACTCAAGATCGATTGCTAAACTTTTAACTTATGTGGATGAGTCTCAAATAATTTCAAGGAAAGCCAACTCTTAAGACTGACAGAAACCAGGAAGTCGAAAGATGAAGTATGTCTAACACTTTGTGTGACTCAGACAGGTACTGTTAGTGATTTGAAAAACTAATTGTTAAAGAACATCAATCTCCTCCTTCAGTCACTCCCAGAATCTCCTCCATTGAATAAGTTTGTCTACAGCTAGTTTACCGTTTTCCTAGGATTATGCTTCAGTTTTGATACTGTTGTTAATGTAATATTGTTGATTCATGTAACTGTCAATACTCACATCTATATAATGCATAGAATGTAATAGCTTAAAGTAATCAAGGGAAATCAATTTCTACACTAATACAGGACCAGAGACAGTTCTAAGCATACCATTCCATTGTACATTGGCATTCCCTTGAAGTAGACTTCTTCATGGTCAGCATTTAGCAATCTATCAGTTGCTCCCATGTACAGAGGGAATAAACCCACTTCCCCAACACAAGCTTCATCATCTGGCTGTCAGGTTGTTCAAAGAAATCAGAGACCTTGACATACAATGTAGTACAATATTATCAATGAGTTGGCTTGATATTATCCTCCACCTATTAGTCTGTTACCATCACCAATTGTTTCGACAATAATGCCTAGGTACTGGCATGATGTAATAGAGTGGCAGGTAGGTGATTAGAACAGTTAATGAAACTGAACCCCAATTAGAAACTAGCTAGAGAAACCGCTTACGTAAGAAACTCCACTTTCATCAAGGATAACAAAGCCTGTTGTCATCGACTTTGTGCTAAAGGTCCCAAAAGCTTGTGGCTGCAGTGGACTTGCCATTATGTAGGATGAAGCAAGTTCTGTGCCTCCACAGCATTCAAGGATGGGCTTGTAATAAGCACGGGAAGAGAGCCAAAGGTCGTCATCGACGTTAGATGCTTCACCAGTCGAAGCGAATGATCTGCACAAATCCAGGTTTAGTTCCTTTTCTTTGGAATCATGCAAATAATTATGTTTCTTTGAAGATATAGAAGATTACTTTATCTTTGTCCAATCTAGGCCTTTCATACACTCTGTACTCTTCCAAGCTTTTACTAAGCTGGGAACTGTACCCAAAATAGTGACTCCTGCATCCTGAACAGATATAACACAAGAAAATAAGCTAGGAACTGTATGAAGCTGGCAAATACTAATTAATGATTCTTATACAAAAAAAAAAAAAGTAGGATGTTAGTTCTCCTGAGCTGCTGCACTTCTTGTCTGTATTGCATCATTTGCATGCGCCTTTCAGGTATTTTATTTTGTAATTGAATTAATTTCTCAGCACCAAAAGAAGTGACACTTTTGCTAAATGAGGCTCCGAGAGAAGTACAGAGGTATCACCTGAACAAACTTTCCGAAGCCACGACCTAGAGGAGATCCATGATAGAGAGCAAGAGTTGCACCACTTAGAAAGCATGAGTAGATTAAAACTGGACCCATAACCCATCCTAAATTTGTGGGCCAGCAGAAGACATCTCCAACTTGAGTATCAATGTGAGCCCATGAATCAGCTGCACATCGAATTGGCGAAAGTTGTGTCCATGGGATAGCTTTTGGATCTCCTGTCAAATGATGCAAGATAAGCTGAAGAATGAGACAACAATGAATTTCAAAGTAGAGATAACAACAAATGTTTGGCTGAAAGTGATTTCTGCACCTGTAGTTCCTGATGAAAAGAGAATATTTGTCATGGAGTCTATTGGCTGATAGACTGGAGCGTAGTTATTCTTTCTGCCAAGAAAAATGTACCATTACACTGATTAGAAAATTGGTTCAAAAGCACAACCATTAAAAGAATGTATAAAATTTTCCAGATTCACCAACGATCGTAAAAAAAATATAAAACTGTCTGGTTGAAAGACAAAGTGTTAACTGGCCCAACCTAATATCTTGCTGCACTAATTTACCTCGGCAGATGATTGACACTAGACAGAAAGTCATTCCAGGATATATCCTGTTCTCGTAATTGAATGCCTACACTGTTCCCAATTGCTGGAAGCACAATAGCTTTACATGGAGCAGCATCCACAACCCGACTGCAAGGAAAGAAAAAGTATTAATTAACCATAACAATGCTATAATTCCCAAATGTGACATTAAGTTAGTATGCTTGCAAATGTAGTATGCTCTACCTGTACAGAGGAAATTTACGACCTCCTCGTATTATGAAATCCTGGATACAAAGTGCAAGCAGAAATCATTTCAGAGACTACTAAGTTAATGGCCTTATAAACAGACTGAAAAGTTTTAATGTTAAAGCTCCACATATTAGGAAAAGTCCACCTGGGTAAAGATTCCCTTTGCTTTAGACACACGCAGACGAGTTGCAATTTCGTTAGCAGCGAAACTGTCAGCTATTGATACAACTACATATCCTGCTAGTATGATTGCCAAATATATGATAACTGCACTGACTGTCATTGGCATGTCAATTGCGATGGCATCACCCTTTGAAAAGGTTGCCTCCTGGTCTAGTGCATTAGCCACCAACCTGTGAATTTTTGTGTAGACAACATGAACACAAGAGAATGGTTTGAGGAAACTGTATGAAGAGAGATAACATCTTGATCTATTCAAAAAAGGGTAGAAGAACAAGCAGAATGAATGAATAGTTTGGACAAGTCACAAAAGAAAAAAATTGTAATCAAGGACATTCATATTCCAGGTGATCAATCAAATGGGATTAAGAGTAAGGACGTTTGGGTGAAAAAAAAAGAAGAAGAAAAAAGTCACAATCATTGCTTAAATGTAATGAATCTCAAGGACTTAGGAAGTTAAATAAGAGCATACATTACTTGTTCCCGAAGTTCTTTTAGTGTCATACAATTTACAGCAGAATCATCACAGCCTTCCTCTCTCCATATAACAGCCACACTGTCATCCTCTCTCCTTGGTTGTCTGATGGGTAGCAAACAACATTCAGCAATATTCAGAACTGAATCTTGAAGCCAAACTCCCCCATGCTTCGATTTTTCAGTCCTATCTAGAATACACTTAGGGGCCTCTCGAAATGAAATTGAGAGCTCTTTTAGAATAATTGACCAGTAAGCCTAATAATCAGTTGCAAGTCATGAGTTAACTAAGAAATCAGTTCCTCTAATTATAAACAATATTTGCATATGATTGAGTACTTACCTCGGGATTCTCAACAGAAAATTTCTGGAAAAGGTTAAAACTTGTTATAGGATCCTTATATGATGTTCCTAAAAGCTGTGAACCATGCATTTCCATCACTCGGCCCAAGTTTGTGTGTCTAGACTCATATCTGATAATACAGAGCAACATGTTCAGTTAGGAATAGAAGTAAAATCACAGAGCAGAATCAAGAAGCATAAGACAGCCAATGCAATTTCAAATTAAAGCCTCACTCAACGATAGTTGTGGTGACAATCCTACATACTTTCTACTTTCTAAAATTCATAAAAGAGGCGTCAAATGTTTGAAATGATCAAAACTGAAGGCTTAAACTTGATTAATTCAAAGATGGATCTCACGATCTCAAACCTTTTTGATATTGTAAGTTATATATAACTGAAATAAAATCAAATACGCCATAAAGGGTAGTGACTTTATTAATCAAGAAAACAGTGCAGCATTAACAAACCTCACTTGTCAAAATTGCAATTCTCAATGTAGTACCAATCCAACTGTACTTTCAACTCTACTAAAATTCATAAAAGAAGCATCAAAGGCTTGAAATGATCAAAATTGATGGATCTCAGTATCTCAATCCTTTTTTTTTTATATTAGAAGCTATATATAACTTGGACTAAAATCAAATATACAATTAGGGACTCGAATGACCAAGACAACAATGCAGCAATTAAAACAAAGAAAGCAAATTAGGAAAATTACAGAGAAGGGAACCAGTAGAGAGGAGGGCCTCTGTTGGAGACATCCCAATTGGCATAGACGGAGTAGTAAACCAGTTGGTGCAGCTCATGTGGGTGTGAAGGTTTCAGCAATCTCTGAGCCACTATCTGCCTCCACACCTCTCCTGGATCAAATGACGTGGCGTTGGTTGCAGAGATCGTCTGCTTAAGGACAGCTTCGAAGTCCTTGGCCTCATTGATGGTCAGGCCTGCATGAACAAAGTCAACCAATCCCAATTCACTTACGGTCTTCACCATCTCTATCTCTGTGTTGTGGTTTAAGGTTTTGCATGATCATCACCAACATGTGTTATAAAAAGACTCTCTAGTGTAGTAGGTGAGAGATGTACGGGTAGTTGAGCCGCCACGTGATAACTTCAGTTGGGAGGTTCAGAACAAACCTCTCTTTGCTTAACATGCTTGGTTTCTACATCTGAATACAATAGTCATTCTGTGTTTGGTCGTTGCCATCTTTTAATTTTTGGGGAAACTATGTCATTGTTACCAACTTCTCGTTCTCCAATCATAAAACTAATGTCGAAAATTTTATAATGCTGCAGATCATTTGCTAATATAGGTAAAAGGTGCAACCAAATTGTGTTTCATGTAATGAGTAAGATGTTTGAAAAAGAAAATACAGTTTGAACTTTGAAGAGTTTGGGGACCATATTTTTAGTACCAATAGCTGCAAGCAGTTGTGGGTGACAATAGCAGATAAAGTTGTTAGTCTTATATCAGAGCCGGCTATTCACAATGCCATACCTAATTATTTATTTATTTTGGCAGAGATACCTAATTATTTATTAGAAAGAGAGTTTGAGACTTTTGGTGCCAGAAAATTATTCTAATACGACTAACAGATTCCTTATGTTATGATACATATTCCAAATGAAAACCATATTTTGCAAGCATTTTGCTTTGTGGTTCTTGTCATTCAACCATGACTCTGCAGACCATGAAGCAACCACAACTCCTTTTTTTTTTTTTTCCCCCGGATATAATACACTTTTCCATTATCAACCTCTGGGAAACATGACCTACTTGCAGGGCTGTTGGACTCTGATGCTTGCACTGTGAGCAGATTCTGTGTAAAACTCACTTGGCGAATCTCATTGTCCACTCAGAAGCTAGTTCATCGTGTTTAGCTTTATCTGCCAAGTACAAATGAGCGATGCTAGGGACAAGCGGATTATCTGCTCAAATATAAACATCAGTACAAGAAACACATCATTTGGAGTTAATGTTAAATGAATATGATGTTGGGGAATATATTTTATTTTAAATCAAACTTGATCAACTCAGGAAATGTAAATAAAATGAGCTCCTTTGTTATTTAATGATGTTTAACACAAGTATGAATTGCGTAAAAATACTAACATTTAGTACTAAAAGTAAACTAGTGCTATACCATGAGTAGAAGAGTGGAGAAAGGGAGGAAACATAAGGAAAGGAACACAAGAACAGGCAGAAAAGCAAACTACGAAGAATGCTCAAAAGATAATAGAACTTACAAGGATCAGGTTTTGTGAAAATGGACCGAATTGCTAGTAGCACCTTTGTAATTGTCAGAGCTGGACTCCAACCATCCTTTACGATTTCCAAACTTACATTACCAGAAGAATCGACATTGCAATGAAAGACTCGAGTCCTGAATACGATCTGCAACACTAATGCTTTTAAGAAGAGAATAATAAATTAAAAGAATACTAACTTCAGATAAGTGAATCACACAGATAAACTGCTGACCTCCAGTTGTATTTAATTCATACATATACATTTTATTCTTGAGATCAATGTTTGATACATCGATTTATGAAAAAGGTACCAAGGCTATAGCCTATGGGTCCCACTAATGACCTAAACGAAAAGTTGGATGATCACTTCATTACTTTGTTTTTTGGCATAGTATAAGTTTCAGAATTTATACATAGTATATAACTATATGATGTATCTTTGGATGTAAAGATGAACTATAGATATAAAATTATTCCCCATCAAATGCCTAATGAGGCGTAGTACCTTTGGAGGTTTAAATGGGTAATCACCGGGAAACTGAATGTCAAGGAAGTATATCCCACCTTGGTATGGTGTTCCTAGGAACAAGAACATACAAATGTGTCAATGTTGCCAAGTCATGCCTAGTATACATAAGATTATCAACATAACTATGAGCATTGAACAGAATAAACATAAAGCAAAGAGCCATCTGGATACGCAATTAGCAGTAAATATTTCATTCAACTCCATTTTAGCATGAACCAAATGAGTGATGCAATACTATCCCAAAACCATAAAAGAGCATAAATTGCATCATCAACTAGAAATACAAGAAAAATGAAGCCTTGCCACCTGCTAATGGGTTCGCAGACATTCAAGTTTCACTACAAAGAAAGATTACAGAGCTGGTTCTAAACTAAACCTATGGTCTGCAGATTTGACTTTCTAAAGACCTCACATGCAGAACATAAGGACAACCAAAGAGAAATCTAAATTCATAACCGATCAAAGCACAAACCAAGTCTGATATAGCTGTAGGTTGTGCTCAATTATTTTTCAGGAACATGAAAAGGACTGCATCATCCAATAGCCATAAGCCATCAGATGTTAAACTCCCAACAGTTACTTAGAAATATCAGAATAAGCATAACACTCGAAAAGTCATATAATCTAAGCACACCAACAACCTTCTACTCCTCATCTTATTACAATAACCAATCAATCACCAGCATAGGAAGTTATATAATGAGCAAGTTTGCTACAGGAAGTATATTCAAGGCACAAATCCAAATAGAACATCAAATTATAGACGCAAACCATAATTCTCTAAAAACTTAGCAACCCAAAAGAGTCATCTGCAGACAATCCACAAATTCAAAAAGCCAATCAATTTACCCAATACTACCAAAATTATCAACTGCAAAACCAACTCAACCCAGAAAACAAAGCAAAGCTAAGCTAACAAATTGAGCTTGGAACCATCAAAGAAAGCAGCTTTAGAACCCAAAACTCAGCAAAGAAGTAAAAAACTGGGAAAGAGTGAAAGATGAGATCTTTGAGGGGAAGAACCTGGAGGGCCAATGATGGTGGCAACCCAGTGGTAGAGATTGTCACCCTTGGGCCCAGCAGAGCAATCAGGAGGTGGGTCCATGTTGAGCTCAACCATTTCTCTCTGGATTCTCTTCCCTGAGGAAGACACAGAGGTCGTGGACACCCACGTAGAGGTTGATGCCGACGATGTTGTCATCGACAAAAGATGACGTCTTGTGTTTTCAGAAAGCTTGAACCAACAGCCTAACACCACACCGTTTTAAATGATTTCAGAAAATTAACGTTCCTTAACAAGAAACTGTTAAAAAAAAAATACAAAAAAATTTATCAAAGCCAGGTTTCGATCCTGGGACCTGTGGGTTATGGGCCCACCACGCTTCCGCTGCGCCACTTTGATTTGTTAACTGTTTATTGCACGAAGTATTATAAGTCTCTCATAGAATAAGTTGATTAAAGAGTCTTACAAGCATGTTTATGCTCAACTACATTCGGATGTAAATCCAATTGTGGACGTCATTATTTTTAAGTTGAGCAATTTTGTTTTCAACCGCTGGATTTACATCTAACGGTGAGTGAGCATAGCTTCTCTAGTTAGTTACTGACCAGGTGAACACCCATTATCAAATCTGTATCCAAACCCGATCATTATCGAATAATCAACTGATGGTAAGAATTGAAAGTGTTCTTTGATACAGTAATTTAGAGTTTTAAAGAAGTGAAATGTTACAAAGACGTGTATATAATCCATGTTCTTTTTTATGCATGGATAGTTCGATTTCATAAATAGGTAAAATGTAGGTACACTACAAGCAAGAAATACACTTTTCATTGATAAGGTAGATAATAACTAACTTCTGGTTAAATCTGCCCCAAAAAATGAAGGTCTAGCCGCTACTTCATCAGAATGCCTACAACGAACTAAACAGAACTCTCAGGAATTCTTTTTAAGACAAAAAAAAGGTGAAGGAGAACATGAAGAGGTTCAAAACAAAACCAAACTAGATGAACAATGTATGAACTCCATTTCACCAAGCTTGTGCACTCCATCATTTTTCTTTCTCAAATGGGCTGCTTTAACTACACAACGTGGAAATAATCTGGATCGAACCTCAAGTCAAAACAATAACAATGGAAGAAATGCGGCTGGTATGAGATACTGCAGTTGGGAGACTTTCAGATTTGAACTCCAGCCTCCAACAGGGCTTGAAGGTGCAGTCGCCGAGATTGGTGTAAGTGCCCCAGTTGTACTTGAATTAGAACTGTTTCATAATATTGCAAATTTAGAGCCAAATAATGTATACATTCTAAAGTTCTAATTATGAATATCTATAATATTTAGAGGATAAGTATTCTCACCTTGCAAATTTGCAAGATCCATTACCTGCAATGACAGAAAGAGTATTAGGAAGACAAAAGGAAATAAATGTAAGAAAGCTCATATGCTTAAATGGAGAGTTGAGATAACAGTATAAGGCAACTTGAGTACTTCGAAGTTTGGAGCAAGATGATAACAGATGAAGAGAAAGAAAAGTTTGAATGTACAGTCAGTAAGTGGTTCAACACGTCACATCTAAATATCATCATTATTATGTCAATTAGCAAATCAGAACCATGAAATATTTATCTTATACTATAGCTAATTAAACAACCAAATCCTATAAACTACTTAAAGCTCCATTTTTACCATAACTTGTAGAAATGTGCATTCTGTACACATCATTTGTTTGGAGAACTTGACTTCTGAACCATTATAAGAGCAGTGCATTTAAACAAGGAGAAAATGTTGACAGAACTTACTGGGATCAACAGTAGTTGTCTTAGCTGTGCCATCAAAGTCGCATGTTCCACCGACACTCTGCATTCTTTGATAGTAATCATTATACGCATATGAAGCATGATTTGCAAGTGTATTGGGAAGAAAACACCCATGCCCTTGTTGAATGGGAGTGCAATCAGCTTGGCCTTGCCCACAAGCCCAGTTTAAGCCATCTTGCAACTTATCAGGATCTGCATCAGTTTTTGCCACACAGAACAACCCTGAAGAATTTCCAGTTGGAGTGGAAGTACCCCAAGTTAAAGGATAAACAGTAGACCCATTAGTGAAGAGCACGCCCCAATTTTTCTCTGACACTGGCCCTGGCCTCTTATCTTCATTGAACAACTCATAAATGTAAGTGTTGATAGGAAAAGTTGGCTTGCTTGGTGGACCTGAATCATTCAAAACTCGCCGAATCAAGTTGTTTGTGTATGTCTGAGCATTTTCCACATTCGCATCAGGTTCATTGGATCCACCCAAAGATGGCCAACCACTCTCCGTAACAACAACAGAAATCCCAGTAAAATTGAGGGCCTCTATAGAATAATAGGTAGCATCAACCATAGCATCAAACATGCTGTTATAGTGGGATAAAGTGTTTGGATCAACAATCTGCTTGACAGAAGGAAGTGGTTGAAAAAGAGCATAATCAATTGGGAAAATTCCATCACCCTTGGTGTAACCATAATAAGGATATGCATTTAACATGTAATAGGAATTTGTGTTTTTCAAAAACTGAAGGATTTGGAAAACTGTAGAGTTCCAGGATGGATCAAAGGTAGCAGTGGAGGGGGGGAAAGCCTTAGGGATTACATCCATGGATTGTGGAGTTGAAACTTTGACCTGGAAGTTTAAATTTGTAGCAACCAGGGCTTTGTGAATGTAATTCATAGCAGAAACCAAAACTGGCGAAGCATGAGGAATTTGGGTAAGAACCTCACTGCCAACAGCAATGGCTGTAATGTTGGTGGAAGGTAAGTAAGGTGCGACATTTTTATTAACCCAGGCTGCTGCTACTGATGGAGACTCTCCAATCCCTAGGACCTCCTCATTTGTAATACCTACCACTACTTCAATACCACTGTTTGAAAGGGCTCTCAGCATGTGAGCATCGGCATCATAAAGGCGAACATGTGTAATTTGATGGGCTATAAGGATCGCAACTATTTCAGTCCCAGCTGGAATGTCTGAAACATCAGTACCAATGTTTACCCCTATGAATGCACCTACAAGTTTCATAATGTGATTCAGTTACTTGTTAGAGTGATAACCTTCCAGCAATAAATAAAGGCATTTCAAAATTCCAACTGGCGTGCCTTCCAGTAGAATAAAGAGTTAAACATATCAGACTACCAATCAAGTAAGTTTTATCATGTTCTCATGCGAAATTTTGGTCTTCCAAGAACACAAACTTCCGAATTGAAACAGTATGGTAAAGTGGAGCATGTGACAAGAATAATTTTTACATGACCTGAAAATAATAGGCTCAACTGATCCAGATGTAGATAATACCCTTTGCAACTACAGTTATGGCCCATCAATTTGTGTCTTAATACACACTTATCTTAACACTACTAAATGATGCATGGGTTAAAAGCAGTCAAACAAACATGAAATGGGCAATGACTGTCATCTAAGAAGCGGATGAGCTCTTAACTACTTAATCCGAATCAATGGAAATAAAAAAAAATGGAGTGAACAAGGAACAAAGCATGTTATTTTACCTAATCCATTGGTAAACATGCCGACTAGGAGCAATAGCAGGCCTGCAATCCGTCTTTCAAGCATCATTCTCACCACTAAGACTTCAAGTTATACCTCCAGTGCTGTGCCTACAGCTCGTAACTCCTGATCTGCCAATAAGATCCCAATGGCCATATGCAAAGTTCAGCTACAGCTTTGTATATCAAAGCCTCAGAATTGTATGAACGCGCAGCCCAATTATGTAACATGAAAAAAAAAAAGGAGGAACAAAGTGAAAAACGAAAAATCCTCCACCACCCAAAAGTTGATGGTCCAAAGTATATCACGGCTCAGCACAATCACATCGACTCATTTTGACATGGTAGGTTTCAACCCCATGAATACAAAAACAATAACTGATAAGGAAGAACATCACCTAATATTAGCTCAAAACCTACTCATTGCTCTCACAACAGTAAAAATGCTAAATGTGCTGCATCGTGTGTTCTAACTAAATAGACTCCGGAACCAAATATCAAACTTAGACTACTAACATTTGAGTCTACGATTCAACTTTCATTCAAACCATAACTATTTCAAATACGCTCCTGCAACAAATTCTTTCAAGTTTTAAACTTTCCCTTGCCCCTTTTCAAAAAGAAACTCGGCTTCACAAACTAGCTACACATACATTAAGCCACTTCCCAAACCCAAAGAAATCACGAAGAGCCAGTCACCCCAACCCAAAAGAAGAAAACCCACATAAATGGAAAAGAACCAGCTGAAGGAAAAATGAAAAGCCAATGTAGAAATGCCAGATCCGACCACCAAAAACATTAATGACCAAGAACCCCAGAAGCTGAAAGATAAGCAATAAATAGCCATAAAATCAAAAACCCATGAAATAAATGTACCCGATTCAACTTCCCCAGCCAGAAAGTCACTTCCTTTAAGCTCAAGACGCTTCTATGAACTCAAACCAAAACACCCAAATGAGTAAAAGCACTTCACAACATAGCCACAGAAGCTCTAACGCCCAGAATCCAAAGAAAGATTCCTTAATGTGAACTAAAGTAGTTCACAACTTGTTCTTCTTTTCACAATGGAAGCCAGAACAGCACTAAAACAGTAAAACACACTTTTAGAGTTCTAGAGACTAGACCCTGGATATACCATACCTTCCGTTAAAAAACAATAAAATATTGGATGCTACCCAGAAAAGAAAACACTCTGACAAGCTCTGCCCCACCATTGCAATCATATTAATATTATTCGTTCATGATGCTAATTAGAGATTTACAGAGGAGTCAAGGAATAGAATAATAGTTGGGACGTTGAGAATGAGAAGGAATGAGATTATAGAAAGAGAGACCTGTTTAGCAGAAGCAACTTCAGTACAAAAATGAGCTACTGTGAGAGTGAGGAGAGCTGATACCCAACTAAAGCTCAAGAGTCTTTCAAAGTTGAAACTCTGGTTGCTTCTTTTTATATTTCCTTTTTCTTTTTCTTTTGAGGGAAATTACAGATTTTTTTTTTTTTGGTCAAACACAGAAAAGAAAGGTGTATTCTTTGTGCAGGGTCATTGGGATTAACGCCTAGGACTATTACATTATAGTAATTATTTAGGTGATTTCATTCATTTTCCTTTTTCTTTTCTTTTTTTCTTCCCTCCAAAAGGCATTTTCCTCAGCTGGAAAGACAGAAAGAAGGAAAAAAGGTGTTGAAAAAGTCGTGCAGTGGCCGCGTGAGAAAGGATGGTTTTTGATTTTTGAACCCAAGCTCAATCATCATAAATCAAGCTCAATCATCATAAATCATATCATAATTAGTAACAAGGTGACAGATACAAGGCAAGACGAAACGAATAATCTTCAGTGCGCATCAGCAGTTTAAACTGCCATCATACCTTCTAGGCGAATTGTGTTCAAATGATAACGGCTTTCAAATTGTGAAATCAAAAGCAGGACCATTCAAGCATCTTCAGGATCACTGATATCATAACAGGAGTAACTGAAACAAACATCATCAACCTACTGAATCCTAGATTAAATCTCATCAAATAGTACAACAAAACATTAAAGGAACCAAAATACAAGACTAAATCTCAAGTTCGGAATAACAAGTTACTTCACAGTAGTTTTGAAAGTAAAAACATTTAAACAGTCTTTCTACTTGTTCATGGACTAGGAGACCTGTCTCCATTTGGTTCCCTTGAGTAATCTTCATGATCAGGACTCTGTGGCCTGCCACCCAAGCTTCTACCAATTTGCCTTGGACTCTGGCTTCTGCTCCGGCTTGGACCCCTAACTGGACTCTGACTGCGGCCCCTTGAGCCATTATATGGTTGAGGAGGAGATCGGGAAAACGATCTCTCTCTACTGTACCTTCTCCCTGGGGGTGAGACAGATCTGATCCAGAAGAAGCAACATAACTTTCACACATTAGAATAAATTGCAGAAAGCTATAGGCATTGCATACCACACAAACAAACAAGTAGATGAAAGCAATTCAAATGTGACAGCAAAACTTTTGCTATTTTCCAGCAAATAATTTGGGGGAGACACTATTCTCACAATCACATGAGCCTGAACTCCACCAATTCACAGTTACTCGTGTACTCATCTATTCTTTAACCGGAAAGTCTTTATTTTGTGAGGGTTGCAGGAAACAAGTAATACGCAAGTTCCAAATAGTGGTAAAAGCAACTACCGGCAAAGGTTAACCATGATACAGACATAGAATTATACACTGCATGTAAGTTCAGGGTCTTTTTTTTTTTCCCTCAGCCAATGTGGATCCAGAGTTTATATCTTTCAAATTACTTCTTCACATGCTAGTTCTGGTAATAGAATGAGAAGCCATCCAAATTGCAACGACACAAAATCCAACTTTCCTCCTCCTGAAGTATGACGGCTAGCCACAATCCTAAAACTAAAATGTACATATCTAACAACTATGAATCATCATGTAAAGCATTTGATTTGAACTTTGGGAGCAAAACACATGCAAGCCATGCAACCACAATTAGTTGTTTCCATACAGGAGGAAAAAAAAGAAGAAGAAGCCTTTAGCCTTTATTGGAAACAGGACACAAAGGAGGAACTGACAATTACCTCGAATATTCCCTTCTTTTTGGGGGAGGGGAATCATAAGAAGGGCTGCGGGGCCGAGATCTTGCATGACGTGGAGGTGGAGATCGGGAATATCGTGGAGAGCGTGAATAGCGTGGAGGAGACCCTCTTCGATCACGATGTCGACCACTACCCCTGGAGCTGATTGGAAAA
Source organism: Rosa lucieae (assembly GCA_024704745.1). Taxonomy (NCBI): domain Eukaryota; kingdom Viridiplantae; phylum Streptophyta; class Magnoliopsida; order Rosales; family Rosaceae; genus Rosa; species Rosa lucieae. The sequence continues at coordinate 86,202,413 of CM045496.1, read as the reverse complement.
GATTTGAAATACTTCTCAGATTTGAACAACAAATTAATTATTTTGTTTTAATCAAATGTCCAGGTTTCAAACTATATGGCACATCACAAAAGCAATAGGCAGGTTTTACCTTGGACCCTCCCTTTGCCTCATATCAGACGGCTTCTTCCTGTTCTCCTCTGCAAATACAACAGTTACCTCGCGACCAAGAAGAACGTGACCATCCATTTGAAATTTAGCCTCCGCAGCATCAGTAGGATCAACAAATTGGACAAAACCGAAACCACGAGGTTGCCTGGAAAATGGGGGAAAAAAACTGTCACAAAAGGGGCTACACCAAAAAGAAAAAATGGTGATGAGTACTTTACACACCATCAGTCTTTCCTATATATGCCAAAATAACCTCCAACTAATACGTATGGCCATGATAAAAGAGCAAGCACTCGGCTGCTGACCTTTCAAGTGTGAATTTTAAGATGACTTGAAATTCTTCAAGACTTGGAACATCTTCACAATGTATTCAAACCCAACTTCCTTCAAATCTTCTCTACCATTAACATCATCTTCAAAAGACCTCTAATTACTTGATTGTTGTCTTCAAAACTTTAATTTCACTGTTAAACCTCAGAAACTTCAATGAACACACCCAACTTACAGAAACAGTAAGAGTAGAACATATAATATAGCCCGATCACCAGAACAGCTCTTGATAGCAGGGCCAGCACATTTTCAAAAAAAATTGATTTGATACTTCAAATGTAAAGATAGTAGCATTAAAAATACTTTAAAGAAATGTCATTTTCAAAACTGTTGATTTTTGAATAGGAGCAACAAGTGGGAGTAGAACCATCCAAAATACTATCATTATAATTGCTTTAAAAGGGATGCGTATTAAAAACTTATAACAGGTTGCCAACTCAAGCCATATTTTCACCAATCATGAGAAATAAACGAGAACACCAGATGTTAATCATTTAGGTATGATATTCATAAGGAAAAGAAAAAAAAATTGAGAAACATAATCTCTTCACAGAAGATATTCAGCGACTAAAGTGTCACAAATATGCTTACCCTGAATAATAATCCTTTGGCAGGTAAATGTCCTTCAGAGGACCAAACTGCCCAAATGGACGGCGAAGATCATCTGGCCTGGAAGCAGACAGCGAATACAGCATGTCATTAGTTGACATTTAGCTTGTCGTTGCTTTCATAAAATTATACCAATACATTGATAACCCACCACATGAGAGATTGAAGTATACGGGGCAAAATATCACTTATAAGTAACAATAACAAACCTGCAATCATGGCGAAGGTTACGAACTAGGAGGCTTGTAGGAAGATCTCTATCTCTACTATGACCACCATAACGACCCCTTGGGCTAGGACTCCGTCCTCTCCTACCATATCCCCTTGGTGGTGGTGGTGATGGACTGTAACTCCTTCCCCTCATCTGTAGTTAACTGTGGGCTGCCCTCTAGTCCGATAGAAAAAAAAAATTATCAGAATTGAAAAAAGAAACATTTGAAAATTACATAAACCAACAGATTGAAATTTACCACTGAGGTACAAGTCACAACTGATCCAATTATTTTTTGGAACATTAAATCCTACAATTAAGAACAAAAAATTGCAAGAATATATAACCCCAAATTACAGCTGACAAGCCAGTGATCATATACTAGCTTTCATAAACAAATTACTACATTTAACAATATAACCACAAGGCAACTAAAAAAAATAAAAAAGTAACAGTCTTGCAATCCAGATTATTCGTTTATCGAAATCCAATACAACGAGTGAGGAGGATCTTATTGAAGAATCAAACAACACTAAATGACTCTTGAAGCCCACAGTTTAGCTTCAAGCACAGTAAAGCTTCAATAGAAGCCCAATATCTTCAACCTATATGAAAATCGTTCTTGAATCTTTTTTTTTCCAAGCAACGAAATTGAATTTTGACTACATTTTTCACAAATTACACAGAAAATTCGCAGCCGATGTATAAACCCTAACGAGCACGGCCTCGACCTCTTAAACCCTAACAATGCAAACATAAATACGGCATCGAATAGCATAGAGAGAGCGAGCGATAGAAACAGACCTGAAGGCGGTGAATCGGCGGCCGGCGGTAGTGACCTGAAATCGACGGCGGTGGTTGCTTTGGCTTGGGTGCGAGTGCGACGAAGATAGCAGCTTCCGGTGGATATGAAATCAGTAAATGTAGCTTTTTGTGTATTTATTAAAGAGGCTTTAGGGTTAGGGAGACCAAGACTTTATAAAATTGACCGCTTTTTTTATATTTTTAATTTCAAAATTCTATATTTTTACGAGCACGTCATATCCTGATCCCCCCCTCTTTTTTTCTTTTCCTTTTTCTAGACCAAAATGTATCATGTTTGTTTCGTATATTTGACAATAAATACAACAACAAACCATTATGATAACATTTTTAGAATATTAAATCCAAATTCAAATCATTAAATCGTTAATCGTCAAAATCTATTAAGAAGCATTTTATAAACTTAGTGACATAATAGGCAAACTTTTTTTTTTTCGACTGAGTCCTACGTTGAAAGTTTTAAGATACCGCATTCTGGAGTGAACATGGACCAATGATCATACATGCAAGACGCCTAAAATATTCTTGCGTTCCATGGTTCACTCATATAGACGTCTCTTTTATTGAATATACTCAGAACCAACGTGTGTGTCAATCAACCAAGATTCTACCCTAATTATGATCCATTTAGAAAACAAAATCTTTTTTATTAAGGAAAACTAATTAAAACACCAAATCCTAAAATACTTAGAATTTCAATAATCTGATTTTATCAACAGAAAAATATCTTTACATAAAAAAATTAAACCTAAAAGATACTTTCCTAAATCAAACACACTTTAACACACGGGATTGACATTGTTTTGTATGGGAATGTCAATACACCAAATGCAAAGCTTGTACCTACAGGCACATTTTTCTTTGTATTCCCGAAAACTTTTATCTATTTATAAAAATTATGAAAACAGTCTTAAGCTATGTTTGGTATGGCTGTGTTTTTCAGAAAAGCTGGCTTCTGCTTGTTTATGAGAATAAGTAGCTGAAAAGCAAAGTAGTTGAGAGTTTGGTAAAATGGCTTTTTATAAGTGCTGTCAGTAGCAAAAGTGTTTGGTAAACTCAAACTGGCTTGTGTTTTTTGTTTGTAGAATGACCAAATTAGACATGAGAGATTATTTTGTCTTTTTTTTTTTTTTGAGAAGAAACGACAATTTTATTGATGCGAAGAGATTAAGTACATTCTCTATAAATAATCTCCTCTAAAAGGGAGGCGTAGAAGTAAAAACAACATTGCATGACCTATTACATAATACCCAACGAGCAAGAGAATGAGCAGCAGTATTCCCTTCCCGATACAAGTGTGAGAAAGTACTTCCAGGCAGCTGAGAAAAGAGAGCCAAAACATCCTCATAAATAACCCGGAGCTGAATAAAAGAATCTTGGATATAATGCATAGCTTGTACTAACAATAAGGAGTCAGATTCTAGACGAACTGGACCCAAACCCTGGTCAAGAACCAGCCTGCAAGCTACTCTACAAGCTAGTGCCTCCATTTGAGCAGGAGAAAAAACCTGATCAAAACTAATGGCCATCCCACAAATAAAAGAACCATTTGCATCACGTACCACAATTCCAGCACCACCAGAGTGAGAGTGCACATCAAAAGCTCCATCCATGCACACACTAAACCAACCAACAGGAGGCTTCTTCCAGGCATGCTTAGTACGTGGGACCTTGGGGGGTGAAATATTTGCTTGAAGATAATTGGCATGCCAAATTTGCGCACTAAGTATGAGAGATTGAGGCTCACAATTTCTATTCTCCCACACTTTATCATTCCTTGCTTTCCACAAAAACCATAGTTTCACCAAAAGACGGCAAAACGATGATTGAGGTAATTTCTCCATATAATGTTGTAACCATTCCTTAAGAGAAAGCGAGAGAGAAAAACCCAACATACCTGACAAATGATGAGTCATCTGCTTTGCCATAGGACAATAACGAAAAATATGAAGAGGGGTTTCTTCCTCATTTTCACATAAAGGGCAAAAAAGCTCCACTTCCACCTTCTTCTTAACTAGATTAGATCTAGTAGGAGAAAATCTTGACAAGCTTTCCATAAGCAAAGTTTCACTTTACTTGGCACCTTGCACTTCCAAAAAGTATCAATAAACTGATGAGGAAAGGAGCTAGAAGTAACTATGACTGGGAGGACCAAACTGTCTCTAGCCACAACATAAGCACTACTCACTGAAAAAACTCCCTTACTATCATAATGCCAAATCAGTTTATCCTCAAGACATCTAGAACTCAAAGGAATTGAGCTAATAACCTCCACATCCTCACTAGGGAATAAACTCTCCAATAAAGGGACATTCCAACAACCATTAGCCACATCAATAAGCTGATGAACATACCTCAAAGTGGTAGGGCTCCTAAGTGGTAGTAAGGGCAGAAACCCATGAGGCCTAGGCATCCACCTGTCCTCCCAAATAGCAATAGTAGCACCAGTTCCAACTTGCCATGTTGTGTCTAGCTCAACCACTTGCCTAGAAGCTAAAATGCTTCTCCAAGAATAAGAAGGAGCTCCCCCCAAAGAAGCCTCCTAATAAGTTTTAGAATGAAAATATTGTGCCTTGTAGAGCCTTCCCACAAGTGAGTTTGGATTTTCTATAATTCTCCAAGCTTGTTTGGCCAACATGGCTAGATTAAAAGCATAAAGATTACGAAAACCCAACCCTCCTCGGTCCTTTGGGGCACACATATTATTCCAAGAGCTCCAATGAATTTTTCTCCCATTCTCTGAGTCACCCCACCAAAAATTGGCACACATTTGCTGCAGCTCATTACAAAAAGTTTGAGGTAATAAAAAGCAACTCATAGAGTAGTTTGGAAGAGATTGAGCCACCACTTTCAGCAATAACTCATTTCCTACATGTTAGCATTAAAGCCACCCTCAAGTGCAAGAGGTACAAGTTATAGAATAGGGGATTAAGTAAGGATGTCGAACCCACGAGGATTGGTAAATCCTTTCCTAGCTAGGGAAAACCTAAGGAAAAACTAGAAGAATATGCAAATATACAATCACAAACAAAGGTTCACAAGTAAACCAAAGTTCATGGTGAGTATGTGCAAGATGGTGTGTAGAGATTTGATTTTGATTTTGAAATTGGTTTCTATTCAAATTGAAACAATGAAAGCAAGTAATATAAACTAACCTAAACAAAACAAGTTGTTATCAAATGGATGGGAGTTAGGGCATCGGGTTTCACCTTTTGCCTCCCTTGCAAGCATTAAATCAATTGAATATGAATGATGTAAAGCTAATTGTCCAACTACCCTCTTAGCATCCGGATAGGACTACTAAGGCTTAAACCCCTTTCATTTTATTAACTCTAACCAGATAAGTCTAGAGCTAACTACCTGGAGACAAATTCAATTACCGGATAGGTCTCAATCATTTGCCCCTAAATGCATAAAGCTTAGAGTTTAGGTAACCAAGCAAGCAAACCAATCCTATCTCTAGGTGATTTTAGCTCACTACCCTCACATGCACACATGGTGTGCTTTCATGCTCCCTTTTTGCCTAGAGGTAATCAATCTCTAGGAAAAACTTCATGTCATGGCAAACACATAACTCAAATTGATTAGGTCTAAGTAATGCATTCAACTATTGACTTAGCATGTGAGAATGACAACATGAATTTTCATCAATTTATAAACAAAAGCATCAATCCAAGCAAGTTTGGCTAGGGCTTTCAACCCTAGCCCCAACTAGTTCACTACTCACACATAGCTAGATACACAAGCTTCAACATTCTATTAAACATCAAATACATAAAGAGATAGAGAGTAAAGGGTGACTATTGATGATGCCGGAAGAGGTGGTGGAGATGGGTCTCCAAGAACATGATGTGGTGGTAGTCACCTCCTTCTCCTTGCTCCAAGCTCTTGATATTGGTAAGAATAGTGAAATTTGGGATCTCTAAGATGAGTTGTGGTGTTGAATGGTGGAGGAAATGAAGGTTGTAGTGGTGGAAATGGAGGTTTTAGAGGTGGAGATGGTGGTTTTAGTGGTGGAAATGGTGGTGTCTTCTCTAGAGAGAAAAATGGATCTTGGATAGGATGAAGATGATTGAATGGAGTCAAGAATTCTGAATAATTGGTCTTTGGCCTCTTTTTGATCAGCTAGGTGTGTCATCTTTGGTCCCCAAGTGTGCAAGAGATGCTCTTACACCATTGTCCCCCAAATGGTCCCAAATTGGCAAGGTGATAAAAGGACAAGGTGTAGGGAGATAATTGAATTTTAAGTGATGGGAGATTCTCATCACCATGGTCCTCCTTTGCTGGAGAAAAGACCCTCCATGAGTGGCGGCTCGCCGGAAAAGTTTGCCGGAAAAGTCGACGGAAAAGTTCGCCGGAAAAGTCGATTTGCAATTTTCTTCCAATCTCCGTATCTTCTTCCCCTAGCTTCAAATCTCCACATTTCAAGCCTCAAATAGTCATTTTATTCTCAATGCAAGGTTTCCTACAAATAAAAGGAAATGGATTAAAAAGGGTAAAATAGCATGGAAGACAAATCAATTTTCATAATTATGGGGCACAATTGCATAAGTAATTTGTGACTCAACACTACACCACTTAAAAATTTTCCTTTCCACCCCGCTACCCTCTTCCTCAATCTGTCATTCAAATATGAGAAAGTATCCTTCTTGGAGTGCCCCACAAGAGTAGGCAACCCAAGATATTTTTCATGGTACGGCACCAAATCAACTCCCAATAAATCCACTAAATCATGCTGCCCTTCTAGTGATAGATTACGACTAAAACTACTCTTCCCAAAATTAATCAACTGACCTGAAGCAGTAGCATACACTTCAAGAACTTCCTTGATCTGAATACAACTGGCAGGAGTGGCCTCGGCAAATAGAAAACTATCATCTGCAAATAGGAGATGGTGAAGAACTGGAGCCCTTCGGCATATCTTAATCCCCACTAGAGAGCCATTATTGTGCATCCTTTGAATGAGTGAGGAAAACCTTTCAGTACATAAAAGGAACAGATAGGGAGAAAGAGGGTCTCCTTGCCTGAGACCTCTTGTTGGAGTTATGTAGCCTCTTGGATTACCATTGATAAGAAAAGAATATCGAACAGAAGTCACACACTCCATCACAACTTGAACCCACTGACATGGAAAGCCCAACCTTAATAATATAGCTCTCAAGTAAGACCATTCCATCCTGTCATACGCCTTACTTATGTCAAGCTTAACAGCAAGTTGACCTCCACCTCCATCTCGCTTGTTCCATAGGTAGTGAGCCACTTCATTAGCAACCAGAGTGTTATCTGTTACCAACCTACCAGGAACAAAAGCACTCTGATATGGGGAAATAATATGATCAAGAATAGGCTTCAAAAGATTTGCAATCACCTTTGCACAAATCTTGTAAACCACATTGCAAAGGGCGATTGGACGAAGATGAGACATTTCAGTAGGATTTTTCACTCTTGGAATCAAACAAACATGAGTAAAATTAACCTCCTTCAACAAATTACCAGTAGATAAAAATTCACGCACAATAGTCACAATATCATCACCTACAATATGCCAATATTTTTGATAAAATAGAGGAGGCATACCATCTGGACCTGGAGACTTTGTAGGATACATCTGAAACAGTGCTTGTTTAATCTCATCCGCAGAGTATTCTAGTAATAAGGAGGCACCCAAGTCTGGCGTTATTACCGGTACCACAAAAGAAAGAACCGGCTCCATTTGCTCATCAGAAACATTTGTAGATCGAAACAGTGAATTATAATAATCCAAAACAACTGCCTCAATACCTCCTGGAGTGTCTTGCCAAACTCTAGTTGAATCGAATAGACCTTTTAAGTAATTTCGCTGCTTTCTGTTGGATGCTTTTTTATGAAAGAAACGCATGTTCCTATCACCATCCTTCAACCAATTAGTTTTCGACCTTTGCTTCCAAAAAGTGTCCTCCAACTCCAGCAAAGTATCAAATCTCTCTTGTAGCAATCGTCTTTCGGGAAGGTCAGACGCTGCAAAGGGAAGGGACAAAAAATGTTCCAGCTGCTTACTAATATAGGCCATCTCCTCATGCCGCGTACCAAAAATCTACATCTTCCAGTTGAGTAAACCCAACTTCGTGCTATAAAGTTTTCCCTGCAAAGGAAACTGCTCGAAACCGTCCCTATCCGTCTGCCACTGCTCCCGGATCACTTCTTCACAAGAATCATCTTTTGTCCACATCTCTTCAAACCGAAATCTGGTTATGCGTGATGGAAACGGAATTGGAGCCTGAATATGTGCTTCAACAAGAATCGGGACATGATCAGAACAAGAAGGCGGAAGATGGAGCACCCTATTCAGTCCATAAACTTGACACCAACCCTACGTGGCAACTGCAAGGTCTAACCTGCATTGAGTCTCCGAATTATGCCATGTGAATAGGCTGCCCTCAAACCCTAAATCTGTAAGAGCACAGTCATCCAACACTGGTTGGAACGCATATATTTGTCTTGATGGACGAAGACCTCCTCCTGATTTCTCCCTCGAGCTTATGATTTCATTTAGATCACCAACCACCAACCAGTTAGGAGAATCTGGCATGAAGGCAAGCAGACGTAACAAATCCCATGACACAGAGCGTAGATGAGCATCTGGATGCCCATAAAAACCTGTGAGACGCCATCTCCCTCCCTCAGATTCCGGCAGCACGACATCTACATCAATGTGATGCGCTGAGTGCGACCGGAGATGAAGATCAATCTCATCCACCCACAATAGCATCAATCCTCCTCCACCCGTTTCAGAACACTCTTGCATTATGCCATGACGGAAACCCAAATCATTGCCCAACCGTTCGAACGCTTGCTTGTCTCTACACTTTGTCTAGATCAAGAACACAATACTAGGACGTCTCTGTTGTATAATCGACGCCAAAGCCCTGAATTTCTTAGGGTCTTTGGTGCCCCTGATATTCCATGATAGAATCTCCATTCCCAGACCAGCAAACTGGGCAAAGAAAACTTATCGAACTCCTCAACCCCCTCCGGATTAAACAGAACCAGAAACCGTGCAAACGCCGGTAACGTTGATGCAGGAGCGCCGTACAACAACGCCCAAGAGAAAGACCTCGCTTAGAGGACTGGGTGCCCGGAGAGCTTGCGCCACCGAGATAGAACAGCGACCGCCGGAGACCGGTACAGCACAATGCAACGGGCGGATGCCCGATATAGGTTTTATGGGGAGACCCAGACTAGGGTTCGCTGAGAGCGTTTTTATTTTGCCGTAATTGTTTGATAATACAATGTTGTTCAAATGTTTTTGTTATTATTTTTAATCTTTATCATGTCCTTATTAATTTTTGTTAATTTTCAATTTTTATAAATCATGGTGACCATATGATTAATATTAGACAATTTTAAAAATTATTTATATAAATATATTAGTAATGTTAATAACAATTGGTTTCTGGTTCGCATCAAGAAACCAAAAAAAATATTAGAAAATTACATAAATACAAAACTGAACTTGAAACTGAAATTGAACTTGGAATTGAAACCCAAATAAACCTATAATACCTCTTTTTCAAAGAAATTGAAACTGAAATAGATATAAACTAACTGTGAATCAAATTGTCAACCAGCCGGCAATCAAGGATTGAGGCTTCGATTTCAAACACGGATGAGAGGTGAGGTGAAGGCAATCAGCGAGATGGCTTGTGCGTTTGTGTTCACTGCAGTGTAGCTCTCTCACTTCGACTTTGAACACAAAAGAGAAGGATTTCATGGCATTGTGTAATTGCTGAAAGGAAAAGAGGATACAACCCGGTATTTCAAAATTTTCATTAAACTACAATATACACCGCTACAGTGAGAAAAGCCGTTGCTTGCTTCTAAAAGCAAGGAGTTTGCGGCTTTGGCTTTTCGACCAAAGAAGCGGTAGCTTGTAGAAAAAGACGGGCAAAAGCTGGTTTACCAAACGGAAACGGTTGAGGTGCTTATAAGCGGTTGAGGTGTTTATACAACTAGCATTTAGTAGCCAAGACTTTTATAAATTGACCGCCTTTTCAAAATCACCCTCATGAAATTCTTTAATTTACAAGCGCGTCCTCTCCTTCCCTCTCTTTCATCTCTTTCCCTCTCTATTCTGCTTCACCGCCAAAAGTACAGAACCTTCTCCCTCCTTCTCTGCTTCACTTCCAGCCACCTCTGAATCTCTCTATCTCTCTCTCTTTGCGTTTGAATTTCCCACGGGAAATCTCATCGGCCACCAAAGACTTCAATTTCTCAATCAATTTTACATTCGGAGGTCAATTTCTCCATCAATTTTACATTTGGTTCGGCTTTAGGGTTAGGGTTTTGGTTTTGTGCATTTGCGTTTTGTGGTTTTAAAAGACGGGTTCTTTTTTGGTTTTGTAGTGATGGAGGAGCAATTCGTACTCAGAGTCCCACCTTCAGTTGCAGAGAGATTAGATCGTCTTCTCAGCGAGAATGCTTCTTCAGACGACAAGTCGTTGGATTTGTCTTTCGAAGGTCAGAGCAAATGTACTTCCTGGATTGTATGCATCCTCAGTGGAACTGTTTAGTCCTGCATTGCATTGTTGTTACATAAAAGGCAGAACCCTCTGATAGGATTAAAAAAGGCTAGATTTTCGGTGTTGTTTCGTCAATGAGAGTTGATTAGGGTCTTTGTTATGACGCTGCTTTGAGAATGGTGGCTAGTGATACATGGATAGTACTTTTGCATGGGAATGATGCATTTGTTGGATTATATTGGAGGGTTTAGTAGCAATTGGTTTGGACTTGGGATGGCAATTCGGCATGATGCTTTGTAAATTGTTTGATCTTTTACCTGCTTAGTGTGCCTGTAGCTCTTGCTCAAACCAGCATTGTGATTAATTATGATTTCGAGTATGTTATGTGGACATGGCAAACTGGCTAAGTAGAAAGGAAAATAGTAACAATGGTGTATGTGTATAGTTTGTTTTTTCCTTACCCTGTTTCATCAAATGGTTTGCATGTAAGCTTGAAATATATTGCAGAGGATGGCCGGAGTGGAACATTTGTAATTGGCAATGACCGGTTCCCTGCATCGCTCTTGGATCTTCCTACTGTTGTGGAATCCTACAAAACGTATGACGATAGTGTGTTAATTAAGACTGCAGATATTGGTCAGGTGGGGTGCTGTATGTCAAGGCATATTGAAACAGCTGATTATGTGAGTGCTTCATTTCAAAGGCATTTATGTGATATTTTTGGGTTTTGACAGATGATTATGGTTAGAGATCCAAATGATCCTGCTCCAGATACAGTTGAGTACAGGCATGGTCTCACCCCTCCGATGAGGGATGCTCGAAAGCGAAGATTTCGCAGGGAGCCTGATCTAAATGTAACATTACTATCTTTACATTGGATTTTTTATTTACTAATGCCATATATATTACGGTAGGAAAGAAGAAATCCAGTGTCGCTTGGTGTAAAAGTGTAAAAAAAACATAAATAAATTGGAAAGAAATGTCTTTTGAGAGAGACTCCTATAATTGTTGAGGCCTTTCTTTTTTATTTTACAGCACAGTTATCTTACGCTCATATCCTTCACATCTGGATGTTGTTACTGATAGTGATATTGTTGCATTTTACAGCCTGAGCTTGTCCAGCGTGTTGAGCAAGATCTACTGAACATTAGTGCTGGTGGACCAGCTGACAATGTGGATATCCTTTTATATAATGTTTGAACATTTTTTGTTAGAAAGTTTGGCAAAATGTGGAAATAGTAGATTTTGGTCAAGTGAGAAATAGGATCTACTTTTGGTTTTAAGCCTAGAATGCATCCCTATTTATGATAATTTACTAGGCCTTATTTTCATGAAGGCTGCATAAATTGCAATTGTATGTCTTTTTGTTTAGCTGAACATGTTATTTTCCTTGCCTTTTTCTCCTCTTTTATAAGAAATTTTTAGGCCTCCTGTTCATCAGGTTATGAAGCTTACTGTTACATCAATTGATATGTGACTCTATCTCACTGCTAATACAGAAACTTTTCTGGATCTGTGATGATGGATTTGGCACTGTTGTCTTGTAACATTCAATCTGTATCTTGTGTGAAGTTCTGTATGTTCTGTTTTGTTTATCCCTTGATTTGATAGCTCACATATTGATGTAGCTGAGCAAGAGAAAAATCGAGATGGCAAGGCTGGTAATACAAGTAAAAACCCTGCACCAGCACCTGAATCAAAAACTGATATTCCTGAGGCAACTGCAAACACAGGGGAGCCTGATGGAGAGCCTGATAGAAGTGATTCGGATGAATCTGACGATTCAATTTGAAGCAAGCCCTTGTGCTGATATCGTTTCTCTGTCAAGCTTCTTGATGAAGTTAAGATGTGCATATCGAAAAGAACAGGGATGAAAGCTTGTTTTCTGAATGATAGCATAAATTTATGTTGTGTTGATAACATTAACATGTATACTAACATTATTTTTGATCTCCTCCTAGTCGGTTTGCCAGTTCTGAATATCCTCAGGATTCTCAAAGAACTTGTATAATTTGGTAGTATATAGTGGAAAACTTGTCTACAAGTTTGTACTTTTGCAAAGCTATGCCAAGTTTCATTTCTTCGTTCCAAAGGCATTTATAGGCTGTGGTATTGTCTTTTTGAAGTGTTGCTTGAATGTTTGGGCTACCCACATCCACTATAGGGCTGAACATGCAGCCTTTTCTTTCAACTGAATGCTCTTGTTCTCTAGTCTTTGTAAGTCTGCAAAATTAATTTTGAGTGAGTCTATGAGAAATAGACTAACTTGGTTTGACATCTTCGTATCTGGAATCAACAAGTACAACTCCACATCGTTCACATGCTTAACCATTTTTTGTTCTTGAGTTCAAGATGGCCCCTAACCTTGTTCCGGTATACTAGTTTTCCTAAATAATAAAATTTCCCATCATACCATGAAGTTAAATGTGCAAACCAATTCGAAATTAAATTGTAATTCCCGCATGAGCCATGAGATGAATTGATATAAGAAAGAGTGTTGCAGCAGAGAGCCAGCTAATGTTGTGAGGATCGATCATGGCGGAAAATCCTAGAACTTGTCTTGAAGACTTATACATAGTTATAATTTTCCATGTGATCCATGGACCATGAGCCTAGTTCTAGTAGCTAGCTAAGCTACGCTGCTTAAACAAATTGATTATTTCCCTTTTCAGATCTGATTTTCCGTAGTACTGCTCCCATTATGTGAAACCTCGGATTCTTTAGTAGCAACGGTCGTTCACTCATTTCTATACATCCCCCGTTAAAAAATGAACAAAGACATCCTGTTATGATGAGTAATGAGCATTAGTCACCTTCACTCGTATTCCTATTCGTCATTTTTATGGTTTGAAACAAGCCTCACGACAGTGGTACCTTAAGTTTGATGCAGTTGTGTGTTTTTGGCTTCGTAGAAAAGTTGGTTGATGAATGTGTGTATATGAAAACCAGTGGCAGAAATTTTATTTTTCTTGTGCTTTTATGTGGATGATATTTTATTGGCATGCACTGATATGGGGCTGCTGCAGGAGACCAAGTCTTTTCTTTCAAGTAATTTTGATATGAAAGACTTGGGAGAGGCTTCCTACGTTCTGGGAATAGAAATCACTAGAGATAGAACCAAGCACTTGCTAGGACTATCCCAGCAGAATTACATTTCAAAGATATTGAAGAGATTTGAAATGCATAATTGTTCTCCAGGACAAGTACATATGTCTAAGGGTGATAAACTAAACAAGAGTCAATGCCCCAAAAATGATATTGAGAAAGAAGTTATGAAGAGCAAACCATATTCTAGGCTTGTGGGGAGCTTGATGTATGCTCAGGTCTGTACTAGACCTGATTTGGCTTTCGTAGTAAGTATGTTAGCTAGGTTTCAGTCCAATCCAGGACATGAACACTGGATAGCTGGGAAGAAAATCTTAAGGTACTTGCAGAAAACCAAAAGTTATAGCTTGGTTTACCGAAGAGTGAGTGAGCTTGAAGTTGAAGGCTTTTCAGATGCAGACTTTGCAGGGCAATATTCTGATTCTGGAAAGTCAACTTCCGGCTATGTATTCATGCTTGCTGGAGGAGCCATAGCTTGGAAGAGTGTAAAGCAAACGCAAACTGCAACCTCCACTATGATGGCAAAGTACATTGCCCTCTATGAAGCAACGTGTCAAGGATTGTGGCTGAAGAACTTCTTGCAGCAGACCAAGTTAGCGAGCTCCATTATTTCCAGACCATTGAAAGTGCACTGTGACAACTCAGCTGCAGTTTACTTTACCAAGAAACAATAAAAGATCAACCAACTCCAAGCATATTGACTTGAAATATTATAGTGTTAGAGAAAGGGTGAAGCATAAGAGCTCGATATTGTGAAGATTAGTACCCAGAACCAGCCAGCTGATCCATTCACCAAACCCTTAACTGTTGCAGCTTTTCAAAATCATACTCGATGTATTGGCATTCTGCCTACTTTGGATACTGAAGCTTAGTGGGAGTATAGCCAAGTTCAGTGGGAGTTCTGTTTTGTTTTGAGCTGATTTTTAAGTTTTCTGCTTATGTTTCAGTTTTATATTTTGAGTTTTAAGAACTTATCAAGTTGTATTTGACATTTGAATTTTACAAGTCAATAAAATTCAGTTTATCCATGGTTTTAAGTTATATATATTGTTTTGCTGCAGCATTTTCTTTTGATTTTTGTTTTGATCCATTTTTGAATTTTACCATATATGTATACATTCAGCAATTGGTTATTGTGGATCAAAATTTTTTATAATGTTGTAAAACGATAGTAAAAGAATTTGAGAGAGGGAGAGTTTAGACACCAAGAATGAAGTATGAGAAATGGAGTGATTTTATTCATCTCACAATGAGGTTTATATAGGAGTACCTCAGGTTTACGAAAGGTAACTATTTAACGATTACATCAATCACTCGTCTGATTATAATCAAATCGCTAATTATATTTTGTTTATCACCAATCAATCTTAATTGGCGTATATCACGCAACACTAATTGCTATTACATGAATAGCCACATTAATATTTACAACACTCCCCCTTGGATATTCCATGTCAATAGTGTTGCCTCTGCTATGCGCTTCTAAGTTGCCTCGTCAAAAACCTTGCCAAGTAATAAAAACCCTGTGGGAAAAAACAACCTTGGTCGAAGGAGAAAAAGAGCACAACGCGCTTGAGTATGGAGTAGCAGTATCACAGCTTCAGAGATAGGTGGAGTCTTCTTATCAGCACCATAAGTAGGTAGTATGTCTACGAGAGGGATGCATTAGATTTGCTACACCAAAACCTTGCCCGGTAAACCCAGTGGGAGAAACCCGTGGTCGAAGGAAAAAGATGAGCAAATGCATATATATGTCGAATCAAAGCATCTTCTGGATGCAGTAAGTGGGGTGACCATGCTAAAGATGTGCCTCGTCAAAACCTTGCCAGGTAACAAAACCCAGTGGGACAAAATAACCCTGGACGAAGGACAAAAAGAGTACACGATGGTCAAACAAGTATGCTTCAGGATACTCCCCCTGATTTCGACTCCCCCTGAAAATTACATGTTAGGTAATTCAGATAGTTTACGTAGACCAATACCTTGGACATGCTTCTGGAATGTAGACTTTGGTAGTGACTTGGTGAAGAGGTCTGCATGACTGTCTTCAGATCAAATCTGCTTAACTTCAATCTTCTGATGCTCTTGTTGTTGCTGATTGAAGGAGAACTTCGGTACAATATGTTTGGTGTTGTCTCCTTTGATGAAACTCATCTTTATCTGCTCTATGTAAGCAGCATTATCCTCGTAGATAATGGTTGGTTCATCAGTGGTGGAATGCAGTCCACATGTGCTTCGAACATGCTTTGTAACGGCTTTTAGCCATATACATTCACATACTTCTTCGTGAAGAGCTAGTATCTCAGCATGATTCGAAGAGGTAGCAACAAGTGTCTATTTCGTAGACCTCTAAGAAATTGCAGTATTCCCAATGGTAAAGACATAACCAGTTTGGGAATGTGCCTTGTGCGGGTCTGATAGATAGTCTATATCAGCATATCCAACAAGGCAAGCATCATTCTGAGGATCAAGGGGGTTTGATCCATTCCTTGATGCATAGGGATAGAATAAGCCCATATCCGCCATACCTCTAAGGTAGCGAAAAATGTCTTTTATGCCATTCCAGTGGCAGCGTGTTGGCGCAGAGCTATATCTAGCTAAGAAGTTCACATCAAATGAGATGTCCTGTCTAGGGCATTAAGCCAAGTACAATAATGCGCCTATTGCACTTAGATATGGGACTTCTGGCACCAATATCTCTTCGTTATCATCTGCAGGACGATACGGTTCTCTCTAGACTTTAGACGACCATGGGTGTGCTTGCTTTTATCCTCATTAAAGCATCTTAACATCTTCTGGATGTAATTTGGTTGATGGACCAAAATTTCATCTGCACTGTGCTCGGGCTCCAGGTCGAGACAATAATTTGTTCTCCCAAGGCCTTTCATCTCAAATTCCAACTTCAGGTGCTTTGCGGTTTCCTTGATCTCTTCAGGAGTATCGATCAAATTCATGTCGTTGACATAGACCGCCACAATTCCAAACTAGGAACTTGTTTCCTTAATAAACACGCATGGGCATAGTTTATTATTCACATATCCCATCCCGATTAAATATTCACTTAGACGGTTATACCACCTCCGTCTGGATTGTTTCAATCCATAAAGTGAACGCCTCAAAACTAATGAAGAGCGTGTTCCGTGGTCTAGAACTATTTGCATCGGGTATATTAAGTCCTTCTGGAACTTTTATGTATATCTCTGTGTCGTGATCCCCATAGAGATAAGCTGTGACCACATTCATAAGCTACATATTCAGTTTTTCGGAAACTACCAAACTGAAAGGTAGTGGAACGTTATGACGTCCATTACGGGAGAATACGTCTCCTCGTAATCAACCACAGGGCGTTGAGAAAATTATTGCGCCACTAGACGAGTCTTGTGTATCACAATCTCGTTTTTCTCATTACGCTTCCTTACAAATACCCATTTAAATTCTACGGGTTTAACATGGGGAGGTGTAGGAACAACAGGTCCAAACACCTTTCTCTTTGTCAAGGAATCTATTTTGACCTGTATTGCTTATTTCCTTTTAGCCAGTCGTCTTTTCATTGATATTGATCAACAAAGCAAGGTTCGAGGTCATCGCTTATTATATTTTCGGTGGCCACCGCAAATACTAATATATCATCGATGATGATCTCATTCCAATTCCAAATCTCACTAAATTTACCGAGTTTCTCTATTCTCGGGAGTGGGTTCAAATGTTGGAGCGTCCCCCAACATCGTCTCTTCTAGGACAGACCCACAATCCGGATTTATCTCATGAGATGGATCGGTTTTGAGATTGCGATGTCAAGAGGATTCGTTTGTGCCAAGTTTACCCTCTTCTAGGGAAAAGAATCATTCGAACCTAATAGTCTACCTCACTTCAGGGCAGAGACATATGACTGGTTAGCCGCCATGGTCGTACCTCGTCCATCTGGGACGACACATCCTACAGGGACGTCTATCCTTGCAGGCACATTTGCAGCAGGTATATATGATCTCGTCACTTTAGCTAGATCAGAGAAAGCGTCTGGCATATTTTAGGCTACACTCTGTAGATCTAGAATTCTCCGCACTTCATTATCACATACGGTTCGGGGATCAAGATGAGACATAGTGGGGACATTCCACATATTCCACGTCGTTCATCAGGAACAGTAACGTTCTTATCTCCCCCTAACGGCGGGAAGACTGTCTCATCAAAGTGACAATCCACAAATCTAGCGGTAAAGAGATCGCCTGTCAAGGGCTCGAAAGAGCACATAATGGATGAGATTCATAATCGACATATATGCCCATCCTTTGTTGAGGACCCAAGTTTGTACGTTGCGACGGCACAATTGGCACGAGGACTGCATACCCAAATGCGTGTAAGTGCGAAACATCAGGTTCGTACCCAGTCACCAGCTGTAACGCAGAGTAAGGTTGGTAGCAGTGGGCCTCAACGGGACCAACGTAGCTGCATGCAAGATTGCATAGTTCCATGCAGAAATTAGAAGCTTGGTGCGCATTACCAAGATTATATCTGCGAGACCATCTTGGGTGTGAACATAGGGAACTAAATGTTCAGCATCAATCCCAAAGGATATGCAATAATCATCGAAAGACTTCGATGTAAACTCTCCGGTATTATCAAGTCTTATGGACTTTATGGGATAATCCGAGTGGTGAACCCTCAATTTCATGATCTGGGTGAGAGTTTAGCAAAAGCAGTATTTTCTTATGGACAGTAGTGTAACATGTGATCACTTTGTCGATACATCAACCAAAACCATTAATATTTAACTGGTCCACATGGTGGTTGGATATGTCCACAAATTTCCCTTGCATTCTGTGCAGAAAAATGGTGGTGTATGTACTAGTCTTTGCATATGATGGTCTAGTATTAAATATTCTTAACACGTATGGCATAGTGTGTCATTATATACAGGACCCTTATTCAGAAGGGGTTGCACCTACGATGAGTTGAGGATACAGTGCATCATACTTTGACCTGGGTGTCCCAAAAGGTCATGCCATAGCAAGTAGTTGCTTGAATTAGTTAGCTTCTAGCTAACAGATTTCAATTTCTCCAATGTACACTTCTGGTTGCACACTCGGAGGTTATACAAAGATATTCCACGCATTTTTCTCAGTGGTTTCAGTGTGATAACTGTTGGTTCGAATATCCTTAACACTCAATAACGTTCTTCTGGAACGTGGAGATTATAAGGCCTCATTAATGGTAGGTTCAGTACCATTGGACAACATACTATGGGTTTTGCCATAACCCTCTATCAGGTTGGATTGGCCTGATACGGTTGTCACAGAGGTATGAATAGACAATAAGTTTGAAAAACATCTCCGATCTGGGAGTATGGTGTGTGTAATAGCACTTTTAACCAGACAACAAACTTCCCCACAGAATATGTCTATTCATTTATTTAATTCAATGGATCACATGTATAAATAAGTTTATTGAATTAAATACATTCGAACATAACCACATTTTCATAATCCAAAATGATTGAAAACATAAATCACCAAAAATAATCCGAAGATGTTTCATTCATTAAGATGAAAATATGGCACAAGGGACCAATTGTACCCATGTCTTCGAGTTTCAATCCTCGGTATGTTCAGTAACTGCCTGAAAATCCATGATCTCTAGTGTGGAATCAATAGAAAATGACCCTTTAATAAAGTTGGTATTTCGAGTTCCGCGACTGGCGTAATACTCATCTACTGCTTCGGCTATCGCACAGCAGGTGCGAGACCAGCAGTTAATTCCTCCATATCGATAACAAAGATCATGCTAATTTTGGTGGCGGCGGGCCGAACCAGTGTTCCTTTCCACTTTGGCTTGTTAGGCAGGGGCACTATAACATGGGGCCATGTTTTGGGCCGGTTATATGGGCCATTTATGGGCCCACCTCTCTTTACTCGTCTAAAAAGATCAGACTCTTTGTCCCTTCCACAGTCACAATCTCTCCTTTCGAGATTAGGTTTGCGATGAGCAACATCAATTCCTTCAAGCAAAAGTGCTGCTCAGGTACCGATGGGCTTGGCTTGATCATTCCTCAACAGGAGGTTGTTGTTCATTTCAGTGAGCAACAAGATAGTGATCAATTCTGAGAATTAATAAAGTGACTCTCCTTGTATTGTTTTGGGCAGATGGGCTTGTTCAATATCTTGCTAATCATGTCTTGCTTCAAGTAAGAAATGGTCATCTGATGGTGAAAGTGCTCTTCCAGAGCGACCCAAAGAGTCTGTGGATCCTCTTCATCGGATACTCAATTTGGAGTGCTTTCTTCTTATGTTTATTTATGAACATTATGGCACTTGCCTTAAAAGCATCAGTGACGACATTGTCATGAGTATCGATTGTTGATCTCATCTTCTTTGTAGTCAGATGAATTTTCACATTTTGAGTCCACTTTAGATAGTTTCTTCCGGAAACCTCCAAAGCAACAAAGTCAAATAGAGATTTGACATTTCTTATATGAAAGGAACAAATAATATTAGTGCTTTGGGTAATATCGTCCATAAGCAAGTAATGAGAACTTCAGGTTCTATAACATGGTATGAAAAATCGGATTAGACATGTAAAATCTACTGGTTTTATCATGTGTGGTGAATTTATGAAGGGAAACTTCAAGTTTCTTAAACGGCATTATCGAAACTACAAGTTCGATTTATGTATGAACTACTGGTTCATTTAGAACTTCTAGTTCATTAGGTACCTGCATTTTCTACACATATATTCTAGTGCGAAAATTTAGACAAGTAACATAATAATATTGAATTGAGAAAATTGAAATAATCTCACAAATTTGGATAAATAAAAATCACAAATCAATTGAGATATTAATTGCATGCTACTAATTTAACAGATTAATTATCACACAATTATGTGAATAAATGCTTCTGGCAATTAATTACACATATTAAATATGGTGAATCTATTTACAATATGAAATCATTTTTCCTTTTATTTTTGATTCTGCTGGACCAAAGAAGGAGTGGGCTTGATAGTGAATCCTATCGGGCTTAGTCTGCGAGCTTGTGACCCGGGCTTTCATGCGTAAGTCAAAGAGTATGTGAGGCCTGCTGGGCTCAGGCTAATCTGCTAAGGAATGAAAAGTTATTACTCAACCCTTTCGGTAACTCCAATTGAATACGACCAGGTAAGGAAAGATGAGGTTTAGGTGGAGCGAGGCTCGCTTAAGTACACAGCCTCATCTGAACCTTTCCTAAACATCGCATCCAACTGGATGAGCCTAGTTTGAGAAGATTCATAACTTTTGTCATGGCAACATGTAGTGAGCTTCTATTCTGGCCTTGCAACTTGGGCCTGAGCTTCTGGCTCTGATTTGTTGTTGTGACTTTGGGCTTGATTTGAGCATCTGACTCAGCCTCATTTAATATTCACCATTAACCTGTCTTTTTTTTTTTTCTTCTTTAAATGCTTCTGGCATTAACGCTTCATTAACCCCATAAATATTACATAATCATTATGGCAATAAACTTAATGTACAATATTAAGAAATTGTAATGAAGTAAATAAATATCATAAAGTCAATAATGAAATCATTATGGTGATGAGCGTAATATACGGCATTAACAGGAAATGATGCACATTATTATGGCAATTAATGATTTGAATAAACGCTTCTGGCATTATAGTAATATTAAATAGGAATCCTACATGTCAATGTGTCATGGTATATGTCAATCAAATCCAAAAACATGAACAAATATATATGACAGATATATATGTATCAACCAAATAAATTAATAAAGTAAATTTGGGGGTTCATGCATCATGGTGATTGTTCATATAATCAAGTTTGAAAACATGAATTAAAATTAGAATTTGGAAACATTACTTGATGAAGAGCGGATGAATCTTCAGTTTATATGTGCAGAACTGAGAAGGTTGTCTTCTCAGCCAATCCAAGAGCTATTCGCCTTTTCTGGACAGCTCCCACTTCGAATGGTGTACAGGTCTCAAAACGACTCCAATAAGGCTGAAATTTGGAGGGCAGATAGAAGAGGCAGAGATGAACAACTTTCATGAAGGAAATATTTTGATCTGAGGTCCGATCAAGAGGTTTCGGGGTGTGCAAACAGGCTGCAGCAGGGGGGTTTTTTTTCTCTGGCTATGGCTTGGGTTAGAGCTTCGTGCTGATAACGTGTTGTAAAACGATAGTAAAAGAATTTGAGAGAGGGAGAGTTTAGACACCAAGAATGAAGTATGAGAAATGGAGTGATTTTATTCATCTCACAATGAGGTTTATATAGGAGTACCTCAGGTTTACGAAAGGTAACTATTTAACGATTACATCAATCACTCGTCTGATTATAATCAATCAATCGCTAATTATATTTTGTTTATCACCAATCAATCTTAATTGGCGTATATCACGCAACACTAATTGCTATTACATGAATAGCCACATTAATATTTACAACATATAACACGTTATGATCAGTTATATTCTTTAGCTGAGTGTTGAGGTTCTTGCACATTGAACCATTAAGAGGACCATGTACAGATGCATCAAGAGTTTAAATTCACATTCATTGGCACCGTACATATTGAGTAATATTTCTAGTGTCTCATGTGATGCATGATCATGGGGTTTTGTAATTGCAGAGGGATCAATTTTTACAACTTTGAATCTTTTCTGTGGTTCTTCAACGTGGTTGTACATTGACAGAGATTTGGTTAGATTAATCTTTTGATTTTTGTTTTGATCCGTTTTTGAATTTTACCATATATGTATACATTCAGCAATTGGTTATTGTGGATCAAAAAAATTTATAACACGTTATGATCAGTTATATTCTTTAGCTGAGTGTTGAGGTTCTTGCACATTGAACCATTAAGAGGACCATGTACAGATGCATCAAGAGTTTAAATTCACATTCATTGGCACCGTACATATTGAGTAATATTTCTAGTGTCTCATGTGATGCATGATCATGGGGTTTTGTAATTGCAGAGGGATCAATTTTTACAACTTTGAATCTTTTCTGTGGTTCTTCAACGTGGTTGTACATTGACAGAGATTTGGTTAGATTAAGGTACTCATTTTATCTCTGTGCACACTTTAGTTGATTGCTATGTCTATACGTACTGAGCAATATTCTTATTACATGGATTCACTAGATGTTCAAGTGGGAGATTGTAAGACTTGATATGAACATCTAATGAATGCATATCAAGTGTAATAACTATTGTTACCTAAAGAGAAAGTAATCTGAGATAATATGAGAACCTATTCCATGATATTCGTATTTATTTGTAAATCTAATATTTACGATTGGGAATCTAAATGGCTTGGTAACCAAGCAAGAATATATCGGATATATTTTGTTAGATACAGTAATAATGATATTAAGTAACCTGTTATGGGCAGGTATTCATTGTTTTGTACAATATAAATACAAGGTCCCTGTGTCCTTTCCATAATACGCAAGCATACAGTTCTAGCCCCATAGATAGTAACTTCTAAGTTGAGAGGATCACAGAAGACCTTGTTGCAAGATCGATGGCCTTCTCCACCACTGCTGGTATGATTCATGTTCATAATCGATTCTGTTATTATCTTGCTATGCTATGCTATATATATGATCTTCATCTTGTGTTTATTATTTGTGCAACTTCATGTATAGTTATTTTTCCGCTTACAGGATACAGATGCGTGTTTCTAATATAATTTAGTAATTAGTTTTGATAAGAAAAACAAATAAGTTACGATCATAATTGAAAAGATAGTTGAAAATCTTATTTAATCAGCAATATAAGGTGAAGAAATAGTAATTAGAATCTGGTTCAGCTTTTACAAGTTTACTCAACAACTGGGGTAATTGCCCTTTCCACACGGCAAATGGAAGCTGACAACTTGTTACTTCTTAACTGCAGTTACTTTGCACAAATATCAGAAGACATTCCTATACACCATAACAACTGTACACTAATAACCTAAACAGCAGCTTGAGAGGGGTCACTGGCTCATAAACTCCTTGTAAGTCTATGAAAATCTGCCGCATTGAATAAGAACGAATAATTACAAATATTCAGAGAAAAATACATGTTCCTAAATTTAATTTATGTGGTGGATCACTTTCTTGATGACAGTGATAAGCAGTAAAACTAGGGAGATTAACATTCCAGAAGGAGAATCGATTCACATTATTGTGCATTTGAAAAATTTACTCAATAACAACTTGACTGTCCAGACAAGTGGAGACTTACATGAATTCCAATGGCAACATGCAATGATGAGATAGTGAAGCTGGATTTCGACATGGAGAGAAAACATGATAATAAAGCATGCCACTTCATGATAACTGAGTAAATAGTATTTTGAACAGATGCCCCTGATATATTTCAGGCAACAGAACTGCAAATGATTATCTTTGATCTTTAGTCCGGTAGTATGCTTAAACTGACTAGCAAGAACTGAAAGCAGCAGCTAATAAGTTCATATGGCTTTAAGATGTTAAGTACCTCCGGATATACTGTGAAAGCTTTCTGGAGGAAGAACACCTCTGGTTTTGTTCTGATCTGGCGAGAAGCAAAATATAATGTTTGCATCTAGAAAACAAAAGTTAGCTATATAATTGCACAAGAATAAGTGACAGATTCAAAGGGTACACAACCTGTGCTTTGACCAAGATAAGCCGTAGAGGTTAAATTTCTACCTTGCCCATGAAGGAATAAATCTATCGTCATCTTTGATATCATTTTCTGATTCTTTGTATGGAGAGATTTCATATGACTATTCTTGACTTGTACCAATTTCTCATTTTCTACAGTTACATACATATTTAGTATCAGCATGAGGCTGTGCAGACAAAGTACACAGAAAATATGTATCTGTTTGTGAAAGAAAATTTTCTAAGGTGGCTCAAGTTTCAGTTTAGATAATTTATTTGTGGTTTCTAATATCTACAGAAGAGAATTGCTGCAATAAGACGAGTATGCTTTTCTGCACTTATGGCATAAATATAGCAAAGGTGATGGCCTCAGAGTAGTAAAACAAGTTTAAAAGTCCAATTGAGGCACTAATACTAAAGGATTTAAAACCATACAAGTTTACAGATTATAAGCTTTTCGTCTCTTAAACATGTAACTCTCTAAATAATCTAGCAGATACTGAAAATTGATTGTTAAAAGCCATTAACATTTACGTCCACCTTGTGCTCCAATTTACTCAATATTCAATCCTAGTAGCAGTCTTCATGGACAATACTTCCTCTTCTGAAAGAGCACGTGGCTCTTTCCTTCCTCTTCCATCCGGTACAAGACAGCTCAACAGTCAATGTAATTGCTAAATAGCTAGAAGATAAAAATCATTAAACGAGTACGTAGGAGCATAAAAGCTTCATATCAGCTACCTCATCTGTATTCTCATCTTCACTAAATGCAGGTAAGCTCTGGCATTGAGCTCACAAGCTTCCCCGAATGGCTAAAGTTTGAAGAAATTATATCCCAAAGTGTTCCAAGGTGATAGGTATAAGGTTTTCACAATATCCAAACCAGATTGAACACTAGCATTTGGTAAGGTATCAGAGTAGGACCTTCCACAAAAAGCCCGGCCAACTTCCTCACTCAATCATCCTTCAATTGCTTGACGGTATCATTAATAGGAAGTGTGTCCTCAGATTTACACGCTCCAAAAGCTCAGCCTGCAGGGAACAGATTGACATAGATTTGGAACTTTATGCAACTTATAGGAATCGGAAGAACAGGCTACGGACAAGCAACATGATTTGCAAAGCTGCTGCAGGAATGATGACACATTCTACTAGTGTTTGGAAAGTACCGCTTGTCAAAGCTAATCTCCTCTTCAGCAATGCTTCATAGTTCATCATCTGTGTTAATATCAAACCTCACAAGTACAGGCATTGTCTCCTCAGTACCTATCAAATCCAAGGAATTAACATGTGGAGCCACCACGTGACAATTCTGAAAATTTGCTGGGTCCTCCAAGATCAAAATATCTCAGCTTCTTGCATGATTCTTCCGGCACAGAAAAAAAAAAAAAAAATTCCTGAGACTTTCATAGCCTTAAATGGTGTGAATTTGTTGAATTCACTACACGTCGGCCTAGATCCTTTTGAACAGAAACAAAGCTCCAGAAGATTGTCTGCACATCGTGAGACTTTTTAGTCAAGGTAAAACTTAACTGGTTAGTTCTGTGACTAGATATCTTGGACATGGCATTTGTTGCTAATTTTTCCATACTAAGCATATCCTGTGACCCAGTACTTGCGGCCGTGACATAAACTTGAGCATAATGTCCTCGGCTTATTCCGGTTTACTGCACCAAACTCTACAAGCAACAAGCTTGCAGTGCACACTTGAGGCTCATGTGGATCATGGAACTTGGGATCTCCTCCTCCAGTCACAGTGATATCGGTTGCATAATTCTGATCTCGTGGAACACAACTAGAGGCACTTGCAGGCTCTGTGCCAAAATTGATCCCTATTCTCCACAACCATTTCCAAAGCAAAACTTTATTCCTTTTTACCAAGTCATCATCCCATAAGAAATCTCATAAATACTACTCAACCACAATTTGACCAAAGTCAACCTGGCCCCAAGACAAGAATTCATTACTTTATGAACGAAATTTACACAAGGAATGAAAATGAAATCACTCCCAATTATTTGCTTCAACTTGGAATATCAAATCAAATTCATTTCTCTTTACCCCTCTCTCTCTCTCCTTTCTATACTGCTGCATTTCTGTTGTAATTCAAGACTGGAGAGGATGCAAATTTAATAAACAACGATTAACAACATCAAATAATAACAAGAAAGAAAAACAAAGGCAAGAATGACCATGATTTTAGATGAAGGGAGGGGTTAAAAAAGCTTGGGTTTTGAGCTTGATGAAGAAGACGAAGCAGGAATACTGGGTTTGTTGTAGCCTGAGAGGCTGAGACAGAAAAAAAAAATAATAATAGATAAGAACAGAAACTAAAGAAAGAAAATGAAGAAAGATAAGGGTTAATAACAGAGAAAACAGCCTAGGGGACTCGAACCCAGGTCGGAATTTTTGAAAGAGCTTATTAGCTTGTCACTTTACCAACTCAACCAAAGTCAGAGCCTTGGTAAGATCTAAAAGAGTGGAAGAATGGGTTGGGCCGTAGCTAACTAGCCCTTCACTGGGCAAGTTCCTGTCCCCCCTTCATTTCTTCTTCTTCTTGTTTTCATCTCGGGAGAAAGTGGACAAACAAATACGGCAAAAGATCTTCTTCTTATTTTCATTCCAGGAAGTGTAAATCAAAACAGACTAGTACTACTTTACTAGTCGAAAATATAGGTTGCTGGGATAACAAGATCACCTCCGAGGATGAGGATCTTGTCCGGGTCACTCCGGGGAGTGTTTGAAAAGTTTGGGTCTTTGGAGAGGTAATTGTTTTTTCTGTTTTTTTTTTCCTTTTCTTTCTTTGAAATCTTTATTAAATGTATTTACGTAAAATTTATGTTTCAGCGTACATGTTTTTCTCGCGAATCCGGACGCACACAGCTTTGCTGCACTGGTGAAGTTTTCAAGCTCCATTGAGGCCAAGAATGCATTACAAGGCGCAGATGGTTTCCTCTAATATATGAAAGTGCCGCCTACCCGACCCGAGTCCAGTCAGCTATATACTTGTAAAGCCCAAGATGGAACTGGTCACGTAACTGACCAGTAACTGTAACTGTAATTGTAACTGTAACTGTAACTGTAACTGATCATGTCACTGACCAAGTAACTGTAACTGGTCATGTAACTGACCATGTCACTGACCATAAAATTAAAATTACATAGGTGAAATTGTTGGATGATAATTGAAAGAAATGAAGAGAAGATTGATGGAGGAAGAAGATGGAGTGTGTAGGAGTAAATGACTGGGTGGTGAGGTATGATCCAGATTCGAGGCCTCCTGTTCAAGCTCACGAATAAGGATAAGAACCGACTGCCGCCATGGTTGTACAACCCGCGGCAGTTGGCTGATTTGGTCGAGAATAAAGAGCTTGTTCCTCCATTAACTCGACCCACTATCCAAGCCACTGACTTGCCAGAGAACTTGAATGGCCTCATTGCACAGGTAAATTTCCCAATAGCTCATCAAATTTGAAAGATTTATTAAATCTATGGGATTTATGTGTTGGGTTTGCCTTGGCTGCAGAGAATAGCACTGGCTCGACTTCAGCTTAACCTTGGTCCAGGTAATTCAATATTTATCATTGCTACTAATGTATCTGTCTACTTCATTTCATCAGTTTTGTTAACAGTTCCTTTGATTCTGCTTTACTATTTTTGTGAAACAGGGGTCACACCACCATCATCCTCTGGTATGCTAGCATTTGATTATGTTTGTGTGGTAATGTTGTGTGATTTAAGTTCTATTAGTGGGTCATTAGCATCTGTTGCCACTTTTTCCCTGTTGGTGATCAGTGTACATTTACTTATATGTAATGTGTGTGTGTGGGGTGTCAAGGTGATTTTCAGATTTATTAAACTCCTTGCATGTAAACAAGAGTTCTCTAGTCCTTTTAATGACTTTGAACAAATTACCCTTACCTACTTGCTGATTCTTGTTTATTTTCTAGTCCTAAATAGTTTGAACAAATTATCCTTTCCTACTTGCTGATTCTTTATACTTCCAAGTTTTTCCTTTGGTTTTTGTCTCTCGAGTTTCATCATTGTGTCAATAATTGATGATAGAGGTTAGTGCACACTAATCACACACATTAAGGCTGGCACATGTTCTCCTTCTTAGTTATTGTTCTTTTTTGGTCTTGTCAATTACTTTTTCTTTACCTTTGGTCAATTATTCTTTTCCAAATTAGGCAAAGTCATTATGTTAATTGAATCTTACTATTTGGATCATTGTCACGGGACAGCTTGCTGTCCAAGATTAACTTTTAAAATGGAAATTAGGATTGTGCACAAGTGAGCTGTTCGCAGCTTTGGAACATATATAATGTGCAATTTGAGCTAGAACATCTAACAACCTTCGTTGCAAATGGAATATATGTGTGTGGCGTGTCGTGTGGTTTAAATTTTTGTTGGAATCTACAGTATCCTTGGTTGTTGTTGTTTAAATTTTTTTAGCATCTGCAGTATTTTAGTTCGTGCTTGCTTCACCGGTAGTTTTCATATTCCTCATCTTTCTAATGATGCAGTTGATTTACCTCACTCAAGTCCACCCACAAGCCGCACAACTTTCCCAGCTCACATCAAAGTTCCCGGATTTTTCAAAGACACCCTGACTTTTGGAACAGTTGGGGATATCCTTCATAGCATTAGCAGCAATTAAGAATCATTTAGTTACGCTTACTAATATGTCTGAGCTGAGGCCATTGCAACATGGTCAGCTAGTCTGTAACTTTTAAGGGATTTTGTAATGTGAAGACAGGTTTCATTGCAACATGGTCGGCTAGGCTTTAAGGGATTTTGAAATGTAAAGACAGGTTTACAGCGACTCTGGTGGAAGGGTAGAAATCATGTTCTTCAATGGGTGACATCGTGTGGTTTAAATTTTTGTTAGAATCTGCAGTATCCTTGGTTGTTGTTGTTGTTTAAATTTTGTTAGCATCTGCAGTATTTTAGTTCGTGCTTGCTTCACTGGTAGTTTTCATATTCCTCATCTTTCTGATGATGCAGTGGATTCACCTCACTCCACCGGAACCGTTGATTGATGAAATCTTAGTTTTGATTGATGCTTAGCTTTAACTATTCATAATTATGAAGTGAAGATGTAGAATTGCATCCATAAACTACACATTTATCAGTGGAGTTTGTGTGTTGGCAGATTGAATTTATTGTGTTAATGTGAGTCATAACTATTCAGTGAAACGTTCTGTCTTGATTGATGATTCGATAATGGACTTAAGCTCGTGTTAACGCGTGGAGTGAACGTGTAGAATTGAACATATAAATTGATCATTTGTGCTTGGAGTGTATTTGTTTTGGTTTTGGGAGTTGATGCAATTCGTACCAAGCAGTTGGTGTTGGTTCTTTGCTTTCATTTTAGTTCTGCAGAAATTCAACATGTGTTATATGCAGTGTGTCTTTGTTTTGTTCCCTTGGTAGCTCATGGCAGTGTGCTGTGGTCAGTAGTCCTTTGTATTGTTTGTTCATCGGTTTTGTGGTATTGAATCTTATGTTACAATTATGTTAATTGTCAGGGGATTTACCAAGTTCTACCGTGTTGACTATGTAAGATTGAAGTCAGAGGCACGTATTCTTCCTGATGGTGTCAATGCAAATGAACCTCATTTCTAATCATGTGGTCACTTCTTGTTGTTTGGAATCTGGGTTCATAAGGTTCTACGAATTGCAATATATGAACTAACAATTCTTATGTGGTCATTGCAGCTCTTGGGATGCCACGGATCTCTCGCTCTGCGTGAACCTGGTGAAGGCTGCTTAGAATATCTTGTCTAGGAATTGAATTCGTGCAATCCAATTTCTTTTTGTGCTTTAAATTCTGTTGACTCTAAAGTTTCAAGTGCTTTGAATTTGCATTGGTATTTTAATCACCGAGTTTTGGTGTCTTTCATTTGGTACACAAGTTTTGGGAATTGTATCTCAATTAGTATTTTGCTTTAACTTCCTGTCTCTGGATGGTCTAATTTCTGTCATCCGAAAGCTTTTTGGTTGTCTTATATTAAAATGCCAGCAATATTATCTAAATCTCTTGCAAAGTTTCTCTACTAATGCCGATAACTTCGATGACGTAACACCAATTTGTTTGATTTTAACATTTCCCTTTCAAAAATTGAATGCTCATTGCATGCTGATGAGCGCAGCTTATGTAATTTAACTGACCTGATATATAACCTGGATCGTAAGATCATAACATACCCTAATTTTGTAGGTGGAAAAATATTTTCATATTGTGTGAAAATACACCAACATTTGATCAATTACTCTAAAGCGCTGAAATACTCCCCCCTTTTGGGTTACATATCACCGTATCATAGAATCAGAATTTCAAGGGATGCCAAAAACTTGTGAAGCTTTCTTGGTTACAACTTCACTTTCCTATGCTCTCTTTCCATGTCTATATGGTAGTACAGCTTGACTTTTGTTCCAAGTCAATTATTTCAGGAATGGTTTGAGTCTCTGTTGGCTCTTCGACCTTTGTTTTTGGTTAAAGTCTCGGTCAGGCTTCTTGGCTGCCTTTGATGGCTTTCCAGTCACTTTGTCCTTGCAATGTTCTTGAGTTGTCACCTTACCTGTGTAGATCTGCAGACGTAAAATAAAACCGATATTTGACATGTAAATCAATATCTGAAAAGATATAGATTCTCAACCACATTCAAACCGGTCTACAGAGGTGACTTGAATAATAATGGAATTGTTACTCATCAGTCTACCACCAAACTTGAAAAGCTGATGATAGAAGTGTGAAGGAATAATGCATATACTCTGAGCAATGGAGAACTGAAACAGAAGTCTACATCATTATACTAAGATTTGCAGCAGAGAATTAAACGGAAATTCATAGCTTCAGAAGATTCTAAAGCAGAAAAGTTGTAAAAGATGCAATTGAAAATGTCTACTTAGATTTCCTGTGGTATTATTCAACAGAGTTGTTGCTCCCTGGAATAGGAACCTTATAAAATATGCAGAACCAAACGCAAATCTGTTCAAGTTCAAAAGGTGCAAATTTCTAAAGAAGCTAGAACACACACACAAAAATTCAAAATGTGAAGGGTAACCCAAATCTTTTCCTCGTGTAAAACCAGGTGTACAAGGTACTTGAATGAAGTATTGGTGTCATCTTAGATCACTTTTAAGCTAAAAGAAAACCATATATGAGATTTGCTCATCCATAAAAGAAAACCATAGCTGGACAAAATCACAAAAGACCCAAAACAAAATAACGTGAAAGGCAAATGAACGGGCAACTACAAGTATCATACATATACTGAAATCTTAATTGGGTTTTATGATACTGGAAAGTGTTATGATAAATTATAAGTATATACAGGTGCTATCAAACAAGTAACTGCTCAAGGCATGCCTTATAGGCATCAACAATTCGACTTTCCTAACAGATTCCAATCAAGAACTCACCCGAATGTGTGATTTTAGACAATAAGCCACATGGTACAGTATATTAGATGTAAAAAGGCAGTTAATAGGTTTTTATGTGGCTTTATATCTTGTGGTTTTTCAACCAATTCTAACACAAGTGCATCACCATCATCCAACTTGTGTTCCAATGCAAACCCCCTCCAAACCACCACTAAGACCAGTTCTCTTGGCAATGTATTTAGCATCATTTTCGTTTCCATCGTCATCCACCAGTACCAGTTCAGAGTCCTATTATTTTGGGAGATGATCCTCACAGAATTTAGAAGGAAGACTCTTGTAATCAGAACAAGAATTAGTAAACAAGTAGATTAGCAGATCAAGCAATGATACTAGTTCTGCCACAACATGAATCAATATTGGCATTGCAAATTGAAACCAACCATTAATAAGTGTAAAAAAAAAAAAAAAAAACAGAACGCAACTTCATTGAAACTCACCAAACAAAAACACCTATAGACGTGAGACCCAAACATCGATTTGACAAAAGAAGGATTCTCAGATTGCGGACTCTCTTGAAGCCGCTCTGCAGCTTTGAAAGCAGCACTAGTTAAGCAACATAAATATCTCAATAAATATCCACTCTACCTTCCAAATGAAGATGAACTTGACCTCAACCTCTTCCTAGTTGGAAGGCCTATGCCAACCTAGCTGCATTGGGAAGCAAAACACAATTTCTGTAAGACAATTTTAGACTATATTAGAAATTAGAAATCGGTCACTTACATCATCAACATATGATTCCTAGACCGGGACCGGGAGCTTATATATTCCATGCACCGTCAGTAAAGTTGTACTGACAAAACTAACAGGCCGTGTAAACCACGCGCCGTTATATAACGAAGTTACCACATCAAAATTACTGGCCCTCTATCGAAACAAACTGGAACTGCTATACTATCCTCTTGAGTCTTGATCGATGTCAAGCAGCGACCAGATCGATCTCCATTGCAACCACACCACGGAGCTGGTGTTGGGAAGAGGGCGGGATGACTGGGTTGTAACTTGTAAGGTATAAGATGAAGCATGTGACTAGAATTCAAAATTATAATTGAATGACAAGGTCGTTCAACCATGATCAAAATTACTTCCGGCATGGTTAGTGGAGTGCCATAAGAAAGCGTGGCCGTTACCCAAGTACAGGGATGAAAGATGTGCATATCGAAAAGAACAGGGATGAAAGCTTGCTTTCTGAATGATAGCATAAATTTATGTTGTGTTTGATAACATTAACATGTATACTAACATTATTTTTGATCTCCTCCTAGTCGGTTTGCCAGTTCTGAATATCCTCGGGATTCTCAAAGAACTTGTATAATTTGGTAGTATATAGTGGAAAACTTGTCTACAAGTTTGTACTTTTGCAAAGCTATGCCAAGTTTCATTTCTTCGTTCCAAAGGCATTTTTAGGCTGTGGTAGTGTCCTTTTGAAGTGTTGCTTGAATGTTTGGGCTACCCATATCCACTATAAGTTACCGTCTACTCCTTCCTATTGGGCTGAACATGCAGCCTTTTCTTTCTACTGAATGCTCTTGTTCTCTGATCTTTTTGTAAGTCTGCAAAAGCAGCAAAATTAATTCTGAGTGAGTCTATGCGCAATAGACTAACTTGGTTTGACATCGAGTATCTGGGAATCAACAATACAACTCCACACGTTCACATGCTTCACCTTTTTTTGTTCTTGAGTTCAAGATGACCCCTAACCTTATTCCGGTATACTAATTTTCCTAAATAATAAAATTTCCCATCATACCATTAAGTTAAATGTGCAAATCAATTCGAAATTAAATTGTAATTCCCGCATGAGCCATGAGATGAATTGATATAAGAAAGACTGTTGCAGCAGAGAGCCAGCTAATGTTGTGAGGATCGATCATGGCGGAAAATCCTAGAACTTGTCTTGAAGACTTAAACATGGTTCTAATTTTCCATGTGATCCATGGACCATGAGCCTAGTTCTAGTAGCTAGCTAAGCTACGCTGCTTAAACAAATTGATTATTTCCCTTTTCAGATCTGTTTTTCCGTAGTACTACTCCCATTATGTGAAACCTCGGATTCTTTAGTAGCAACGGTCGTTCACTCATTCCTATACATCCCACATTAAAAAATGAACAAAGCAGACATCCTGTTATGATGAGTAATAAGCATTAGTCAGCTTCACTCGTATTCCTATTCGTCATTTTTTTTCCATTCTTCTTCTTCTTTTTCTGCGGCCATCTTTCGGATGAGATAGAATAAGCACATGAAGGCCTATAAATCAATTAAGAAAAACTAATCACGAAGTTAGTAATGTTTAACAATTAAGACTCCACCGAGGCATGCACCAACCCCCTGGGTTTATGCATATCCTTAACACCATAATCGAGCTCGTGATGCATAGACTAAACTCGAGGACATGCATAGACTTTATATTAATTCATGTAGTAAACTGTATATGATTGCTGGAATTCAAGGTGGATGTTATCCAAATCTGAATGGAGCCAAATTGCAATATGGTTCATATATGATTGGTGGTGTTTATGAATGAATATACACAGTGATGCCAGCTTGTGTTAGCTCGAGTATGCAGTAGGTAAGATCTACACAAGCTGTGTTTGACCCCAATACCACCGTACCCCCCATAGACCTAATTCTGAAATATTATGATCGAGTTTCAAACAAGCAGGCTAGCTTTAACTTTTATATATATATATATATATATATATATATATATATTCCCATGCAAAATCTGATTAGGTTACCGACGGTTCATGAGCGACCATCAAGTATTACAACTTAATTCGACTACGAAAATCATATATTATATAGATGGATCATTATCATGTGCAACACTGATGGATACAGACACGTACACCTATATATAAGTGATCAAAATAATTGAGCTAGTTAGTTCGTTACATATAAATAGGCAGTAGATCAATCGATTTTGTCATTCATCAGCTTCATTTTCTTCTAATTCTCTACGCTTTTATTTTTCGTTTATATTTATTTAACTCCCAGTTATCATGCAATATAAAATTCAATTTTGAAATTATTAGAAGACATATATACTTAACTAGAATGTATAATTCGTTCAGTTCAACTACTAAACATGTTTTGTTTGCTTAATTAGCTGTATTTTGTGGGTGTTCCCCCACAATGTGTGTATATGCATGCCACTTTTGCTCATACAACATATTATTTAAGTGTGCATGCTGCATATGATTCCATTGATGTTTTTAGTTAGTACACTGTCTCGATAATTAAACTCGAATTACGTTATAAAAGCATAATTAGGGGTGATGCATGTTTACAAATAGTTCAACCACTAAGCATGATCACACAAGTTTCGTTTTTCTATTTGTTTCTTGTTCTTGTGTGCTCCTTATTTGCACTATCTTATGTACCCTAACTCATTTACAAGCATCTATAATCAACATTCTCAGAAATTTCAACTATGCTTCATGCATGCTACAAGTACTTACAGGAGGATTGCAATGTAATTAATACATATGTATTTTCTAGTTTAATTTCTTCGTACTTGCATTGAGCTTTGGCCGGTCTAGGTAAATGGTTGACCTTCTGCATCTAACTTGGGTTGCTATATATAATTATGAGTATGAACCCCTTTTACTATATAATCGATGACTTGCTATCCGAAGTCAATCGTAAAGGTATATATATATATATATATATATATATAATATATATATAATTTATACAACTTGGGTTGCGACTTGTGCAATGGTAATCGTAGACCTTCACTAATTAGACAATAATGTCAACCAACAACTTCACCTTGTCTGAAGGGGTGAGCTAGCGACGTATATCATGAAATTTTATAAAGACTATCGACGACAAAATTAGGAAGCTGCAAGTAGCCTTGAGGTACTCGTGAGTGTCATGCATATAAACTAGCTCGTGAATATACTCATGAACTGGTGAGTAATTAAGTTAATTAATTTTGATTTTTGACCATAATTGGGTAGGAAATTAAAGATATATAAAAGGTGAACTACGAACCAATTAATATCTCTGAGTCCGTTACGATCGATTAACCATATATAAAAGAAATCAACTAGTAGTTTGATGATTGTTACATATATAGAGCAGTAAGGTTGCTCAGTTTGCTTTTCCTTAATTTGTACGTTCATCGATTTGGATATATAGAATCAGAAAGACCATGCCTGGTTGACGTTTCCGTAACTCATATACATGTGTTTGAAATTTTCAAGTAAAACGAACCCTTTCTCACTCTTTAATGTACGTGTGTCAAGTATAGAACTATAGATGTTTCGAAAATTGACTGACTGCATCTCCGTACCTAGCTACTCGTTTCTTGTTTGACAAGGTCTTCGATTGGGTACGTACGCGTGCGAGACAAACTTCTATCTATATATATCTAAACTTGCAGGATAAGTTATGGATAAGTTTAGGAAGAAATAGATCGTTGGATTAAAATTTTAAAGCTAGTGTGATAGACTGATAGTCATAGAAGCAAACATTGAAAATTTTAGTCTAGTGGTAATTAACGGATTAGACTAATGGGTCACCTTTAAAGAAATTGACGATCGAGGAACCCAGAATTCCTAATAATGTTTACATCATCAAGTCTCTCTTTCACTTTATCCTTTTTCAACTTCTCTCATCATTCTCTTGCAAACAAGAGGAAAAAGAAACTAGTTTCATTATTCTTTTTAGTTATTAGTCAAAATTATTTACTTAAGATATATATATGGATTGTTGCTTAAAGCTTATTTGTGCATAAATTCAACCGCACGTCTCCGATATTGCTCTGTAACTCATTCAACATCTCATGATGATACATCCATTTCTTTGATACAAATACAATTAGACTATTGAAGGATTTTTGTGTTAGTAAATTTCTTTAAAATTTCTATTTGAAAACATAATCGCACATACATATTCTTCATTTGACAGAAAATTACGAGCATTCTTTGATACATATATAGATCAATTTAACGATAGTTAAATTTATCCTGCAAATCTGACTGATGAAGTGTTCCAGGGTTTTAAATAATAAATTAAACCCTAACTAGATTAATTATATGGACCGCGTCAATGGAAGCTCAATCGATTTGAGCCTATGACTGTGTGACATTGGAGTTCTAGAGTCCCCTAACCGACTAATTAGAATTGTAGATGGATAAGAAATCAACCCACACCCACGTACGTACCCGATTTACTGTCTCTGTCTCTGAGTTGTCTCTAACCCCGTAGATAAGACATCGAGATCGATCTCCGATCAGACTACGTAGTGGCCCTACATAGACCAATGCTTCAGTCACCGTCCATTCCAGTCTTGTAGCTCTATATAATGATCAATATGATGCATGGTAGGTCATGGACCATATATGGTCAGTAATCCATCAATATCTCTATCGAATCTGGCTAAAGGTCAAAGTTGCCTGTGCATTTCTGGACCGGTTCGAACCGCCCGGCTGGATCTCACACACTCTCACAATCTCAACAAGGAAAATCCAGCATCCGTCAACAGAACACAATTAATATAATTCATGGTAGGGTAAGGGTGGGCTTGACAACACCTTATTCAAATCTTTTATAGTATCAGAGCGGGTTACCAACGTGTGTATGCCTAATGGCCACACGGGCTCCACTTCACCCAAAAATTATCCACGTGAATGGCTTGAAAATTCGCTACATGTGCGGGGACGTGTTTAAAATATATACATCTCACATGGAAAAAATGGGACATTGTCTATGGGTTTATAAGGATTTGGGCCACTCCATCTATTGCCAATTAATTTTTGATGTGAATCTCAGATTACTTTATCACGTAGAAGACCGACTTTGATATATTAGCTGCCGATGATGCAAAGCAAAACAGAGTGAGTTTCAAGTTGAGCTGACTTTTACCATATTTTTTTAGTCACAGAGGAGACCATACCTATTGATTTTCTATATTGCAGGGGTTGAGAAGCTTGGGATATAATAAGTCGGTGCTGACAAGTAGAACTAGTGCTGACAAGTTAGAAGCGCGTTTTCTCCAACTTCTTTGTTTTTTAGGGTTTACTGAGACTGTCGATCGAGAAGTCTCAAAGTCTGAGGGAGGTTGCGGTAGTGGTGCTACAAACTAGTCGTAGCAGTAGTGCAAAAAGATAGATAGAGCAGAGACAACTGAGCAGTCAATTCGATACCACTCTTAGAATTATTACGAATAAAGATGATGGAGGTAGCAAGCACCTCACCGCTAGCTGTCAATATATTTAATAGCAGCTCCCGCGTGTTCTCCAGCTAGCGTTGCATGCTTATATATGCTTAATTATGCTATCTATGACGATTGTTACCGTCGAGATCATTTTCGGATCTGTATTCCGTACCAAAAACCTAGCTAACCATTCTAATTTATTACACACCGTTTCGTTTTCAGTGTACGTACCCATTGATAACGAAACCATGTCTATTTATCATCAAATGATGTTTCAAGTTTAAATGGCTTCTTTATTGTTATTTAAAAAATCTTGCAAAACTCCTCCTTTTTTTTTTGGAACATAATTATACTGAAACGAAGCAAATATTCTATGGTACTCAAATGAAAATTCCGATGAAAATTCTGGTTCAGTTCTACACCGGCCTCTAGTAACTTGTGTCTTACTTCATCAAACATTTCAACAAGAAAATCAAGGATTGGAATGTTTTAACCAATCAATGTGATCCATACATCTCTCTAAGTCATAATCAATGAGATATTATACTTATATGGGAAATGATTACCCAAAAAGAAAATTACAAAAACGAGTGAGCTAGTGGAAATAAACCCTAGATCAAATGAAGATTATATAATACTAGTAGCACAATAGTACCACCAGGGCGACTGTCATGGGATTTAGCTGTCTGGCTTATTAGGTATGCATGTACCACTCATACCCGGCAAACCGACGTGGGCTCATTAAACAACTGACACGTGGATTTAATGCACCGTAGTCGGCGGTCGATGGTGGCCGCCGGCGAGTGGGTCCCACGCGCTGCCACTGTTGGTGGCTCGTGGAGGCGTGTAGGGCAGTGTTTTAATTTCAGTTTTTAGCCCATTAAATTGTAGTGATGTTGTAGAGCTTGTATGTGAAGTTTGGTGAATTTTGGAGAAGTGTGAGTATGTATTTTGATATATTGTTCTAAGGGTGGAGTTGGTTAATTTAATTACGAGAAATTCATTCATCGGATTTCTGGATTCTACCCTAGAGCCCTTAAATTAACGGAATGACGTTGGGGGAGAAAATTTGGAGGTTTTGGGCATTCAAAGACAATGTGGGGGTTTGGTTTTTATTTATCGTAATTTAATTTTCCATCCAGTAATTATGGCTTCACGAACGTTATATTGTACAGGACGTGAAGAGGATTCCCTCGAAGAGGGTTCGGATCGACGGCAGGCTTAGCCGTACACTATGAGTGGACTTTTGTTTTTAAATAAATGATGCATGCATTTATTTATTAAATTATGCTCTATTTAATTATCATATTACATTTCGAGCATATGATTTATTTTCGGAGATTGATTTTGCTTTATCCCATATAATTGCTTTCGAAAATGATTTGTTTCCAAAGTTGGTAATGACTTATAATATTATTTGATGAATTAATTATTTCCGAGGTGATTTTCGGAATTATAATTTTAAATTATATTTCTATTCGTCGATTGGAGATTTTTTAAAGGATTTTCGAAATGGGATTTCGATGGAGATAATTTTCATATTTATTTGTCAACTTTCGGTTTTGGCATTGGGAATGCCTTGATGATAATCGATTTATTCTTTTAGCGTGTGGGACACAATATTGACTTATGTGACTTTTTATTAGAATTTTCGGGTACGGTTGGGAATCTTACCTATGTTTTCTTTATTCACAGGACATGGGGAAGCCTTATAGATTTACTGGATTTGAATGGTTTTTACCCACCATACCTAGGTCGCATTATTTTATTGCTAGCTAGCCTATTAGTACTCCTCCTGCTTACTCTGTGTTGTGGTGAGTAAGAGCAGAGCATGGGATGCTCCAGAGTGTGGGACACTCCGACCCAAGCCTGGGAGGCTCCCTCTTTCGTATGGTGACTGTACTTCTTCCCCATATTATCGTTACTTGACTATAGCGGGCTAGTCTGATTTTCAGTATAGCCAGCAGGGCTGGTCTTATCTTCTTGAGAAACGAGATTTCGATTTTACAATATATTTTTTCGACTATGTGACTAGCGCGGCTAGTCGGTTTACCGTTTTGAAATTCTTAAATTTAAAGCTAAATGTGTTTTCTAATTGTTGCATGCATCGGTTTTTAAATGAATAAATGCAGGAAAGTATAAACTCTTTTTCCGTTGTGCTTATTTATTTTGTCCACTCACTCTAACGTTTTTATGTACTTTCCCCTGGCCCTTTGGTTTCAATTGCCCAGATCGCAGCGTTGCTGACCGGCTTAGGAGTTGAGGCTAGCACCAACATTGCCATCTATCCTCAGTAGGTTATTTATTAACCTACCTTATGTATCATGTTCCAATTGTGTTCTATAGATTGCTCTGATTACCTTGGAAGGAAGGATTTATACATTTATATAATTATGAGTGTATGGGAGTTGTATGATATTGGAGAAAGTAGAAATATTTGACTTGCTGGGTTGAATTTATATAAGTGGTTATGTTTGTGTAGTACGGTGTTTATACTTGGAAAATTGCGGATTGTTGCTAGGAAGCAGAGTGGCTTCAAGCATTGAAATTTATTTATACCTAGAAGTGTTTTTCAATAGGTTTTGGGTTGTCCACTTTTAGGGGAAGTTCTGTCGAATTTTCTAGAAAAGTGGGCCCCGCATGTCCATCTTGGAGTTAGGGGTAATTTCGAGGTGGGTCCTGACATTACAATTCTAAACCCTAGTTTGTAGAGGCACACATTATGTCGACATCCTTCAACACTCCCTCTTATGCCGCTCAAACTTGGTGATGACGCTTTGATCGTTGCCTCGTTAAAAACCTTGCCAGGTAACAAAAACCCTGTGGGACAAAAATAACCTTGGTCGAAGGACAAAACGAGCACAACACGTCCTTCACTCTTCTAGATCAAATATGTAGACATCATACTCCTCCTGATGTCAATATCTCCCCCTGATTGCTACAATCATGGGAGCTCGGATAACTTTCTTAATCCGATGCTTCTCACATGTTTCTCGAATGTGGATTTAGGTAATGACTTAGTAAATAAGTCCGCTACATTATTGATAGGTCCCAACCCAGGAATCACCCCTCTTACTTGGATACGAGCCTGCGGGGCCCACGTTAAGTGAAATCCTACCGAAAATTCGGCAGAACCTCCCCTAAATATGGGCTACCCAAATTTAACAAACCTGGACATGATTTCAACTATAACTTCTACTCAACCTACTATATCGAATTTACAATCCAAGCACATATATTACATCCGGAAAGTTCAAATCCCAACATAATCCTCCGTAAGTAACAACAAACCAAACAAAAAACATCCATCAAACTTAAAAGAAAGGTTTATCAGAGCAACACTAAACCTAAGCCGATATCATACAAGGTAGGTTAAGTAATAAAACCTACGGACAAAAAACGGAAGCGCTGATTTCCAAAGTCCTTGAGCCTGGACGCAATCTCTGCTAATCTGAAATCTGGCATTTGAAAATGAGGGCCCAGGGGAAAACATATAAAATCCATTAGAGTGAGTTGACAAAACCGAAACTAGAATCAAAACAATTTATGGTATGCTTCCCCATTTCTCTTTTTAACAAAACCATCATGCAGCCAAATCCTATGAAGTTCCAACTCAAATCCTTTTCCATGAAACTCATTTGATGACTAGGAAGGACTGCTTCCTAGGCATCTCATGCCATCGGGGAGGGACTGCCACCCAATGACGCATCGGAAGGGACTGCCAATCGGAGTAGGAGGCGGTGATTAGTTGGGACTGCCAACTAGCCACAGGTAGTAGAAGGGACTGCCGACTAACTACCTCAAGTCATCTGGAAGGGACTGCCAACCAGATGACGCATCGGGTGGGACTGCCACCTGAGCTGTAGTCTGGACGGGACTGCCGACCATACTATTACCTAGAAGGGACTGCCAACTAGGTAAGATACGCATGCGCCAAACTGGCCTCCTTAGTCAACTGTTTCCTTTTTAATCCTTTTCTTTCCATAAAATCACATTTCAAAACTTAATACCATGCTGCATGAATTATTTAAATAAAAATAAAGGTCCACTCACAAGTGAATCCTGCAGCTAACTCTGCTGCCTGCTTGTGTCCTCCTCGCTCGAGGGCTCAGTACGTTCTGTCACAATAGAATAGGATATAATCGACCATATAATGAATACTCTCAAAACAACCCAGGCCCCCTAGAATAAGCGTCGAGGAATCACAAAGAAGAAAAATCCACACTTCAAGCGGAATTAAATTCGAGAATCGGTACA
This sequence comes from Rosa lucieae, assembly GCA_024704745.1. NCBI lineage: Eukaryota > Viridiplantae > Streptophyta > Magnoliopsida > Rosales > Rosaceae > Rosa > Rosa lucieae. The sequence goes on along the minus strand of CM045496.1, from coordinate 86,160,202 downwards.
ATCTCCATGCCCTCTAACTCAAACTACTCAATCGATTCTTAAATCGATTCCTTAACCATTCCATGACCTCGCTTAATCTAAACCTTCACAAAGACCAATCGATAACTTAACAAATTTTTTTAATTCACTTCCTTCAACACAATTTACCACCAATTTATAATATAAATCCTTTCCAAAATTTCCACATTCAATCTTAATTTTCCACTCACAATTCCATCTCTAAATTTCAACTCCTCTCAAAATTTTCTTTTCCAAAACACAATCTCCACTCCAAACTCCTCCACAAAATAGAACAATTTCACAATAACATTGATAGTAAATTATCAAGAGATTTACCCATAAAATTTATAATCTATACCATCCAAAATAACAATAACTACACCAAAATTCCAAAAAAAAACTCAAACCAAACAATCCTCAAGTTTAACACAAAACATCAAAGGTGGAATCCAATTCCAGTCAACCTATTTAGCTCAAAATTATCTCCACAACACCCCCAACAATTCTATACCTGCAATCACATCCAAAACAAGCAGGAAAAGCTGGAAATTCCAAACCCAAACTCAAGAACTCGGATGGAACTGTTCACGTCCCCAAACACCTTCAATTCTTCCTCCACAGCCCAAAACAAGCTGCAACAAGGTTAGGAACTCGTTCAGCAACTCACCGACAACCAATACCCAAAGAAATTCGACCGGAAATCGCCGGAAAACTGAGATCAAAGCAAAAATCCATTTTTTCCATTTCTGCAATTCTCCTCATATCTCCAAAACCAAAGCTACCCAAGGTGAAATACTTACATAGCTAGAAGGAGAAGGAAGAGAGGATCACGCTGTGCCCAACGATGCGTCTTGGGGTGGCCGGACGGCGACAAATTTGCCCGAGGAGTGCGACGGCGAAAAGAAAAGAAAAAAGGGGGAGGGGGGTGACTCGGGTTCTACCCGTGCTCTCTCTCTCTCTGTTTTTTTTTTTTTTGATTCTTTCCCTTTTCTCTCTCTTCCGTCTGTTTTAATAAGCCCTCCTTCCACAAATAGAAGCTCACAAACAAAAAGCCATGCCAAAAATAGAAATTTCTATTTTTGGTCATAACTTTTCCGATATAAATCCAATTTAAACAAACTACGTGTCCACGAACTCGATTTTGCGTATTCTACGACAATCTCAAATAAATTTCCTAATTTACCGGACTAAAGAAAAAGTCACTCCTCGGTCAACCACGGTAAAAAGTAATTAATAGGTACGGGGCATTACAATTATCCTCTGATCGGATCTAATTCACTTCAATATTTAGAAGTACTTGTTGTTGCTGATTGTAAAAGAACTTAGGCAATACATGCTTGGTGTTGTCGCCCTTGATGAAACCTAACTTCATTTGCTCAATGCAAGCTACATTATCTTCATAAATGCATGTAGGTTCATCTGTGGTAGACTTCAAACCACAAGTTCCTTAAACATGTCTAACTACAGACCTTAGCCATATACATTCTCGCACGGCTTCATGTAGAGTAATAATCTCTGCATGATTCGAGGAAGTAGCAACAAGGGTCTGCTTTGTAGACCTCTAAGATATCACAATGCTTCCCATGGTAAAGATATAACCCGTCTGGGAGCGACCTTTGTGAGGGTTAGAGAGATACCGTGCATCAGCAAACATCACCACCGTTTTGGTGTAAGGGAGGAGGATGACGCCGGCCACCCTTGGTGGTGGCAGCTTTGCCGTCATGGCATCTTGGACGGCGCCACTTGGGCTAATGAGATCCTTTCTCATTCTTCTGTCATTCTTTTCTCTCTGCAGGAATAGAACAAGCTCATATCTACCGTACATTTTAAGTAACGAAAGATTGGCTTTATAGTTTATACTAGTCCAATGACGTTGCGTTGGCGCGAGGCTATATCTAGCCAACAAGTTCGTAACAATTGAGGCTTCCGGTCTTGTATTGTGATAAGTACAATAATGCGTCTATTGTACTCAGGTAAGCACTTTTTCTATTAGCACGTTTTCGTCATCATCCCTGGGACGAAACGGATCCCACTTAGGGGTCAAGACTACAGACAACCATGGGAGTGCATCTTTGACTTTATCAAAATGCAAATCATTTATTGACATGGTTACAAGTTCTAAATCTAGACAAAACCGTGTTCTCCCAAGGTCCTTCATCTCAAACTTGGATTTCAGGTGTTCAGCGGTTTCCCTTAACTCTCAAGGGTTCCAATCATGTTTATCAACAGAAACCGTGACAATTGCAAATCCAGAACTTATCATGAAAATGCAGGGGCATAGTTCATCATATCCCTTCCCAATCAAGTAGTCACTTTAGTGAGCGTTTTGACCCTCATTGCAAATTCGCTCCATGGTCAAGAGCCACTTGATTTGGGTAAATGAAGTCCACAAGAACCTTCATTATATTATGTATCTAGATCCTCATAGAGATACGTAGTGACCACATTCGTAAGCTGCATGTTCAATTATTTGGAAACTACCAAACTGACAAGGTAGTGGAGTGCAATGACATCCATTATGAGAGAATATGTCTTCTTGTAGTCGATTCCAGGGAGTTTTTGTGAGAAGCCTTGCGGCATAAGACGAGGCTATCATCTCTTTTTCTCATCACGCTATCTAACGAAGACCTATTAATGTCAATAGGTTTTATGTTAGGAGGTGTTGGCATCTCAGGCCCGAAATCCTTCCTCTTTGTTAGTGAATCCAATTCAACCTGGATCACATATTTCCATTTAGGCCAATTTTCTCTAAGTTGGCATTCTTCAACGGAGTAAGGTTCGATGTCATTAGTCTCAACAATTCCACATCTCCTTGTACACTAGTGTAATTCGTAGATATCTCTATATTCTCAGGAATTAGTTCTAACATTGAGGTGTCCCCCAATGATGTTTCTTGGACATAACCACAATCCAGAATATTCTCATGAGACAGATTTTGAGTATCAATGATCAATGGATCAAGTTGTGCCAAACTCGCTCTCTTCCTAGGGTGAGAATCCATCGAACCTATGGGTCTTCTATGCTTTCTAGTGGAACCCATGGCCTATGACGCCATTATGCCACCTTTGTGATGTCACCATACCACCATCCATGGTAGTGGTGCAGTACCCATCTTCTCTGGGTGGCACCATGTCCTCTTGTGGGAACATCAATCCTTGCAGGCATGTTTGCAGCAGATATATGTGATCTCGTCACTTTTAGGGGATCAACATGAGACATAGGGGGATAGACCACGACAATTCCTGTCGTTCCTGTTGAACATTGACGTTCTAATCTCCCCCTAATGACGGGAAGACTGTCTCATCAAAGTGACAATTCGCAAATCCAGCGAAAAAGAGATCACCTGTCAAGGGTTCTACATAGCGGACTTATGGTTGGAGACTTATATCCAACACAAATATATATATATATATATGCATTCGTTGCAATGACTCATGTTGATGCGCTGTGGTGGCGCAATTGGCACATAAACCGCACACTCAAATATGCATAAGTACTAGATTAGACTCGAACCCAGTCACTAGCTGTAACGTAAATAAAAGTTGAGTGGTTGCTATGAGTCGTAGACGAATTAGCATAGCTGTATGCGATATTGCATAACCCAAGCGGAAATATTGGTGCCCATTACCAATGTCCGGGCTGAAGGAATGGATGGATTTCAAAACTTTTTAATTAGTGCGGAATTAGTTTAACCATTAAACTACTAACTAAACATAAAATCCATTCCTTTAACCCATGATCTTGGCTTATTGTGACATGTATATAAACATAGCATGCATAGTAAGGAAGAACAAAGAAGTAGTTTATGTTCTACTCACCCTTGGAGCGTGATCTCAATCCGATCCAAGTGAACCACCAAAGTTCCTCTCCTTGATCTCTCCTTGTGTGTGTTTCCTCCACCTTGAAGCACCTTGGATTAAGAACTCCTTCTTGTACTCCTTCTTGTGCTTGTAATCCTCTCTTTGATGTAACAAGTAAAGCCACAAAAGGATATGGCCTCTAAGGATCTTCACCAAGTGAATCAAGAGATGAAGAAAGATGAAAGAAAAGAAGAAATTATGCAAGTGTTCTTATTTCCTTTAATTTGGTAATGGACCAAGAGAGAACTCTTTCTCTCTCTCTCTCTCTCAAATCTGAAAATAATAGTGTGGAGACACACTTATTCTCTTTGTCCATGCTTTCACTTTTATATAATAGGAAATAACTCCAATTACTAAAAGAAAATATTGACTTTCATAAAGCCAATATTTTGGCTGGTCCATACTTGTTATTGGGCACTAAAAAATGTGTCTTGGGATTTCATTTAAATCTCATTTAGTGAAGCCCAAGTCCACACCAAAACCCGACAATCGTTTAGGCCCAATAGGTTCGGTTTTACCCGAAAATTCTAATTATGTCCAAATAATAAATCTAATTAATTATTTGGTCATAACCAACTCTTGTTTAATCTTCTTCATATACAATCTCAAGGATCCACTTATATGGTGCGCGATCTCTTAGGTTCTAATTAACAAGGCAGTGAAGTTTATAGAAACCATTCTATTTTGTTTACGAATCAAAAACTCCATTTTTGATTCTCCCTTGTTATTAGGATTATAAATGTTTATTAATCCTCGGGGACTACACAAGTCATGAGTGACGTCTTGCAACATATCATGACTACCCTAGTTAATGTAGAATGACAAAGAACCTATTCAATTGGAATTACAATACAATACGGTCCTTCTCTAACACTATGTTCTAAATCACATCATCGGGGTATGGAATTGATATGTCAATCCCCTAATGTGATTTTCATTCTTATGTGATTCTTAGAATGTGATTAGAAACTCCTTTTTAATCTCATTCAATGCTTTGGCCAAAGACTTATTGAATCACATCTTTGAACATACACCTTATTTACTTAAGGATAGAGATTCCTTATTGTACACTCACATGTCTCCATGACCGAATTGATTATACCAATGAATGCATCTATTATATCCATTAAGGGACACAATATTATTGCATCATCAAGAAATAATCAATTCACTCATAAGACAACTATGGTGTCTCAGGTCAAAGGACTAATTTGTATTATTACAATTTAGAGTTCAAGTTTGACATGTAAGTAAGACTCCATACAAGAACTCTAATGATCGCGTTCAGTGTACTCTTTAAATTAAGAGCACCCACATACTTGTATTAGTGTCTCCACACAAATGACAAGAGACATATCATCCTCCATTTTGAGCATACATAGTATGTGCTAGTCTTTCCGGATTATCAATGTCCAAGTAATAATCCTATGACTAGGAACCTTTTAGGATAAGAGTGTGAAAGAGTAAAGGTCTCACACATCTAACTCTTTAGATTACTTTCTCTTTAACTCATATTCCTTGGACCTTGTTCAATCAAATATCAAATATAAGCAATGAACAATAAACTTGCCCTTTTGATTAATAATAATTACAATAATAATTACATCAAAATGATTGTTTTAGGACACAATTCCTTCAATCTCCCACTTGTACTAAACCCAATCAGCCATGAAACGTACACCCATCTTCTCAAGATGTTGTTCTAGCTTTGCTTGTGATAAAGGCTTAGTGAATGGATCCGATATGTTATCAGCAGATGCTACTTTGAGAATGTTAATGTCTCCACGATTAACAATCTCCCTTATGATATGGAAACGTCTTTCGATGTGTTTGGATTTTTGATGAGACCTTGGTTCCTTGGCTTGAGCAATTGCCCCATTGTTGTCACAATAAAGTGGAATCGGTGACTCAATGGTAGGAACAACATCAAGTTCAGTGATGAACTTTTTCATCCAAACTGCTTCCTTTGCAGCCTCTGATGCTGCAATGTATTCTGCCTCAGTAGTGGAATCTGCAGTAACGCTTTGTTTGCAGCTTCTCCAATATACTGCACCTCCATTCAAGGTGAAGACAAACCCTGATGTGGATTTTCTGTCATTCACATCAGATTGAAAATCTGAATCTGTGTATGCTTCCACTTGCAACTCTGATTGCAAATCACCACCTCCATAAACGAGGAATAAATCTTTAGTCCTTCTCAAGTACTTAGGATATTCTTAACAGCATTCTAGTGTTCTAAACCTGGATTGGACTGATATCGACTAGTTATGCTTACGCCATAACTGATATCAGGTCTTGTGCATAGCATCGCATACATGAGGCTCCCTATTGCAGATGCATATGGGATCTTGCTCATCTTTTGCACTTCCTCAATCGTTTGTGGGCACATTTTCTTAGAAAGGTGAATGCCATGTCTGACAGGCAGAAAACCCTTCTTAGATTGTTCCATGTGAAATCTATTCAGCACTTTGTCTATGTACAAGGATTGAGATAATCCAATTAATCTCTTTGATCTATCTATATAGATCTTTATTCCTAATACATAGGCAGCTTCTCCAAGATCCTTCATAAGGAAGGTTTTGGACAACCAAATTTTAATTGAAGATAACATTCCTACATCATTCCCAACAAGTAGGATGTCATCTACATAAAGTACAAGGAACACAACAACACTCCCACTGACCTTCTTGTAAACACAAGGTTCATCCATATTTTGTGTGAAATCAAAAGATTTGACTGCATCATCAAAACGGATGTTCCAACTCCTTGAAGCTTGCTTATATCCAAATAGATTTAACCATGGCAACAGGAGAGAACGTATCTTCATAGTCAATGCCCTCTCTTTGCTTATAGCCCTTTGCCACCAACCTAGCTTTGTAGGTTTCTATTTTACCATCTGAGCCTATCTTTTTCTTGAAGACCCATTTGTTTCCAATTGGTCTAATACCAGGTGGAGGGTCAACGAGAGTCCAGACTTGATTGGTATACATAGAGTCAATCTCGGATTCCATGGCTTCTTGCCATTTCTTTGAGTCAACGTTTGACATTGCTTCATTATAACTAGAAGGATCATGCAGGTTTTCATTGTCACCAAGGAGATTTAACTCCCCAAGGCTTTCATGACACAAACCATACCTCTTAGGAGGTATCCGGATCCTACTAGATATTCTTGGAGTTTGTGTTATAGTTGGTTCAGGAAGTTGTTCAACGGGAAATCAAGTGTTAGTTTGTGGCTTGTTGGACACTTCCTTGAGTTCTACCATTTGCTCAACATTTCCATCAAGGACGTAGTCCCTTTCAAGGAAAGTGGCATTCCTGCTAACAAACACCTTTTGTTCTTCAGGTTGATAGAAATAATATCCTAAACTATCTTTAGGATATCCCACAAATAAACACTTGCTTGATCTAGCTTCAAGCTTGCCTGCTTCTAGTCTTTTGACATAAGCTGGGCAACCCCAAATCTTAATATGATTGAGACTTGGTTTCTTCCCATGCCACATCTCATATGGTGTAAGAGGGACAGACTTGGAAGGCACTCTATTCAACAAATAAATTGTTGTTTGAAGTGCATATCCCCAAAAGGATATAGGTAAATCAGTATAGCTCATCATGGAACGAACCATGTCTAACAAAGTTCGATTTCTCCTTTCAGAGACACCATTGAGTTGTGGTGTTCCAGGAGGAGCTAATGAAGAAACAATGCCTTCTTGTTTGAGATAATCAATAAACTCATTGCTTAAGTATTCACCTCCTCGATCGGATCTTAGAGCCTTAATACTCTTGTCGGTTTGTTTCTCAACTTCATTTTTAAATTCTTTGAACATTTCAAAGGCTTCAGATTTGTGCTTCATAAGGTATATATAACCAAACCGAGAGTAGTCATCGGTAAAGGTTATGAAGTATGAGAATCCACCTCTACTAATAGTGGACATGGGACCACATACATCAGTATGTATTAGGCCTAAGAGTTCATTAACTCTTGTTCTTTGTCCACCAAAATGTGACTTGGTCATTTTTCCTTTTAGACAAGACTCACAAGTAGGCATAGGATCAGATCCTAATGACTCTAAGTATCCATTTTTGGATAATTTGTGAATTCTATCTTGGCTAATATGACCAAGTTTAAGGTGCCACATCTTAATGGGGTTAACCGTTTCTCGAGATCTCTTAGATCCCAAAGCATTTTCCTTCATACAGTTAATACTACCATCTAAAGCTAGATGAAAGAGACCATCAATAATATTAGCATGACATATCATGCGTTCATTAATAGATACAAAACCACTTAGTTTATCAAAAACTACTCTATAACCATCCTTCAAAAGCATGGAGATGGAGATAAGGTTCTTTATACATATAGGAAGATAAAGACAATTATTTAACTCCAATGTATCTCCTGATGGTAACTTCAAAATATAAGTCCCCACGGCTTTGGCATCAACTCTTGTGCCATTTCCTACACGTAGGGAAATTTCTCCAGCTTTAAGCTTCCTTGCTCCCACTAGGTCCTGCAACGAAGTGCAAACATGGTGGGATGCACCTGAATCAATTATCCAAGTGGAAGTATTATTAACTGTAAATATTGATTCAATCACATTGATTGTACCTTCTGTTGAAGACTTGTTCTTCAAGGATGCAAGATAAACTTTGCAATTCCTCTTCCAGTGCCCATCTTTGTTGCAAAAGAAACAAATACCTTTTGGTTCCTTTTGTTCCTTCTTCTTCTTCTTTTGGACTGCTCCCTTAGGCTTTATCACTTGTTTCTTCTTCCCTTTGCCTTTACCTTTGGACTTACTGGATGAAGAAGAAGCGATAATAGCCGCACTCCCACTCTCTTTCTTAATTTGCTTCTCAGCTGTTACCAGCATATTGAGAAGATCAGAAAGAGTATGATCCATTTGTTGCATATTCTAGTTCATTATGAACTAAGAAAATGAATCATCTAGGGAGGAAAGAAGAAGATCTTGAGCTAGCTCCGCATCAAGTGCAAATCCAAGGTCTTGAATTTGCTCAATAAGGCCTATCATTTTTAGACCATGTTGATGAACAGGTGCACCCCTCACATGCTTTGTCTTAACAAGCTCATTGACTACTGTGAAGCGCACATTTCTATTTCTCTCACCAAACAATTCAGTGAGATGAAGTAATATAGAACTGGCGCTATCCATATTCTCATGTTGCTTCTGAAGTTGTGAGTTCATGGATGCAAGCATAACACATTTAGCTTGCGTGTCATCATCCTTATACTTTTGATAAGCAACACGTTGCTCATCGGTTGCATCTTGAGCCAATGGAGTGTGAGGAGGTGCATTTTGTAAGACATAAGCGATCTTATCGAATGTCAATACAATTTTCAAATTGCGGAGCCAGTCATTGAAGTTTGGGCCCTCAAGACGATTTTCATTGAGAATTTTGGTGATAGGATGTCCTGACATATTGCAGTCTACATAACATAAAATAAAAGAAGTGAGATTGATTTTAAAACCAAGTGACTCGGGTCTTAAGAATCAAATGGCACCCTCTCACTATTTTAACAAATTCCAAATCCCTCAAAGGAATTCGAGAGTATAAATTAAAACTCTTAGTGAGTATGGAAGACTCATTTTCATTAAGCCAACCGCATCATAATAGAACTATAAGTCAACTTAATTTCCATGAGAGGATACTCTTATCCAATCACATCAAATGTGAATATCCATAACTTTGGCCTCTAAAGTAATTAAGTCTCACCATAATAGGATATTGATAAATTACTCTAGTTAAGCTATACCCAACATCTCATGTAAGTATAGAGATCAAAAATTAAATCTCATCATAATAGAATATTGACCAAGATTTGTCCCTACCTTACAACATCAAATGTTGAATAACCTCTCTTTAATGCTCCTAGCAAGAAATACCTCCGTTCGGAATGATATTCACATGCAAGAACATCTACTAGGAGATTACAATGTTGGAAGGCCACAAAGAAGCATTCATAATGACTTCTTCGTTTTTCAACTTAATATCACTTTGAGGGAATTTTAAGGTCTCATCTTTAATAATCTTATTAATAACAATCACATTGCATTTGCTTTGATCCTATTGCAATCACACATTCATTATACTTGATCTATAATAAAATACTCCCACTAATTGTTTTCAGAAAAACAATTTGATTTCATCAAAAACATTTTTCAAATGGAATCATGGGAAATATAAAATTACTTAATCAAGTGCAATGAACATACAATTATAATAGGTCACATAGGATGATTATGGACTTGTTGTTTGATCCAACATGAGCCAATATGTTGGATCAAGGTCATGTTTGGGTGGTTGATTTTAATTATGCGTAACGATTACGAAAATTAAATAACTAAGCTAAGCTATTACACTTTGCACTTGAACTCCTTTCAAGGCTAGATGACTTCAAACTTCTTCTTTGGATCATCCTCATGTGCCTCTATCTTTGATTACAAGAGTGGATGAGGGGCATACAAGCTCCCATTTAATTTAATCAAACTTGAATAAATTAAATAAGCTACTTAGTTACACAACCAAATGAATTAACTACTTTAATTACATAACCCAAATGAATTAACTACTTTAATTACATAACCACATTCATTCAAAATGAATAGTCGGCCAATCACATGCTCAATTATATTTGGCCATAGTCCATAATCATCCTTTAATTAACCAAGATTAATAAGGTTAATTAAACAAGCATAATTAACTCAATCAAAATAAGTTAACCACTAAATTACTTTAATTTAATGCAAGTAAATTAGTTGAGTGATTTAGGGGATGATGATGTCTTACATCATGCATCACTAACTTTTGGTGAGTAATTTAGGGGATGATGTCTCACATCACTTTTGATGAGTGATTTAGGGGATGATGTTTTACATCATGCATCACCAACTTTTGGTGAGTGATTTAGGGGATGATGTTTTACATCATGATTCACCAACTTTTGGTGAGTGATTTAGGGAGACATGTCTTTTATCTCATTCCAACTTTTGGTGGGTAATTTAGAGAAACTAATAGTAAAGATGACTAACCCTACCAACTATTTGGTGAGGGAAACATGGAAATGATTTTATATCATCATTAACTATTAGGTATATTTCAATTCATGAATTTATGGATCAAAAGTGAAAGCAAACACCATGAAAAATTAGCTAGTTCATAACTAGTTTAGACATGTTCCAAAGCTGGAAATAAAATTCCAGTTTTGTGTTCTTCCATTGAACATTTGTTTACTTCATCTTTGAAGCCAAAAATCATGCATACCCTAAGGCATATATAATCTAATATGTTTCTAAGATTAACACCTTAATTAAGAAACATATAGAATCCCTTAATACATATCTCATATGCATCAAAGTTTCATAAAACTTAAACCACTTCTTACATGTAATTTCCAGAAAACTTTTTCTAGCTATCATAAAATCTACCTTACATCACATGCTTCATAACTTTTATGATAAAGCAAATTTTCTGATCTAAATTACATATTACTCTAAGCTTAAGAAAATCACATCAACCAACATACTTAGCCATGTTTATAACATATCAAAATTAAGCCAATGGCTCTGATACCAATTGAAGGAATGGATGGATTTCAAAACTTTTTAATTAGTGCGGAATTAGTTTAACCATTAAACTACTAACTAAACATAAAATCCATTCCTTTAACCCATGATCTTGGCTTATTGTGATATGTATATAAACATAGCATGCATAGTAAGGAAGAACAAAGAAGTAGTTTATGTTCTACTCACCCTTGGAGCGTGATCTCAATCCAATCCAAGTGAACCATCAAAGTTCCTCTCCTTGATCTCTCCTTGTGTGTGTTTCCTCCACCTTGAAGCACCTTGGATTAAGAACTCCTTCTTGTACTCCTTCTTGTGCTTGTAATCTTCTCTTTGATGTAACAAGTAAAGCCACAAAAGGATATGGCCTCTAAGGATCTTCACCAAGTGAATCAAGAGATGAAGAAAGATGAAAGAAAAGAAGAAATTATGCAAGTGTTTTCTTTTTCCTTTAATTTGGTAATGGACCAAGAGAGAACTCTTTCTCTCTCTCTCTCTCTCAAATCTGAAAATAATAGTGTGGAGACACACTTATTCTCTTTGTCCATGCTTTCACTTTTATATAATAGGAAATAACTCCAATTACTAAAAGAAAATATTGACTTTCATAAAGCCAATATTTTGGCTGGTCCATACTTGTTATTGGGCACTAAAAATGTGTCTTGGGCTTTCATTTAAATCTCATTTAGTGAAGCCCAAGTCCACACCAAAAACCCGACAATCGTTTAGGCCCAATAGGTTCGGTTTTACCCGAAAATTCTAATTATGTCCAAATAATAAATCTAATTAATTATTTGGTCATAACCAACTCTTGTTTAATCTTCTTCATATACAATCTCAAGGATCCACTTATATGGTGTGCGATCTCTTAGGTTCTAATTAACAAGGCAGTGAAGTTTATAGAAACCATTCTATTTTGTTTACGAATCAAAAACTCCATTTTGATTCTCCCTTGTTATTAGGATTATAAATGTTTATTAATCCTCGGGGACTTCACAAGTCATGAGTGACGTCTTGCAACATATCATGACTACCCTAGTTAATGTAGAATGACAAAGAACCTATTCAATTGGAATTACAATACAATACGGTCCTTCTCTAACACTATGTTCTAAATCACATCATCGGGGTATGGAATTGATATGTCAATCCCCTAATGTGATTTTCATTCTTATGTGATTCTTAGAATGTGATTAGAAACTCCTTTTTAATCTCATTCAATGCTTTGGCCAAAGACTTATTGAATCACATCTTTGAACATACACCTTATTTACTTAAGGATAGAGATTCCTTATTGTACACTCACATGTCTCCATGACCGAATTGATTATACCAATGAATGCATCTATTATATCCATTAAGGGACACAATATTATTGCATCATCAAGAAATAATCAATTCACTCATAAGACAACTATGGTGTCTCAGGTCAAAGGACTAATTTGTATTATTACAATTTAGAGTTCAAGTTTGACATGTAAGTAAGACTCCATACAAGAACTCTAATGATCGCGTTCAGTGTACTCTTTAAATTAAGAGCACCCACATACTTGTATTAGTGTCTCCACACAAATGACAAGAGACATATCATCCTCCATTTTGAGCATACATAGTATGTGCTAGTCTTTCCGGATTATCAATGTCCAAGTGATAATCCTATGACTAGGAACCTTTTAGGATAAGTGTGAAAGAGTAAAGGTCTCACACATCTAACTCTTTAGATTACTTTCTCTTTAACTCATATTCCTTGGACCTTGTTCAATCAAATATCAAATATAAGCAATGAACAATAAACTTGCCCTTTTGATTAATAATAATTACAATAATAATTACATCAAAATGATTGTTTTAGGACACAATTCCTTCACGGGCTACCATTGTAGTCATTTAAAGGTGGCTTTTCCGTAAGACCAATTGGGTGTATACATGGGAATATGATACTTGGTATCAATACCCAATGATATGCAATAGTCATCGAAATTTTCGATGTAAACTCTCTAGCCATATGATTTGACTGAACGGGATGATCTGGGTAGTGAGCCCGTAGCATATGATTTGGGCTAGGAGTTCATCTTAAGCAGCATTACGAGTGGACGATAGTGCGACACGTGACCAGCGTGTCCGCATATCAACCAACAACATAAAACATCTAAGCAGTCCACAAGTTGGTTGAGTCGATCCACATAATCCCTTTAGGTTCTCTGAGAATACATGTGTCCTTTGCATAGGATGGTCTCGATCCTTAAAGAGCAGGCTTTGGGAAACGAGTGATGGGCCTTAGAAGCAACCAATGAGGATTTTGGTTGAGCCATGAAATCACAATTGACTTGAGAAGTGGAGAGAGGTGGCACATTGCCACTCTTGGCGTCAATGCCAAGCTCTTGCCGTAGGGGGTGACGGTATGACCATTCTCCTTGAATCAACTTTTGATTCACACTTCTTTTCACTCGAAAGAATGGATGTCCGTGTGAAGTCTTTAATAAACGGATCATAATATCATGACCTGGTTGTCCCAATTGGTCATGCCAAAACCTATATGTGTCGATGTCCCAAAAATCATCTCTTATGACGTTATTGGACTCAATTACTCAAATAGTGGTTACATATAACTCACTAGAATGACACATGAGCTTCTCTAATACTCGTAGTCATTAGAGATAATGCAAAGGAACTTATGTCCATTCTCACTTTGTGTTTCCACATGAAAACCGTTGGCTCTAATATCTTGAAAGCTCAAAAGGGGGACCTCCAGCGCTAGGAGCGTAGAGAGCTTCAGTGACATAAATCAATGTGCCATTTGGCAATGAGCTGGTCCTTGACCATGAATCAATCGCGATGGCCCTACCATAGTAGTCACAGAAGATTGAGTAGGCATCATCCCAAGGAATAATTGCCTATGTCAAGGTATGATCTGCGTAGCAGCACTATCCGCGAGGCATTCTAGCTCTCTGGGAAACATACCTAAGTGAATAAAACTTGAAATTAAAAGAATCGACACTTTATTAATAATAACCAACGATTACATCAAAGTTTCTTAATCAAATCTAATCCAAATAAAATGAAATGTAGACAAATTGTAGTCACTCAATCCCTTTGGTAATTCCAATCAAATATGACCAGAGAAGTAGAGAGAGATGTCGGTGGAGCAAGGCTCTCTTGAGTACCACTAATCTCAATTACTTTCCTAGACATCATATTTAATTGAGTACGCCTAGTGAGAAAGAGTTAAAACCAAATGTCATTTATTCATTAAGGCACAATTGCCATTACATAATTCTTGGAAAATGAAAGACTATTTAATCAAAATCTGCGGCATCAACATTGTTGTTTTCCTTGCCAGATTTGAAGTCCGTAATGATGAGACTGACGTCATTGTCATCTCCATCATCTCATTCTACTGCGAGATGAGCCTCATGCTCTCTCATATCTTTTATATACCTTGTATTGTGCAGCTTTGTTTTTCCACTCGCATTCTAGCGCTTAAACCAATGCTCTGAAGATCCACATCTATAGCATTACCTCACCCATTAATTGAGATGCACCTTGTGCATTTGGACATCCTCCATGGATCCCACGTTGGCCAATGTTGCCACATGTCTATGTATCTTGCGGTTTTCCTTCCTTTGTTGGGCGGTTATATGGACCCATACGTCCATTTTGTTGTCCCTTAACTTTTAGGCTTCCGCTCCTTGTGCCCTTCTTTCGGTGCGCTGTTATAATTCACCTCTTGAACGCTCTTAGTTCCAACAGGCCTTTGGATTATGGTTTTTCACGAGTATGTTGTCAACTTACTCAGTAATTGACATAAGTTGATGAAACCTCATAATCCATCTAGCATTTCACACAAGCCTATATTGCTTTGCAACCAATAGTGCTGAGACGGGGAAGGTTGAGAGGATTTCTCAATTAATTCATATTATGTGAGCTCTACTCCACAGAATCTCATTAGTAGTGAGGTGATTCTTGACGTTATTCACCCATCGGTGATAACAAATGTCATTTGAATCTGGTTTAGTGAAGTCGGGTTTTTGCACGTTTGCATTCGACATTCAAAGATGAAGGAGAATAGATTAGTTTTGGAGTAAAAACTTCCACGACAACTAATATGAGGTTTCCGAGCCTTAATGCTACCAAGAAACTGATTTCCAAGAATATTTGGATTATACCAAAACAATGATGTCAATATGGTCAAATTCTCATGCTCACGGACGTTCTTAATCAGTAGCTTACGAACGCTCTTAGTCCGTAATATTTTTGTGCTCACGAACGCTCTTAGTCCGTGGTTTACGAACGCTCTTAGTTCATAAAGCGTAAATCCCCACAATTACGCTTATTTAAATACTCAAAACCACACATGTTCATATATTCATATATTTCAAAATTCTGCAGAAAATAAAAGGAATTTAAAATACATGAAAGCAGCAACTTTAATTACAAAAACTTACATGATGGTTATGTGATGTGCCTGAAAGCAAGCGCATAATTTAACCCTGAAATGTCATTAGTAGTATAAGTAAGTAGGGATCGTTCTATTCCGGGGATTGAGGGTACACCTGTCATTGTCAAACAATTAAACAATTAAAATTAAAACAAAGTATAATATTTACAAAGATATAACAAAATATAAACATTATTTACGAAAAAGGGGGGATTTTGTTTTTGGGTTTTCGAAAATTAAAAGAATTAAAACTAAGTATAAACAAAAACACAAATACAAGAATGAAATGTGAGAAACAAAGATTAAAATCGATTTTATCATTGAATTCAAATACAACCCTACATTGTTCTTCCAAGTCATGTGTACAACTTAGTATGAATAAGTTCACCTAATTACAATCCTCTTCAATTGAATTCGATTTTTATCCAAAACCTTTACTACTTTGATTCAAGTTTACACAAAACGAAAAGTCGATTTCATGTTCTTAAACCTAGCACCAATTATATCAAAACCCTAAGTGTTTGCAACCACATAAGATTAAAATACAAAAGTTATCTATAAAGCAAATTCAATCGAACAATCACACATAAGCAACTATGGAATCACAACATAGAAATCGAAAATCCTTTATTCAATCATAAAATTTCAGATTATAAACCTTGTCCAAACATCAATGTCAACTAGAAACAATTCTCACGAAACAAAGCAAGATTAGAAAGAAAGAGGTTGAATTACACCGTGAGATGGAGATGGGGATGAAGGATGAAACGTTATGGATTCTTGAATCTCGAAAGCAAGCTTCAAGGAGGAGGATGGATGATGATGCTCACGGCTCCTTCTTCTTCTTCTCCTCCCTTGCTTGAAACGTTGAATGCACTAGAGGATGGAGAGAGCTTTCGCGTAGAGAGAATTTTCTGAATTATGGGGTGGTAAAACGTCTAGCATAGGGGGAGTATATATAGGGGACGTTGGCCTTGGTCTCCAAGTCTTCATGAATCTTCTATTATTTTCCAAGGAATTATCAGAAAATGCCACATAACTTCAACCAATCACAAATTGCCATGTAAGCCCTGGTGTGTCATCCAACCAATCATAAGCCTTCAAAATAAGTCCCAAATATATTATTGCCGAATATCCATGAATTAATTCTGATTTTCTTCTTTATTTGCGGCCAAAATTACTTTAGGAATTGTAGGAACGAATCTGGACTTGTTTTTGAACCTTTTCTTCCTTAAATCTCTCCATGGACTTCCTTTAATGTCTCCCCTTGATTTTCTCTTGATTTTCATGAAAAAATACAGATTTTATTCCTCATTTTCGTCCAAAATATATTGAGGGGATTTAGGAGGGAATTTGGACTTGTTTTGAGCTTTTTCTTGTTGCACAATCCCTTGAAACTCTCCCTATAATATTTCCAACGTTTTTCCTTGATTTCTTCTTGATTTTTCACATTATCTTCATGATTTCCCATGGAAAAATCAGATTTAATTCCCAAAAATATCTCCATTTCGTCACAAAACCCTAATTCCATGGGCTTTTACGGGCCTTGATCCATTTTGCCGAAAATCCAACTCAAATCCGTAAAGTTCTTAGGCCTCGTTGCTTCAACTTCAAGCCTTTTCATCCTCCAACGCAAAACACATTATTTTTCCATTTCTTTTTCATGGTTGCGTTGGAAACTTGCTAGGGAAGCCTTCCTCCATTTCGTAGGATTTCCTGGTTGGACTAGGAAAGCTTATTTCTTCATTTCTGCTCAAATGTGTGGGCCGTTTTCTCTCATATTCGTTCGTCTTGATGTTCACAAGCTCCTCTTTCCATTCGTGCATTCATTTCCACTTTTTAGCTCGGAGGTCCTGAAAATAGAAACTATACTTAAAATAGAAACTTTCTAAAAAATGAAAATAGAAACTTACTAAAAATGAAAAATAGAAACTTTCCTAAACTGAAAAATGGAAACTTGCCAGAAATGAGAAATGAAACTTACAAAAATGGAAACTTTCTACAATAAGGAACTTTCCCAATCAAAGAATGGAAACTTTCCAAAACAAGGATTTTTCAAGGAAATGGCGCAGAAAATGTAGGGAAAAACAGTTAAAATGTCGCATTAAAATGCTCCTATCATTATGGGCTTGAGAATACGCACATGTTGGAGCAGACGTGTTGGGGCAACAGCAGCAAATGGCGGCAGCAACAGTTTTGGACAGCAGCAAGCAGCAGTTTCTGCAGCAGGTTTGCTTCTGAACAGCTCCCACTTTGAATGGTGTACAGGTCTCAAAACGACTCCAATGGGGCTGAAATTTGGAGGTCACACTACAACAAAAAACCTCATTTGCGAGAAACAAATTCCTCGCTAAAAACAAACATTTCGTCGCGGAAGTACTTCCGCGAGGAAATTCTTTTCGTCTTCAATTCGTCGGAGAATGCTCGTCAAGAAAAGGTTTAGCGACGAAAAAAAAAAGTCCTCGTCAAACCCTTTCCGTGATGAAATCTATTTGCCTCGCTGTTATTCTATAGCGACAATTGCTTTCCTCACTCAAACCCATACTTTTTTCTCGTTAAAAAAGTTCAACGATTAGAAAATAGTCGTTAAATATATTTTCCGACATACTAGATTTCGTCGCGAAATTAATTATTTCCTCGCCAATGATAACTAAAATTAAAAAATGTAAATAAATAAAAAATTTAAACTACTTTTTCTGCGACGAATTTTCGTCGTTATAAGCTTTGGGTGAGGAAGCTTTTTCTAGCTGTAAACCTTTTTTAGCGAGGATATTTTGTTTCATTGTACCATGTATTCTTTCAGCGAGAAAAAGTTTTCTCGTTAAAAATACTTAACAACTAGGAATATGTTTTCCATCGGCAATGGAACTACGGTTTTTGGAACGAAAATATTTTCATCGTCATAAATAGCTTTGGGCGACCAAGTTTTTCTTCGCTATAAACTATTTTCAGCAAGGAAATTTTGTTTCTTCTTAAAATGTATCTTTTCAATGAGAAAAGGTTTTCTCGATAAAGATACTCAACAGTGAGGAATGTGTTTTTCGTCGGTGTATGGACTACAATTTTTGGGACAAAAATATTTTCGTCGTTATAAATAACTTTGGGCGAGGAAGTTTTTCCTCACTATAAACTGATTTCAGCGAGGAAATTTTGTTTCATCGTAATATGTATCTTTTTCAAGAAGAAAAAGTTTTCTCGATAAAGATACTCAACGAGGAATGTGTTTTCCGTCAGTGTAGGATCTACAGTCTACAGTGAGAAAATTTATTTTTGTCGTTATTGATTTTAATCTATAGCAAGGAAATTTATTTTTGTTGCAGTTGTTTTCTTATTACGATACAACCTGTCAGCGATACATATTACATATTATTTTATTCTAAAAAGAGGATTCTTATTCAAAACTAGTTAAACAGTAAACAAAATAATAATTCATAATGTTGTCTACCATAACTACTAATTGAAATAGTCAAAAGTCAATATTGAACTAAAAATGATCCAAAAGTCAATTAACTTGTTTAACTGATACTAAATCTTAGATACGCATAACTAACTTGATGCTTGTTGGTTCATAAAGGTTGCCATGAACTGCTCAAACTTTTTGCCTTGCTCCTGCAATTCTTGGATCAGCACGTTTTGTGCATCAATCTTTTCTTGTTAAGAGTAAGTATCTTGGGTCTCTTCAAGTTTATCTTCTAACTCTTTATTGTTCTCAGACATTTCATCTAGTGACGATCGAGAAGTGCTAGATGGTGGAGGCCTAGGGCCAAAATCACAACCCTTGATGTAGCCTGATTTTACTCCAAGAACCTTTGCACATATTTCATCATCATTCATAGTTTCGAGTCCCATCAGGAAGGGTTGTCTCAGTTCGCATCTTAACCATTTGATCCTGCAAATAAAAGAAAATACATTTAAGTGTGTATGCTTAGTTCCTAGTAAATCAAAATAATCTATTATAATCTGTCGGTATATCATCATCTTAATCTAGTAATTGTTTTTTATATAAATACATATCTACGTATGAATATGCATATATAGTTATACATCTATAATTCAAGTTATATTATATACATCAATAGGTCACTTACCCATAATTCTTTCGCTCCCAAGTCCCAACCTTTTTTAATGCTTTTGTACTCCATTTCAAAGCGTTCAATTGCACCTAGCATCTCCCCTGATTGTGTAGCCTATTGCATTAAACAAAAAAATGTTGTTAAGACATGTATAATAGTTACAATATATTAATTAATAAAATTATACAGATAACTTACAATCTGTTCTTGATGCGACATAAAAGACTTCGACCCTGCTTTATGGTGATATTTCAAATGTGACCTATTAATAGAATTTTTCTCTGAAACAATCTGGAAAGTATAACATATCAAATGATTATTTTGGAATTGTAATTTTATGTTCTTATCATTAAAAAGCAAACTGAAATGTAGAAATTATTAACAAAATTAGTGTAGTATTTGAAAAGCAACTATAGCAAAAATAAAAAGAATAAACAAACAATCTTGTACGTACCTGAAAATCTTCACTAGAAAAATAAGTGCACAGAAAAGCCCATTATTCTTCAGTTTTAACATCTTTGTGTTTATTTTCTAATGCTTCCTCTTTTGTTGAGAATTGCTCAAAATGCTTCTTCAGCTTATAATGGAAGTTAGCAAACACTGTTCCAAAAGATTTATTGACATATCTCTTAACCCAAGGTAGAGACATGTCAATGTCATACTTAGTCTGCATATAAATAATTTAATGTTAGACAAAATACTTTACTATAGTTATATAATAAAATAAGAAAATTATTTAGGAAAAAAAAATCACTCACAGTTATTCTTTTGATCAAACTTGTCCTATCTTCTGGTTTTTACTTCCTTCCATTTTTTCACATTTAGAGGTGCATGGTTCCGAATGGTGAATCCAATTTCATTGGCAAACATTGCATATGGACCTCTGGGTATGCCTTTTTCTTGTACATACCAACATTAGCCTTTTGGGCACCGGAAACGTTCGAACGAAGACGTTTCGACATTTTGTCACTATTACTATAAGAGAAATAAAATAAGTTTAACTTGCAAGACTTACAAGAAGAGCCAAAACTACTACTACATTGGATATCCAAATCAAATTTCGAGCTAATTAAAAATTTGAACATACATGTGACTAATAATAATTATAAACTTCATACATAAATGAAAAGTCATAATATTATAGAGAATAGAAAAACAATGAAAGATTATTAAAGAAGTTAAACATACACGTGACTAATAATAATCATAAACTTCATACATAAATGAAAAGACATAATATTAAAGAGAATAGAAAAACAATGAAGGTTATTAAAAGAAGTTGCAGTTACTTAGCCACCGCTTAATTCAAACAAAAACAAAAAAAAGGTGTAGAGTAATGCATATGCTAATACAACCCAAAAAAAAAAAATTACATCACAAACTAATCACTATTGTCATCACTGAAATGATTTCTTCATTGTCATCATAATCAGTATCGTTTTCTTCAACATCATCACAGATGAAATCATTAAGCCTACCATCATCTATCCATTCGTCACTCTCGACATTTGAAGCAATGACTTCGGGCTCAATATCCTCTTGACATAATTGAGGATTTTCACGACAAGGGCAATGTGTCTTATTTTCTCTGTTCAGGTGTTCTTTTGCAGCATCCATAAATAATTTGAGACTATTGGTAAATTCTGGTTGAAATCTATGTTTCAAGTACATCCAACTTCAGTCCATCCTAAAGAAAAACTTATATGTGTTGTAGAGAAACTGAATTTGGGAGAAAATTTCTGTGTATTCTCATTGATAATAGGGGCCTCTTTATATAGAGGATTACAATGCATAGAATCTCAATCATACAAGGAAAGTAATTCTACATTGATTAGGATTCTAGATCCTTCTAATTAAATCCTATTACCACTAGGTCAAGTAACCTAGAGTTTGGGCTAAACACAAATTAGGTTTTCCTTCAACACTCCCCCTTGTGTTTGCCCAAACGCGGTGCTTCTCTCGTTGCCTCGTTAAAAACCTTGCCGAGTAACAAAAACCCAGTGGGACAAAAATAACCTCGGTCGAAGGGAAAAAGAGCACAACACACCCTTCACGATTCGAGACGAACATGAACATGTAGACATCTCCCCCTGATGTCTGCACCTCCCCCTGATGACTACGATCATGGGAGTTCAGATAATTTCCGCAAGCCAATTCTTGCCACATGTTTCTCGAACGTGGTATTGGGCAATGACTTAGTAAACAAGTCTGCCTCACTGTCCTCAGATCGAACCTAGTTCACTTTGATCTCGAGGAGTGTCTGTTGTTGCTAATTATGCTTGGTGTTGTCGCTTTTGATGTATCCTTGCCTCATTTGTTCAAAACAAGTAGCATTATCCTAAATGCTCGTAGGCTCATCTGTGGTAGACTTCAAACCACAATTGTCCGAACATGCGTAATTATGGATCCAATCCATATACATTCACGAACCACTTCGTGAAGAGCAATGATCTCTGCACTGTTCGAAGATATAGCGACTACGGTCTGTTCTGTAGACCTCCAAGATATCACAGTCTTTTCCCATGGTGAACACTTAACCAGTTTGGGAATGACCATTGTGTGGGTCAGACAGATACCCAACATCAGCAAAACCTTCCAAAACACATGTAGTTTTGGGATGGGGATAGAGAACGCAGGCCAGCGTTGGCGGCGTACCTGGTGTGTGATGGGTCCGAATCCATCATCTCTTTGTAGGGATAGAACAAGCCCATATCATTCATACATCTCAAGTATCGAAAGATATCTTTTACACCAATCCAATGGCGTCGCGTTGGCGCAGAGCTATATCTAGCTAACAAGTTCATGGTAAATGAGATGTCCGGTCTTGTGCATTGAGCTAAGTACAATAATGCGCCTATTGTGCTTAACTAGGGCATTTCTGCCCCTAGCGCATCTTCGTCATCATTCTTCGAACGAAGAGGATCCTTTTCAAGATCAAGACTACAGACGATCATGGGGGTGCTTGGAGGCTTGACCTTGTCAAAATGCCTAAGCATCTATCGACACGATGCTCAAGTTCCAAACTGAGACATAATCGTGTTCTCCCAAAATCCTTCATCTCAAACTCAGATTTCAAGTGTTCAGCGGTTTCCTTAACTCTTTAAGGGCTTCTAATGAAGATCATGTCCAACATGAACCGCGATAGGATCAGAAACTTGTTATATAAACGCGTGGGCATATCCCTTCCCAATCAAGTAGTCACTTTAGTGAGCATTTCAACCTTATTGTAAACGCGCTCCATGGTCTAGAGCTACTTGACTTGGGTAAATGAAGTTCGCCATGAACATTCATGTATGTTCCGTATCTAGATCCCTATAGAGATACGTAGTGACCATATTTGTAAGCTGCATGTTCAGTTATTCGGAAACTACCAAACTGACAGGGTAGTGGAGTGCAATGACATCCATTACAAGAGAATATGTCTCATCGTAGTTGATTCCAGGGCGTTTTGTGAGAAGCCTTGCGCCATAAGGCGAGATTACCATCTCTTTTTCTCATCACGCTTTCTAACGAAGACCCATTAGTCAACAGGTTTTATGTTAGGAGGGTTGGCATCTCTAGCTCGAAAACCTTCCTCTTCGTTAGAGAATCCATCTTAACCTGGATCGCATCTTTCCATTTAGGCCAAAAAACTCTCTACGTTGGCATTCATTCATCAACGGAGCGTGGTTCGATATCATCGGACTCAGCAAAACTCATGCGCAACAAAATGCGTAAACTACATCATCAATTATGATGGGAGTTTCTATCCCATATCTCATGTACACTAGTGTAAGTTCATAGAGCTCTATATTCTCAGGAATAGGGTTTGACGTTAAGGCGTCCCCCAACGATAACCATAACCCGGAAGATACTCATGAGATGGATTTTGAGTCATGATGATTAAAGGATTGGAATGTGCCAAAGTATCCTTCGAACCCACGGGCCTCCCACGCATCCTAGCTGGGGCCATGGCCTGTAACGCCAGAGTGCCACTCTCTTTGGCATTGGCGCCATGCCTACCTCCGTGTAGGGTGGCGCGTACGTCCTCTCGTAGGGACGTCCTTCCTTGCAGGCATGTTTGCAGCATAATTGTGTGATCTCGTCACTTTAATAGGGATCAAGATGAGACATAGTGGGGACAGACCACGACAATTCCTGTCGTTCCTGTTGAACATTCGTGTTTTATCTCCCCCTAACGACGGGAAGATGTCTCATCAAAGTGACATCCGCAAATCTAGCGGTAAGGAGATCGCCTAGCAAGGGCATTTAAGTGGCGGACGATTGTTGGAAGCTCAAATCCAACGTAGTTGCCCATTCGTCTTGTAACCCATCATAGAGCGCTGTGGCTGCGCAATTGGCACATAAATGGCTCACTCAAATGTGCGTAAGTACAAAATACGTGTACCCAGTCACTAGCTATAACGCATAGGTACATTGAGTGGCGGTAGGTCGTAGACGAATTAGCATGGCTGCATGCGATATTGCATCACCCCAAGCGGATGTAAGAAGATTGGTGCGCATTACCAATGTTCGGACTACCATCGTAGTCGTTTCCGCGAGACCAATTGGGTGTGTACATGGGAATGTGATGTCCAACATCAAACCCATTGCAATATCCATCGAAAGTCTTTCGATGTAAACTCTCTAGCATAGTCAAATCCAATTGACTGAATAGGATGATTCGGGGAGTGAGCCCGTTGTCACATGATATGTGCTAGGAGTGTAGCATAAGTAGCATTGATAGGTGGACAATGGCACCACACGTGACCGGCGTGTTTGCGTGTCAACCAACATCATGAAATATTTAAGCGTCCGCAAGTTGGTTGAATCAATCCACAAAATCCCTACGGATTCTTTGTAAGAACAGAATGAGTATTGTCATATCCTTTGCATAGGACGGTCTCAGTCCTAATTTCCATAAGGAATGGGCTTTGTAAAACGAGCGAGAGGCCTTATAAGCAACCAATGAGGAGTTTGGTTAGGCCTAAGCGTCTGTAGCGCTATTAGAAGCAAAATATGTGACTACAATTAGCATGTATAGCGTCATGGCCACAAGGAGGAACAACCATGGCGTTATGCCCATGGTTGGCGCCTTTTATGGCGGCATCTTGCTTCATTTCGCTCAAAAGAAATGATGTCCATGTGAAGTCTTTTGTAGACGGATCATCATATCATGACTAGGATGATCTATCCTGTCGTGACAAAGCCAATATGTGTCTAAATCCAAGAGATCTTCTCTCATAAGTTTATTGGATTAAAGATCTCGAATAGTGACATAAAGTCCACTAGAGAGACACATAAACGTCTCTAAGATGCGTCTTTGTTCGCAATCATTAGAGGTAATGCAAAGGAACTCATTTCCGTTCTCTACATGCATTTTCGCATGGAATTCGTTGGCTATTCATAGGGTACTATTTGCCCTAAGAGCGTAGAGAGTTTCTGTGACAACTGTAATCAAGGTGCCATTTGGCAAGTGGAACTTGGGCTATTCCATGTCCTTAAATTAATATTGATGGTCTAGCCATCGTAGTCACAAAGTCATATGCTCAGAATCAAAATTGAGTCATAATGAAAAGAACTCGAAATTTTATTCATAAGCCAACGAAATACATCATTGTTTCTATGATCAAAGAAAATCTAATCCAATAAAAAGGAATATGGCAATCGCCTACATCTCTTGGAAAATAAAAAGACTTAATCAAAATCGCCAGTTTCTGGGTCTTGATCCTTGTAGTCTTCCACCCTTAGATCTAGATCACCATCTTGATCATCTTGTGCCATGTAATTTGCTTCCCTTGCTTCACGATACGTTGTATGCGTTTGCAACATTTGGGGTGCGGTACATGTTTTGGCCCAATGTTCAGTTGATCCACATCGAAAACAAACATCATCATGGTCAGGCTCCCTTGATCGAGGCCCATTGGGGCGCGTTTGACGACCTATCCTCTTGGTGGCGTTACCACCATGGTCGGAGGCTCCGCCTCTCTCTCTCTTCACACGTTGACCTCTACGGTTCCGTGCACGCCTCTCTTGGCGATTTCCTTCCTCTTTAGGGCGAATATGGACCAGAACGTCCAGAATTGTCCCTATCCTTAGGGTTTCGCTCCTTGCGTCCTCCATTGGGGGCGCGACTATAGTTAGACTCCGGAATAGGCTTAGTTCCCACGGGTCTAGCATTATAGTTCTTCACAAGGATATTACGTGCTTTTCAGCTACGTTCATGGCGCCAATGAGCTCATGAAACCTTGTGATACGTCCTGCATTTACATCAATCCGATAATTCTTTGAAATCATCAGTGCAGAGACGGGGAAGGTAGAGAGAGTCTTCTCGATCAACATCGTATCAGTTATGGCTTGGCCACAATACTCCATCAGAGACTTGATACGAAGAGCTTCCGAGTTATAATCAAGCACAGACTTGAAATCACAAAAGCGGAGGCTATGCCATCGCACTTCTAAATCAGGAAGCAGGGAGTCACGAACGTTGCCAAATCGCTGCTCAAGTTCTACCCATAGCTTTCTTGGGTCTTCCTCATTGAGGTATTCATTTTGGAGCGCGTCATTCATGTGCCTTGTCATGAGAATTATGGCCTTAGCTTGTTTTGCTTCAAAAAGCAGTAGCTTGCTCGATTGAGAGCACGTTCTGACCAGGCTCTTGGATGGTTTCCAGAATTCCATCAGCCTTAAGATGTTGGCGCACATCTCGGACCCACCTATGGTATCCTGCGCCAGTTGTCTCGAGTGGGACAAAGCTCAACTTGTTCAGGTAACTCATCCTGAAAAACAACACAAGATTAGGGTTAGTTTCGGAGCGAAAAAGGCTACCACGAAAAACTATTAAATTTCTGAGCGTAGTCGCTTCAAGAAATTAGGAATTTTCTGAGCGTAGTCGCTTCCAAGAAAATCCAATTCCAAGAGGGGTTTTGGATTAGATCGAAACGACGATGTATATGGTCAATCGTTTTCTTCTCAACAAACTCTAAGTTTGGAGGACTCTACAAGCTCTAAGCTTGGAGTAAGCACGCGGCTTTGGTCTCCCCTATGTAGAGAAAAAGGGGGGGAGAAGAAGGGATTTTGGAAGTCCCCGAGAAAAGAAGAAGAAATTGAAGGAAAAAACTTCAAAAACGGGAACTTTTAGAAAAGTTTACCTTAAAAGATGGCCGGGGAAAAATGTCACCGGAAAGTACTGTAGCAGTGGAGACTGTAGCAGGTACTGTAGCACTTTACTGTAGCTGCCGGAAGTTACTGTAGCTGACCGAAAAGTTGCCCAGAAAAGTCGGCCGGAAAGTATCCGAAAAAGTGCCGGAGTACTGTAGCAGGGGAAGCACTGTAGCGACGGAAGTACTGTAGCAAAAATACTGTAGCGATGGAAATTACTGTAGCGACGGAAGTACTGGGATTTGAGGGCTACGATTATAGGGTTTCAGGGTTAGGGCTCGTGCTGATAACGTGTTGTAGAGAAACTGAATTTGGGAGAAAATTTCTGTGTATTCTCATTGATAATAGGGGCCTCTTTATATAGAGGATTACAATGCATAGAATCTCAATCATACAAGGAAAGTAATTCTACATTGATTAGGATTCTAGATCCTTCTAATTAAATCCTATTACCACTAGGTCAAGTAACCTAGAGTTTGGGCTAAACACAAATTAGGTTTTCCTTCAACAATATGTTAATTTTGTTTTAATAATTATAATCACAATATCTTTTATTTTCCTTCTATTTTATGTACTAGTAAACCTACTGAAGAAAGCAATGAACATGTATAATTCCACACAAGCATGAATAACAGGTCATGAAAGCACAAGAAACATCACTCAATCATCAAAAACAAAAGTCAAAACATTCAAAATTCTCATGATCAAGCAATCAAAATTAAATTTCATCCGGTCACCATCTACGCTAGCCTATGCACATGCCGGGAATGCATCTAGGGTTCATGTACAACAATACTAGTAATCATACTTTATTTAGGCATGATAAGTCTCACCTGGAGATGACAAAAACCAACTTAGCGATCCTTGTGCTCTCAACAATTCAAAAACAAATATAAATGTCTTATTTCCTTTATACAATTGCAAAAGGTCTATATGTTTTAGAAAGAAAGGAAAAAGAAAAAAAAAAAAAACTAACTGAACAATTAATAAAATACAATTGTGCCTAATTCAAAACCTAAGTCGTGGTCATAAGCTTCAGATGGCACATCAACTTCTGAGCACAATTTTAAATGTTGCAGCTATGCCAGTAAATTAATCAATGAAGTCAATATCCAATAGAGTTCTATAAACTCATCAATACACAACAATAAAGGATAACCAATTCAATATTCAACACCAGCGGATGAGGGGCATCTTCTGCTGTGACTAGCATATTAAGTCTAATACATTTACTTTAACCTTGTGAGAACCTATACAGTGCCTGTTCCTACATTGCTCTAAGAACATAAAATGCAGCAGGCCTATAGCAACAACCATGAACACTACCATGGTACCACCGCAGCTAGAACAAACAAGCACTTTAAACCCAGAATCTAGCAACTGTCATCCAAAAAAAAAAAAATGCAAGATCTCCATTTTTCAAGACATACCAGCATCTCTTTTCAAAAAAATTAAAAGAAACAGTCCACATTCAGATTACTATAAAAGAAGAAAGCATCTATCAATGAAATTTACAATCTCAAAATTGATTCCCTCTTCCTTCTTTTAGGAAAACATGCAGGTTACACAGTGAGAAATTACTAATATCAAGAATCTCCAATGGAACTGATAGAAGTTCAAGTAAAATGAGTCAGGGGGACCAAGACATTACCCTTGGCTTAGACAAAGAAAAAAATGAAGAGCATTAACAATATTTGTGATCAAGCAGAAAAAAAAATGTAATGTTAGGCCAAAAACAGAGATGCTAAAACAATCACAGATGCATAGTTCACCAAAACGTTATTCTCCTCCCGATGCTAAAACGTAATGTTAGCCACCACACAACCATTTGGAACAGAATGCAGCATACTCATTATTCCAATCCAATTTCTCCTCCCGAATTTTTACCAATCAAACAGTGAAAAATGAAACTAAGAACAACAACAAAGGAAAATTGAGAAAATGTTCACAACCAACAATTAATCATATCTGAGAATGAAGAAACATTTGAACATAATTCAAAATGATCAAATTGAATCAGAAACAAACTCACAGACGCAATTGACAAGGTAACCAAAGAACAACCCAGAAGAGCAAATAATGAATTGTTGCCACACAGGCCTATCAGAGAGTGAAATCCCAAACAAAAACCTGCAACCCACAGTCTAAGTATTCAGAAGAATTGAATTCAAAGAGATATTTGACCAGCCCATCAATTGGAGTACTCAAGAAGGCAACAATAATGTTGTTAACTCGAATTACTTTAAACTTTGTCAAGTGCAGTGCAATTGACCTGTTGCTTAACAAAGCAAAGAATGCGATGGTTGGTGCTTTGATCAATCGAGCTGCATCGAATCCAAAAATTTCAATAATTGGAAGAGCAGCGAATAGGGCCTACAAGAAAATAAGACCTTGATTAATCAAGCTATACAAGAATAATATATAGGGAGGGATGAATCTAATCTTACTCACAGAGATGAGAAATTCAAAGATGAGAGATTCAGAGGAGCCTTAGAGACAGAGCTTTGGTAGAACGCCGTCAGAGATAGAGAAGTGCGAAAAAGATAGAGTTCTGCTTCCTTAGGTTTTATCTTTTTTTTTCTTTTCTTTTTTCCTTTTGAATTGGCGCCTTCCTCCTTGCCTTTGGTCATTTGGGTTTTCATTGTCCCGCTTCTCTCTCTTTTTTTTTTTTTTTTGGTAGTTGTCTGACTTGTGTCCTGTTTCTCGAATCTTTCAATATGCCATTTATAAAAGTAAAAATGAATTTAGGGTATCTTTATGATTGTGAATATCCTAGAGAGGTCCATCATTTTATGACATGCATTCATTAGTAATGCTATTGTAGTACATGTCCGTGTACCTTTTATAGAGCATTTACCCTTAATTTCTCTTGTGGGAGGAGATATATCTTGTTAGGGTGATGATATCTAGTCAAGAAGAGAATATCCAGTTGAGACAAAAATATCTGGTCGAGGTGGAAATATCCGGTCGAGACAGGAATATCTAGTCGAAGAGGAAATATCTGGTTGAGGCAAGAAAATTTGGTCGAGGAGGAAATATTCGATCTAGACAAGAATATCTCATTGAGGTAGAAATATCCGGTAGAGGAGGAAATATTCTATCGGGACAAGAATATCTCATTAAGGTAGAAATATCCAGTCGAGGCAGGAAAATCTGGTAGAGGTGGAAATATTTGGTTAAGACAGGAATATCTAGTTGAGAAGGAAATATTCGGTCGACACAGGAATATCTGGTCGAGAAAGAAATAATTTGTGTGGAGGAGGATCTATATATATATATATATATATATATTCAAAGAGCAACCTCTATCAATTCAAAGAAAATGAGAAAACTAACCGTTGGATGTGATGATTACAATAAATTATGAGTGTGATAAAAAATTTAGCCAATTTCACCATAAGCCCTAGGCGGGGACTAGGCGGGCTAGGCGGTTCTAGGCGGAGCCTAGGCGGTCATAAACCCTAATTTATTCTATATTTTGACTATTTTTATATTTATAATTAATTTTTAGACTTTAAATATTGTCATTTATATTATTATATGTCATTAAAATAATTTAAAAATTATTAAAAAAAAACCGCCTAGTCCCCGCCTAGGCCCCTAGGCGCTAGTCCCTGGGTCACCGCCCGACTAGCGCCTAGCGTTTTTTAGAACCTTGCTCTAAAGCAACCACGAAGTGGAAAATGAATTTAGATAAACCAACCGCTCGATAGAGAGGTTGTAATATTTTATGGTGGTTATAAAAAATCCAGCCAATTGGGTTCTCGTTTCAAATTCGATCAACTAGGTCAAACTTAGTTACTCATATAAACCTATATTTATATATCATACACTCCAAAGAGCAACCCCTATCAATTCAAAGAAAATTGAAAAACCGACCGTTGGATGAGATTATTACAATAAATTATGAACGTGGTAAAAAAATTTAGCCAATTTCACCATATTTTCGAATCCGATCGAATTGGTCAACTGTCGTCACTTGTATGTCTTCTTGGTTGACCAATGTCTTGACGACCGCAAAACATGCTTATTTTTTCACATCACGTCTATAAATATCCCATCGATGGATGTGCGTGTACATAAGATAAAAATTTTAATTTTAATTACAAAGACGTTGGCCTATATCAATTTGCCTCCTAAAGTTGTATGATTTGTATATTGCATTTAAATTGTTGAGGTTCATTATAAAGCAACCATGAAGTGGAAAATGAATTTAGAGAAACCAAACCGCTCGATAGAGACATTGTAATATTTTATGGTGGTTGTAAAAAATCTAGCCAATTTGGTTCTCGTTTCGAATTCGATCAACTAGGTCAAACTTAGTTACTCTTATAAACCTATATTTATATATCATACACTCCAAAGAGCAACCCCTATCAATTCAAAGAAAATGGAAAAACCGACCGTTGGATGGAATCATTACAATAAATTATGAGCATGGTAAAAAATTTAACCAATTTCACCATATTTTCGAATCCGATCAAATTGGTCAATCGTTGTCATGATATGTAGAATATATATGCACATAATCTATATAGAAGTATGAGATAATGAGATCTTCCACATATGTGTGTGTGTTTGTAAATATATATATACTTATATAGATATATGTACGTGTGTTTATAAATATATAAACTTATATAGATATATGTGTGTTTATAAATATATATATATAGAGAGAGAGAGAGAGAGAGATATATATATATATATATATATATATATAACACATACATATATAATAGTTTACGGGCTTTTACGGGTCGAGCCTAGCGGATTTTTGGCGGGGCGGGTTAGGTTTTTGTTGGCTTTTTGACGAGCCGGCCCTCTACCCGCCGAGGCAGGATTTTTGACGGGCCCGGCTGGGCTTAATCTTCAAGCTATGACAAATTCCTACATAAGAAGAATTAGGCTACAAGAAAACAACAAAATCGATTAACCAAAAGGAGAACCTCAAAAACAAATACATTGACATTGAACTTAATTAATCCAATTCTAAATAATATCAAGATTAGATTCAACAAAACAAACCAGATTAATCAAACAAAACAAAACAACAACAAGATTTTAGATACATACCCATGAGGAGAGTTTCAGAGAGAGCTGATAAGGAGAAACTAACAAGTAGGGTTTTGTCGTCATAGTTCTCTTTTATATGTTTTTTTTTTTAATCACGATCTTAATTACTACTACTTTTTATTGCCCCACCAAAAGAAAAAATCTACCCGCTCTTTTTCTTTTTTAATCCAGCCAATTTTTTTCCCTTATTTTTTTTCCCACTAAAACCTATAGCGACGAAAACAATTAGATCCTCGCTAAATGCATCAAAGGCAAAGAGATCAATCATCGATGAAATAAGACTTTTAGCGAGGAATACTTTCATTCGTCCCTATTAAATTTGGCGGGTCTCTTATATAATTTTGGGCCAAACCAATAACGAGGAAAATATTATTTTCCTTGATAATGGCTTCTTTTGACGACAAAACAATTCCTCGTAGAACATGGATTTCTAGCTAGAAAACCATAGTTTTGTCGCCATTGAGTTTGGCGGGTCTTACACAATTTTCCCCCAAACTAATAGTAAGGAAAGTGTTATTTCCTCACTAATTGCTTCTTTTCACGAGGAAATAGTTCATCGTCAAACACGGGCTTTTAGCGAGGAATTCATAATTTTGTCGCCATTAAATTTGGCGGGTTTTACATAATTTTCCGCCAAACTAATAACGACGAAATAGTTATTTCCTCGCTAATTGCTTATTTTCACGAGGAAATAGTTCATCGTAAAACGCGGGTTTTACATAATTTTCCTCCAAACTAATAACGATGAAATCGTTATTTCCTCACTAAATGCTTCTTTTCACGAGGAAATAGTTCATCGTAAAACACGGGCTTTTAGGGAGGAATTCATAATTTTGTTGCCATTGAATTTGGCGGGTTTTACATAATTTTCCGCCAAACTAATAACGACGAAATAGTTTTTTCTTCGCTAATTGCTTCTTTTCACGAGGAAATAGTTCATCGTAAAACACAGGATTTTAGCGAGGAATCCATAATTTTGTCGCCATTGAATTTGGCGGATTTCACATAATTTTCCGCCAAACTAATAACGACGAAATCATTATTTCCTCGCTAATTGCTTCTTTTCACGAGGAAATAGTTCATCGTAGAACACATGATTTTAGCGAGGAATCCATAATTTTGTCGCCATTGAATTTGGCGGGTTTCAGATAATTTTCCGCCAAACTAATAACGACGAAATCATTATTTCCTCGCTAATTGCTTCTTTTCACGAGGAAATAGTTCATCGTAAAACACGAGATTTTAGCGAGGAATCAATAATTTTGTCACCATTGAATTTGGCGGGTTTTACATAATTTTCCGCCAAACTAATAACGACGAAATCGTTATTTCCTCGTTGAATGTCGTTTTCGCGATGAAAAAATTCCTCACCCTAGTCTCATATTTCCTCGCTAATAACATGATGATTTAGGAGACCAAACTAATGTTTTAGTGATGAACAAAAATATTCGTCGGAAAGTGGTGTATAGTGAGGAAAATATGTTTCTCGCAGAAAACCTAATGACATTTAGTGAGGAATCGAAATATTCCTCGTAAAAAGTGACATTTACTGAGGAAAATAAATTCGTCGCAAAAAAGTTGGTCGCTAAAAAGACTTTCTGTTGTAGTGTCAGATAGAAGAGGCAGAGACGAACAACTTTGATGAAGGAAATATTTTGATCTGAGGTCCCGATCAAGAGGTTTCGGAGCCTGCAAGCAGACGGACTTGCACAAGAAAGGAGAAGGATGCAGTCGGTGTGTGTTGGTGCTGCAGGGGCAGCAGGGATGCGTGCTCAGGGGCTCGTAGGTGCTACAGGGGCAGGTGCGCAAGTGAGGCTAGCTCATGCTAGGGCTTGCTGTAGGAGGCTGCAGCAGTTTTAGGGTTTTGGTTTTTTTTTTCCTTTCTTTTAGGCGAGGGTTAGGGCTCGTGCTGATAACGTGTTGTAGGAGAATAGAATTGTGTATGTATTATTGATAATAGGAGCCCTTTAAATAGGGAGTTACAAGGTACTTAAAAAGGTAATAGAATCTGATTACAATTGAATACCTAGAACACATTCCTATTACAATTCTAAACCCTAGTTTGTAGAGGCACACATTATGTCGACATCCTTCAACATATTATGATTATTACAATAAGAGTGTAGCAGAGTACTATGACTACTATCTAACTTCTAAACAAACCTTCTCTTAATGCTTGCCATACGCTTTGCTATCATCACATGGAACCTGTCTTGTACATTATCTACGAAATGGTAATATGCATACCTCCACTTCCTCATAAGCACTAAAGGACCACAGACTGCCCAAAATCCTGTAATGAATCCAAGTGCAACAGAAACATAAAACCATGGAATTTGAAGCTTCTTGGTGTCTTCATCTTGGGTACTCATATCAGGTGCATCAGCACCCTTTGTTGTCTGACACTTATTTGGAAGTGGGGCACCACAAAGTTTTAGATTCCCCTCAAATGCAGAAGCATTAAAACTTTGGATCTGAGTGCTTGATGGTATTGGTCCTCTGAGATTATTGTACGAGACATTGAAACTTGATAAGAAATTAAGACCTGTGAATGATGCCGGGATTTTGCCAGACAAATGGTTCATGGAGAGATCTAGTATCTCCATGTGCTTTAGGTTAGACATCTGGTCTGGAATGTTGCCAGAGAAGTTGTTGTTGCTAAGATCCAGCTGTTGGAGAAGCTGCAATTGGCCAATCTCAATAGGTATGTTCCCATGTAGGTTATTGTTTTCTAGGAACATAAATGGGATATAAAATATATAATTGTACTGTAAAGGTGTTGCATCTACTCTAGGACTGTAGTAGATAGGTAATTCAATAGAAGTACGATCTACTTGAGCTGCAGTTTGTTTAGATACTAACATAGGTAGTGTGCACAATTCCTTTGGAAATTCTCCAGAAAGTTGGTTGAATTCCAAGTTTATAGAATGTAGCCTTGGAAGAGACCCCAGCCAATTTGGAATTGAGCCAGTGATTCTATTGTGATTCAGACCCAAGACCTGTAACTTTTTGAGCTTCGATAGCCATAAAGAAACTTTACCACCAAGGTTACAAGAACTCAAATCTAAAACTCGAAGATTTTGAAATCCATTAAAATCCGCCATTTCAACATCATTCGGCATTTCCTCACCTAAAAAACTAGATGCCAAGGAAAGGACCACAAGACTTTTGCAACCCATCAGTATCTTCATTGCCCCTGTCACATTGGTCAGACGTTTGTTCCAACCAAGTGAGAGGAAGGACAAGTATTTCAAGGAAAGAATTTCAGGGTGTATTTGAACCTCTAGATTATTATAGCTCAATCGAATTGCTTTCAAGGACTTGCATGAGTATAGACTTATTGGAAAGATACCAGACAAGTTATTTTTCCGCATGTCAAGTTTACCAAGTTGGCTAAATTTGGAAAAATTGAGCATGGAGATATCACCTCCCAAGTTGTTGGTTCCCACACGTAGTTCAACAAGGTTTGTGCAATTCATCAGAGATAGGGGAAATGAACCTTCCAGATAGTTGAAATCAAGGAGTATGCGTTTCAACTTTGAGAGCTTCCCAAGATGGAGTGGGAGCACACCACTCAATTGGTTATAGGAGAGGTCAAGGGTTGTGAGGTTGGTGAGGTTGGCAATTCCATCACTCAATGCTCCATTCAATGAATTAAGAGGTAGTGAAATCTCTTCAAGACTGGTAGAATTAAACATATCTTCTGGAAGCGATCCTGACAGGTAATTGTGACCAGCACGGAAAACCTGCAATTTGGAACACTTCCCCAATCCAGAAGATATACTACCATTGAAATTATTGAAAGAAAAATCAAGGTGTCGTAACGACGAAGAAGAAGGACGACAAATAGATGATGGGATAGGACCTGAAAAGGTGTTGTTACTGACACTGAAACTAGTCAAATTCCAAGCTTGTTGGAAAAAAGAAGATGGAACTGCACCATGAAAACGATTGCTGGAAAGATCCACCATCCGAATATGACTGGATGGTAGAGAAGACGGTAACACTCCATAAAGAAGGTTATAGCTCAAATCTAGGATTTCAAGATCATTCAAGGACAAGAAGAGTTCAGTATGATCTAGAGAACCATAAAGTGAATTGTGGGACAGATTCAAGTGGGTGAGATGTGTGAGATTTCCAAGTGATGATGATGGAAAAATACCTTCTTTGAGTTTAAGTCCTTTGGAAGGTAACTGCAAATGGGTGATCCAACCATCCTGATTACATGTGATGCCCTCCCAATTGCAACAATCAGCGGAAGTCCAATTCAACTGAGGAGAAGATAGAGTGAGAGCTAAGAACATCAGAGAGCTGCATTCTTTTTGGTTGCAAGCATGTATGTTTTCAAATATGATATTGGAAGAGAATATCAAGAGCAAGAAGAAAAGGAATGCATTAGCCATTTGGTGATAAAGCTGCACTAGCAAGTCTGTTCGTTGTTTAGAGATCAGATTTCAATCATGTTTGTATTTATATTGAACTAAAATGAGGTCGATCAGCATTGCCAAATTAATTGATGACCACATGCACAAGTTCCCAAAAGAATCAGCAAAGTCCATAACCCAGTATGACCGGCATTAAGAAAGATAGGTATCATTTTCATACAGACAAATTATGGAAATTTTGGTTATGGAATCTATAGCCAGGTTTTGTGACAGAGACCTTTCTTTTCCTGATTTTGTGTACAATTCCATGTGTGAGCTTGTCTTCCTTTGCTCGTATAATTATCTACTGGTCACTGTTAACTTAGAGAGTACATATATAGCCTCAAAATTGGAAAAAAAAAATTTTTGAAGAAAGGTATAATTATTTTGAGAATCAACAAATCAAAACACCAAAGTAGGCGCAATTATTGCTAGCTAGCTTCTAATTTATGTGTTTCGTCCTGTTCATATGCACTCTTATCATCACAATGACTTTCTTTTCCGAATTTTGTGTACAATTGCATGTGTCAGCTTGTCTTCCTATGCTTGTATAATTATCTACTGGTCACTGTTAACTTAGAAAGTACATATATAGGTAATATAGCCTCAAAATTGAAAAAAAATAATAATAAAGAAAAGAATTAAAAAAAGGTATAATTATTCTGAGAACCAACAAATCCAAACACCAAAGTAGGCGCAATTATCGCTAGCTAGCTTCTAATTTATGTGTTTCGTCCTGTTCATATGCACTCTTATCATCACAATGACTTATTTTGAGCATTTTCTAGGTATTGAAAATATACATATCTCTATGTCTTTTTGAGCATCAAAGGACCACAAACTCCCCAAAATCTTATAACGAAACCAAGCACAATGGAAATAT
Organism: Rosa lucieae; assembly: GCA_024704745.1. Lineage (NCBI taxonomy): Eukaryota > Viridiplantae > Streptophyta > Magnoliopsida > Rosales > Rosaceae > Rosa > Rosa lucieae. The sequence continues at coordinate 86,122,728 of CM045496.1, read as the reverse complement.
GTGGGAGTAGGCAACTACCACTAGACCTTTAATTAAGGCAATTAACTACGCAGTTAGTATGGTGATAAATGTCGGTCATAAGCGGTGATCATTACTACTTTAACTACGATAATAACTACATGCAATGATTAGGACTACAAATGCGCGACGAATGACCGTCGTAATTGTATCATGATTAATTGTTGTTAATGCAGCATTAATCATCGTCATAAAGTATGTAAGTAATTGCAACCATAAAAGCTGGAATAGTGGCGGCTTGTCCCCCAAGTAAATCATCACCTATATAAGAGCGGTCTGACGTCAAGGTAAACCAGCTCATTCTGACTGATTCTACTTCTCTCAACTAAGAAACATACTAACTTAGGCATCGAAGGGTTTTTTGCAGGTACCCCCCTCCTCCTCAAGTCAACGGTCAAAAATAAGCTTCTCAATTGTTCCCGGTCAACTCTAGCTCAAGTCCGCATTCGTTGGTGAGTCAAACTCCTCTTCTAAATTTTTCGTCACCAACAAGTGGCGCTATCTGTAGGAACACTTTCCCCTAAAAAGTGATCGCGGGAGCTGCACCTCAAGGAGCCCTATTTCTGTCACTGAGGACTGGCAGTGACGAAATCTGATCCCCAAACTGATTTGCCGCAAACCTAATCAGAGATCTAAACTTGCCTCTCATCAATGAGATGCAAAGGTTGAGGCAGCAGCGAGGCCAGCGACAACACTTGCTAAACCAATGGAGTAATAAACGCAGGTGCCAGAGGCCCCACCAACGAAGGCTTTGGCGGACCTCTCATCATGGGGCAGGCGACACACTGAATAGAAGATTAATTTGAGGAGCCAGTACAAGCTAATCCAAGAAAATATGCACTGATTCAAGATGCAATAAGATGAAGAAAGTGATCGATGAATGCAAGCGAGCTGATCCTCAAGAGCTCGTAGATGAAATTGGAGGGGGTGTCGTAAGTCTCTCTTCAAATAAGCAAATGGGCACCAACCCAAGTAACACAGACCAGTATTTAGCAATTACTCCTGTGATTTTGGTTTACAATTATTCTCGAAATGCAATTGAAGCTGATAGCCGAAGTGACAGAAATATTGTTCTATTAACTTGTGCGACCTCCTAGACCTCACCCTCGTCGGCGATAGAGGTGGGCTGGTAGGACCACACCCTCGTTGCAGGCGAAGCTAGGATGGCGTGCCTCACCCTCGTTGCAGACGGGGTTGGGATGATGGACTACACCCTCACTGCAGGCAGGGTGGGATGGCATGCCTCACCCTTGCTGGAGTGGGATGATGGATCACACCGTTGCTAAATGCGTGGGTAGGATGGCTCACCCTCGCTGCAAACGGGGGTGGGATGATGAACCACACCCTCGCTGAACGCGATGGTGGGATGGCATGCCTCACCCTTGTTGCAGACGAGGGTGAGATGATGGGTTCAACGAGGGTGGGATAGGGTTCCTCAACCTCTCTCCAGGCGGAGGTAGGATGATGGACCTCGTCCTCGCTGTAGGTAAGGGTGGGATGAGGTGATGGAACTTACCCTTGGAAGATGTGGAGGTTACAAGATTGGTAATGAATCTGAGCCTTTCAAGACATGAGGGCAATCCGGACATCAGAAGATGCTAAGAAGCAGTGCTAGGAGGGAAATCTTCTTACACGGTTTGGTTTCAAATTCCCAATACATTGTTTTTGTTTAACGTTTATTAGATTGCCAGCTCATTGCCAAATATAATGGCTCTCAATTTCAAATTGCCGAATGCATTGCATTCTCGTTTTGTTTTTCTTGCTGAGGGTCTGCACGCTGAGAAAAGAATAACAAGGGGCATGTAAGGAAGTGAAATATATGTCGCAGCCATGGAAACACCAACGAAGGTCATTGACGTCGAAGCAAGCGTCGCAGTATCGAGAAGGGCATCACCAACGTAGGGGCCAGAGTCATGGTCATTGAGAAAGGCATCACCAACTTTGGTGCTGGCGTCGCAGTCATAGTGAAAGGTGTCACCGATGTCAGAGTCAATGTCGCGATTATTAAGGAAGGTGTCACCGATATCGAGGCCGGCATCGCAATCATCAAGAAAGGAGTCACTGAGGTTGGGGCCGGCTTCAAGAAAGGTCATTGAGAAAGGCGTCACCGACGTCGGGGCCGGCATTGTGGTCATCGGGGCTGTCATAGTGAAAGTCATCACTGACGTCGGAGTTGACGTCGCGGTCATTAAGGAGGGTGTCACTGACATCAGAGCCGATCACGCTGTCATTGAGAAATGCGTCACCTACGTCAAGGCGGGGGTTACCATCGATATTAGCATTGCTATCGTTGAGATGAGCGTCATGGACATCAAGACTAACAATCATGACTAAAGAAACCAAAAATTCAAGGGATTAAGTGGTTGAGAAGGTCAACTCATAATTTTATTGTATTTAAATTTTAAAAATTATACTATTTGAGCATAAGGAAAAATTCAGAGCTGGAAATTGAAATAAATTAAAGCGATCGCCTCCCATGAGATCTTATTTCATGGACATAACATTAAAAGCAAAGGAAAAATAAAACATTCGAGGCTAAGAAGCTTCAACATCGGGGACGCCGTCGGGCCCATATAGTATGGCAGGAGAGACTCATCTATCCCAGGGAAATTCAGTATCATGAGTTGGCAGTACTCGATGATGGTGTCATGACAAAAAAAAAACCACAGGGAGAAGAGAGAGACTTTCACAGTAGGGTACCTCAGGCTCGGCGTATGGTTTGAGCTGCGCTGGGGACATGGCTGAGGAACTAGACAACTCGTCGCAGCACTACTCGCAGGCAAGACTAGAAGCTAGGCTCCTACACTGCAGGCTAGAAACTGGCTGCACGATGCATTGCAAGAGATGCCATGAGCAGACGAGTCAGAGACGCAAAGACCTAGCACTAGACTGGCTGCAAGATAGAGTCAGATCTAAGTCCTGGTTTGGGCCCATCGGAGTCGGTGTCGTCGACTAGATGAGATGCAGACTCTGAACAAGGAACGAGGATCTTCTTTTAGGAGCACATCTACACTTTTAACATGAGGAAGGCCTCAATGAAATTCAAAGAAGGGTACCCAAAGAGAAATTTAAAGATGTGGAGCCCTTAGAGGAAATGTAAGCTATGGAAATTTTCTCTTAAGATGAATTCCCAAGGAGAAATTTTGAGGACATTGTGGGAGTGGTTAACTACCACTAGACCTACAATTAAGGCAATTAACTCTGCAATTAGTATGACAATAAGTGTTAGTCATAAAAGCAGCGATTATTTCGGCTTTAACTACGATAATAACAATGCGTAATGATTACGACTATGAATGTCCTGTGAATGACCGTCGTAATTGTGTCATGATTAACCGCCGTTAATGCAACATTAATCATCATCATAAGTATGTAAGTAATTGCAACCATAAAAGAAGGAATAGTGGCGGCTTGTCCCCAAAGTAAATCATCGCCTATATAAAGGTGACCCGACGTCAAGGTAAATAAGCTCATTTCTACTTATTCTACTTCTCTCCACTAAGAAATATACTAACTTAGGCATCAGAGGGTTTTCTGTAGGTACTCCCCCTCATCCTCAAGCAGACAGTCAAACTTCGAGTCAACGCTAAAAGATAAGCTTCTCGATTGTTCCAGGTCAACTTTCGCTCCAGTCCCTATTCATTGGTGAGTCAAAATCCTCTTAGAAATTTTTTGTCACCAACAAAATATAAGACCATAGATTTTGATTTCCATACGCGTTCTCCACATCTTGGTTTTTGTCCTTCTCATCACCATCGATGACTTTTCTTGGTTGACACTCATTTTGAAGCAGGGCGCCATAAAGTGTTGGAATTTAATTAGAATATTTCAAAATACCAGCTATATTCGAAACCTCCATTAGTTTAATTGTAGATGGTAATAGTTATTAACTCTCTTTTATTGTGATTGACACCAAGATTTCATCAGTTTACTCATATACCATTATTTGGTCAAAATCTACAATTATGGTGGTTCATTCCTTATTTGCTTTATTCCGTTTTGATTTACTCATCAATGTCAAGATATATATTGCCTTTCTGTTACATAAGTTACAATATAAATGTCATTCCTAATTAGATGTTTTGACTCTTCCTAATCAGTGTCATAATATTCCTTTCGATTACATGAGTTACATAACTTAATTGCTATTATTAAATTGTCATTGCATTGATCATTCCTGCCATATATATAATCCCTAGCTTTCCAGATTGAAACATACAAGAAAACTCCATCCTTTGTTTCCTTTCTGAGCTAAAATTTCTCATGTGTTTCTTTTAATTATCCTACTCCACCAAAAGAAAGTTTTCAAGTTGTTCGATGCGATCTAAGTATTGTGAGTGTACACCTACAAGGATCGAGATTGTTGTACCCTGGAGGGTAGGCCATCAACACTTGCTACACCAGGATATAATCTCCGAAGGGCGGACATCTACTCTTAAGGGCAGTGTACCACACGCCTCAACCTACAAGTTTCAAAGCATCATCCATCTCCAGAATTTCCAACAATCTTAAGAGTAGAAGACATGGATGCTGCTATGACCAACACCAAGATCCCAGATGTTTCCAAGATCGATGTTTTCAATGGCTCATTCTTCAAAAGATGGCAAGAAAGAGTCTTCTCTGCTCTTGATGTCATGAACCTGGCAGATTATCTCACGAAGGCCAAGCCTAAGGAAGGTAGCGAGAATTATAACAAAGAGTTGGCTGAATGGGAGAAAGGTAACAAAATTTGTAGGCATACTATTCTGAGCACACTTTCAAATGAGCTTTTTGATATATATTGTGCCTACAAGTCTGCTGCTGAAATTTGGGAGATTCTCATAAAAAAGTACGTGACTGAAGATGCTGGAACCCAAAAATATGCAATTGGGAATTTTCTTAAATTTCAAATGACGGAGGACAAGGATGTTTCACTACAAATTCATGAGTTTCACAAGGTCGTCAATGATTTGAAGACTGAAGGCATTGAATTACCTGAAGCATTTATGTCTGGAAGTCTCATTGAAAAGCTACATGAATCATGGAAGGACTACAAGAACAACATGAAACACAAAAAGAAACAAATGAGTCTTGAAGATGTGGTTGTCCATATCCGAATTGAGGAAACAAACCGCCTGCGAGACGAAGCTGATCAAACCAAGGAAATGGGAGTCAAAGCTAATGTCATCGAGGAAGGTAAGTCTCTCAAAGGTAAAAATTTCAATTTTGATCACAAACCTCTCACCAGGCAGAACAAACCTCACCACAAGCTTGCTAAGAATCTTAAGCTTTTCAACACAAATTTTAAAAAGAAAGGAAGTTGCTTTGTTTGTGGAAAACCTGGGCACCATGCAAATGAGTGCAATAGAAGGAAGGGAAACAACCTTCCTGCTCGTGCTAACCTTGCAGAAACAGATGATATCATTGCTGCGGTCGTTTCTGAAATCAATGTGGTGACCAACGCCAAAGATTGGGTGGTAGACTCTGGTGCTATAAGGCACATCTGTGCAAATAGGAGTGCGTTCATTTCATTTACTCCAATAAAAGAAGGTGAAGACTTTGTCCTTATGGGTGATTCAAGGCCCTCTGCAGTTATGGGTAAAGGAAAAGTGCTCCATAAACTAACCTCTGGTAAAACCCTTTCACTTAGTGATGTGCTTTATGTTCCAGAGATTCGCCATAATCTTGTGTCTGTTGCTTTACTTGGAAAAGTAGGGGTGAGGATAGTTTTTGAATCTGACGGGGAAAGGGTATTGCAATCAGGGTTTGTTTGTATTGAATGTCTCTGAGACTATTAATGGAAATGCATCTACTTCTTCTGCTTATATGGTTGATTCTTTTGATATATGGCATGGTAGACTTGGTCATGTGAATTCCTCTTATATTAAGAAAATGAAAGATATTGGCATGCTTTCTTTCTCTACGTACTCAAATGGTAAATGTGACGTTTGTGTAGAATCTAAGTCAACCAAAAAGGTTTGCAATTCTGTAGAAAGAGAAACTGAATTACTTAGTTTAATTCACAGTGACCTTGGGTACTTGAAACAAACCATGATTAGAGGAGGCAAAAGGTACTACATTACTTTTATAGATGATTACTCTAGGTACACTAAGGTTTATCTACTTAGTAATAAAGATGAGGCTGGAGAAATGTTTCTAAAGTATAAAGCTGAAGTAGAAAACCAACTCAACAAGAAAATAAAACGATTGAGAACCGATAGAGGTGGGGAGTACGTTTCAAATCCCTTTATCTCTTTTTGTGAAGAACATGGCATAATTCATGAGGTTACTCCGCCGTATTCTCCTGAATCAAACGAAGTAGCCGAAAGAAAAAATAGAACACTAAAAGAAATGATGAATGCCATGTTAGTAAGTTCGGGAGCATCACTGAATTTGTGGGGGGAAGCTATTTTATCTGCATGTCACCTACAAAATAGAATACCCTACAAGAAAACGGGAATAACTCCTTATGAGTTATGGAGAGGTTATGCACCTAGCTTAAAATACCTTAAAGTGTGGGGGTGCTTAGCAAAAGTCCTTTTACCTGAGCCGAAAAAGAGAAACTTAGGACCAAAAACTTTTGATGCAATGTTCATAGGATATGCTCAACATAGTGCAGCCTATAGGTTCTTAGTTATCAGTAGTGACCATAATTTAATGGAGGTCAATACCATAGTTGAAACTAAGAATGCAACATTCTTTGAAAATGTTTTTCCTATGAAACATGGTAGAGACAAATCTGTTGTTCTGTCTAGTTCTACACAAGAACCTAGAGAGAATCTTGAAATAGAATCAAGAAGGAGCAAATGAGTTAGAAAAGAAACTAGCTTTGGAGATGACTTTTACACCTTCTTAGTTGAAAATGACCCACAAACCTATAGTGAAGCCATTAAGTCAATTGATGCACCTTTCTGGAAGGAAGCCATCAATAATGAATTAGAGTCAATTCTCTCTAATCATGTTTGGGAACTTGTAGATTTACCTCCAGGGGCTAAAACTTTAGGGTATAAATGGGTTTTTAAGAAGAAACTCAAATCAGATGGGTCAATTGATAAGTATAAGGCACGCTTAGTTGCTAAGGGTTACAAACAAAAGAAGGATGTGGATTATTTTGATACTTTTGCTCCTGTGACTAGAATTTCTTCTATTAGAGTCTTGGTTGCATTAGCATCTATTCATAATCTTGTTATTCATCAAATGGATGTTAAAACCGCTTTTTTGAATGGTGAATTGGATGAGGAAATATACATGGATCAACCTGAGGGTTATGTTGTCAAAGGGAAAGAACATAAAGTTTGTAAGCTTGTTAGATCTTTGTATGGTTTGAAACAAGCTCCTAAGCAATGGCATGATAAATTTGATAAAGTTATGCTTTCAAATGGTTTTGTCATCAACAATGCTGATAAATGTTTATATTGCAAGTCTGATGGTGATTCACATGTGATTATATGCTTGTATGTTGATGACATGCTTATTTTTGGAACTAACCTTGAGTTAGTTAATGAAACTAAATCTTTTCTAGCATCTAGCTTTGATATGAAAGATATGGGTGTTGCTGACATGTTTCTTGGAATTAAGATTACTAGAACCAAAGGTGGCATTTCACTTTCTCAAGAACATTACGTGGAAAAGGTATTGAGAAAATTTGGTCATTTTGATTATAATTCTGTCGCAACACCTTATGATGCTAGTATTCAATTAAAGAAAAATAGAGGTGAGTGTTTTTCTCAATCTGAATATGCACAAATCATTGGTAGTTTAATGTATCTAACAAATTGCACAAGACCAGATATATCTTATGCAGTTGGAAGATTGAGCAGATACACTCAAAGTCCAAACAAGGACCATTGGAATGCTATCTCAAGAGTACTAAAATATTTAAAAGGTACTATTAATTATGAATTAAAATATGGTGGATTTCCTGCTGTACTAGAGGGGTACTGTGATGCCAACTGGATCTCAGATTCAGATGAAACAAAATCCACTAGTGGGTATGTATTTACTCTTGGTGGAGGTGCGGTGTCTTGGAAGTCATCCAAGCAAACAGTTATAACTCGGTCCACTATGGAATCTGAGTTTGTAGCCTTAGAGAAGGCAAGTTCAGAGGCTTAGTGGCTTAGAAACCTCTTGGCAGATATCCCATTATGGAAGAGACCAACTCCGCCTGTGTCTATGCATTGTGATAGCCAAGCTGCTATAGCTAGAGCTAAAAATAAAACATATAATGGGAAAAATAGGTATATACGCCTAAGACATAATATTGTGAAGCAATTGCTTGAGAATGGAGTCATATCTATTGACTATGTAAAATCAGAGTTGAATTTAGCGGATCCTCTAACAAAACCACTAGGCCGAAAACTAGTGAGTGATACATCGAGGGGGATGGGGCTTATTCCTATAGACAAAGATCAAGAGTGATGGTAACCTAACCTATGTGATTGGAGATCCCATAAAGTAGGTTCATATGGGCAATAACAAGTCACTTATTGGTCAGTGGTGCACTATCAAATAAACTATTGATAGTCCCTCCCTATGATGTAGATAGATAGTGCTTGAACTACAATGTGTAAGGTTGAACAAATGTTCTTAATGAGTTCCATAGCCCAAAATTTGGGTGGTGTGTTTATTTGTAGTACACACTTGATGGATTCATCTATATGGATGTAGAAGTGGGGCCGCTTCCTATAAGAGTAAGGCATACTCTCTAGAGCATTCATGAATATCCAGGTAGGGCGCATGGCCTATTCGCGCCAACCCGCTTCGAACAACTTGAAACGAGAGTTAATGTGGATGGTTAGTTGACTGATTCACAATTAGAAATTTTGGTTCATAGAAAATTTTATTTTCACCAAGGTTTCGTGGGTCACGACTAATTTGTCATATGACTGGTTCATAGTCCAAAAGACACCAGTTCTGATGCATTGATTCTCACTTTCTTTTGGTATTCCTTATCTTACAGATTTACACTTTCCTTAACACTTTGGTATTGGTATTTTTAAATAGTGGGGGATTGTTGGAATTTAATTAGAATATTTCAAAATACCAGCTATATTTGAAACCTCCATTAGTTTAATTGCAGATGGTAATAGTTATTAACTCTCTTTTATTGTGATTGACACCAAGATTTCATCAGTTTACTCATATACCATTATTTGGTCAAAATCTGCAATTATGGTGGTTCATTCCTTATTTGCTTTATTCCGTTTTGATTTACTCATCAATGTCAAGATATATATTACATTTCTGTTACATAAGTTACAGAGTATAAATGTCATTCCTAATTAGACGTTTTGACTCTTCCTAATTAGTGTCATAATATTCCTTTCGGTTACATGAGTTACATAACTTAATTGCTATTATTAAATTGTCATTGCATTGATCATTCCTGCCATATATATAATCCCTAGCTTTCCAGATTGAAACATACAAGAAAACTCCATCCTTTGTTTCCTTTCCAAGCTAAAATTTCCCATGTGTTTCTTTTAATTATCCTACTCCACCAAAAGAAAGTTTTCAAGTTGTTCGATACGATCCAAGTATTGTAAGTGTACACCTACAAGGATCGAGGTTGTTGTACCCTAGAGGGTAGGCCGTCAACACTTGCTACACCGAGATATAATCTCCGAAGGGCGGACATCTACTCTTAAGGGCAGTGTACCACACGCCTCAACCTACAAGTTTTCAAAGCATCATCCATCTCCAGAATTTCCAACATAAAGCTTTGGATTGCCCTCAAATGCATACGCACCGAAGCTTTGAAACTAAATGGTTGTTGTAATTGGTCCTTCCAAATTATTGTATGAGACATTAAAAATTCCCAGCAAGTTAAGGAATGTCAATGAGGCCGGAACTTTCCCAGACGAATGATTGTTGGAGGGATCCAATACCTTCAAATTTTTAAGATTAGATATTTGGTCTAGAATGTCACCAGAAAAGTTCTTGAAGCTAAGATACAACTCACTGAGAAATTGCATTAGGCTGATCTTGGAAGGTATACCTCCATTCATGTTGTTGTTGGATAGATAAATCGTTGGAGGAAAGAGAGACAAAGAACTGTACTATAAAGCGTCTCCATCTTCCTGTTTGACAAAGATAGGCAGCTCAAGATGATTACGATCTACTTGAGCTACAGCTTGCCCATGTACCAACATCAGCAGCCTGCAAAGCTCTTTTGGAAAACCACCTGAAATTTGGTTGGATGCCAAGTTTATAGAAATTAGCCGTGGTAAAGTCCCCAACCAACTAGGAATTGACCTGTGATTCTGTTAGAATTTAGATTCAAGATCTCTAACTTCTTGGGCTTAGATAACCATCCAAGCATTTCACCAGTGAGTCCACAAGAACTCAAATCCAAAAGTCCAAGACTTTGGAATCCATCAAATTCAAAAATCCCATCATCACCTGCCATTTCACCACCTGCAAAACTAAATGAAATGGTGAGGAAGACTAGACTTTTGCAACCCATTAATACCTTCACTGCCCCTGTGACATTGGTCAATTGTCGTTTGTTGAAACCAAGGGATAAAAAGAACAAGGATGTCAATGATAGAATCTCAGGTTGTATTAGTCCCTCTAGATCATTTTCGCCTAGGCGAATTGCTTTCAAGGATTTGCATGAGTAAAGACTCCTTGGCAAAGTACCGATGAGGAGATTCTTCCCTAGATCAAGTTTACTAAGTTGACTAAGTTTGGAGAAATTAAACGTGGAGATATCTTCTTCCAAGCAGTTGGCTCGTATACGTAGTTCTACGAGATTCATGCAATTCATCAAAGAAGGGATCAAATGACCTTCTAGATTGTTTGAATCAAGGACTATGAGTTTCAATTAACTTCAAGAGCTTTCCAAGACTAGGAGGAAGTACACCACTGAAATTGTTATAAGAGAGATCAAAAGTGTTGAGGGCAGTGAGGATGACAATTTTATCAGTAATGGCTCCATATAGGGAATTACTGGGCAACTTAATCTGTTCGAGTGTGGTAGCATTATAGATATCTTCCAGAAGTAACCCTGTTAGATTATTATAGACTGCACGAAAAAACTTGTAGTGTGGAGCACTTGCCTAGTCAAGGAGAAATGCTGCCATTAAAATCATTGAAGGAAAAATCTAATAGCCATATCAAGGGAGAAGAATGAAGACAAATATAGGACGGGATGGAACCTGAAAATGCGTTATAGCTCAAGTCTAGGACCTCTAGATGATTCAATGACAAGGGTAATTGAATGTGATCTAGTAAACCACACCACGAATTGTGGGAGAGATTGACGTGGGTGAGATGTGTGAGATTTCCGAGTGAAGGGAAAGTATTACCTCCTTCGAGTCTGAACCCTTTGGAAGGTAACTCCAGATGGGTGACAAAACCATACTAATCACAAGTGATGCCTTCCTAATAGCAACAATTGGAAGAGTTCCAAGTTAGACGAGAAGAAGAGAGAGTGATAGCAAAGGAGATCGAGGAGAAAGCTGCATTCATTTTGGTTGCATGCATGAATATGAGAAGATATGAAGGAAGAGAATAAGATTAGGATGACAAGCTAGGAAGCCTCGAGCCATTTGGTGATTGTGGCTTTCTCTGGTTTGTTTATATAATGATGCATATTTTCTTTTTCTTTTTTTCCTTTTTTCTTTTTTTTTTAAGAATAAGAATCCTTAATTTATTGAAAATATCCAAATATTACATAATATGAGAATGACCGGTGGTAAATATGAACTCCCCACTGTCCTCCCTAAAAGCCGAACTAGTTACAGGTTCGTCATCAAAAATGACTTCTATGAGCCAAAAGAACCCAACCCCTAACCAACTATGTCGCCCAACCTCACAAGCTACAGATAACCCTAACAATATTGCTAACACCTCATAGACAACCGCTAGAAAAACCAACGGTCTCTTCCACATGGCGTCCCAATGAAGCTATACCACGTGTAATGATCGCTTATCAGCACATTGACCATATGGTAAAACCGAAAATAAATCAACTCGTCCCCAGGAAAGACACCACCTCCATGGCACATCAATTTGACCCAACCTTAGCTCAACAGAGCAGGGACCAACTATTGACCAAAAGAACCTAGCCAACAACCTAACTAAAAACAAGACTCTAAACAAAAATAGAGAGATGCTGCCACAATACTCCTCTTCCTTGGCATCAAGTACCCAACCGGCAGGCCACCACCTCAAATCCATGTCTTCAAGCTCCCCGAGTCGATGATACCATGCAGCAAACCATACCACTTCTATCATCGAGAAACCAGTGAAAAATTACCGTACCTTGCCACCTCCATGCCCATCAGCTTAAGAGCCCAAATCCACCACTACTTCCGCCTCCATCTAGCAACCCACCGTAGAGTACAAGTCAGCGCCATACGAACCATGGCATACCCCTACCATGATCTGACCTCTGCCTCTTTCCTCTACGCCTATTGCCCAACTTCTGTCTTCCACACCGACACCCCCACCTGATAGAAGTGAAGAGCCATACTCGATCTGAACCAGCGAAATGAATCACAAAACAGGACCCCTGCGATCCCAAGATCCCGTCTGGCAACACCTGCCTCTTGTAATTGAGGCAGAAAGCCACAGTCGACGCGGGGGAGCCGCCGGATAGGCTTAAGAATTTCCTTTACTCTCTCCAACCCTATTTCTCTCCTGTTTTGTCGGTGCTCTCTAACCCAATAGTGATAGCTTGGTCCCTATATTAACTTGAGAGTTAATTAGAAGCAAATACCAAGAAAAAGTTTGGAAAACACAACCATAATTCCTACCACATGATATAATTATCTCCAACACAACCATGACAGTCAAGATGTAAAATCAGACCAAATGTGGAAAGGAGATTAAAAAAAATTATTCGTTCCAAATTTCTAGGTATTTGTTGATTTCTTGCTGATTCTGAGTTTTGATTGGATAAAATATGATTATTCGTTCAGACTAGACCTTGTCCTATATGGAAGCAAGATTGACAATGTCAAGGTGACCCTCACAAAAAGTGATTACATACATGTAAGAGACACATATATACCAAAAATATAGCTTCTTTTTTTTTTCAATTGTTAATTAGGAATTTCATTAGCAAAGGCCAAAACGGCACGGATACATATCATCTACTGCCACCATAGGGCTAGTAAGACAGCGATATACTAGCATCACTCACTAATACAAATCAATGCTCACTTATTTCAAGTGAGCCTATAAACTACACAAAAGTAGAGTGAATAGGCTAAGTCACAAAACAAAAAACAACTTAACTTTTCTCCTTACCCTTCTCACTAGGGCAAGGAGGCTTGGTAAGGTACTCAAAACAGGTCACCTGAGCTGCAGCAACTGTCTTAGACTTTGAGGGATTTTTATTTTTTGAACCTAGTGGCCTTCCTCTTTTCTTCTTTGGTTCCTGTATATCCATTATTGGTTCCTTTGGCACTAGAATACTACCTGGTGCCTCAATGAGACCAAGAGACTGTGCAGTAAATTTGCTTTGAAAGGTAGATGTCTTCAGCTTCTTTGTTGGTGTGTCCTATATCTCATCTTTCAAAAATATAGCTCCTTAGATTCTCTTACTCGAGATTTATTTTTTTATTTGAGGAATTGTATGTATTTGTCGTAGGCCTCATCAAAAAGCCAGCGGATCAAGTGGGCAGATGGAGGCTGGCCAAAAAGCCCATCAAAAACCCTGCCCGACCCATAGGCCCGGCCCGTAAAAGCCCGTAAACTATTATATTATATATATATATATATATTGTTGTAAATATTAATGTGGCTATTCATGTAATAGCAATTAGTGTTGTGTGATATACACCAATTAAGATTGATTGGTGATTAACAGAATATAATTAGCGATTGATTGATTGTAATCAGACGAGTGATTGATGTAATCATTAAATAGTTACCTTTTGTAAACTTGAGATACTCCTATATGAACCTCATTGTGAGATGAATAGAATCACTCCATTTCTCATACTTCATTCTTGGTGTCTAAACTCTCCCTCTCTCAAATTCTTTTACTATCGTTTTACAACACGTTATCAGCACGAAGCTCTAACCCAAGCCCTAGCTAGAGAAAAAAAAAAAAAAAAAAAACCCCTGCTGCAGCCTGTTTGTACGCCTCGAAACCTCTTGATCGGGACCTCAGATCAAAATATTTCCTTCATCAAAGTTGTTCATCTCTGCCTCTTCTTTCTGTCCTCCAAATTTCAGCCTTATTGGAGTCATTTTGAGACCTATACACCATTCGAAGTGGGAGCTGTCCAGAAGAGGCGAATAGCTCTTGGATTGGCTGAGAAGACAACCTTCTCAGTTCTGCACATATAAACTGAAGATTCATCCGCTCTTCATCAAGTAATGTTTTCCAAATTCTAATTTAATTCATGTTTTCAAACTTGATTATATGAACAATCACCATGATGCATGAACCCCCAAATTTACTTTATTAATTTATTTGGTTGATACATATATATCTGTCATATATATTTGTTCATGTTTTTAGATTTGATTGACATATACCATGACACATTGACATTTAGGATTCCTATTTAATATACTAATAATGCCAGAAGCGTTTAGTCAAATCATTGCCATAATAATGTGCATCATTTCCTGTTAATGTCGTATATTACGCTCATCACCATAATGATTTCATTATTGACTTTATGATATTTATTTACTTCATTACAATTTCTTAATGCTGTACATTAAGTTTATTGCCATAATGATTATGAAATATTTATGGGGTTAATGAAGCGTTAATGCCAGAATCGTTTAAGAAAAAAAAAAGACAGGTTAATGGTGAATATTAAATGAGGCTCAGTCAGAAGCTCAAATCAAGCCCAAAGTCACAACAGCAAATCCAAGCCAGAAGCTCAGGCCCAAGTTGCAAGACCAGAACAGAAGCTCATCACATGTTTCCATGACAAAAGTTATGAATCTTCGCAAACTAGGCTCATCCAGTTGGATGCGATGTCTAGGAAAGGTTCAGATGAGGCCGTGTACTTAAGCGAGCCTCGCTCCACCTAAACCTCATCTTTCCTTACCTGGTCGTATTCAATTGGAGTTACCGAAAGAGTTGAGTAATAACTTTTCATTCCATGGCAGACTAGCCTGAGTCCAGCAGGCCCACTCTCCCTCAGCAGGACCTAGCAGCCCAGCAGGTCTCACACACCATTTGACTTACGCATGAAAGCCCGGGTCACAAGCCCGCAGACTAAGCCCGATAGGCTTCACTATCAAACCCACTCCTTTGGTCCAGCAGAATCAAATAAAATGAAAAATGATTTGATATTGTAAATAGATTCACCATATTTAATATGTGTAATTAATTGCCAGAAACATTTATTCACATAATTGTGTGATAATTAATCTGTTAAATTAGTAGCATGCAATTAATATCTCAATTGATTTGTGATTTTTATTTATCCAAATTTGTGAGATTATTTCAATTTGCTCAATTCAATATTATTGTGTTACTTGTCTAAATTTTCGCACTAGAATATATGTGTAGAAAATGAAGTACCTAATGAACTAGAAGTTCTAAATGAACCAGTAGTTCATACATAAATCGAACTTGTAGTTTCGATAATGCTATTTAAGAAACTTGAAGTTTCCTTTCATAAATTCACCACACATGATAAAACCAATAGATTTTACATGTCTAATCTGATTTTTCATACCATGTTATTGAACCTGAAGTTCTCATTACTTGCTTATGGATGATATTACCCAAAGCACTAATATTATTTGTTCATTTCTTGTAAGAAATGTCAAAATCTCAACATGTTTGACTTTGTTGCTTTGAAGGTCTCCAGAAAAAACTATCTAAAATGAACTCAAGATGTGAAAATTCATCTGACTACAAAGAAGATGAGATCAACAATCGATATTGACAATGTCGTCACTGAGGCTTTTAAGGCGAGTGCCGTAATGTTCATAAAGAAACATATGGAGAAAGCACTCCAAGTTAAGTACCCGATTAAGAGGATACACAGACTCTTTGGGTTGCTCTGGAAGAGCCGAAGAGCACTTTCACCATCAGATGACCATTTTCTTGACTGAAGCAAGACATGATTAGCAAGATAATGAACAAGCCCATCTGCCCAAAAGAATACAAGGAGAGGCACTTTATTAATTCTCAGAATTGATCACTATCTTGTTGCTTACTGAAATGAACAACAACCTCCTGTTGAGGAATGATCAAGCCAAGCCCATCGGTACCTGAGCAACACTTTTGCTTGAAGGAATTGATGTTGCTCATCGCAAACCTAATCTCAAAAGGAGAGATTGTGACAGTGGAAGGGACAAAGAGTCTGATCTTTTGAGATAAGTAAAGAGAGGTGGGCTCATAAATGGCCCATATAATCGGCCCAAAACATGGCCCCATGTCATAGTGCCCCTGCCCAACAAGCCAAAGTGGAAAAGAACACTGGTTCGGCCCACCGCCATAAAAATCAGCATGATCTTTGTTATCAATGTGGAGGAATTGACTGCTAGTCCCACACCTGTTGTACGATAGCCGAAGCAGTAAATAAGTATTACGCCAGTCGCGGAACTCGAAATACCAACTTTATTAAAGGGTCATTTTCTATTGATTCCACACTAGAGATCACGGATTTTCAGGCAGTTACTGAACATATCGAGGATTAGAACTCGAAGACATGGGTATAATTGGACCCTTGTGCCATATCTATTTCATCTTAATGAATGAAACATCTTCGGATTTTGGTGATTTATGTTTTCAATTATTTTGGATTATAGAAATGTGGTTATGTTCGAATATATTTAATTCAATAAACTTATTCATACATGTGATCCATTGAATTAAATTTATGAATAGGCATGTCTTGTGGGGAAGTTTGTTGTCTGGTTAAAAGTGCTATTACGCACACCATACTCCCAGATCGGAGATATTTTTCAAACTTATTGTCTATTCATATTTCTGTGACAACCGTATCAGGACAATCCAACTTGATAGAGGGCTATGGCAAAACCCACAGTATGTTGTCCAATGGTACTGAACCTACCATTAATGAGGCCTAATAATCTCCACGTTCCAGAAGAACGTTATTGAGTGTTAAGGATATTCGAACCAACTGTTTGGACCCAAAATGAACATTTTGGCCTGACAAGGCACGTCTTGGAGAAATTGAGCCAATATCAGTGGCTCAAGCTATATATTTTCGACAAGTTCGAAATATATATTTAGAGGCTAAATAAAGCCTATTATGGAAGCATGAAAAGTCAACTTTAGCACATTTTCCTACTTCGGCTAGGAGAAACCGAGCTAAACAATGGAGGGCCGGCATACTAACCAAATGGAATCGAAATGAGCTGAAACTTTCCAGATTCATTCTAGACAGCCCAAGGATCATTTCTTATGAAGAGTGCCGGAGCTAGTTTTGAGTGGAAGGCCTTCAAACAATCAGTCCAATTTTCTACATAAGCAAAACTGGAAAACTGGACCTGTATGTGGTCCAGCAGCATTTCTGGCCCAACCACATGGAAATAAATTCTGAAATTTTACCACAATAATCTACACTCATGGTGGATAATTTCATATGAAGAAGTAGAAGGCTCATTATGAAGTCTTGTTGGAGAAATAATTGAAGGAATAAAGGGACAGAAACTGACCTAAAACCAGCTCAATATTCACATGTTCATGTTTCCTACCCACATGAAGAAAGCTAGATGCTTTTCTTTTTTCCTGGATATATTTTTCTACTACAATCTCTTTAATAGATCATCATCACTTCCATGTTTCTGCACCTTCATGTTTTTCATTCATCATTTCTCTATCTTTCCATATTTTACAAATCAATACTCCACTTTCATTATTTTTCCCACTCCATTTCACTTTTTCTTCCCTATATAAACACCTTCTCCTCTCATTCTAAAATACACATTCACATTCAAAACAACATCTCTAAGATGATCTAAGTTCTCTCTAGAGCAACCTCTCTAAGAGCAACTCCTCTCCTTCTCTTTCTCTTACCGGTGATCACACTCCTAGTCCTAGTCTTCTCAGAAGTCGACTTTCAGTGCCACCAAACCCTCTATCAACGTACTTCGGTCCTAGTCTCCTCGGGAGCCGATTGTAGTACCATGACCAAACACCAACACCAAGACACATTCACAACATCAAAACATCTCTAAGATGATCTAAGTTCTCTCTAGAGCAACCTCTCTAAGAGCAACTCCTCTCCTTCTCTTTCTCTTAGCGGTGATCACACTCCTAGTCCTAGTCTTCTCAGAAGCTGATTTTCAGTGCCACCAAACCCTCTGTCAACGTACTTCGGTCCTAGTCTCCTTGGGAGCCGACGGTAGTGTCGCGACCACAACGGTTACGGAACCAACCAAGCAAGGGTAATGCCCTAGCAACCCAGCCAAGCTAAAGTCACGCTTTAGCAAGATCTCAATACTTCCCAGTGATTTCGCTCTGCTTAATCTGCAATATTGAGTATCGATTGTGTGAACAAGAAGAAGCTCAGCAAAAGTCCTCACCATGAGGCACAAAGAATCCTATGATGAGGTTGGTGCTCTCCTCGTCCACAATTGCTTGAAAGAAGTCAGGTCAAGGGACACCCCCGACGACCGCACCCGAACGGTGCTGGCAAGCCCGCACAGAAAAGAAACTGTTGACCAGCTGCAACAAAACTGGAACCAAACACCAACAGTTACCACGTGGAAACCACTGAGAAAAATGAGTGGAATATCTTTGCATAACCTCTGAGTGTGCGACCAGAAGCGTACATTGGAGAAATTGAAATATGTTAGCTAGAAGCTAACTAATTCAAGCAACTACTTGCTATGGCATGACCTTTTGGGACACCCAGGTCAAAGTATGATGCACTGTATCCTCAACTCATCGCAGGTGCATTCCCTTCTGAATAAGGGTCCTGTGTATAATGACACATTATGCCATACTCGTTAAGAATATTTAATACTAGACCATCGTATGCAAAGACTAGTATATACACCACCATTTTTCTGCACAGAATGCAAGGGAAATTTGTGGACATATCCAACCACCATGTGGACCAGTTAAATATTAATGGTTTTGGTTGATGTATTGACAAAGTGATCACATGTTACACTATTGTCCACAAGAAAACGCTGCTTTTGCTAAACTCTCGCCCAGATCATGAAATTGAGGGCTCACCACTAGGATTATCCCATAAAGTCCTTAAGACTTGATAATACCGGAGAGTTTACATCGAAATCTTTCGATGATTATTGCATATCCCTTGGGATTGATGCTGAACATATAGTTCCCTATGTTCACACCCAAGATGGTCTCGCAAATAGAATCTTAGTAATGCGCACCAAGCTCCTAGTTTTTACGTGGGACTATGCAATCTTGCATGCAGCTATGTTGGTCCCGTTGAGGCCCACTGCTACCAAACTTACTCCGCGTTACAGCTGGTGACTGGGTAAGAACCTGATGTTTCGCACTTACACGCATTTGGGTATGCAGTCCGCGTGCCAATTGTGTCGTCACAACGTACAAAATTGGGTCCTCAACAAAGGATGAGCGTGTATGCCGATTATGAATCTCATCCATTATGTGCTCTTTTGAGCCCTTGACAGGCGATCTCTTTACCGCTAGATTTGCGGATTGTCACTTTGATGAGACAGTCTTCCCGCCGTTAGGGGGAGATAAGAACATTACAGTTCCTGATGAACAACGTGAATTGACGTGGAATGTCCCCACTATGTCTCATCTTGATCCCCGAACCGCACAATGTGATAATGAAGTGTGGAGAATTCTAGATCTACAGAGTGTAGCCCAAAATATGCCAGACGCTTTCTCTGATCTAGGTAAAGTGACGAGATCATATATACCTGCTGCAATGTGCCTGCAAGGATAGACGTCCCTGTAGGATGTGTCGTCCCAGATGGACGAGGTACGACCATGGCGGCTAACCAGTCATATGTCCCTGCCCTGAAGTGAGGTGAACTATTAGGTTCGAAGGATTTTTTTCCCTAAAAGTGGGTAAACTTGGCACAAACGAATCCTCTTGACATCGCAATCTCAAAACCGATCCATATCATGAGATAAATCCGGATTATGGGTCTATCCTAGAAGAGACGATGTTGGGGGATGCTCCAACATTTGAACCCACTCTCGAGAATATAGAAATCTCGATAAATTTAGTGAGATTTGGAATCGGATTGAGATTATCATCGATGATATATTAGGTATTTGCGGTGGCCACCGAAATTATAATAAGCGATGACCTCGAACCTTGCTTTGTTGATCAGATTCAATGAACAGATGACTGGCCAGAAAGGAAAAAAGCAATCCATGTCGAATTAGATTCCTTGATAAAGTGAAAGGTGTTTGGACATGTTGTTCCTACACCTCCCCATGTTAAACCCGTAGAATTTAAATGGGTATTTGTAAGGAAGCGTAATGAGAAAAAACGAGATTGTGATACACAAGGCTCGTCTAGTGGCGCAAGAATTTTCTCAATGCCCTGTGATTGATTACGAGGAGGCGTATTCTCCCATAATGGACGTCATAACGTTCCGCTACCTTATCAGTTTGGTAGTTTCTGAAAAACTGAATATGCAGCTTATGAATGTGGTCGCGGATCGTAACTTATCTCTATGGGGATCACGATACAGAGATATACATAAAAGTTCTTAAAGGACTTAATATACCCTATGCAAATAGTTCTAGACCACGGAACACGCTCTCCATTAGTTTTGAGGCGTTCACTTTATGGATTGAAACAATCTAGACGGAGGTGGTATAACCATCTAAGTGAATATTTTATCGGGATGGGATATGTGAATAATAAACTATGCCCATGCGTGTTTATTAAGGAAACAAGTTCCTAGTTTGGAATTGTGGCGGTCTATGTCAATGACATGAATTTGATTGATATTCCTGAAGAGATCAAGGAAATCGCAAAGCACCTGAAGTTGGAATTTGAGATGAAAGGTCTTGGGAGAACAAATTATTGTCTCGACCTGGAGCCCGAGCACAGTGCAGATGAAATTTTGGTCCATCAACCAAATTACATCCAAAAGATGTTAAGATGCTTTAATGAGGATGAAAGCAAGCACACCCATGGTCATCTGAAGTCTAGAGAGAATCGTATCATCCTGCAGATGATAACGAAGAGATATTGGTGCTAGAAGTCCCATATCTAAGTGCAATAGGTGCATTATTGCACTTGGCTTAATGCCCTAGACAGGACATCTTATTCGATGTGAACTTGTTAGCTAGATATAGCTCTGCGCCAACACGCTGCCACTGGAATGGCATAAAAGACATTTTTCACTACCTTAGAGGTACGGCGGATATGGGCTTATTTTATCCCTATGCATCAAGGAATGGATCAAACCCCCTTGATCCTCAGAATGATGCTTGCCTTGTTGGATATGCTGATATAGACTATCTATCAGACCCGCACAAGGCACGTTCCCAAACTGGTTATGTCTTTACCATTGGGAATATTGCAATTTCTTGGAGGTCTACGAAATAAACAGTTGTTGCTACCTCTTCGAATCATGCTGAGATACTAGCTCTTCACGAAACAGTATGGGAATGTACATGGCTAAAAGCCGTTACAAAGCATGTTTGAATCACATGTGGACTGCATTCCACCACTGATGAACCAACCATTATCTACGAGGATAATGCTGCTTACATAGAGCAGATAAAGACAAGTTTCATCAAAGGAGACAACACCAAACATATTGTACAGAAGTTCTCCTTCAATTAGCAACAACAGGAGCATCAGAAGATTGAAGTTTAGTAGATTTGATTTGAAAACAATCGTGCAGGCCTCTTCACCAAATCACTACCAAAGTCTACATTCCAGAAGCATGTCTAAGGTATTGGTCTACGAAAACTATCTGAATTACCTAACATGTAATTTTCAGGGGGAGTCGAAATCAAGGGGAGTATCCTGAAGCATACTCGTTTGACCATCGTGTACTCTTTTTGTCCTTCATCCAGGGTTATTTTGTCCCACTGGGTTTTGTTACCTGGCAAGGTTTTGACGAGGCACATCTTTAGTATGGTCACCCCCACTTACTACATCCAGAAGATGCTTTGATTCGACATATATATGCATTTGCTCATCTTTTCCCTTCGACCACGGGTTTCTCCCACTGGGTTTACCGGGCAAGGTTTTGGTGTAGCAACTTTAATGCATCCCTCTCGTAGACATACTACCTACTTATGGTGCTGATAAGAAGACTCCACCTATCTCTGAAGCTGTGATACTGCTACTCCACACTCAAGCGCGTTGTGCTCTTTTTCTCCTTCGACCAAGGTTGTTTTTTGCCACAGGGTTTTTATTACTTGGCAAGGTTTTTGACAAGGCAACTTAGAAGCGCATAGTAGGGGCAACACTATTGACATGGAATATCCAAGAAGGAGTGTTGTAAATATTAATGTGGCTATTCATGTAATAGCAATTAGTGTTGCGTGATATACGCCAATTAAGATTGATTGGTGATTAACAGAATATAATTAGCGATTGATTGATTGTAATCAGACGAGTGATTGATGTAATCGTTAAATAGTTACCTTTTGTAAACCTGAGGTACTCCTATATAAACCTCATTGTGAGATGAATAGAATCACTCCATTTCTCATACTTCATTCTTGGTGTCTAAACTCTCCCTCTCTCAAATTCTTTTACAATCGTTTTACAACATATATATCTATATATGTATGTTGATGTGCTCATATTTTCTTATATTTCTATGCCTCTTTCTCTTGGAGTCTTGGTATATATGTTTAGTTCTCCTTATTTATGGTTCATTTGCAGTAGTTTAGTGTCTTTGTAGGTGTGTTTCAAAGAAAGAAGAAAAGAAGCTAAGCTGAGCTAACTAACACAGAAAACTGTTGTGCAGAACACCTAACTTCGCTGAATTACTGGGAACTGCTCGGATGGAATTAGGATATGTACTCTATATGCACGGAAATCCCTATGTGTCTAGTTTCTGAGGAAATTTACGGTTTGTGATTCCACTTTTCTAGAAGGAGTTATGACAATTTAAGTGAAGGCAGTTCAGCTATGACAGGAATCTTCAACATCTTTTACAAGTTCATGTCTAGAACCTAACTTCACTGAATCACCGGAAACTGCTCGGATGAAATTAGAAGTTGTACCCTATATGCACGGAAAGCCCCATGTGTCTAGTTTTGAGAAATTTTACGGTTTGCGATTCTAACTTTTCTAGAAGGAGTTATAACAATTTAAGTGAAGGCAGTTCAGCTTGGACTGGAATCTGCAACATCTTTTACAAGTTCATGTCTAGAAGGCCCAACACATATATTTGGAAATCTTCAGTGTGCCACATCATCATTATTGAAGATTCAGGACTTTTAGACATGTAAATATATATATATATATATATATATGTATGTATGTATGTATATGTTATATGTGTGTGTGTGTGTTTGTATCTTTGTGTGAATGTGAATTTGTTGTAATTTGACGTATGGTGAAATTGGAAGTTCTCATATTTCTATATAGAATATGTGCATATATATTCTACATGTCATGAATACGGTTGACCGATTCGATCAGATTCGAAAATATGGTGAAATTAGCTAAATTTTTTACCACACTCATAATTTATTATAATAATCTCATCCAACGGTAGGTTTTTTCATTTTATTTGAATTGATAGAGGTTGCCCTTTGGAGTGTATGATATATAAATATAGGTTTATAGGAGTAACTAAGTTTGACCTAGTTGATTGAATTCGAAAAGAGACCCAAATTGGCTGGATTTTCTACAACCACCATAAAACATTACAATCTCTCCATCGAGCGGTTGATTTCTCCAAATTCATTTTCCACTTCATGGTTGCTTTGGAATGAATCTTAACAATTTAAATGCAATGTATAAGTCATACAACTTTAGGAGGCAAATTGGTATAGGCCAACATATTTGTAATTAAAATTGAAATTTTTATCTTATGTCCACGCACATCCATTGATGGAACATTTACATACTTGATGTGAAAAAATAAGAACTTTTCGCGGTCGTCATGTCATCGGTCAACTAAGAAGACATATAAGTGACAAAGGTTGACCAATTCAATCAGATTCGAAAATATGATGAAATTGGCTAAATTTTTTACCACACTCATAATTTATTGTAATAATCACATCCACCAGTCGGTTTTTTCATTTTATTTGAATTTATAGAGGTTGCTCTTTGGAGTGTATGATATATAAATATAGGTTTATAAGAGTAACTAAGTTTGACCTAGTTGATCGAATTCGAAACGAGAACTAAATTGGTTGGATTTTTTACAACCCCCATAAAACATTACAATCTCTCCATCGAGTGGTTGGTTTCTCCAAATTCATCTTCCACTTCATGGTTGCTTTAGAATGGACCTCAACAATTTAAATGTCATGTATAAGTCATACAACTTTACGAGGCAAATTAGTATAGGCCAACGTATTTGTTATTAAAAATTGAAATTTTTATCTTATGTCCACACACATCCAGCGATGAAATATTTACAAACGTGATGTAAAAAAATAAGCAAGTTTTGCAGTCATCACGCCATCGGTCAACCAAGAAAACATGCAGGTGACTACGGTTGACTAATCCGATCGGGTTCGAAACTATGGTGAAATTGACTAAATTTTTAACCACACGTATAATTTATTGTAATAATCACATCTAACGGTCGGTTTTCCTATTTTCTTTGAATTGCTAAGAGGTTGCTCTTTGGAGTGTATGATATATAAATTTATAAAAAATTAGTGTCTTTAAATTTATAAATAAATTAGTGCCTATATATAAATATAGATTTTTTTTTTGTACAATATAGATTTGTTCCATTTGGTTGTATTTGATCATTATCCAATGACTTTTCAAAGCTTGATTAAAATATATATATATTAGTGTCTTTAAATATTTATTTATAAATAAAGCCCGCAAGGCCCGGCCCGAAAAAGCCCGCAAGGCCTGCTATCTATGGACGGGCTTGGATCCTTTGATTTACAATAAAGCCCGGCCCGCCATTATTTAAAAATGTAACAAGGCCCGGCCCAAGCCAGCCATGAATGGGCCGGGCCGGGCCCCTTGACGAGGCCTAGTATTTGAGATATTTTATGTAATTTCATCTTGATCATCTGAACTATTTAAATTTCAATCTGAAAAATTATAAATATCAAAGAAATCAGCTAAATTTGTAGCCTACCCCTTCAAAAAATAAAGTAATGAGTTTAGCTAGACTTGAATTCAATTTGAATTTGGCTGGTGTATTATTTAGGTTGATTTCAAACATTCAAAATTGGATCCTCCAATGTAGGGGTCATCATGGGCCGGGCTAGGGTCGGCCCTACCCTAAATTTTAGGGCTTAGGGTCGGGCCGGGCCTAGTCAAAGTCAACAAAATTTAGGACCGGGTAGGGTCGAGCCGGGGCTTAAATATGTTAACCCTTACCCACCCTAAAAGCCTGATCTATTAGGGCCGAAAGGGTCGGGTCGGGTCGGGCCTACCTTCCGAATATGACCAAATATGGCCTAAAATGGCCTTATTTTGTATAATAAAAAAAAAACTTACATTATTTTTTTTCCTCAAAATGTAGCTCAATGGTTATATAGGTAATATAAGACATTGTTTTTAGTTGATCATATTTAATATGTGTGTGTGTAGGAATTAACTTATAACATTTATTAATATTAGTTAAGGTGGTTATATTCAATTAACTATCTCTCTAAATCTCCTAATATTAATTGTTATGTAACAAAGAAAATAAAAACTAAAGAAAACAAAGCTTAAGAAATCAATTACAAAAAAAAGAGATAAATTGCATATTATAGAAAAAAGAGAAACATAATTAAGAAATAGAAAAAATAGAAAATTATTAGGGCTTATTCGGGCAGGCCTAAAGGGCCGGGCTTGGCCCTAAAGGGCTCAAACGGGCCGGGCCGGGTTTCATTCTCATGGCCCATACCCTACCCTATTTTAAAAAGGGTCAGACCGGCCTACCCTAATGCAAGAGCCTGGTCGGGCTTCGGCCCTAAGGGCCGGGCCGGTTTAGGGCCTAAAGGCCAAATAATGACCCTTATTCCAATGCAAATTATTTGAATCTTTCTATGTATCATTTGGTTGTTGTTTGTCTTTTGATTAGTGTATTGGGAGTTGGATGGCATCAGTTTACCAGTACCGATTTTCTGGTTGTTCAGCTTACGGGTTTACTTCGGCTAATGTTCGTGGCTGGCGGCGGCGCAGTTTGGTCGGCAGTAATTAGGGTTTCAATTGTACGTTGGGCCTCTTATTGGGCCTATGATTTAGTTTTAATTGTTGTAAGGATTAGTTTTCTGATACTGGCTCATTTGGAGCTCAGGAGGAAATTAATTTTCCTTTTTAGTTTTCTGTCTGTTTGGGCATGTCCAACAGATTAGTTGTGTGTTTCTACCTTCTGCCCATTGGGCTAGCTGTGAGGCAGCTTAATTAATCCCCTTTATCTGAAAAATATATATATATATCTTTATTAATTAAGCCAATTCTGTAGAGAATGATTAAATTTTTGAAGTACCTGTAATACCCATAGTTTATTAATATGAAGAATAACAACATTTTCATCATGAAATGGTGAAATTGATATTAGCCATAAAACTGAAAATAACTACCCACTATTCATTTATTTTCTTTTTTGTTTTTCAATCTTTATCTATTTTCAAAAATAAACGGCCAAATGGCACGCACAGAGTGCGTGTCAAGAGGCTAGTATATATATAAAATCGACTGAAAAAACATAACAGAACAAAAGTTTTTTGTCATAATATGGTCTCTATTGGAAATTTCCCCCCAACAAGAACTCAAGAAGTGCTTACCAACCGCGCCTCCCACCAATAAGTTCCTTATCTTCTTCCCATCTTTACCCTTCCCTACTCATCTAAATTACTTCGCTTCTGTTCCCATCTCTGTTCTTCTCCTATAGCTCATCATCAATGGCCTCGTCCATCATCCAAATCTCTCTCTTCCTTCTACTCCTATCCCTTTTCTCAGAAACCCAATTATCTCAATCCCTCAGAGACCTCAAACCCAACCCCAACCGTCCATCCACCTCGCTCCAATCAATCACAGACGTCCATGACCTCCTCCCCAAGTACGGCCTCCCAAGGGGTCTGTTACCCGACAACGTAAGATCCTACACACTCTCCGACGATGAAACCTTCGAGATCCATCTCGAAAACCCGTGTTATGTTCACTTGGATCAGTTGGTGTACTACAACAAGGACATCAAAGGGAAGCTGAGTTTCGGCTCTGTTTCCGATGTGGATTCAAGCCAAGAAGCTATTTATTTGGGTTTCCGTGACGGGGATGCATATGGAACAAGGGTCTGATTCAGTTGAGTTTTACGTTGGGGCTCTGTCCGAGAAATTACGTGCTAAACAGTTCGAGGATATTCCTGTATGTAAGAGCAAGGCTTGCTGAGGAGGAGCTAGTGTTGGGTCAATGTGAGGTAAATTTGGATTTTTACTTCGAAAGAAAAATGATGCATTTAGTGTGAATTATATGGGAAACACTGGATTTTGTGTTTCTGAGATTTCTAATTTTAATTTGAAGAGTTGGGCAAAATAAGCAAAGAAACAACAGCCGACATTTACTTCTACTTCAAGTTAAAGACTGAGTTTCTTTTTGTAGAAAATTTGTTATTGTACATGAGGAATGAGCTTAGGTTTTAATTATGTCCATATTCTATTAGTTAAGAACTTTGAAAGTATCAAAAATTCTGGTCTTCTGAGTGATTGAACATGTGTGAAATGTTTATGCCATTAGTGTTGATAACCAAATCAAAGTATCAAACAAAGGAAAAGGAAGATAATGTTTTCGATTGGTTTTTTAGGTTATTTAGAGCAACAATTGCAGGATCAAGAGATTCTTGTAGTCATTTTAAATTTTTAATAGGAGAATTCTGATGAATTTTTTTCTAAAATCATCTTGTTGAACCTATGTTATGTCTTTCCTTTCCATATTTCTGAGGTTATGATGAAAAGAAGTTTTTCCATTTTCCTTTCCAATCAAAAACTTGTTTGCTTTGATAAAGATAATGTCTGTGAGAAGTTTGTAGTGTTTTACTCCAACCCTGCATGTCTGAAGGTTTGGAATCTCAAGTTTCGTACTTGCATCATGTATGTCTGTGTGCACTTTTTTTATGAAGGCCATAGAAAGGCACTTGACCTATGTATTGCAACGGTTGCTTGAATAGTCGAATCCTATTTCACTTGGTATCACACTTTCACTCCATCTATGATCTAATTCTTGCGGCCAATGCTCATATGGGTGGGTTCAGGGTTAGGAGGATAGTTATCAGCCCCATTTTTACCGTCCAAAGATAAAAAAGTTATCAGCCCCATCTCGTGCCCTGTCTAGGAAGTTTAGGTGATTAGTGAAATTATATCTGGTGTGTCGTTATGCTTTTTGTACTATTGGTCATTGTTTATCTAAATTAATTGTTTAGTAAAGAATGAAATTGCAATGTCCTTTGTCCTTTTTAAGCAAGATAAAGTGGAGTAGATATTCTTATTATAAAAAAAAAAAAAATCAACAGTAATTTGAGCAGATAGTCTTATCACAAAAAATAATAATAATAATAATGATGCCAATAGTTCTTGAAATTGTTATTTTGTCATTGATCCTTTATTAAACACTGAGCAGACAATTATGAGTTAATAAACTTTGGCAGCATGCATAATCAGCAAATTCTTCAAGGGTTCATATTCATATGTAGATAGGAATGCCTTTGAAGTGAAACCAAGACCAAATTTGCAACTTTTAAGCTCTAAACCTTCTATATCGTGTTGCTATTTGCTGTGAGTAGAAGGCTCTTGCATGAACACCCATCTTCTTAGCCGAATGTTTTCTGTTTGACGAAAATTCTTTAACCCAAATTTACACCGGAGAATATGTTCCCATTTAAAAGTTAAAAGTGCTTCTTCTTTTTTTTGGCTCCTATCATCTTCCTTTGTGTGATTAGGCTTGAATGAATTATGCTAATCTTTGGTGGACTATGTAGTTTCCTTAATGGTGGTGCAGGTAGAAAGAATTAAATGGAGTTGGCATTGGAAGAAGAATAAAATGTGCAAATGTTTCTATCTGTTGCAAGAATTTTATGCTTGTTGCTCTCAAGTTCTCTCCATACAAGTGGCCTACAGAAGCAAATGTATGTGCATATGAATTTCTTGTTAGTTGCCACAAAAAGAAATAAAATAATGTATTGTTATTTCCTCTGTGTGCGAACTACAGGCCCTGATCTACACCGAATGAATTATAAGTAAATATATGTGAAAATTTCATGCTTGTCAAGGAAAAGTTGTGGGAGTGTTTTATTATGATTATTACAATAAGAGTAGTAGAGTACTATGTCTACTATCTAACTTCTAAACAAACTTTCTCCTCATGTTTGCCATACACTTCGCTATCATCACATGGAAGCTGTCTTGTACATTGTCTAGGAAATGGTAATATGCATACCTCCACCTTCTCATAAGTACCAAGGGACCACAGACTCCCCAAAATCCTGTAATGAACCCAAGTGCAACATAAACATAAATCCATGGAATTTGATGCTCCTTAGTGTCTGCATCTTGGGTGCTCATATCAAGTGCATCAGCACCAGTTGTTGTCTGACACGTATTTGGAAGTGGGGCACCACAAAGTTTCAGATTCCCCTCAAATGCAGAAGCATTGAAACTTTGGAGTTGAGTGCTTGATGGTAGAGAAAATTACATGTAAGTGCATATTAGGATGTTTTTTTAGCTTTAAGGCCACTAAGTATTTTTTGTTCTCATAAGGCCATTAGGTTAAAAATGGGGTTAAATGGTAAACATTAAAAATAACAGAAATTACAGGTCTGCCACTGCTATCTAAACGACCCAATTTCAGTAGCTCATTTGATACTCAGAAACCGCCTCTCTCCCTCTCTATCTCTCTCTCTCTCTCTCTCTCTCGATCCCGATCCCGATCTCGATCTCGACGGAGCGGCGCTCTCTCTCAATAGCCTTTCCGTCGGCGGCGCTCTCTCTCAGTAGCCTTTCCGTCGGCGGTGCGCTCTCTCTCTCAATCCCGATCTCGATCTCGACGGAGCGGCGCTCTCTCTCAGTAGCCTTTCCGTCGGCGGCGCGCTCTCTCTCTCAATAGCTCTTCCTCTCCGTCGACGGTGCCTCTCTCTCAGTAGCTTTTCCGTCGGCGGCGCGCTCTCTCTCTCAGTAGCTCTTCCTCTCCGTCGGCGGCGCCTCTCTCTCAGTAGCTTTTCCGTCGGCGCTTTCTCTCTGTCGCAGTTGCTTTCTCTCTGGTAGTAACATTTCATAGCTTTTTTATCTCAAAAGCCTTAGTAGCTTTGTTGGTTGCTATACGGTTCATTGCACCTATAAGTTGCTTGTGTACGAGATGTTGCTGCCTTGATTCTGTCACAGTTGCTTTCTCTCTGGTAGTAACATTTCATAGCTTTTTTCTCTCAAAAGCCTTAGTAGCTTTGTTGGTTGCTATACGGTTCATTGCACCTATAAGTTGCTTGTGTACGAGATGTTGCTGCCTTGATTCTTGTTTCTATTTCGATTGGTTTCAAGTCAGTAGATAGCTATAACAGTAATAGTAGTTTTGTATGCCGATGTTAGTATCTTTTCAAGATAATGTCAGTAGCTTTGTTGAGATTGTGGCTTTCATCACAGTAATAGTAGTTTTGTATGTCGATGTTAGTATCTTTTCAAGATAATGTCAGTAGCTTTGTTGAGATTGTGGCTTTCATCACAGTAATAGTAGTTTTGTATGCCTATGTTAGTATCTTTTCAAGATAATGTCAGTAGCTTTGTTAGTAACTATTTTCTTTTGTTGAGATTTCGTATCTTTGTTTGTATGTAGATTGAATGTAGACTGAAAGAGAATCTTTTGTAGCCTCAGTAGCTTTATTTGTATCTACTTGCAGAAGGAAAAATGGCTGAACATAGAGACCGAACACCACAGTATAGAGCAAGTCTACAGTCATTCAATGAGAAGATGAAAACCTACAAAGGGATGATCAGTCCAGATGTAATGTTGAGGTTGAATAGGACACCATTCTGGGAGATCATATTTGTCTTCTATCACGGACTTTTAAAAGACAATGAATGCAGAAAAGTAGATGAGGACATTCATAGAATGGTCAAGACATACGACATCAGTCAGAAAGGGTTTCTGCTTGGGGAAAGGATACACAAAATAACTCGTGAAGATGTAGCTATCTGCCTTGGAATGCGATTGGAAGGAGTCACATTCGAGCTAAACAAGCACCACCAAAAGCCAACAAAGAATCGGATGATCGACAAGTATTTTGGAGGTGCAAAGAAAGTGACAAAAGCGATGATCGATAGTGCACTTGCCGAATCTTTGAAAGACCCAAAGAATCAAGTCCCAAGTGAGGTGGCATCGCTAATCGTCATGAATCTGTTCGTATCCTTCTTGTTCTGCACCTCAGGTTCTACATTGTCATGGAAGTTGGTAGAAATTGGAACCGAATGGAATTCTTGGCGACGATATTCATGGGCAACCTTGGTATTAGACCATATGCACAATGGTCTAAGTAAGAGCAGGAAGACAAAGATGTCAATTTGTCAGGTTGTTTGCCGCTAATCATGGTAAGTAACCACTACGTACTGTTAGTTTCATTAACATATCAGTAGATTTAGCCCTCAAAATTAATGTTTTTCTCAATGTTGTGTAACAGTATTGGTTAGCTGAGAAGACAAAGATGGGAGGAGCAATCAAGAGAAATGAATTAGGGTCGCCAAATTTCATAAGATGGTCACTCATTGAGCTGCACAAAGAAATGGAGAAACTAACCAATGAGCAGATAGAGGTAAAGAAAGAAAAACAAAGAATAAATTTGCAATAAGAAATCAGTTTAGAAATATATTGTTCTAGTCTTTAACATTATGTGTACTTTGTTTGATGAAAAATAGGAAATGTTTGACCGAAAGCTGACAGAGGAAGACTTGGAAGTGGCAATGCATGACATCAGAGGAAGAAACAGAGGAGTAGCATCAGAAGAATCAAACGAAGAGCTGAGGGAGGAAGACTTTGTAACTCCAACTTTTGGAGAGTGGGTAAGTATCTTTCTGTGTTGATTTTCAGTAGCTTTCTGTGCCTAGGTTACTAGCTTTCTCTGCCTAGGTTAGTAGCCTTCTCTGCCTATGTGATCTATAACCAAGTAATTTTCTTTGAAAATTTTAGTAGTTTTCTGTAACTGTTTGAGTAGCTTCTTTTAAGCTCATCAGTAGATTTTTAAAAAATTTCAGAAGCTTTCAGTTTCATGGACGAGTTAGTAGATTCGTATGATTATGTTAGTAGATTTCTTTAATCATTTGAGTAGCTTTTTGTATTCAACTCAGTAGCTAACAAACTTTCAGTTTCGTTTAATCAATTCTGAGCAGGTTTGTATCTTTGTATAGCTATGTTAGTAGGTTTTTATAACCACCTCAGTAGCTTTTTAATGTGATTTTTTATTTTTATTTTTTGATACAGCACCAGAAAACCACCCAAGAACGGCCAAAAGAAGAAGCAGAAAGTCAGAAGCGAATGAAGGACTTAATAGGCTCGTTGGAAAAAGCAACAACTCAGATGAGTCTCTCACAAGAAGAAAACCAGAAAACTCAAGACTTGTTGAAGAAGTTGACGGAAGAGAATGAAAAGCTAGCAAGGCAGAATGATAGATATTGGGAGATGTTGGACAAAGCCTTTGAGGAAGACAATATAGCAACAAGGAAGATACATATCTTGCAGAACAAATTGTTGAAGAAGTGGAAAGTTTTTACAACCATTGAGAAGGAAAAAAAGAACTTGGAGGACGTCATTGAGCAGCAGAGAGAAATTATACACAATCTGGAAAATGAATTACTAGAAATGGAAAGAAAGCTACTGGAGAAAGATATGTTGGATTCTCAAGAGGATTTACGGAAAGATGATATAGAAAACAGTAACAGTGATGGTGAGGATGGTGAGGAAGAGGGTGGAGAGGAGAGCTGATGGTGAAGATGGTGAGGAAGGTGAAGAAGGAGCTGATGGTGAAGATGGTGAGGAAGAGGGTGGAGAAGGAGTTAATGGTGAAGATGGTGGAGACGATGATGAAGAACCTGAAGTGAGAACAACCAGAACGAAGCACACATCAATAGAGAAAAGATAAAGAAGGCAGGTTTCTCAGAAACAGGAAGCAAAGAAACAATCAAGGAGAAGGGAAAGGGTGAAAAAAGCTACTGCTGAAGAAGAAAGCTGCTGATGAAGAAGAACCTGAAAAAGAACCCATTAAAAGATGAAGAAAGGGAAGAAGCAAGCTGTAAAGAGAAATTCAATGGTGGATCGAATCAAGAACAAAAAAGGAAGGCTACTGAAGACAAGGAGTTCATGTATACCACTAAAAGAATAAGGAGTGGCAAGAGGCATTAGAGGATAATCGAAAATAGTAGCTTTATGTAGTGCTGACAGTAGGTTTTTGAGGCTGTGAATGTAGATTTTTCATGTGTGCACAGTACCTTTATGTTGTTTAATTTCCAGCCTTGGTATTTGATGGAAAATGATGTTGGGCTGACAGTAGTATTTTGAAGTACTGACAGTGGCTTTACGAACTGTTTATTGGATGGAAATTGATGTTTAATTTTCAGCTTTAATATTGGATGGAAATTGATGTCTATTTTGTTACTTTCAGCATTAGTTTTCTTCTTTAATGTCCATTTCCAGGTTTGTTTGAAGTTTCATGTCAAAATTGTACAAATGTAATGACAAAGTTTCCATGTCCATTTCCAGGTTTGTTTGAAGTTTCATGTCAAAATTGTACAAATGTAATGACGAAGTTTTGTAAGTTTCCATGGATTGACACTCATAAGTTAAACATCAATCTCAAAAGCCACTCCCAATCATATGAACAGATACTACAAAGGTGATCAAAAGATACTGTTAATGTTGAATAAAGATACTATGTTCATTTACAGTTGCCAAACAAGTAAAAGTTGTGCTCTGTAAAAGAATGACAGTATAGTAACAGCTACACCGAATGGTATAAAAAAGATACTCAAATTGTTATAAAAAACTACTGTTAATGTTGTAAAAAGATACTCATCTGTTCAAGTACTACTGCCAGCTTTCAAATTGGTGCAGTACACGTTAGCTTGTTGTGGCGCCCCAACTCACCACACCGGCCACATTTGATACGCCTCCTTGTGCCTCCTTCTGCTGCAGACTTCATTCGAACAGATTTGGCCGGCCGGATGGCCTCCTAACCAATGGAGGCTTAACAACAGAAGTTGAACTAGCTGCATCTTCATAAAACCTCCATATTTGGTATAGGATGAATACCATGTGCGTAGGAATCCCTGTAGCTTTGACAGGTGTAGAACGGCTAATGTAACTATACACAGTTCCACTCCAACCTTTTGGATTGCAGCAAGAGCTGTGAACATGGGAATGAATTAATTTGCCATTGACGGCAAGAGCAAGTGCTGTTCCCAAGATCAACCGCCACTGATTTATCTGAATGAACTTCAAAAACAGTCTCACTAGACATACTAACAACAAAATAGTGGTCCACCTCTTGGATGCAATCTTCCTCTCAGACATATTCTCCATAACCTTAACCCTTATGTCACACCCCGAATTTTGAAATAAGGATTCAAATCCGGAACATGACTAATAACAATACAAATAACGTTCTGAATTTTTCTCTCAGAAACAACCACTAGTTACACCTCTTAATAATACATAAACCAAATCCTCAAGCTACTTATTACAGCACACTCTCACCAAATCAAATCGTAAAACTCAAATGAGTATAATTCTCCTCACAAAACAAATACTGTAAATCTATTACTAATACTCTAAACCGCACGATCACTGCCTTGATTCTCCTGACCTGTGAGATTACCCGCTACACAATTTGAATAGTGTACCGGGATTGCAACAACACCAAACCCGGTAAGCTTTTTGCAAAGCTCGTGAGTAAACAAGAAAGAACTGTTGATTTATTTAATTACAATTATTATAACTCAAGTAAACAATCAACAAATATTGCAGCATTAATATGTGAAATAACATTTAAAGCAACACATGCTTGATTCTCTTTTTACTAACACCTTCACATATTCAAAATATATCATGGATAGATATTTGATCAATTCAGCATAACACCTTCACATATTCAAAATATATCATGGATAGATATTTGATCAATTTCAGTCTTTTTTTAGTGAATTTTCAGATTAACTGGTAACAAATCATAAATCCACGTGTTAGGGTCCAACGTACTATACCCAAAACACGGGAAAACCAGGTTGACTGGTAACAAATCATAAATCCACATGCTAGGGTCCAACGTACTATACCAAAGCATGGGACAGCCATCAGCATACCAAGGACACTACCTAAGTATGTATACTCAAAGTAAGCAACATTCCTAAGAGTATAATAGTGCACTATCTGTAGGGACTAGGGCCCAAGGCTAACTTTCACATAACACCAAAACACATTTACCAGTAATTCACTTAAGCACGGGGTAGCAGATAACACCCGGCTTCACAATTGTACTTCTCAGACATAATCAAATCCACAACATACAATCTTTATAAGTTTTAGATTGTATAAATGTATATGTACACCCATATAAAGAGACATATTATTTCAAGACAAATCTTTACTTCTTAAAATAATTTCCACATATTCATAATTGGCCATATAAAATAGTTTTCACATCACATGATCAACATTTCATTATTCAACAATTAAATGGGAGATTAATAGCTTGAATAATATCCAAATCAATTCTCAATCATTTCATCATACCAATCACACATCAATCAACATATATATTTCACGTAAATATATATATACGTAATCATCCACTCAGGAATGACCACTAATACCAACTATAGTTCAAGTATAAAAACCGTGAAATTCATTTGTATAATAAAATCATTTTACTTACCTATGGACCGTAGTTGATCAAGTCCATATGATTTAAAACAAATATTTATTCCACAAATATTTTCACACAATTACGACAAAAATAAAGTAATTAAATTTATTCTGTTCGTAATATGAACCACGTGAGGTTTACTCACCTCTAATCCCGCTGCGTCTTCAATTTCACAAAAACACGCCAAAACCGCTCACCAAGAAAGACCGTCAATCACCTAAATCCAATATGATCATAACTTAGCCAACCAACTCATAAATAAAAATAAAGACGATCCAACGGTCGGATCGAAATTATATGATGATCCAACGGTCGGATCCTCACGGATCGCCCTCCAAAACCCTAATTCACAATTATACGAAGATCCAACGGTCGGATCTTCGTCCGTGACCTCAAAAAGTCACCGGGACAGTCATACGATCAACATATCAAAACTACAAGTCCATCGGACGGTCCGATCTTCGAAAAACATTAATTGGATTATCGAAATCGATCGAAACCGTAAAAATTCATAACTAAACCATACGATATCCAAAAATTATGAATTATATATGCAAACGATCGTACCGAAATGTAGAATCTAAAAATGTAAAGAAATCACATTTTTGACCCCCGGAGGTGGCCGGAAAAGGCCGCCGGAAAAAGGGACAGAGCCACCTCCGACCACAGCCAATGGTGTCGGGGCCTGGCTGCTCCTCTTCCTCTCATCAAGCCCAATAATTTTCATAACTAGCACGAAGTCTGAAAATGACCGGAAGTGGTCGAAAAATCACCTGAAAGCCACGGTTTCGCCGGAAATTTTCCAGAAAACGGCAGGAGCTCCGATCAACTTAAAAACTTCAACAACTTGGTCCGATCCTTGGCATAGTGTGTTTAGCAGCTCAAGGGGAGTTCAACAAGCCAAAGAACTCGAAGAATAGTGGCCGGAAACGTGAGATATCGGCGTTGATCCGTTTTCGGGTTTAAGTCGGAGCCGAGCTCCACCGCCGTACATCCGCCGTCTGGGGAGGAAATGAGGCCATGGGGAGGTGCGCAAGGTTGAGGCGAAGCTACCCTGAAAATTTCATGACCTATGGTGGCCGGAGGAGGAAGAAACGGCGGAAGGAAGAATTTTGGCGATTTCCGGCCGTTTTTCCGCTGCAGCGCCCGACGTCTCCTTTTTTGATTTTTCTGAATATTTTCGGAAATTTCCGAAAAATGAGATATTTATACTAAATTGAAATTTCTTCAAAAAATCATAACTAATTCATACGAGCTCCGATTTTTTCGTTCCACATATGCACGCGATCGTATCGACGAGCTCTACAACTTTCATGAAGGAAATTTTCCCAAATTCGGTACGTATAAGAAGTCACTTTTTGAGACGCCCCTAAATGACGTACGATTTCGAAATAGAATTATTCGAGCTAAATCCACAACTCCTCAAAGCTTCGTACTTCCTTCCATGACCACGAAATCATTCTAAAATGTCCTCGGAAATTAATTTGGATTTTTCGGGGTATTACACCTTAAGCCTTCAAACATCTTAAATATAGGAAGCTCACGCAAATCTCTAGTCCAATTGTTAAATGACTCGGCAATACTATTTGCCATTTCACCATACCTGTTTCCTTTGAAAAATGCATTGCACCACTTTTCCAACGGCAAAGATCGCAGAAACTCTTCAATAGGCGGACCACCTTCTTTCTTCAAGTTGTGCAAGTTGAAGTTATAGCTTGCTAAGGTAGGTGAATAAGCAACCTTCATAAATTCCTCCACAATCTTGTCAACAAAATAATTTCCAGATTGCTTTCGGTACACACCTCTAACATTCTCCTTAAGGTGATAGTAGCAGTATGAATGAGGAGAATCTGGAAATACCCTGACAACAGCATTCAACAGTCCGCTGTGTCGATCAGTAACAAAAGTCACATTTCTACCTTGAGGAGACAAGATGTTATATTAGATACAAAAAACCAATCCCAATTCGCATGATTTTCAGAATCTACAACTGCAAATGCAAAGGGGAAGAACTCTGAAACAAAAAAAAACAAAAAAAAAGATAAAACAAATAATCAGTATTTGAAAATGGAAACTGAAACACTACTGACCCTTTAAAAGCTACTGATATAGGTACAGAAAGATACTATGACAGGCATAGATGATACTATCACAGGTATATAAAGCTACCGTCCAAGATACTGAGCACAGAGCAGAGAGCACAAAATAAAACATACCTTGGTTTCCATTCTTTCCAGTAGCACAGAGCATGTATCCCATATACTTGCTCTTCAAATGAGCAGCATCCACAAACAGAAGCGGAATGCATGACTTAAAGCCCTCAATGCAACCAGAAAAACAAATGAAGAAACATTCAAAACGATTACTTAAAGGATCAGTTTCCAATATGCAATAAGAGCCCGGATTACTAGATAAAATAGCATCACGATACCAAAGCAGCTGAGAATATGAGTCACCATCATGACCATGGACAACTTTTCTAGCCAACTCCTTCCCATACCAAGCAGTCCTATAGACACATCTAAACCAAAAGAATGCTTGAAACGAGACACAATCTCTTTAGGCTTGAGTTAGGATTGGACTTCAACTCATTAGCAATCTCCGATTTCACAACATGAGACCCCAAAGCTTACTCTTTTGCTGCCTAAGAACTCCTTTGCATGTGTGAACATTATCCAACTTCTTTATGTAGAAAAAGCCATTCACCTTGTTCTTCAAAGCGCGAATAGACCATTGACAACCATCAGAAATCTCTTAGCACACTCTGCAATAACACGACTTGAGGTATTCCGTGTGTACTTAAAAAGAAAACCAGTTTCAATAGCAAACTTGATCAACTTTTCTCTAAATTCTAACACCCCCCCCCCCCCTTCGAACTTTTGATCCTTATGCCTTATAAAGCCCTGCCACTCATGAGTAGATAACTCTTTGGAGCCTCTGGCCTATAACACCCCAAGTATTCACTAGCATCAATCATATTGCTTGAACCCACTGACAAACATGAAGAAGCACATGAAACATCATCCAAAGATGTTGTTGCAGAAGTAGAACTACTACTCCCACCACAATAAGGCACCAAAATGGTGCTCCCATTAGAATCCCTCACAAAAATATCAACAGAATTCAATTTGAAATCAAACATACACTTAAACATCAGTTTTACATCCGTATCACTTGATAACACACAGCTTTTATATCCAGGGAAAGAGTACCTCAAGTTGAATGAACCAAGATTCAAATGATTAAAACCGATAGAGACCTCCCTCACAATATCATTAAATGTATGCTTCATATCAAGAATGAACATGATCGTCTCAAACATATACGTGCACCTCGCATAAGGTTCTATATCCATGGCTAAGTTACTGCAATTACACATTAGAGGAAGAATAATTAACTTCTATTGGCAATAGCAAACGGAAAAGCTACTGGAATCAGATTGAAAGAATACTAGCAGAGGAAACGAAAGCTACTACCACAGTAAGATAAAGACACTATAACAGTTATACATAGCTACTATATGTAATCAAAAAGGAAAAACAAAGACATGACAAAGATTGGAATTATAATGAAAAATGAAGACAGAAGCGTGCCGCTGCACCGCGAACCTATCAGTCTATCAATCAGCTTCTAGTTTTGATATGAATTAAAAGGCAAGAGGAAATAACAAAGAATATATAACAAAACAGCAAATGTAGAATTCTTTCATTCTGTTAGTTGCTTTTATGAACTGTATCAGTAGCATTTACAAACTACATTAGTAACTTTGACTGTACAAATCAGCTAAAACCTGCATTAGTTAACAGAGATAGCTATAAACAATCAACTTGCACAACAGTTTCATTGTACAATCAACTTTCAACAAAAACACATGAATGGTACAGTGATGAAATCACAACAACTACACATGATTTAACAGCTAATTTAACTATAAGCTACACATGATTTAGGTTTAGCAAAACAAAAATGAAATCACGTTGATGAAATTTGAAATACAAATCAAGCTAAACAGATTGCACAAGTGAAGGCTGAGATCGAATCGAAAACAAAAACAAAATTACAGTGATGAAAATCGAAGTAAAAATTAAGCTAAACAGAGTGCAGAGATATGAAATTAAACCTCAATGATTGATTACAGACTGTTGCGAACTAGACGGAGAGCTTCATCTTCGTTGCGAGCTAGAAAGAGAAAGAGAGAGCTTCGTCTTCCTCAGCGAGCTATAGAGAGAGAGAGAAAGAGTTCCTGAGCGAGCTAGAGAGAGAGAGAGCTTCGTCTTCCTGACTGAGCGAGCTAGAGAGAGAGAGCTTCACGGTTTGCTAGAGAGAGAAGACGATGAAACTC
The DNA here is from genome assembly GCA_024704745.1 of Rosa lucieae. Lineage (NCBI taxonomy): Eukaryota > Viridiplantae > Streptophyta > Magnoliopsida > Rosales > Rosaceae > Rosa > Rosa lucieae. The sequence goes on along the minus strand of CM045496.1, from coordinate 86,082,470 downwards.
TGTACAGAAAGAGAGAATGAGAGTAACTGAAACACAAATTTAAAAAATAGATAGATGAGGGTAAAATAGGTATAGCATAAAAAAGAGCTGATGGTTTTGGGCCCTAAAGTGGCCTTATGTGTACAAAACAATTTAGGTGGCCTTATGAGTCATATAACTCTCAAAGTGACACTTCTTTGTAATTTTCTATTGATGGTATTGGTCCTCCAAGATTATTGTACGAGACATTCAAACTTGATAAGAAATTAAGACTCGTGAATGATGCCGGGATTTTTCCAGACAAATGGTTCATGGAGAGATCCAGTACCTCAATATACTTCAGGTTAGAAATCTGGTTTGGAATGTTGCCGGAGAAGTTGTTAGCACTAAGATCCAGTAGTTGGAGAAGTTTCAATTGGCCAATCTCAATAGGTATATTCCCACTAAGGCAATTGTGACTTAGGTATATAACTGGGACAAAAAATAAATAATTGTACTGTTTTGTTATGGCATCAGCACTAGGTTGGTAGTAGATAGGCAGTTCAAGATAAAAACGACCTACTTGACCTGCAGCTTGTCCAGATACTAACATAGGTAGTGTGCACAATTCCTTTGGAAATTCTCCATAAAGTTGATTGAAGTTCATTACTAAAGTTTGCAGCCTTGGAAGAGTCCCCAGCCAACTTGGAATTGAGCCTGTGATTCTGTTGTGATTCAGATCCAAGACCTGTAACTTTTTCAGCTTCAATAGCCATGAAGGAATTATACCACCAAGGTTACATGAACTCAAATCTAAAAGTCGAAGATTTTGAAATCCATTAAAATCCGCCATTTAAACATCATTCGGCATTTCCTCACCTAAAAAACTAGATGCCAAGGAAAGGATTAGGAGACGTTTGCAACCCATCAGTATCTTCATTGCCCCTATCACATTGGTCAAACCTTTGCTCCAACCAAGTGAGAGGAAGGACAGGGATTTCAATGATAGAATTTCAGGCTGTATTTGAACCTCTAGATTATTGTAGCTCACTCGAATTGCTTTCAAGAACTTGCACGAGTAGATGCTTCTCGGTAAGATACCAAAGAAGCTATTTTTCCGCAAGTCAAGTTTACTAAGTTGGCTAAGTTTGGAAAAATTGAGCATGGAGATATCACCTCCGAAGTTGTTGGTTCCCATACGTAGTTCAACTAGGTTTGTGCAGTTCATCAGAGATAGGGGCAATGAACCTTGCAGATAGTTGAAATCAAGGAGTATGTGTTTCAACTTGGAGAGCTTCCCAAGATGGAGAGGGAGCACACCACTCAATTGGTTATAGGAGAGGTCAAGGGTTGTAAGGTTGGTGAGGTTGGAAATTCTATCACTCACTGCTCCATACAATGAATTCCGAGGTAGTGAAATCTCTTCAAGTATGGTAGAATTAAAGATATCTTCTGGAAGCGATCCTGACAGGTAATTGTAACCAGCACGGAAGACCTGCAGTTTGGAGCACTTCCCCAATCCAGAAGATATACTACCATTGAAATTATTGCAGGAAAAATCAAGGTGTCGTAATGAGGAAGAAGAAGGATGACAAATAGAGGATGGGATAGGATCTGAAAAGGTGTTGCTACTGACATTGAAACTAGTCAAATTCCAAGCTTCTTGGAAAAAAGAAGATGAAACTGCACCATGTAAACGATTGCTGGAAAGATCCACCATCCGAATATGACTGGATGGTAGTGAAGATGGTAACACTCCAAAGAGAAGGTTATAGCTCAAATCTAGGATCTCGAGATAATTCAAGGACAAGAAGAATTCAGTTTGATCTAGAGAACCAGAAAGGGAATTGTGTGAGAGATTCAAGTGAGTGAGATGTGTGAGATTTGCAAGTGATGGTGATGGAAAAATACCTCCTTTTAGTTTAAGCCCTTTGGAGGGTAACTGCAAATGGGTGAACCAACCATCTCGATTACAAGTAATGCCTTCCCAATAGCAACAACTACTAGAAGTCCAGTTTAAGGAAGGAGAAGACAGAGTGAAGGCAAAGGACAAGAGAGAAATACGTTGAGTTTGGATGCATGCATGAATATAATTCGTAAACAATAACATGAAAATGAGAAGGAAGCAGGTTAAGGATGGAACCATTGCGTGGTTTGCAGGCTGAACTAGCTTTTCTTTCTTAGAGGTAGATTTAGATCGATTGCTCACAGGTTTGTGTATTTATATAGCGGGAGCAAAGTAATGCAAGAATAAAAGTAAAAGCAAAACCAAAGAAAATTATTTCACTAGGTGAAACCTTCGTCCCTTGGTTCCTAGTCTTTGCGTGGACTATGGATCGATGGTGATCCCTTTGTTGTTTGTTGCTGTCAGCTAGTGAAGATAAAGCCTTATTTTCAAGTCTACAATTATGCCAAAGAACTAGATCAGCCCTGCGCACTAACAAGTAGTGGAGAACCAGCAAGTCCAAACCCTGTCTGACTGGCATTCCAATGATCGATTGCATATATACTGTTAAAAATTTCATGGCAGCCGGAAAATTAGTACGTGGCTCACTCATTTTTGTTTTCACTTCAATGAAAATACAAAATTTTATTCCTAGATTCTAGAGAGGAAATGACGACTAACTTTTTTTAGAAAGATAATGGTCAAAATGATGTAGGACGAGATTTAAGCCAATTTCAATAAAGAATCTTGAAAAGAAAGAAGCATCTCTACATTAAGAACAATGATTTGAATATTGGAAATTGGAATTCAAATAGGCTTCTTAATGATGAATTTAATCATAAATTACTTTTTTGGATATATCGGAATTTTCGAGTAAAATCTTGGTTGGGACTTGGGATTCCAAATACTTATTTGCGTAATATTATTTAGTATTTAGAATTCTATTTCCGATTTTAATATAATAAGGTGTAATTAGGTTTCCTAGTTTTAATCTATAATAAATTGTTCTTTTTGTTTTCTAGTTGCATTAGGTTTATGCTATGTGTTCTATAAAAAGCACCTCCTAGATTGTAATTTTCATTCAAGTTATCAATAAAAAAAACAAATATTAGAGAAGTTTCTCTATGTTTCTTACGGCTGTGCCCATAATTGCTAGTGGATTCTAACTCATCTCATATGGCTTTCGACGCTGACGGAGCCTCTTGCTATCGTGTTCACGCTTCCCGCATCACAAAATCTTGTATTTTGATAAGAATACGTACAATTGACAGCATGAGGATATGTTTATGTACCGTGTCAAAGTTGAAGTTGGTTTTGATGGCTCCAATGATTTTCATTTGTATGGAATATGGTGGCCTAATAAGGCAATGAAATTACTCCAATAAATGCCTTATTGCATACTGTAAATGCTTCCTTAGGCCTTAGCGGTGTTCCAGAAACTTTCGTTATTGGGTTAGCCATACAGTTTACATGTTTCTAGCAGTTCACAACTTCACATGACATAACCTAAATCAATTGCTACGTGACATGGACGCTGGTCTTTTGAGGACTAATTAAGTTGCCTAGCTGATTTGATGCTGTTGCCTAGCAATGATGGTTTGACAGCCTCTGTATTGACTATTATTATTTATTATGTAAACATATGAGATTTTGAGATGAGGAAACTAATTAAGATCTAGTTCATTGAATACTATATACTTAATGATGGACTCGGACACATCAATGTTCTAAAAGACTCGTTCATTTTTTGGATGGTTGAACCTTGCGGTCAATAATGGCTGGTCGAAAGTTGGAACTGATAAAACTATCATCAAAAAACGTTCACATTAGCATGCACTAATTAACAATAGTTTTTTCGATGCTGTCCAATTTAACAATAGTTAACACTAAGACCAGGGTCCGATTTGCACAATTAGACCAACTAGTTAATCATAAAGTCTCCATCATCCATCTTCATCCACGGGGAGAATCAACATATATTAAACATTGATACATAATAACATAAAGCAATTGTTAATGGCATTTGACCAAAGAGATGCCTTGAAAATTAAAGAGATTTCTTTCACCCAGTAGGCAATAGAATAGAAATCTAATTAGCCTTGATTGGCCTCAGAAAGCATAAAACGCTCATCACTATTTGACAACGCATAGCTTGTTTCTCTTTTGTAACTTCTTTGCACTTTCTTTCCTTTGCTTCAACCCATAATAAACTCATGCTTCTAAGTTAGAGGTACTGGTGCTATAAATAAATCATTGAGAACGTTGTAGACAACACAAAGGGATTTCGAGGCACATTTCTCTCCAACCCCCTCATTCAATCCAACATCAAGAAATCTTTGAGCTATCTTACCAAAGTGGCTGTCATGGATGCTCGTCGAGAGGTTGCTGCGAGTGGAAGCCAACGAGTGCAGAAGGAAAAGGATATCGATAATACAAAGAAACAGGCAATGAGCAGAAGGATGATGGCAGCGGATGAGCAAGGCGACATTAATGATATGGCTGATGCCTTCATCAAGAAGTTCAGGAAGCAGCTAAAGATTCAAAGGGAAGAATCATTCAAAAGGTTTCAGGAAATGATTGCTCGTGGGGTTTAAAATCTGAGTCTTGAATGAACAAAATAACTAGGAATGTTTCAGATATTGAAATTTTTGTTTAAGGGTTATAGCCTTAAAGGTCAATAAGATTGGGCAATGGAGATCGATTGATTTGTTCTTTGCTGGTGTACATTGATATTTCATACTTGAGCAAAATAAAGACGAGTGTATGCATTGATAAGTTGAACCCCTGATCTTACATGACTTTTCCAGTAATTCACCGTTTCAATTTTTGGCTGGTCTATCAAGAACACTGATTTATACAAGAGTAAATAGAAGACTACAGCTATTGGAAAGCTAATAATTTCCAGAGATGAACACGTATATATTGAATGATCTCTAATCACCCATGTATATTCACAAAGCATCTCTAAGATACATACCACTAATACATAAATCCCCATAGCACAAGACAAAAAGGCCTAGACCGATATAACAAGATTTACAGATGTGAATGCTCCCTATCTCTCTCTTCATGAATGTAAAGAAATGACCACATAATTCTATTGCCGAGACCAACAACAACCTGGTAATTCTACTACCGAAACCAGCATCACCAGTCCCATACCAGATAGCTCGCAGGAGATGAATGCCTTGGGTTTACAGATACAATAACAGTGCTCCACATCTCAAGTCTTGCCTCCCACATTGCCACACAGCAGAAGCAACATGAATGCCAGTTGTCATGCTTGGAGCACTTGACAGTGTACAATGTGACTCTTCAAACCAGTTCGGCCTGCTATACTTGACCATAAATTCGAGACTAGAGTTCTGAAATGGCCTTTACCAGCAATATTCTCCCAAAGGCTAGGGTTGCTTTCAACCTGTTTATCCGGACTTGAAACATCAACTAAACTGATGCTCATGTTATTACGAATAATGCAAAGCTTCCCAGATGAAGCTTGCTATCAATAAATTTGTTCCATGAATCTGTCACTCTATCATAAACCCTAACCTTGCACCCATCACGGCAATCCAGAGCATAGAGTTGCCCATTTAAAGAAATACTTGGGTTGCGCCAACCAGCAACCATCCCATCACTAATGGGGTTCCAAGTGTTAGCTTCAGGAGAATAGGCTTCACTCATTACTTCACGGTGCGATCCAAGTCCTTTTAGAAACCACATACCATCGTGAACAACCCCAATAAAGGGAACCATAGCTGTGCTCATATCTGAAATAAAGCTCCACCGGTTCTTGTTAGGGTCATAAATTTCAGCAGAACGGAGAGTCCTTTGAATTCCTTCACACTCTCCACCAGCTACATAAAGGCAGTTATTAATAACACAAGCACCAAAGAAATGCCGCTTTCGAAGCATATCTGGTGCCCTATGCCATTTATTTGTCCGAGCACTGTAAAAAATAACCCGTCTCATAGATCCCTTCAATGGATCTTTTCCTCCAAATAAGTACAGGTGGCAACCGCTAAGGACAGCACAGCCAAAACCAAGCGCTGCAGAATATTCACCAGGAACAGGCGGAAGTGGCTGCCAGAGCTGGTACGTGGGATCAAAAGCATGCCAAGAGATTCTTCCATCGCGGTCTCTTTTGATGACATAAACCCACTCTTCTGCCATTCCAAGACTTTTCCTAAGAGAATAAAAGAAGTTTCCAGCCAGAAGGCGATACCATCTTTTGCAAACTAGACGGAGTTTTCTATGCTCCACCCGAGGAACTCTGATTAAACAAGCAATTGCAAGATCATCAGGTAGGCCAGGCAAAAGGGGTGGCTGGATTCTGGTCCTTTCCCTACGTGAACTTTTTCCCCTGTGTGCGTTTGGATTGATATCAGGCTGGATACAAAGTTTTGATCCTGGGACAAACTTTCTTGCCCCTGCAACTGTTTTTAAGCCTGCATCTACTTTGCAATAACATGATACGGAGTCAACCTGCAAAACTAGCCATGTCAGGATGCTTGACATAACAAGATTTACCAAATTACAAGTTTAGATGTAAGCAAGAACCACCAATGGCCATTATACATGCTCTTAAGATGTGATAATAACGATAGAAAAATTTTGGCAAGGATTCAGATCTGTTCTATGGATAAGCTTAGTTAAAACTCCATGATTTACACCACTAGAAATCAAATCTAATCAGGCATTGTAGCTCTAGATACCTTCATGATGGCAGATTTCATATTACAATCTATGTAGAAGGGGAGTAGATTTCATGTGATTTGTATATGTATTATTTATTAGAAAGAAAAGTGATAGTTAAGACGATTTACAAATTCCAGGAATTGTTAAATTCAACACACCTCTTTCTGAAGCCCAAGAATGATGATGACCTCATAAACAACACAATTAAATCTTCATACAGACTATGCAGACATGAATTGAACATTAACATTAAACCAGAAATGTATGAAACCCAATATGAATAACTTCAACTTGCATTAGGTCAGATAATGTTTTCATAAAAGTGATCCTACATGGACTTCAAAGAGGCTCCTAAACCTCAAAGAGGCTCCTAAACCACTTTCTCTTGATCTCACGAAAGTCTCAAATGCTCTGAAAATGCACATGTCTTTTACCTTTTACTCTTGATCATTTAAATAACCAGCATTGTTGTTCTACTCCTTCTTATATTACATGTGCTAATCTATATCCTCAGCTTCAGAAACCTTTTTTTACAGTCCCGGTCTCTCAGCCCGCAAGATTTGCTCCATCATCTAGATTGATAACAAATATGATAAAAAAAACATAGCTATTTGGCCTTTTGCAGCACTTTTAAACTTGAGATATTTCGATAGTCCTAACAGGGAAGTGAAACCAATGATATTCTACAAGTTCATCCAAAGACTTTGAGCCAGTTTTTTAATCTAATCTTCTATTAATACAAGAAGATGCCAGTAGCATTTGAATCAACTCTTACAGCACCAAAGAGGGTTGATGGGGCTAAGGCAGCCCATAATTATTCAATCTATTTTTTATGAGGCATAGAGAACAATAAAGAAAACAAGATAAAAAGCTCATGAACAACTTTCAGGGTTTTTAAATTTTTGGAGAATAAACCATATCCAAAGCGGTAATTGGACCCAAAGTGCATACGAGAACATAAATGAACTCAAACGCAGCTAGCCATCCAAACCACACTGCTAACCTCCTATATTCACCAAAGTAGAAGGAACACTAATTGCTTAGCAACAAAATTTTATGATGAGAAAACAAACAAAAGCCTCATATAGGATCTTTATCTTAAAGAACAACCACATTAGGAGGAATATACCTTTTTATTAAATCAATTTATGTGGAATATGGATGCAAAGCAGCTAAAACGGATGCCATATGCTCAAATTCCCAACACACGCACACAAAATCAAGCCAAAAAAGAATGGCTTGGAGGAGTTCCTACGTCACCAAAAACTTCTCTTCCCTACTAAACAACTAGGATTTGATCCTGAGATCACATTAACCCCATGAATTACACTACTAAAGAATCGAGTCAAACTTAAACATTTTCCCAACCCCCAAGCTATAAGCTTATCCCCAAGTTTTCCCGATAAGAATCACACATTTAACCAAACACAAGCCAAGCACCCAAAAAATTTCATGAAAACAAGAAAGCAAAAGCACAATGCATAACACTAAACATCAAACACACAGCAAAATCAACCAAATTCCTCGAAAATCTTACACCATTCCACTAAATTCTCAACTGGGTATCTCCAAAACGTCGTGAATTCATAGAAAACACAAGCAAAAGCATCAGAAAAACCCAAAATGCAAAAGGGTGCTCAGGGATCAGTAACAAGACTAACCAGTGGAGCTTGAACTCTGTATCCCCTCGAAGACTGCACAGCGTTTGGGTCCATCAGAGAAGCACAATCTCATAGAAAAGATGGCACCTTTGAGTCCCCAAATTCAAAAAGCTCAGAGCAAATCCTGGAGACCCAGATCGAGACCCACTTCAAGCTTCAACTTCAATTCCTTGAATCTGATCCAAAATTGACCAAAGCTTGTGTCTTTGGCTTGTGGGTTTGGTTTCCCTCTTCACTTCTGCAAATGCAAACAAAGAAGAGCAAGAAAGAGAGAGTCTTGATGTACCAAAGTAGACCCAGAACAACAACAAGAGCAAAACTTGAGGGTACACATCTTACACTCTCTGTCTCTTTCTCACTCTAGAAGACTTATTTACACTCTTTCTCTCTCTAACCCGAGTGTACAGCTGGACCCGTTCGGCTTCACCAACTTCCGATTTTGTATTGTAATTTCGAAGTGGGTATAGGCTGAAAAAAAATTAAAAAGCAGGTAGGCTTCATTAGTTTAATGCACTTTTTAGATGGAATCCGGATCCCACCTTTCCACAACTCTTTTATGGGGAGTTTAATTTCCACTCAGATTAAATCCCGATTTAAGGCGAGTGGAGAGATGGTTTTATTTTGTGGCAATTCAATTTCTAACCAAGTTAGTAATGAGCTTCACCTTGATCTTTAGGAAAGTTTTTGTCCTTTGATCTTTTATTCACCTACTCCATTAGTTATTTGTTCAGTTGTAATTATAGGATAATGGAAAAAAATTGAATTAAAATGCAATTTATTTTTTTTTTTACTTTTCACGCTTGAAGCCTAGACATCTTGTTCATGTTGTATTTCATTGTTTCAAGAAATTTAGTAGTATATTTAGGAATTAAAAGTACAATAGAAAATTAAGCACATTTAGAAATTAAGGTATAGTTAGAGTAACAATAATTTATTGCTTAAAAACCAACAATAGAAACTATTTTTTGATTGGAATTAATCTCCCATAATATAAATGTTAACTAATTATTTTATATTGGTTCGGTTCGGTTTATCATACACTAATCGAAAATCGCACCACAAGTATCGGTTCAGTTTGATTTTAATTAGTTTTTGTCAGTTCAATTTGATTAGTGTTATTTGTCTATTTCTGTTTCCCAAAAAAGCCACCCCTAACATCATCGACTGCAGCCATAAAGATGGTTTGGAAGTGAAGGAGAGAAGATGAAGATGGGCAGAAGAGCTATCGGGGACTCGGGGGCTAGGGAAATACTCGAAAGAGGGAGTTATTATTCACATATATGGGTACATATATTTTTATTAACATAAAAAACCCCGAATTAATGTAACGAAACACGTTGGAATAATGGTGGATGATAGATTCAAGACAAAAACGATACTATGATCTCTTCGATCTAAATACTAGACATTTTCCTAAACGAATTTGTGGAATCATAGTGTGCAGCAAAAGGCAAATAATCAATCTTCTTTGCATTTGATCTAAAGCATGTCTACAACGTAAAAGCAATGAGGAATACGAGTAGATTCAACATTTTGGATCTCTCACGTTACCAAGATTAATGCGTACTAACCCTTTTGGAGTCACATATGCTCATGTCAAAGGAGACTACCTATTGAAAACCACCATTGTACATGCATATCATTTGTCAACATGCTACTTGACTAGTTCCACCAACTGAAGAGCTGCCCATTTCTCGTTTCAACTAACAACTCCATCTAGAAACTTTGCATTTCAGGTTTTTGGGTGCAAGGAGTTTTCTTAAAACTTTAGTGTGACTTTGTGAGACCTAGAGAGGCAGACTTGATTCTGGTATCAGACCAACCAACAAAATAAGAATTCCTATTTCTCTAGGTTCTTTCAAGTCAAGGTCTTAGTGTCCAGTATGGAGAAAAATAATTAAAGATTACAAAGTTCTGAGCGTCACCAACACAGTGCCGATCAGAATTTGGCTCTCTTAGAAATTAAGCACTCATTACACAACCTGCTCTACATGAGAATCATCCACACAACCATCTGTGCATCCTATCCACGTTTGGGTTTCTTGCACCAACAATTAGTATTCAAAAGAGAAGCATAACCATATAAGAATGCTTCAACCTTTCAACCTTACAAATTAAGGTAGAGTCTTCGTAAAAATAACAATTTTATCACACTAGACAATGAATGGCAGTTCTACTTATTTCATCATTCCAACTTCCAAAAAGAGCTTTGTATTTATTTCAGCCACCACCAAAATATTACAAAAGCCCTATAACTGATAACTCAAACAAAGGAGGAAGGAAATGGCAGGACTAGAACCTCACCAATATAACCCCACAAGCTGGGTTGAAAAGAACATGCCTATGAGATAACAAAGATGCAGCCGAAAAGAAACCCTCCCTCTCTCACTACATACTCTACAACCCATCCAAAAAAACAAGCCAGAGTATCGTACAGAAAAATAAGAAGCCAAAGGAATCCCTACTCCGTTAGTACTTTTAATCAACACCTACCAACATTACAGACCTATTCCTGTGGCACCAATACCAAACATATGCCCCCCTCCCTCAAAACATTGTCAGAGTATTCTAACAGTATAAAACATTCATGGTTTAAACCACTATGAAATGACATTACAAAAACAAAAATATGACATTGTAGAGAAGGAATGTCTGCAATCATTACCTAGACACTGTAACTGCTCTCAAGAGTTAAGTGGTTAGTCCCATGCACTGGTCACCCCAGCACCATAACCTCCTCCTCCACTAAACCCACCAGAACCCCCATATCCTCCTCCACCATACCCACCAGAACCGCCATATCCGCCGCCGCCGCCGCCACCACCACTATAGGAATCCCTTCGAAAGTCACGGCCACCAAACCGACCTCCCCCAGAACGGCGGTTCCTCCCACCACGTAAGAGGATCGAGCTGCATACCGTGACAACCAAGCAGGTACTTCTTGATTTGATTCTTGCATCAAATCTGCTAGAGACTTGGCCAGTGATGAATTGTTCTCATTAAAGAAGGCAGTAGCCAAACCAGATTTCCCAGCTCGTCCAGTACGACCAATGCGGTGAACATAATCATCAATGTCATTTGGAAGATCAAAGTTGACAACATGTGCAACGTGAGGAATATCAAGCCCACGTGCAGCAACATCAGTAGCCACCAAAATTGGAGTATTGCCGCTCTTAAATGACCTCAATGCTTGTTCTCTTTCCTGTAGACAAGTACAAACAAATAAGTACATTGCCAAAAGGTAGATGTATACAGTAACACAGCACAACTCTCATCTGAAAACACTCCAGCACTTCTTAATTACTACATGGCCTTGTGCACATGGCATAGATTTCATAAAAATGCATAGTACACACAACTAGTCCATTTAACTTTCCTCTAAACCCAAGTTAATAATCTATCCATAATTAGCCTCTCGACACCACCTTATCATTCCATTAAGATAACAACATTAAGAGAAAAATGCTTTTATATAACAGCACAGTACATAGTTGACAGCAAGAAAGTCAACACAAATGACAATATCAACACTAGACTCATGTCCTGAGAAAAGCCTTAATTGCCAATTAAGTATTCATGTGACAAGGCTCACCAGATAAAAGGAATGGCATACAAGCAGAAAGTGCTGATATCAGGACCTTATCACAATTATTTTCTTCTCTACTTGTTTTTTACCTAGCCTACTTTTAGCTTGAAGGAGTTCTGGCAACATGCTACTTCAAAAAGGGATACTTTTCCTAGATTACCATGCATGACCAACCTGCTAACTCAGCAAGTCTGAGTAAGCACTTCCATTTTTTTTTTCTCTACTAACAAAAAAATGGCCAAGTTTGTTAACTTATACATTCTCATAGCATACTATTAGGGTGAGCATTTATGGCACCAATGACCCAACCACACCATGTAACTTCCTTAAAACTGGAAGAAAAAATGCTGTCATGAAAAAGCCTGGCATCATTGAACACCAGATAGAAAAACCAAGTTACCTGCTGTGTTCTGTCGCCATGAATAGTAGTTGCAGGAAAACCATTCATACACAACCAGTGTTCCAGGGAATCAGCTCCCTTCTTTGTCTCCACAAAAACTAACGTCAGAGCTTGCTACAAACAAAAATTAAGAAAGTGAGTAGGAAAAAAACAGCTAACATGACAACTCCTAATCCTACCCAGACCATTCAAAAAGATTAACAAAACTGAGTTTCCTAAGTATACCTTCCCCTGTGTACCATTGGCCCTTTGTGCATGCAGAAGGTCCATAAGGTGACTTCTTTTATCAGATTCATGAACAAATTCCACTCGTTGGACAATCAAATCAGTACTAGAACCCACCCTTCCAACAGCCAGAAAGATGTACTTGGAAAGAAAATCAGAGGCCAGTCTCTGCGTGCAAACCACAGATATCAAATTAAACACCACTTGAAGATTCTTCAGAATATTGGAACAGAGATAAGAAACAAGAATAGAAATTTCTTCATTTATGACATGTGTTCATTTGGAAATCCCTTAAGAGATATTCCCAGGCCAGCTTAACTTAAGACAACTTTCAAGAATCCTCAGATCTATAAACTTTTATGTAGATGATGATAAAAACAGAGCTAAATGTCCTTTTTTTATTTACCTTTTTTAAAAATTTGTCGGCAGTGTAATATACTTGCATATCAAACTAATGTCCAAGTGAGAGAATGCAATTAACATTTGGAGCCAATAAAGAAATTTTCCAATTTATGAGTCATGATTAAATATAAAACCTAAACAATTGCCAAAGCTATGTATGAAGGACATACTTCAATTTGAAGTTGGTGAGAAAAATACCTGTATTTCTTTTGGAAAAGTGGCACTGAACAACATAGTCTGTCGCACACCTGGTGGAGGCATGTCCATTTGTTCCACAATTTTCCTTATTTGCGGTTCAAAACCCATGTCCAGCATTCGATCAGCCTCATCAAGGGCTAAATACCTAATATTCTGCAATGACACTCTAGCTCTCTCCAGCAAATCCACCAATCTTCCAGGAGTTGCCACAAGAATATCAACACCTCTTTCCAGTTCCCGCAGCTGTCCAAAAATACTTCATCAAAATCTGTTATATAGCTCAAAAATGACAGCTTGCACAATAATAAAGAATGGATTTTGTCCAGATCATAAGGAACAAGTCAACTGCCAAGCACATATGCAAAGGAATCATCATTACTGTAATTAAAACAAAAGGAGTATAACAAATTCCTAACCCCATTGTAAATCTATTTACATATAGACAATAAAAACCAGTATATTCATGAAACAGGATTTAGCAAAATTCTAATTGAGACGACTGGGAAAACCAAAAGTTCTGCTTATTCTTTTAAGAAACCAAGTCTAAGGAACAAGACAGAAAAGAAAAGAAGAGAAAAAAATATCAAATGCTATGTTCAAATAAGCTGAGAAAAACAACATGCCCATTCAATTTAAAAGGCAAGTTCATAAAAGAGGAGGAAAAAGTAAAAATGAGCTCCTTGTGATCCACAGTTTGCGCAAAATGGAATGGTTAGGGATCCCAACCAGGGTGTCTGCAAGCTTAAATGCATTTACAGTTTTTTCCTTCATATACAAAACAAAACCATTCAATAACAGTGTCAGGATTCCCTGTTAACTCTAAAACCAAATCATGCTCATAGTAGCCCTAACTGAGCCAGGCAAAACCCACCTAGATGGTCAATTAATTCGATGAGGTTTATCCACATGCAAATTGTGTTGACCAAAGTTATCTACTTCCTCCTCAAGTTGTCAACAGAATGAATAACTACGTAGAAATAGTGATTCTCAGCAGAGAACCTACATTTCTATAGAAATTGCAGATTTCAAATATCCCTTGCACCCAGTAATCATCCAAGTGCCTCTCAAGTAGAAGGAAAAAAGACCAATATAAAAACTCAAAAAAGTTGTGCAACTTGACAATTGAGAAAAAAAAAACGCAGGCTAAGAACCTTCATGCTAAGTCACAGTACAGTGATTTTTCATGATATATAAAACCGAAAGAGAGAGAGAGAGAGAGAGAGAGTATAATCGAAATTGAAATGAAATTGCAAGCACATAAAACCACAGATAAACCTGTAACTTTGTGACTTTGAAAGTCTATCTATAAATAAACTAGTGCACTATGTCAATAACAAAACAATACATGAAGACAAAAGCCAATTCAACTCAAATAGGGGGGGGGACCAAAATATACAGAAGTAATAAGAAAACCTGCTGATGAATTGGAGCTCCTCCATAAGCAACAACAGCTCTGACACCAGTTTGATATGAAAATTTCTTAGCTTCCTCGTGTATCTGAAACACAAAAGAGATTTCAGGTCTCCTGACAACACACACTGCTGGAAAAAGGAAAAAGTTAGGAAAGATAAAAGTACTAAAACCTACTTGAGAAGAAAGCTCCCTAGTAGGAGATAAAATGAGAGCAAGTGGGCAGGCTGTATGTGAACGGGGCGGTCTCTGTGGAGGTTGGCCCTTCATGATTCCACTAATGATAGGGAAACAGAAAGCAGCTGTCTTGCCAGAACCAGTTTGAGCACATGCCATCAAGTCCCGACCTCCAAGGGAAATTGGAATGGCATGCCGCTGCACAGGCGTTGGTTTCACATATTTGCACCTCTGAATATTTTTATTAAGTGCGTCACCCAAGTCAATCTCTGCAAATGTATTCACAGGGGGTGGAACATTGTCACCACTTGTCTCCACAGGAATGTCTTCATAAGCATCAAAGTTAATGCCACTGTTCTCCTGCTCACTAAACGGCTGCTCTGTTTCGTCATCATCTTCAAAGGGGTTCACTTCCCTGTCCCTCCCACGGTCCCAACCGCCACCTCTGCCGCCACCCCATCCCCCACCGCGGCCGCCGCCGCCGCCGCTCCCTCCATACCCAGACCGACTGTTGTCATTCCTGCCGCCACCCCAACGAGATCCACCATACCCACCTCGATCATTCCCCACAGGCGCACTATACGCTGGAGCAGGTGGGTCCGATGAAGGCGGACGGTTACGCAGATGCGGGGGGACGTAGGTGGACCGCGACGGAGCACCAGCAGTGGGAGCACCACCGGCAGCGCTGTTAGCAGAAGACCCAGAACCTACATTCTCAGCTGCAGAATTTGCAGCCAAATCTGCCCATGAAGCTCGCATAGTCGATACAACTACAACCAAATTGTCACTCCAAAACACCCTCCCAACTCCTTAACTTCAAACACCTCCAAATTCAATCTCAAGTCCAACGAAATCCAAATATCCAAATCAAACGCCGAAAATAAATAAAACCTGAACAACACAAAACAACAAACACCCGATGCACAATCATCAAAACCAGCTCAGAATCGCACAAGGCATAAGCACGGAAAGCAAACAACTAACAAGAACAGCAATGCACCCTAAATCACAAAACATAGACCTAAAAATCAAAACTCATTCTCTCGGTTTTCGCATTCTTTCAACACAAAATTCAATCCAAAGCACCAAACCAGACCTAATCAAAAGCAATTGAAGAAGAACAATCCCCGATCTACATGTACACAAAAGCAGAACCAAGGAATCGATGAAGCTAATGCAATACAGGTAGAGAGAGATGAACAAGCAGAGTAGAAGAGAGAGAGAGAGAGCGAGAGAGAGAGAGGATATAGAGAGAGAGAGAGGAGGCGACCTGCACGGATGGAAAAACCCTGAAGCGGACGCGACGGAGGATGAAAATAAGATCTTTGAGAAAGAGAAAACCCTAATATTTTTGAGACAAGAGGCAGCGCTTTAAGGCCTAACAAGCAACAAAAATATCTTCCTCCTCTTTTTTTTTTGTTCTTTTTTTTTTTTTCTCTCTCTCTTTTTCTTCCTCGATACCCCAACGTCGTTCCTTCTCTCTCTCTCAAATTAATTTTTTTTTTTTTTCTGTTTCTTGAAGAGAAATTTGAATTTGAATTCTCTTGGAAAAGAAAAAGTGTGAGAAAATATATGGCGGCTGGTTGGCGTGGGAATGTGTTAAGAATGAGAGGTCCTAATATTTTCCCTTTCTTTATTTCAAAAAAAAAATATTTTCCCTTTCTATCCACCTTTAATCTATCTCAATCACCCGATGGTAACTTTGTCTTTGTTATTACACTGTAAATTACATTCGTGCATTGATCATTGAAAGATAAAACTTCATTAAAGAATAGAAAACAAGAGAAGGTTGGCGGCACTGCCGTCTCAACCGAACCGATATTGTTGTCGATCTAAAGCTAGGAAACTTATAATCGCAACAGACATCAGACCGGCAAACTTTAATACTTGGGGTCTTGATTTATTAATTATGTTTCTATTGGTTGAGAGTTTTGTGATTGTTTGGTTATGATTATTTCAAATATAGGGTTACACTAATTCACTGTTATTTAGTACAAATGTCAAGTTGTTCTCTCCTTTGTTGGACGAGAAGAAAGAGAGTAAAAGAAAAATAATTTTAAAGGATGATCATAAACTCGATCAGTTTGCTAATTGCACTAAATCATGGTCAAACAACACTAATCTCAACATGTTGCATACAATGTGTGGATATATGAATTTTCATTTTTTTTTTAAATATCGCAACATGTCGCAGTATCTCATAACCAAATTCCAGATAATCATCGCAAAGTATGTGCACTCACTGACATAAAAAAATAATAAATATAAACAATGAAAACCAATGAATTTGCTAGTTACACCAGATTATAACTATCTGACACTAATTTATAACTAAAACGCAGTATGTCAAACTGTGTCTTACTCAAACAACAGAAAATCATCTCAAAACTTGTGCACACGATTGTCAATTGGAAAAAAGTTCAAGGGCGTTCACTTCGTACAACAACTACTATGGTTAAAAACACCAATTTTCAGACAATTACCATAGGTATTGATACAATGAGAAGCTATCGTTTAAATGTTAGAGAGAGAGAGAGAGAGAGAGAGAAGCTATTGTTTAATCA
Source organism: Rosa lucieae (assembly GCA_024704745.1). Lineage (NCBI taxonomy): Eukaryota > Viridiplantae > Streptophyta > Magnoliopsida > Rosales > Rosaceae > Rosa > Rosa lucieae. Next base: position 86,065,249 of record CM045496.1, on the reverse strand, counting down.
TGTTTATATCTCAAAGAAACTGAAAATGTATGTCAAAGTTTTAGAACGAGACACGCACAACCTAAATATGTATAACTAATTGTTTAATCATGTTTATATCTCAAAGAAACTGAAAATGTATGTCAAAGTCTTAGAACGAGATATGCACAACCTACATATCAAGGAATTATGGTTCATATGAATCATTTTCTAAACAAAATTGAGTTAAAAAAGACATAAAAACTACACTGAGCATATGGTATAAGTGATAGAGTGAGACTGAGAGAGGGAGAGGAGAGCGATGAAGACGGGGGTTAGGGGTAGGTCGCTAGGGATCGATCGGTGGGGACTAGGGGTCGATATGTGGGGGCTAGGGCTAGGGCTGGATCGGTGGATGCGAGGGCGTCAGTGGCCGGTCGTGGGGGTGACCGCTGACTTCATTCTCTCGGTTGCGGACGTGGAAGTTAGGGTTCGCATAGCCGATCCAAATACGAATCACCTGAAGGCTGGGTGATTGGTGCACCGGGGATTACAACCGAGAGAGTATCACCTGCTCAGGGGATGAAGCATTATTGGATGAGGAATCAGAGAATTGACAAGGAAAAGAAGGGAAGCATGTACTTTGGAATTGTTGAGAAGGAATGCGATGAAGAAGAGAAGAAGGGGATGTTTATGAAACTTGCTAAGGAGAAGAAGCACAATCAAAGCTAGATATGGTATGTTCTAGCTGCTATCATTGGCTGTTCTGCAGAGAACACCGATGCTGTAAAGAAGAATGCTACTGCAAAGAACACCAATGCTGCAGCAAAGAACACCCCAATGTTGCTGCAAAGAACACTGATGTTGCCGCAAAGAAGAATGATGATGTTGCAAAGAAGAACACTGATGCTGCTAGCAAGATGAAGAAAATGCATGTTTGAAAATTTTACAAATCAATGATTGAATCAAAAGAAAAATAAGAGAAGAAGAGAATTTTTGGGGCAACTCTAGGTCTACATTCATGGGATGTAAAAATCATTCGTATATCTTCCTCCGGTTTTAAATAAAATGCCAAAATAGTTAGGAGTACTGCAAAAAACTCAAGTGTTTTTACTCATTTCTGTTACCTGGCTGGATACCGTGCTGCTTTGACTGCCACCAAGTGGAGTACAGCTCCAACATCATTCTAGGTGTGGTTGAGGGACCGAGAACCAGCTTTCAATACTAGATTCAAGTTTACGTTTGGTATGTACGGCGTTTTCAAGTTCCGCATCACTTTTAAAGGTTTCCATAAATTTTTTGACAAACTTATACGGGGCTTTGAACTGTCGGGCCAAAGATGATGTTATGGGAGAAAAGAAGCAAGGCAAAATTCATGGATGATGCTCCAAGCAATAAGTATGTCAAGGATGAACTAATTATGAGTGTTGGGTGCTTGTTATATGAAGAATCACAAATTATAGTTTTTAAACAAAACCAAGTTTTTTTTTTTTTAGGGCAACGGAAGACTAATCCATTGATGAAAATCATAACGACCTCACTCGGTCAAGCATGAAGGGTACAAACACCCTTCATATTACAACGTAAGCTCATCAAGAACTCAAAAACCAAAAGAAAATCCAAAAAACTAAAGTTCAAACCAAAGAAACTACCAGCAAAAGTAAAAGAAACAGCAAGAGCAAAAGAAACCTAAAAGCAATAACCCTACAGCTGCCAAGTGTGACACCTCCTTGAATCAGTTGACGCGTAAGACTTTTATGGTGTACATCGCCCAAAACAAACAAGCACCATCACACCCTAGTAGGCATAGGGGATCCTCTCCTAATCAGTCCGGGAATCCAGCGGAGCTGTCTCTCCCCCAAGCCATCCATGCACACTGCTAGGACTATCCTCAGTAGAGACCATGGACCCAGAACCACCACACACAGACACCGCCGCTTTAACCTTGTTTCTATGTCCTCGAGGCCTGCCCTTCTTCTTGTACACGTTGGGAGGCGACGTCACCTTCACGTATACCAAACCATTATAGGAGAATTCCAACCCTAGGTTTTCTGGTTACAGAGTGCCCGGAACCAGAGCTAAACTATGTTTAGCTCGTTTACCATCATCCACATCCTCCTCCTCCCTAGGACGACACATCCTAACCACAGGAACAAGAGCAGAGGTGCCTTCAGTCCCAGGTGAAGATTCCACCTCCGGGAGAGGATGAATCTGCACTTGTTTCTTCTTCAATAAATTAGGAACCTTGAAAGTCGAAAGCAAGGAAGGAGAGGGCTGGGAATTAACCCTAAACATGAGCTCTGGGAGAGCTGGCCCCTGAGCCTGCTGCTAACCATCTTCCACCACAATGTCGGTCTCCACCACATCCTCCCTTGGATACCTCTGTCCTCCATGATTCAAGAAAGCACACAATCTGCACCTCCCCAAAAGCCGCTCATACTGAAACCTCAAAGTGAGAACGTCGGTAGGCGAAACCCTAACACGACGATCCAAACGCACCAGGTCATTGATGGCCAAAGTAATCCTAACCCGAGCATCACCAAGCCGGATATCCGATTGATCCACCTCCAATACCTCACCGATCGTTCCTCCCACCAGCCGGACAGTGGGTTCCGTCAAGATACCCCGGTGGAAAACCATGAATCCTAACCCATATCCAAATAAAGTCAAGCTTCACCTCATCAATCGCTGAAAAGCCATCGTAATCGTTCAACAAAATCATAGCACACTGAAAACTCCACGAGCCCCCCTTCTTCACCCGTGCAACATGACGTTCAAGAGTGAACGTAAACAGAAAACTATCCCCGCGTGGTTGGACCTCCACGGTCTCGTTAGTCGCCACATTGACCGCACCGCACTCCGAAAAGAATCCAAAACCACCGCCCTACAAGTGTTGAGTTTCCCCACCAAATAGAAGCGACGAGCAAGAAACTCCTTCCCCGGAACCCTAAGGTTTCCCAGGTCAACCGGTTCCTTACCCTCCCTGAGTAACAATTTGGTTGCTAGCCTGGCCGTCATGCATGGAAGCAATAGCCGTTGCCATGAAGCAGGACGCCGCACAACTCAAAAAACTCCAAACCCTAACCCTAGCAGAGCGAGAGAGATAGGGGAGAGAAAGTCGCAGTATTACAGGAAAAAAATCCTAGATCAGTCTAACTTATTATTGCAATAACTTAAACAAAACTAAGTTTGAAACTATGTTCGTCATTTATAATAGTAGCATTTTGTGAAAGAGATTTTGTTATTCAAGAAACAGAAATAGATTTTGCATTTCTAAAAAAAAAATGCTGATAAAAATGATTATTTGAACAGAACTGTCAGTGACAACAAATAAATCAACAGAAATTAAGTTGATGAAATTGGTATAAAAACTACTTTGGAATATTGGAATTAAAGTTTGAATTTGAAGGGAGTTGTCTTTGAAATGAATGGAAGGAAGAAGAGATAGTGGCATGAGAGTACTGACATCTAGTGTATAATAATACTGCAGCAGAAGAGATAGTGGCATGAGAGTACTGACATCTAGTGTATAATAATACTGCAGCAGATTCTTGTATTGATGAACAAGTAACAGTTGCATTGGAGCCAAAACATAGGTACTAGGAATGAGTAGTCTGGTCCTAGACACTACCAGCATGCTAGGATCAAGTGAACCAAAACAAATCCCACCAAGCAAGCTATCTACAACATCCTCACCGAGAACAATAATAATTTCTTAACCATCAAAGAGAGGTGACCATCAGGTTTGGACTTCAGCTCTCCTAAAATATCAGTAAATGTGTAAATGCCAGTATCTAGAGCATTGTATGCAGTAGAATTACCACATTTTATTAAAAACCCAAAAAACACCTTCTGTTATTGGGCTAGGAAAAGTAGGAGGACCCATGCCAGGGCTCCTTGGAGGAGAAGGATGACCATTAGTAATTGAAGAAGAGTATTTCCTGAAAAAAGTTTAGCCTGTAACATAGCCAGGGGGGCTCTCTTGAAGCTTTGGAGAGCCTTCATGGTCTCTCAAGATTTTATTGTTCAAAAGCACTCTTATGGTGGGAGGAGAGCCATCATGCTATCATCGATTGCATATAAAAAATTGACTAAAAAAGTCGAAGCCTGGAAGGATTAATATGCATTGGTATTTTATTGAAAGGAAATGAAGTTGTAAACAATATTAAAGGAGTACTTCTACTACGATAGGAGAAACAAATAGTAGAGAAAATAGAGAAAGAGAGAAAGAAATGGAAAAAGAAAGTGACGGAAAAAAGATGGAAGACGACGGGTGGCCCAGTCATGTTTTTCTGCTGTTTACTTTTTTTGTTTGTTTAGCTTTTAGAGGGACAAATTGAAAAATAAGAATTTACAAAAATCAAGAAAAGTATACATAGGAAATGTAGAGGTCTCAATACAGCTACCCATAATTATTTTACTTATGATAAAAAAAAATTGAGTTAAAATAAATTTCAATAGATGAAAGGCCAGAAGTGCACATACATACGTTACATACACAGAGATTAATAGTACCATTCACTAATACAACTGATGCTCATTTATTTCAAATAGCCTACAATCTATTCTAGTTATGCTTGCACAAAATAAGCTAAGTTAAATGTACTTGTGGTGCACCAGAAAATTCATTACTTGGTGTAAAAACAATAACATCATAGCAAGCAAGCCGCAATAAAACCTACAATCAAAGAACAACTTTCTCGTTGCCCAGGGTATCTGCTTCCTTTGCAATTTTTATTCTCGTAGGGTTCTTGTTTCTTGCTCCCAGAGGACGCCCCTTTTCTATTTTGTCGCAACATTCGCAGCAGTCTCTGTCTGCACCATGGTGCCATCATTTGCTTCTTGAAGTCCCATTGATCTAGCACCAAACTTGGTACTGAATCAGGAAATCTTGATTTTTCTTTGGTTGCTCATAAGGTCCCCTATAGGGTCCATTCTCCAAAAACAGTCCCCTATAGGGCTGGAGCAGAAGGAGCCTTCAGCTTCTTTTATGTTTTTTTTTAAAATTTTTTTTATTTAGTCGAAAATTTCATCTAAATGAGTAAATTCACAGTTTAAAAAAAAAAAGCATAATACCTAGTCCCTCACGCGCTCCGAAGCCCAGTGTCCCGTCCCCCCCAATCAGAACCCGCCAAGCCCACAGATTATTCCAAACCGTCTCCAAAGCGCGTAGCCACCCCTCTCCTTCCATTTTATCGTTTCAAACTCCCAAAACCCGAAAATAAAAATAAAAATCCCAAAAGTGAAAAAAGAAAGAAAAGAAATAAAATTCAGAACAACTAAAAAAGCCTCGGTTTCTCCACCACCGCTCCTCCCTTCTCTCCCTCTCTCTCTCTCAGAATTTCCAAGACGCAAAGAAAAGAAAGAAGAAGAAAAAAAAGAGAGGAGAGCAGAAATCTAGGGTTTTCTGGATCTCCAGAATTAGGGTTTTCTCGATCCGCGAGACGGTGTCGTTTTGGGGTGGAAGACGATGGATTCGGTCCCGTCGAACTCGCTTGGGAACCTCGACGAGCAGATTGCTCAGCTCATGCAGTGCAAGCCTTTGTCCGAACAAGAGGTACCGTCGCCTCGCTCACTTTCCGTTCATCGTTTTCTATTGATTTGCTTGTGTTCTTGGCCTTCTGTTTCTTTTTCTGGTTATTTTTGGGAATGGGATGGATCGGGTTGTGATTTGTTAGGTTTCTTGTGCATTTCTTTGGTTGTTTGGGGTGTGATCTGTGAATTTAGCTCAAGTAGGGATTTCTGGGGACCGATCTAGGTCTCGGATTGTTGATATCTTGGAATTTTAGGTTTGTGAATCAGATCTATGGAAGTTTTGCTTGTTTTCACATTGGGGATTTCTCGAAATGCGTGAAATTCTTGATCGGATGGAACCATTCTTGTGTTCTTTGTGGGAAATGTGGGGTCAGATCTCCGGATTTGTGGAGGAAAAAAAAGTATGGAGCTTGACATCCTTGTATTCTTGTGACGAGTTATGAGTAAAAAGATGCTTCTTGGATTGCAAATTTTGAGTGTGGTTTTGATTGCGACTTTATTGCATGGATCAAATGTTCAGGAGCTACGATGAAATATTCCTCATTTTTTTACACATTTTCATTACTCAAGCTGTTGGGTTGTTTAATGATAATAATACCAGATTAATGAGACGGTATATCTTTAAGTTTTCATATTTGATGTTGCTGCTTGAGTGTTTGTGATACTAGTGGACAACCATTGTTTTTGTATCTCACATTGTCAAGTTTTATATTTGTTTACTTACATCTTTTGTTTAATTTCCTGGTAATTTCTGTAGTCATATGTGTTTTCATCCTTCATCCTTCATTCATCTAAATCTTTGGTCAACATATTTGTTTATTCAATAGGTAAGGGGGCTCTGTGAAAAGGCTAAGGAGATATTGATGGAAGAAAGCAACGTTCAGGTTAGCCTTTTTAGTTAATTCATTTTTTTCTTTATATAATTATGTGTTACTTCCCCAAGATCTTCATTCATATTGTAAACTTATGCAATGATATTGTTAAGTAGAGCTTTAAGTTGCTTAAATCACAAACTCAAGGATTACTGGAAAGTGTGCATATGGTTTTCTTCCGTTTCCTCGAGTGTTTTGGTGTTCACTTCTGGCTTTAAAGTTATCATATATTTTGCTAGATATATAGGTAATTAATCTTTTTGGTTTCATGCATTGCAGCCTGTGAAAAGCCCAGTAACTATTTGCGGTGATATTCATGGACAATTTCATGATCTTGCCGAGCTTTTCCGTATTGGAGGAAAGGTATTTGTTCTGATTTGAGCTATTTAGTTATACTCATGTTTGGTCCAAGGGAGGGTGTTTACAGGCCAGAGCTGTTTACGAAGATATGTTATTGTAATGTAATTTTATGGCATGTGTAAAGAAAGTGTTTTAATTTAAGGATGATTAGTGTAATCATTTACTTTAGTGTATTTAATCAACTCTAAAAGTGTATTTGATTGATCTTCTTGTGATTTTGATGTTAATTTGTACTTGTTATTGGGTATTTCACATTAATGAAAATAATAGTTTTCCTTCTTGCAATTTTGCTTGTAGTGTCCAGATACCAATTATTTGTTTATGGGAGATTATGTGGATCGTGGCTATTATTCCGTTGAAACTGTAACTGTAAGTATGAGTTTTTTACTTTTATTTCCTTTTCTCTCAATAAGGTTCAGTTATTAGTTTGGGTTCCCCTTTTCTTGTCATTGAAATAAAAGGTTTTTTGGAATCTGGGACAAGAGTTATTTGGTTAAAGCAGTTGGGGATTTTTTTCACTGTATTAAATTACAGTTTTTAGTTGAGCACCGTTAATTTTACTATAGCGAGTTGGATACATGTTGAGCCTCACCTATGTGGTCCCCCAGTTGACCTAATAGGAGGCTAGAAATTTGGGGATAATATGAAGATAATGAGACTGGTCTAAGTTGTGTTGCCCTTAAGAAACTTAATGTTGTTATGATGGAAATTTCTCATTTTCAAGGCTGCTTCATCTTACCTTTTTGACTCCTCATGTATATTATTGCTCCTGACTCCTGTATCTGTTAAATCAGCTTTTGGTGGCCTTGAAGGTTCGTTACTCTCAACGTATAACTATCCTAAGAGGGAATCATGAAAGTCGTCAGGTATGTTCTCTCTCTCTCTCTCTCTCTCATTATACGGTGTTATTGTTATATCAGGTTGTTTATGATAATAATGTCTTAATATTTTTCCATTGCAGATTACTCAAGTTTATGGTTTTTATGACGAGTGCTTACGGAAGTGAGTTTCTTAGCATCTCTTGCGTTGTTGATTATGTTTTATAACTATGATGTTGTGTGGAATTTTATTTATTTATTTATTTTTCAATAGGCAAGTTTTGTGTGGCATGTCACATAACCGAGAACTCTATTTTTCATTTGCGTAGGTTCCGTTTAAACATTGTATATATGTAATGTGTCCTTTTGTTTAGAAATGAAGGCATTGAGCATCGAATATTAAAAAATTAAATATTTTCAACTTTGTTAAGAATCAGTTCTTGGAGTCTATTAAATTAATCAAGTTTGAGATGTACATTACATTACAGAATTGTAGTGATTGTTGCTCGTCATAAATGTTGATGTCTTCGGATGGGATGGTGTTTGGTTGCTCCGGTCACCTAAGTATTTTATATTGACTCACACTTTCCTGTCCCATCAATTGGTTTTATTATATTTTTCAAGCCTGCAAACATAATTCATTTTTTGTTTCTATTTGCAGGTATGGTAATGCCAATGTTTGGAAGACCTTTACTGATTTATTTGACTATTTTCCCCTGACAGCTTTGGTTAGTATAATTTTTCAGTTATTTATGATGCTTAAATATTTAATGTAGTTTAGTGGGCCAACTCTGTTTTGTTTGTTCAAGTTAGTACTCCATACAGCCGTGAAATTGTAATTGTTTCGGTTGAAGATGCACAAGTCTGGAATTTCTGGTTGCATGCTAATACCATCGATTATGTTGCTACCATCTCAATTGCATTAGGCCCTACTATTATATTTCCCAAAAAGCTTCGGAAAAGCTGACAGTTTCTGCCTTATCAGGAAGTGTACTTCGACTTTGATTTCCCCACTGCCTCGTTGACACTTCTGACCAGTTCTCTGGCTCTTGTTGAAGCATAACATCATTTATTTATGGTTCACTATCCCTTTATTCAAAGGTGCAGCTGGAAGAATGCAAGAATTTCTCCTCAAAAATCGTTCCCAGAGAGCTGATTGAAACTGCAGTTTTTCTGCTTTGCAGCAACTGTTTTGTACAACTTTTTCCGTGGACTTTCCTTAATTTCTGGCCAAATGGTTGATCAAAATTATTCCTCTGCATCAGTACTCACGATTGATGGCTTCGTTGTTCCCTTTAAGCTCTTATTTCTCTTGAACTACTTCACGAACCTACCTAAAAAGAAAATAAAGTTAAAACTGACTTTTTAAAGGAATAGCTAAGAAAAGCATAAAGGTTTTCACATTATATTTAACTCATTTATGCTCCTATCACTTCCATTCATCTTCCATAGCTTTAGTCAACTTAGGATCTGCTAGAACTTCCTGCATTTTTATTTTTGAATGATAAATAGCATATAAATGGAATACAAAAGACGCATATGACTTGGATAACATATGGAATGACATGTAATTGCTTATGGGATATTTGGCCTTGGCTTTAGATCTGGTTCATATTGATCCTTTGGTTGACCTCGATTTTTTCCAAAATGGTAATTTTATGAACCCCTATGATGTTACTTGGTTATGTTTCAGAGTTAGGCTCAGAATTTACATTATCATGAAATTCAAAACACAGTTTATTAATTACCTCTGGATCATCCTCAGGCGCATTGGTGTTGATGGGGTAGTAGAAGGGGAAGAAATATCTCTCACGCTGATTCTGGAGTTGGCAACTGATTTCCATTTTCAGCGATTTTAGAATCTGTTTCTGATGTTGGTTGCTCCTTTCAGTATTTCCATGCTCAACATCATGTTTCTCTCAGTATTTTTGTGTACCTGGATATCCATGGGTTTCCAAGGGACACAAGAATCCTTCAAGACTACTCTTCCTCAATATTGTTTCTCCCCCTGAAGAGGAGTCTTCGGGGAAAAAATATAGATCATGTTCAAAAGAATGTACCATCTATGAAAACATAGGACATTTAATAGTGGGGTTTAGACCGATATGCCTTCTGAGTGGAAGTAACCAATGAAGATAATTTTTCAGCACAAGCATCCAACTTAGTCTTCTGGTTTCGATGGATATGTACATAAACTACACAACGAAAATCTTTGGATCAAGGGCATGGATAGGTGGTAAAGGTAAATGACTGACAAGAGCTTGAATTGGTGTTTGTGGTGGTGAACAGTTTTCCTTGGCAGTGGACTGAAGGGCTTGTGTAGGAAGTCTATTTATGAGGTAAGCAGTAGTTTAGATGGCATCACCCCAAAAATATTCTAGCATATGAGCTCCGATCAACATGGAGTGAGCAACTTCAAGAATGTGGCGGTTCTTTCGTTCCCCACACCATTTTGTTGAGGGGTTTGAGGACAGTGGTCTAATGAATGATGTCATGGGAAGCTCGAGATATTGGTGAAAAGATGGTTCACATATTCTCCACCATTATCTGAAAAAGACTTTAATGGGTGTATGGAACTGAGTTTGGACCATAGCATGAAAAATCGAAATACTGAAAAAGAAAAACATCACTTTTATTTTGCAGCAAGTAGATCCAACTCATCATGGTGCAATCATCAACGAATAAAACAAACCATTTCATTCCAGAGGTCGTTGGGGACAGGGCCCCCAAACATTAAAGCGAACAAGATCAAATGGAGCAATACTGTTATTTGAGCTCAAAAGATAGTTTACACGGTGACTCTTACCTAAAATACAAGTGTTGCATTTAAAGTCTGATGGTCTATTATGCTGAAATAATAAAAGAAAGAGAGTTTGGAGATAACCAAATGATGGATGTTCCAATCTCTTATGCCATAACCAGATTTGTTCTTCATCTCATCTGTGGATGTTTTTTTTTTTCTGAATCTGATGCACTTCACATATATTACGATTGCGAATAGTGGTCATCTCCATGTAACATAATCCCTTCTTCTCAATACCCCGCCCAATGGTTTCCTCTGTTAGGATGTCCTGAAATATACAACACCAAGGATAAAGAATTACGCAACAATAAAATTGTTTGGTTATCTGTTTGACATACAAGAGATTATGAGATAGGGAAGGAATGCCAGTACTAGTAATGGATTTTGTAAGAGTAATGGATTTGGTTATCAAGAGTAATGGATTTTGTAAGAGTGACAAACCCAGTACTAGTAATGTGGTAGGAATCGCCATTAGCATTAGTTATGCCAGACTGGCGAACTAGAGTTAAATGGTGAATATTGCTAGAGTTATTAGTCATATGGTCAGTTGCACCCGAATCAATTATCCACAAATCTTTCCAATTAAAGGCAGAGTTACTCGACAACAAAGAGAAAGGTGTATCTGAAGTGGTCATGAAGGCAAAAGTGGAGTTACCAAAATGATCACCATGAGCAGGTTCGTCAGAAGCTGTACTCGAACTCAGGTCTGGTGAAGTAATTTGGAGGGAGGCTTGAGGTTTGCCTTTGGGCCAATAGCTCTTTGGGTTCGTATTGTTAGAGGGCTTAAATGCTTTTGCTTTCTCTTGTACTTCTTTGCTTGTGCTTTCTTGAGATTAGCACTGTGACCCTCCTACCAGTCTAGAAAGCCATGTAATTGAAAACAAGTCTCTATGACGACCCTACCATATGCTTGGTTGAATTGCAATGAGTGCATTTCATGGGTCCTGGAGAGAGTGCTTTCCAAGGTGATGTAGATAAAGAAGGCTGGAAGCTACGGACATGCGGTGGTCGGTATGAGCAACCATGGCAGATCCTTCGTACATTGTGTCGGACATTATCGTTACGTCCCGGATCGCAAGTGACCGGTTTACTAGTCTTTCGGACTGTAAACGACATATATATATATATATATATATTACCTTTGGCTCCGTTTGATCTTTTAGGAGCTCTAAAAGATTACTTTTTGTATCGTTTGTCATTTGAGAAAATTTTCTTCTTGAAAGTCGTAGAGGATGTTAAATTGAGTCTGTGCATATGTGGTACGCTTAAATCGGAGCTCATATGTGAAAGTTATGGCCAAAATACTAAAGTTATTGTTCATAATAACTTTTTAGGATTAATTTCAGTTTACCTCCCTAAGGTTTAGGGGTGTCATCATTTCACCCCTTCTACTTTCAATTTTGAATTTTTACCCCCAAACTTTCCAATTTCAATCAGTCGTGTCCAATTTCTCTTATTCCGTCCAAATTGGACGTTAACTTTGACAATCAGACCCACTTTGAGGGCTAAAATGGTCATTTCAAGATTTTTTTTTTAAATCCTTTTTTTTTTCTTCCCTTTTTTTTTTAAATATATTTTTTTTTAAATTTTGTCTTCAACCTATACACCACAAGTTATAATAGCAATAGGTTTATAAAAACAAAAAAATACTCTAGGTGGTTGAAAGCCACTCGCTGGCCTACGATATTTGTGATATATCTCCGATAAAGTAAAGAATTTTAGGATATATCCCAAATAAAGTGAAGAAATATCCGTAAAAAATAATTTTACACTTTATCTGTAAATAAATATCTGTATATCCCCAATAAAGTGAATAAATATCTATGTAAAATCATTTTTTGTCTACGATATTTGTGATATATCTCCAATAAAGTGAAGAATTTTAGGATATATCCCCAATAAAGTGAAGAAATATATGTGTAAATGTTGTGAAATTTTAATTAAAACTCGCAAGCGCACGAATCGTCGTTAGTATAATGTGCAAGTACGAGGCCGTTCCAACTGAGGATTGATAATCAATTTAAATCTTAACCTAATTAATCCAAACACAAAAACAATCAAACTAAAGAAGATATGGTTTTAAGGTTTTCAACTAAACAAATAAGAAACAACAAACAAACAAATTAATGATAAAACCTAGGGTTTCAGAATCAACCACTAACAATCCTATTTATGTTTCAATGCAATTAACAAATTCTTTTGTTTATCTAGATGATAATTCCTGTATCTAAGTCCTTCTCAGGTACTCTAGACCATAGTTTTCCTTAAGTGTATGATGCTCTCCCTCTTGGGTAAAGATCTTATATCCTAACTATGCAATTTATCCTTCTCAAGTATAAATTTAACATGCAAGACTCATTACGCTTTAGAAAACAAGGGAACCAAGCAAACCATTAGTCTTTCTCAAGTAATAATTAATGTAATTTACCACACTTAATCACAAGAAGCTAATCAAATTATATTGCATATCTGCTTCAAATTTGTCTTCCAATTACTATATGCAAAGCCTTAAGGTGATCAATCAAAGAACTTATGTAAAACCTAATTGGACTATCATTCAATATGGAACTTCATTAATCACAATATAAGATCATCTTAGGAACAAGAATTAAGGATTACACAATGTGATGCAATCCGGATAACTTGCAAATAAGGAAAGTGTGATTATACTCTTTGCAGGTTGAGGAAACCTAATCCTATGTGGACTATAATTAGTTTACTAAGACATGAAGTAAATTATGTTTTGCTGAGGAGTTGAATCCATGATTCACAAGGAAATCTTTATGGGAAGGTTTAGGAATCATCATCTCATATATAAAGCAAGGTCCCTGTTCTCACAATTAATCAAGCATTATTGTCTACCCCATTATAGACTGCTAAAGCATTGGAGAGAACAGAAGACTTGTGCTTTCAGCATTGCAATGGCTTCTACATCATCAGGTTAGTAATTCTTCATCGAATTATGGTTTGTGTTAGTTGAATGTATATGATGGTTGTTTGTTTGATTGTGTTATTCTAACAACTTAAACATAAACCATCAATTCAAATAGTGATAAAGTATTCATCATAAAGAAACTATAAATCCATCAATAAATCATCAAAGTACATAAACAATCATGCTAAGGCATCATCCTAAGTTCCTAACCCTAGAGAAAAAGAGTTTAGCAAAATATAACTAGATAAAACATAGGAAAAACATAAAAAGAATGGATAACTGATCTATTTCTCCAGAAGTATCAAAAATGAGATCCGTAAAATTCTGCAGAAAGTAGACATCCGTAGCTAGCCAATGATATAAGGGTCATTATCTGATTCAATCTGGGTAACTCCCAGTAATTCGGTGAAATTGGGTGTTCTGCACAGACAGATTCTGGGACCTGGGCATCTTTCAATCCTAGTTAGCTCATTTTAGCTTCTTTGCTTCTCTTTATGAGACAAACCTACAAAAACACTACAACAACATAAATGACTCGAAATAAGGAGGACTAAGCATAAATACTAAGATTAAGAGGCAAAGAAATATAGGAAAATATGATCACATCAGTAAAATCATTTTTACAGATATTTATTTACAGATAAAGTGTAAAATTATTTTGTACAAATATTTCTTCACTTTATTGGGGATATATCCTAAAATTCTTCACTTTATCGGAGATATATCACAAATATCGTAGGCTAGCGAGCTGCTTTCAACCACAGAGTTTTTTTTTGTTTTTATAAACCTATTATAACTTGTGGTGTATGGGTTGAAGACAAAATTTAAAAAATTTATGAAAAAAAAAAAGAAGGAATTTTTTTTTTATTTTTTTATTTTTTTTAATCTTGAAATGACCATTTTAGCCCTCAAAGTGGGTCCGATCGTCAGAGTTAACGTCTAATTTGGATGGAATAGGAGAAATTGGACACGGCTGATTGAAATTGGAAAATTTGGGGGGTAAAAATTCAAAATTAAAAGTAGAGGGGATGAAATGATAACACCCCCAAACCTCAAGGGGCTAAACTTAAATTAATCCAACTTTTTATATAGGGAAAGTTACTAGGGTAAGTTTCCATTTCAGAAACTTACCCGTCGGTCTCTCTCTCCTCCCTTTTTCTCTCTCCCCGACCTAGTCACCTTCTCCAGTTATATCTCCTTCGTCTGGCAACGGATTTTGACGCCACATGTACCATTGGAAACCTCTCTTCCTCCTCTACAATTCTATGGTCACCTAGTAGCATGCTTTGAATTGTGGAAGGTACAGCAAGGAGAAGAAGAGGGCATCATCGCTGTTTTCCGGAGTTTTTGGTCGGAACTTGAGTTTCCGACCACCTCCGGCAACGATTCTTATTGGGACTTTGAGCTCTTGGATCATACAACCATCCCTCAAAGTCTCATGGTCCAATTTGAAGTGTAGAGCACGAATCGAAGGATTGGAGATTAAGGATTTCAATTTTCCCCACTTTGCTTCCAAGGTAAATTCCGAACTTTTGGCTTGAAATTGGACTTTGTTGTAGTTATGAAAGTTGTTTAGAATGTTGAGATGATGACGTTGGTGAAATTTGATGACCAGAACTGGAGTTGGCCGGCGTCACGTGAGGCCCACGCGGCGCCTCTATTGGTGGCGCGTATGGCCGGTTTTGAAGTCTTGTTTTTGGCTAGATAATTTATTTCTGAGTTCTGTAACGTGTAGATATGATTTTTGGTGGAAATCAGAGAAGTTTAATATTGATTTTGAATTTTCGGAGTTTCGATATTTTGATTATCGATTTACGAGAATCCGACCATCGAATTTCTCTCGGTTTTGCCCTAGAACCTTTAAATTAACGAATTAGTGTTAGTGGTGAAGTTTGGGTTGAATCTAAGAAGAATTGGAGACGTTGGTTTACGAGGGGGTTTTCGACTTCATTTTAGAATCGTATTTAATTTAATTTGTGAATAGTTGTTTACGAAATATAATTGTGTACAGGGCGATGTATCGATCGAGCTACTGCTCGCTGAAGAAACCTATATGCGTCGTCGCCTAAATAGTAATGTGAGTGGACTTTTGTTTTAAATAATGATGCATGCGTTTGTTTATTGAATTAATGCTTTATTTAATTATCATATTATTCGTTGAGCATATTAATTAGTTTAGGATATTATTTGGTTTTGAATATTTATTGAAATTTGATGCTTCTTGGTGTTTGCATCTTGGGTGCTCATATCAGGTGCATCAGCACCCTCTGTTGTCTGACACTTATTTGGAAGTGGGGCACCACAAAGTTGATTCCCCTCAAATGCAGAAGCATTGAAACTTTGGAGTTGAGTGCTTGATGGTATTGGTCCTCCAAAATTATTGTACGAGACATTGAAACTTGATAAGAAATTAAGACCTGTGAATGATGCCGGGATTTTTCCAGACAAATGGTTCATGGAGAGATCCAGTCTCTCCATGTACTTTAGGTTAGATATCTAGTCTGGAATGTTGCCGGAGAAGTTGTTAGCACTAAGATCCAGCTCTTGGAGAAGCTGCAATTGGCCAATCTCAATAGGTATATTCCCACCAAGGCAATTGTGACTTAGGTATATAACTGGGACAAAAAATAAATAATTGTACTTTTTTGTTACTGCATCAGCACTAGGTTGGTAGTAGACAGGCAGTTCAAGATAAAAACGGCCTACTTGAGCTGCAGCTTGTCTAGATACTAACATAGGTAGTGTGCACAATTCCTTTGGAAATTCTCCAGAAAGTTGGTTTAAGTCCAGTATTAAAGTTTGCAGCCTTGGAAGAGTCCCCAGCCAACTTGGAATTGAGCCTGTGATTCTGTTGCCACTCAGATCCAAGACCTGTAACATTTTTAGCTTCAATAGCCATGAGGGAATTATATCACTAAGGTTACATGAACTCAAATCTAAATGTCGAAGATTTTGAAATCCATTAAAATCCGCCATTTCAACACCGTTCGGCATTTCCTCACCTACAAAACTAAATCCCAAGGAAAGGAATACGAGACGTTTGCAGCCCATCAGTATCTTCATTGCCCCTGTCACATTGGTCAAACCTTTGTTCCAACCAAGTGCGAGGAAGGACAAGGATTTCAATGAAAGAATTTCAGGCTGTATTTGAACCTCTAGATTATTGTAGTTCACTTGAATTGCTTTCAAGAACTTGCACGAGTAGATGCTACCCGGCAAGATACCAAGGAAGTTATTTTTCCGCAAGCCAAGTTTACTAAGTTGGCTAAGTTTGGAAAAATTAAGCATGGAGATATCACCTCCCAAGTTGTTGCTTCCCATACGTAGTCCAACGAGGTTTGTGCAATTCATTAGAGATAGGGGCAATGAACCTTCTAGATAGTTGAAATCAAGGAGTATGTGTTTCAACTTTGAGAGCTTCCCAAGATGGAGTGGGAGCACACCACTCAATTGGTTACTGGAGAGGTCAAGGGTTGTGAGGTTGGTGAGGTTGGCAATTCCGTCACTTACTGCTCCATTCAATGAATTCAAAGGTAGTGAAATCTCTTCAAGAGTGGTAGAATTAAACATATCTTCTGGAAGCGATCCTGACAGGTAATTGTGACCAGCACGGAAGACCTGCAGTTTGGAACACTTCCCCAATCCAGAAGATATACTACCATTGAAATTATTGAAGGAAAAATCAAGGTGTCGTAACAAGGAAGAAGGACGACAAATAGAGGATGGGATAGGACCGGAAAAGGTGTTGTTACTGACATTGAAACTAGTAAAATTCCAAGCTTGTTGGAAAAAAGAAGATGAAACTGCCTCATGTAAACGATTGCTGGAAAGATCCACCATCCGAATATGACTAGATGGTAGAGAAGATAGTGACACTCCAAAAAGAAGTCAAATCTAGCATTTCGAGATCATTCAAGGACAAGAAGAATTCAGTTTGATCTAGAGAACCAGAGAGTGAATTATTGGAGAGATTCAAGTGAGTGTGATGTGTGAGATTTGCAAGTGATGTTGATGGGAAAATACCTCCTTTTAGTTTGAGCCCTTTGGAGGGTAACTGCAAATGGGTGACCCAACCATCTCGATTACAAGTAATGCCTTGCCAATTGCAACAATCAGCAGAAGTCCAATTCAACTGAGAAGACAGAGTGAGAGCTAAGAACAGTAGAGAGCTGCGTTCGCTTTGGTTGCAAGCATGAATGTTTTCAAATATGATATTGGAAGAGAATATCAAGTGTAAGAAGAAGAGGAATGCATTAGCCATTTGGTGATAAAGCTGCACTAGCAAGCATGAACTAAAATGAGGTCGATCAGCATTGCCAAATTAGTTGATGATCACTTAAGTTACTAGAAAAATAGTAAGTCAATAACCCAGTCTGACCGGCACTAAGAAAGATAAGTATCATTTTCATATAGCTAGACAAATTATTGAAGATATTTTGTCATGGAATCCATATCTAAGTATTGTGACAGAGACCTTTCTTTTTCTGATTTTGTTTTAATTTCATATGGCAGCTTGCCTTCCTTTGCTCATATAACTATCTACTGGTCACTGTTAACTTATAGAGTACAATCAGTACATAGCCTTAAAATTGAAAAATACAAAATAAACAAAAGGTATAATTATTATAAGAACGAACTGTGCCACGATCGGCCAAGTTCTACCGCCCACATGCATAAGTTCCCAAAAGGATCAGCAAGTCCATAACCCATTAAGACATATCGGTATCACTAGCAATGGTACTCGCGCTTTGCCGCAGGATTTGTTGTTGCTAACAAGTTACAATAATTTACAATAATGACATGTGAATGAAAAGGACTTGATTCTTAATCAAAACGATAAAATGAGAGATAAAATTTCATTTTTCTAAAATTGTTTGAGTTTACATTATTGCAGTTTAGAAAACATTTTACAAAAGTACTCTATCAAAACATCAAGTACTGTAGGGAGCACGGAACCCAATGTACTTAAATAGAAATGCCACAGCAGCTGCCCCAAGAGTCAAGTAAACCAATCTCAGAGACCTAAGGATATTAAATATGCCAATTTAGTTCTGATTAAAGCTTCCTATCAACAGTTACATACGTATAGCTAACTTACTGAAAAATATAATCGCTTAATGTAGAAATTATACTGTTATAGCAAGTAGATTGATATATGTGTAGCTAGACATATCAAGAGGCAAATTCTAATGACACCAATTATCGAGCAATGTTTACCCTGTCAGGTCCAAACTCTCAAAAACTTCCTTAGTGTAAGATACTTTCCGTCTCTGAATATGATAATCTGCCAATCCAAGTTAATTCTCATAGTTACAAACTTCAACCATCGCAAAGAAATGAAACAGCAGAATATGTTAATGAAACAGCAGAATCCGTAACATATCAAGTTCACTGAAACTAACTAAAGGGAATATAGTTTCTTGGTTATGTTTAGACTCAATAATGCAACTTGATATATATTGTAATGTGTTAATATTCTGTTTCAATAATAATAGTAGCAGTTTGGTTGAAATCAATGTATGCAGAAAAGTCATAGACTCATAGTTGCCAAGTAATCTGGATCCTTATTTGTTAGGGGAAACAGACTTAAAATAGCAATATATGTTAGAAATTGCAGGGACATTAATTTGAAGTGCATTGGTTATTGCCAGAAGGTTATTGTAGACAATTACCAATTTGTTGAGAAAAACTGGAACATTTTATTATTGGCTGACATGGAATAGCACGGATTATCTTCATAAATAGTAAAATTTGAATAAGAGTGGAATACAAACGACAAATAATGCTTAAGAAAGTTTGGAAGGAAAAGTCGGAGAAGGAAAATAAAAAAACGGCCACCTAATCATCTCTTTTAAAAATTTGACATTTCATGATAAAAGAAAAAAAAGAATGTATCTTTTTATATGCAGGAGACGATGAAATATAGATGTGAGGCTCAAAGCTCATGGCTGCTTCCAAATTCCAATAGAATAAAGTTGGTGCAAAGTAGAGATGTTGCCTACCAGAACACTTGAGAGATATTTTTTTCATTGAGAAAACAAATCTGAAGCTTCACTAATCTGATTTTGCTGAAAATGGAGGACAAATCTCAAATTCATATCCCAAAGGTTAAACTGAGCAGTCAAAGCTTGGAGGTAAATGTACTTTTCTCATGCTTTGGTATGTATGTCTTTGGAAGTCAACTGAAACTATGCTGATCAATTTAATTAGAATAATGTAAAACAAATTAAAAGTAGAAACTCTTACAGTTAAACAATATCATTCCACAAAGCTAAGATTCTAGTTTCTAAATAGTGTTTTAGAAAACTTAATAGGAAAACTAAAAAGTGAGGAGAAAATACATGTGTACTTGATATTGTATAATAAATGCAATCAATAAATTACCAACTAAGAAACCCCTGATAGATCAATGGCTTTCCAAGGAAAGAAACTCCAAGAGTCTCTCAGGAGTTGAGATCATAAACACAGACTCCGAACACTTCAGATTATTTACAAAACAAAATTTCATTCAGAAACAGATTAAAGGGAAGTGAAAAACAGTTTATCAGAGCATATGACTGTAACACATAGAGAAAAATGATACTATGTGCAAGCAAGTACATAAAAATGTATTACGGTGCACAGAGAGAGAGAGAGAGAGAGAGAGAGAGCCAAGCATAAATATGTTGTGAATAAGAATACCATTGAAGTGATTATGAGATAAAGATAAACAGACTCCTATCAATACTGGCAATTTCATTTCACCACAATGTAATAAATATAAATGAATCAGTAACACACAATCATCAATTATAAACCAAACTTGGACAAAAGCCTACGATAAACATATGGAAACCATTTTTCATCATTACAAAGATTCATCATGGTAATTATCTTGACTGCTCTGTAGTCTAAATCCAAAGCTTAGATAACCTAAAGACTGACTGAATGAGAATCTGTTTATTG
Organism: Rosa lucieae; assembly: GCA_024704745.1. Lineage (NCBI taxonomy): Eukaryota > Viridiplantae > Streptophyta > Magnoliopsida > Rosales > Rosaceae > Rosa > Rosa lucieae. The sequence goes on along the minus strand of CM045496.1, from coordinate 86,045,023 downwards.
TGCAGTTGTATTTATCATCTTGAAATCTACCTACTGACTATTGTGACTACCCACACATTGTTTGTGTTCTTTCAATCATGAAAAGGGTCCTAGATCTATCTGTTGTATTCATACAAATTACATCCCCACCATCAAAAAGCAAATATCTAATGTCAGATATGTTTCCCTAAAGTCTGTTACATGATACTTGAGCTAAAGCCAACATGCCAACGTCACTTGATACGCTTGAATTTAATATGAAAAGGCTCTGTTGCTACTATAAGTAAACAATGAAACAAATATGCAAGGTTTTCTATATGAAAAAAATCCCCTCACAGATATCTGTCTAATATCAAAAGAAATGATAGTCTAATAATTTACATACGCTAATGACATCAATTACAACTAATTCTTAATTCTGAATAACTGAACCAATGTTCATCTTCATTTCTTCATGTAAAAAAATTCGAAAGTCATAAATAGTTGATCATAGCATACTTCATAGAATTGGTTTATGAAGCCTGGTGCCATCCAAACATCTTCATCTTCATAGAAATAGGGATGTTGAGGATCACTATACGGGCCCCTCTCTTCCCTAACCACTATAAAGGAAACAAAAATTCCATTAATCATGAACCAAGAAGGGGTCAAACAGTATCCAAAAGGTGAATGGGTCATATGAAACTAACCCACATCTGCATAAATTGAAATTTTTGAATAATTTATGATACAAATTGAAACTCCCTGTACTGATAAATGTCCAAAAACAACTAAAGCTGAATTTGACAAGAGACAGAAGATCACACAACAAAGAGAGACCAAGGACTCAAAGAATCAAACAGAAAGAGCATCACAAAGAATATGGAGCAAGAACCCAAAGAATCAAGCAGAGAAACAAATGTGTATAAATTTTATGGGATGCTGGACAAATGCTATTGATAACTCGTAATTAAAAATAATATGTACGATCCATTATACCTACTAACAGCTTTAATTGATCATCATATGTATCAAAACTCAACTCAACATGAACTGATCATGAACAATTATTTGAATTGCTTTTAATTATCTGAATTAAACATGTTACTACTGATTTAGCACATCCAAAGAAGCATACTCTTTCATTAAAACAAAAAACAAACTTGTGCAGTGCAATTCCGGAAAACAGATATAAACAAAATCAGATCAGTCATTCAGGAAAACAGTTCAACAACCTCTACTACTGGCAACCACCCGTTTCTAACCTCTACCATCATCATTCTCATCTCCATCCAAACCGAAACTTAAACCCAAATCACCTTCATTCACAACTCATTATAAAAACACACACAAAATTCAAAAACAAAAAATTCACTCAAAACCACAATTTTAGACAACTGAAAAAAAACCCAAATCAGGAAGAAGCAAAGAGCATACCAGAGGCAGCAGCTCCGCAAACTCCCATTACCAATGGACGCTAAGTAACAGGCTTGGTCAGCTGAAGACAAATACAGGACCCTGAACTAACTATACATAAGAAATCCCAGAAAGAATTTCAATCAGAAGAATTGAGACAAAACCGACATCAGATTCCCACAAATACCAACCGATCAAAGAAATAAAAAACCCATCATAAAAAAATAAAAAAAAAGGGAAATTGATTGATTTGAAACCAACAACCAAAATCGATAACCCGGCGTCTGATGCTGCGCTTGTATCTGAGAGCTTGATGGCTGCTTCCCGAACACACTACAACAAAAACGCGGGCTGTTTTATTATATCACGAGGGCACAACCGTCTTTTCACCTCACACATGAACAGTGACTAGGAACAGTGTAGGCGCTTTAGAATTTTCTTGTACACAAATTATGGAAGATATTTGGCCCATAAACCATGGAATCTATAGCCAAGTTTTGTGACCATGTGGAAGCAAGATTGACAATGTCAACGTGACCCTCACAAAAAGTGAGACAGCCAGATACCCTAAAACTATATCACTTTTATATTCTTTTGCTCGAGATTTACTTTTTTATTTAAGGGATTGTACACATTTGAGATATTTTATTTAATTTCATTTTATCATCTAAACTAACACAATAAATTATAAATGTCAAAGAAATTAGTTAAATTGGTAATCAACCACTTAAAAATAAAGTAAACAGAGTTTAGCTAGACTTAAATTCAATTTGAATTTGGACGGGGTCTTATTTAGCTACACTTCAATCTCTCAAATTGGCTCAATGCAAATTATTCAGATCTCTTTCTATGTAAGTATGTATCATTTGGATATTGAATGACCGAGAAAGAACTAAATTTTGATTTTAGTGAAATATAATTGACTGAAAAAAAAAATATTTTATTACATCATATATGCTCTCTATTGGAAATTTCCCTCCAACAAGAAGTACCTACCGACAATGAAACAATTTTCTTCCCATCTTTACCCTTCCCTACTCATCTAAATTACTTCGCTTCTGTTCCCCTGTTCTTCCCAAAGTCAATTCCCACCTCTCTCGTCTTCTCCTATAGCTCGTCATCAATGGCCTCGTCCATCGCCCAAATCTCTCTCTACCTTCTACTCCTAAGTCTCTTCTCAGAAACCCAATTATCTCAATCCCTCAGAGACCTCAAACCCAACCCCAACCGTCCATCCCCCTCGCTCCAATCAATCACAGACGTCCATGACCTCCTCCCCAAGTACGGCCTCCCAAGGGGTCTGTTACCCGACAACGTAAGATCCTACACTCTCTCCGACGATGGAACCTTCGAGATCTATCTCGAAAACCCGTGTTATGTTCACTTTGATCAGTTGGTGTACTACAATAAGAACATTAAAGGGAAGCTGAGTTTCGGCTCTGTTTCCGATGTGTCGGGGATTCAAGCCAAGAAGCTATTTATTTGGGTTTCCGTGACGGGGATGCATATGGAGCAAGGGTCTGATTCAGTTGAGTTTTACGTTGGGGCACTGTCCGAGAAATTGCCTGCTAAACAGTTCGAGGATATTCCTGTATGTAAGAGCAAGGCTTGCCGAGGAGGAGCTAGTGTTGAGTCAATGTGAGGTAAATTTGGATTTTTACTTCGAAAGAAAAATAATGCCTTTGCTGTTTTAGTGTGAATTATATGGGAAAGACTGGATTTTGTGTTTCTGAGATTTCTAATTTTACTTTGAAGAGTTGGGCAAAATAAGCAAAGAAATCACAGCCAACATTTACTTCTACTTCAAGTTAAAGACTGAGTTTCTTTTTGTAGAAAATTTGTTATTGTACATTAAGAATGAGCTTGGGTTTTAATTATGTCCATATTCTGTTAGTTAAGAACTTTGAAAGTTTGAAAAATTCTGGTTTTCTGAGTGATTGAACTTGAATGTGGGAAATGTTTATGCCATTTGTGTTGATAACCAAATCAAAGTATCAAACAAAGGAAAAGGAAGATAATGTTTTCGAAAATTTTTTTAGGTTATTTAGAGCAACAATTGCAGGACCAAGAGACTCTTGTAGTCATTTTAAATTTTTAATAGGAGAATTCTGATGAATTATTTGCTAAAATCATCTTGTTGAACCTATGTTATGTCTTTCCTTTCCATATTTCTGAGGTTATGATGAAAAGAAGTTTTTCCATTTTCCTTTCCAATCAAAACCTTGCTTGCTTTGATAAAGATAATGTCTGTGAGAAGTTTGTAGTGTTTTACTCCAACCCTGCATGTCTGAAGGTTTGGAATCTCAAGTTTCGTACTTGCATCATGTATGTCTGTGTGCATTTTTTTATGAAGGCCATAGAAAGGCACTTGACCTATGTATTGAAACGGTTGCTTGAATAGTCGAATCCTATTTCACTTGGTATCACACTTTCACTCCGTCTATGATCTAATTCTTGAGGCCAATGCTCATATGGGTGGGTTCAGGGTTAGGAGGATAGTTATCAGCCCCATCTTTACCCTCCAAAGATAAAAAAGTTATCAGCCCCATCTTGTGCCCTGTCTAGGAAGTTTAGGTGATTAGTGAAATTATATCTGGTGTGTCGTTATGCTCTTTGTACTATTAGTCATTGTTTCTCTAAATTAATTGTTTAGTAAAGAATGAAATTGGAATTTCCTTTGTCCTTTTTAAGCAAGATAAAGTGGAGCAGATATTCTTATTAAAAAATAATAATAATAATAATAATCAACAGTAATTTAAGCTGATAGTCTTATCACAAAAAATAAAATAAAAAAATGATGCCAATAGTTCTTGAAATTGTTATTTGTCATTGATCCTTTATTAAACACTGAGCAGACAATTCTGAGTTAATAAACTTTGGCAGCAGGCATAATCAGCAAATTCTTCAAGGGTTCATATTCATATGTAGATAGGAATGCCTTTGAAGTGAAACCAAGACCAAATTTGCAATTTTTAAGCTCTAAACCTTCTATATCGTGTTGCTATTTGCTGTGAGTAGAAGGCTCTTGCATGAACACCCAGCTTCTTAGCCGAATGTTTTCTGTTTGAAGAAAATTCTTTAACCCAAATTTACACCGGAGAATATGTTCCCATTTAAAAGTTAAAAGTACTTCTTTTTTTTTTTTTTTTGGCTCCTATCATCTTCCTTTGTGTGATTAGGCTTGAATGAATTATGCTAATCTTTGGTGGACTAATGTAGTTTCCTTAATGGTGTTGCAGGTAGAAAGAACTAAATGGAGTTGGCATTGGAAGAAGAATAAAATGTGCAAATGTTTCTATCTGTTGCAAGAATTTTATGCTTGTTGCTCTCAAGTTCTGTCCACACAAGTGGCCTACAGAAGCAAATGTATGTGCATATGAATTTCTTGTTAGTTGCCACAAAAAGAAATAAAATAATGTATTGTTATTTCCTCTATGTGCCAACTACAGGCACTGATCTACACCGAATGAATTATAAGTAAATATATGTGAAAATTTCATGCTTGTCAATGAAAATTTGTGGGAGTGTTTTATTATGATTCTTACAATAGGAGTAGTAGAGTACTATGTCTACTATCTAACTTCTAAACAAACTTTCTCCTCATGCTTGCCATACACTTTTCTATCATCACAATGAACCTGTCTTGTTCATTGTCTAGGAAATGGTAATATGCATACCTCCACCTTCTCAAAAGCACCAAGGGACCACAGACTCCCCAAAATCCTGTAATGAACCCAAGTGCAACAGAAACATAAAACCATGGAATTTGATGCTCCTTGGTGTCTGCATCTTGGGTGCTCATATCAGGTGCATCAGCACCCTCTGTTGTCTGACACTTATTTTGAAGTGGGGCACCACAAAGTTGATTCCCCTCAAATGCAGAAGCATTGAAACTTTGGAGTTGAGTGCTTGATGGTATTGGTCCTCCAAGATTATTGTACGAGACATTAAATCTTGATAAGAAATTAAGACCTGTGAATGACGCCGGGATTTTTCCAGACAAATCGTTCATGGAGAGATCCAGTACCTCAATATACTTCAGGTTAGAAATCTGGTCTAGAATGTTGCCGGAGAAGTTGTTAGCACTAAGATCCAGCCGGTGGAGATATTGCATTTGGCCAATCTCTATAGGTATATTCCCACTACGGTAATTGTGACCTAGGTGTATAAATGGGGTATAAAATAGGGTTAAATACTGTTTACTCCCTAAACTTTTGCCCGAAAAACACTTCAGTCCCTGGCCTTCTAATTTCACACGTTTAGTCCATGTACTCTCAAATTTTGAACCAATAGGTCCAATCCGTTACTCTCCGTCCAAAACCTCAGTTAAATTGATGACATGGCATTTTTTCTACATCAAAATGTCGATTATACCCTCACTCTTTTTTTAATTAATTTTTTCTTTTTCTTTTTGCCCTTTTCTTTTTCTGTTTTTCTCTTATTCTCTCTCACCTCCAGAAAGGGTTGACTCAACCCCAACCCTCCCTCCCCCGTCATCTCTGCAACCTTTCCCTTCTCCTTCAAACCAACAAAAACCCTATGTCAAATTTTTTAGGAAGAAAACCCATCTTTAATTGTTTGGAAAAATCCCATCTTTAATCCCAACAAATCGGAGGCAGATTCTTGCTTGGCTTAGCCGGATGATGAGCACTCCCATTTGGTCTCCGTCTGCAAATCTCCAATCCCCAAACCCCTCTCCGTCAATTCTGCAAGAGAGAGAGAGAAGAGTTCGATCTCAGAAAACCCTTCCACGACTCCCTACTCACCCTCCACTATTGCCGGGTCTGAATCCATGCCCCAATCCCCACCGCCATCACCAACGCTGCTGCTACGTAACCCAAAACCTTGTTCCCCAAAACAAGATCAAATCTTGTCCCTCTGTCACGCTTCCCAGACCCTCTGTTGCGCTTCCCAGATTCTTCAATTGAATTCGAAGGAGGTAGAGCAAGTGGGTGGCGGTGGCGGGTCGAGGGGGAGGAGGCCTTAGGTGCAGGAGGGGAGGGAGACGATGTAGTGTCTCAAGGCGGAGACCTTGGTGCTTGAAGCTTTGGATTGGAAAACCGAAACGACGTTTTGGGTAATTTTGGTTGCTGAGAACAGTGAGAGAGAGAGAGTGAGAGAGAGAGGGAACCTTGGTGAAGCGAGGAGTGGAGGAGACGCAGCTTGAAGAAGAAGAACAAGAGGAGGAGAAAAGCTTAGGGTTCGGCAAAGGTCGGGAAGAAGAGATGGCCAAATGAGGCTCTGCACTCAAAGAAGACGAAGTAGCTTCTGGTAATTCAGATTCCAAACCCAAATCCTCATTCTTTATCAAATTGTTCCTAATTGATTGAATTTATTGCTGCTGATGTTGAATTTGAGATGCCTCTGAAAATTGTGGAGCAAAGGATAAGAGAATTGAATCGTTTGATAAAAATTTGAAGAAATTAGTGGAGGAAATGTTTGATATAGTGTACAAATAAGTTGTGATCATTTGGTGTTTGGTGATCGGGATTAGAAAGATTCGAGCTTTGAGAAATGGTTGTTGTTATTGACAGAAGTTGTTGTTGTTGGCTTGGTTTTTTTTATTTACATAGAACTGATGGCATTGAGCAAGTTGGAATCAATGTGCAGTTGATGGTGTTCAATCCGGTTGGCGAGCGCGGCGAAGGGGTTGGAGATGGAGGGGGTTGTGGTTGTGTTGAGATTTCTGGAAGTGAGAGAGAAGAAGAGATAAACAGAAAAAGAAAAGGGAAAAAAAAGAAAGGAGAGAAAAAATTAATTACAAGAAAAGAGTGAGGGTATAATAGACATTTTGATGCAGAAAAAATGCCACATCAGCAATTTAACGGAGGTTTTGGACGGATAGTAACGGATTGGACCTATTGGTTCAAAATTTAAGAGTACAAGGACTAAACGTGTGAAATTAGAATGCCAGGGACTGAAGTGTTTTTCTAGCAAAAGTTTAGGGAGTAAACAGTATTTAACCCTATAAAATATATAATTGTACTGTAAAAGTTCTGCATGAGCACTAGGACTGTAGTAAATAGGCAATTCAAGATAAATACGACCTACTTGAGCTTCAGCTTGTCCAGATGCTAACATAGGTAGTGTGCACAATTCCTTTGGAAATTCTCCAGAAAGTTGGTTGAATTGCATGTTTAAGAAATACAAGCTTGGAAGAGTCCCCAGCCAACTTGGAATTGAGCCAGTGATTCTGTTGTTATTCAATTCCAAGACCAGTAACTTTTTCAGCTTCGATAACCATGAAGGAATTATACCACTAAGGTTACATGAATTCAAATCTAAAAGTAGAAGATTTTGAAATCCATTAAAATCCGCCATTTCAACACTGTTCGGCATTTCCTCACCTAAAAAACTGGATTGTAATGATAGGACTGCAAGGAGTTTGCAACCCATCAGTATCCTCATTGCCTCTTTGATATTTGTCAAACGTTTGTTCATACCAAGTGAGAGGAAGGATAGGGATTTCAATGAAAGAATTTCAGGCTCTATTTGAACCTATAGATTATTGTAGGCCACTCGAATTGCTTTCAAGAACTTGCATGAGTAGAGGCTTCTCGGCAAGATACCAAAGAAGTTATTTTGTCGCAAGTCGAGTTTACTAAGTTGGCTAAGTTTGGAAAAATTGAGCAAGGAGATATCACCTCCCAAGTTGTTGGCTCCCATACGTAGTTCAACAAGGTTTGTGCAATTCATCAGAGACAGGGGGAATGCACCTTCCAGATGGTTGAAATCAAGGAGAATGTATTTCAACTTGGAGAGCTTCCCAAGATGGAGAGGGAGCACACCACTCAACTGGTTATAGGAGAGGTCAAGGGTTGTAAGGTTGGTGAGGTTGGAAATTCTATCACTCACTGCTCCATACAATGAATTTCGAAGTAGTGAAATCTCTTCAAGTGTGGTAGCATTAAAGATATCTTCTAGAAGCGATCCTGACAGGTAATTGTAACCAGCACGGAAGACCTGCAGTTTGGAACACTTCCCCAATCCAGAAGATATACTACCATTGAACTTATTGAAGGAAAAATCAAGGTGTCGTAACGAGGAAGAAGAAGGATGACAAATGGAGGATGGGATAGGACCGGAAAAGGTGTTGTTACTAACATTGAAACTAGTTAAATTCCAAGATTGTTGGAAAAAAGAAGGTGGAATTGCACCATGTAAACGATTGCTGGAAAGATTCACCATCCGAATATGACTGGATGGTAGAGAAGATGGTAACACTCCAAAAAGAAGGTTATAGCTCAAATCTAGGATTTCGAGATCATTCAAGGACAAGAAGAACTCAGTTTGATCTAGAGAACCAGAGAGTGAATTATGGGAGAGATTCAAGTGAGTGAGATGTGTGAGATTTGCAAGTGATGATGAGGGGAAAATACCTCCTTTTAGTTTGAGCCCTTTGGAGGGTAACTGCAAATAGGTGACCCAACCATCTCGATTACAAGTAATGCCTTCCCAATTGCAACAATCAGTGGAAGTCCAATTCAACTGAGGAGAAGACAGAGTGAGAGCTAAGAACAGCAGAGAGCTGCGTTCGCTTTGGTTGCAAGCATGAATGTTTTCAAATATGATATTGGAAGAGAATATCAAGAGTAAGAAGAAAATGAATGCATTAGTCATTTGGTGATAAAGCTGAACTAGCATGTCTGTTCGTTGGTCAGATCAGATTTCACTCACGTTTGTATTTATATTGAACTAAAATCAGGTCGGTCAGCATTGCCAAATTAATTGATGATCACTTAAGTTACTAGAAAATTAGTAACCCAGTCTGACCGGCACTAAGAAAGATAAGTATCATTTTGATATAGCTAGACAAATTATTGAATATATTTTGTCATGGAATCTACCTCTAAGAAGATACTTTGTCAATTATTATTATACAATATATTATAGCTGGGTTGGCACTGTATATTGTTTATGAATCAATAGTATGTCAGTGTTCATCTTAGTCAGAAATGGAGCGACTGTTTTGTCCTTACTACTTGCCTCAACTACGATTTTGCCATTGTTTTACGATAAGACGCTGGAGGCTTCGAGAGAGAGAGAGAGAGAGAGAGAGAGAGAGAGAGAGAGAGAGAGAGAGAGAGAGAGAGAGAGAGAGAGAGAGAGAGAGAGAGAGAGAGAGAGAGAGACAGTGATCGAGATAGACACACAGCAACTCTGAGAGCGAAGAAACAATCGAGGGTTGGGTTTGTTTTGGAAGATGTTCCGTATCACCTGTACATGTTAGTTTGCACCAAGACTTGGAACCCACCGCTTCCTCTTCTATTAGTTTGAGTTTCTCCCGCATCATTCAACAGCAAAACCTCTCAAATCTTTCTCCAGCCATCTGTTAGCAGTATTAATATCCCACATTAGATATCAAGCCACGTGTCATCAATCTGTAAATCCTAGCTCTAGTATAAATAGTTGTACTCAGCTTAGCTCCCTCATGTAGTTCGATCTATCAATTTCTAATTCCAGTCTCTATTTTTCTCCCTTTCTTGATTTTCTTTATAAAGCTATCATGGTATCAGAGCGGGTTACCCACGTGTACGTGTCTAACGGCCACACGGGCTCCACGTCACCCAAGTTGTCCACGTGTATGGCTTGAAAATTCGCCACACGTGCGGGGGCGTGTTGAGAATATATACATCCCACATGGGAAAAATGGGACCTTGCCTATTGGTTTATAAGGGTTTGGGCCACTCCATCCATTGCCAATTGGTTTTGGATGTGAACCCCAGATTACTTTATTATGGCATCATGAGCCAGGTTCGATCGGGATCAAAATCTTGCTGCGTTGACTTTGCTGTTTGAAGATTATGAAGCTGCAGTTCATATCTATCATTCTGGTGTTGATTTTCTAGAAGAATTCAAGCTTGAAGATAAGTTCCTTTTTTTTTTTCTTTTCTAGATCTGAAATTGTGATTGTTCTGGAAAACTGAGATTAGTTACTGATTTCTGCTTTCGAAGCCTTGATTATATGATTGAAGTTGCCTGCTACTATTTTTAGTACAAAATTCAGTTGGAAATTGAGATTTTCTTGAGATTGAAGTTTGTTGAAAACCTAATTTCTGTTCATCGAAGATTCAGTTCTAGAATTGTGCATCTCACAATGATTTACTGGAAGTTGAAGATTGGAGTTGCGCATCTCACAGTGATTTACTAGAAATTGAAGATTGTAGAAATACTACTTTGTGATATCGGAAGCTTAAAACTCTTGTCTCTCTTTTGAAATTGTTCAAGTTCCAGATCGTTGAATTCTTGCTGGAATTATTTGCTTCTAGCTGTGAAGATTGGTTACTACTTACAAGGTCTATATAGTTTCTCCTATCTGCAATTGAGTTTCTTGGTCATTAGTATTTTCTGTTTGCAAAAAAAAAAAAAAAAAAAGTTTGCTACTATGAGGATTTAAGTTGGTTGGACAATTGTTACAAGTTGGTCATACTACAGTTTCCTCATTGAAATGCATTGCTAGTATATAGAATGGTTATGCTACACTTTGCAGAAGCTGGAAATTGTTAGAATTTGGTTTTATTCATCTGGACATTGTTAGAGCTTGGTTTTGTTAGAACTTGGTTTGGGTCATCTGATTCTCTTTGGAGCTCACTAGTGGTGATTGTTGACTGCTGATTTCTGGTCATCCTCAGTCAAGATATTATCTTCTGTGTTGCCTACCATCATGAATGACTTAAGCAATTGCCTGCTGTCCAATTTCTGCAATCTGATTCCAGTCCGTTTAGACAACTCGAACTATGTCACATGGAAATTTATGTTAGAGACAATGTTAAGAGGTTGTGGCCTAATGAAATATGTTGATGGATCACTAATACATGATCACAGAAGAAGGTGGTGTCTCATCTGAAATGTCAGCAGAGTACCTTACTTGGAAACAAAATGATTATGCTTGCTTGTCACACCCCGAATTTTGAAATAAGGATTCAAATCCGGAACATGACTAATAACAATACAAATAACGTTCTGAATTTTTCTCTCAGAAACAACCACTAGTTACACCTCTTGATATTACATAAACCAAATCCTCAAGCTACTTATTACAGCACACTCTCACCAAATCAAATTATAAAACTCAATGAGTAAAATTCTCCTCACAAAACAAATGCTGTAAATCTAATACTAATACTCTAAACTGCACGATCACTGCCCTGATTCTCCTGACCTGTGAGATTTCCCGCTACACAGTTTGAATAGTGTACCGGGATTGCAACAACACCAAACCCGGTAAGCTTTTTGCAAAGCTCGTGAGTAAACAAGAAAGAACTGTTGATTTATTTAAATTACAATTATTATAACTCAAGTAAACAATCAACACATTCACAAGGTAACTCCAAAAATCACATAAACATAAAAGTAGGTATTTTTCGATACTCTCTTTTAAAACTCAATCAACAAATATTGCATCATTAATATGTGAAATAACATTAAAGTAACACATGCTTGATTTTCTTTTCACTAACACCTTCACATATTCAAAATATATCATAGATAGATATTTGATCAATTTCACTAACACCTTCACATATTCAAAATATATCATGGATAGATATTTGATCAATTTCACTAACACCTTCACATATTCAAAATATATCATGGATAGATATTTGATCAATTTCAGTCTTTTTAGTGAATTTTCAGATTAACTGGTAACAAATCACAAATCCACATGCTAGGGACCGACGTACTATTCCCAAAGCATGGGACAACCAGGTTGACTAGTATCAAATCACAAATCCACGTACTAGGGACCAACGTACTATTCCCAAAGTACGGGTAAGCCGCAACATACCAAGGACACAACCAAGGCATGTATACTCAAAGTAAGCAACCTTCCTAAGAGTATAATAGTGCACTATCTGAAGGGACTAGGGCCCACAGCTTAACAACCACAAAGCATAACCACGAAGCACCACGAAGCACATTTACCAGTAATTCACTTAAGCATGGGGTTGTTGTAATCACCCGGCTTCATAATTATATTTTTCAGACATAATCAATTTCACAACACACAATCTTTATAAGTTTTAGATTGTATAAATGTATATGTACACCCATATAAAGAGACATATTATTTCAAGACAAATCTTTACTTCTTAAAATAATTTCCACATATTCATAATTGGCCACATAAAATAGCTTTCACATCACATGATCAACATTTCATTATTCAACAATTAAATTGGAGATTAATAGCTTGAATAATAACCAAATCAATTCTCAATCATTTCATCATACCAATCACACGCCAATCAACATATATATTTCACGTAAATATATATATACGTAATCATCCGCTCAGGAATGACCACTAATACCAACTATAGTTCAAGTATAAAAACCGTGAAATTCATTTGTATAATAAAATCATTTTACTTACCTATGGACCGTAGTTGATCAAGTCCATATGATTTAAAACAATTATTTATTCCATAAATATTTTCACACAATTAAGACAAAAATAAAGTAATTAAATTTATTCAGTTCGTAATATGAACCACGTGAGGTTTACTCACCTCTAATCCAGCTGCGTCTTCTAAAAAGTCAAATATAACGCTATTCCAAACACTCGTCAACTCAAACCGTCACCCACCTAATCAAATGTACTTGAAATTAGCCAACAATTCCAAAACATACTTAAACGACAATCCAATGGTCAGATCTTCGCCCGTGACCTCACAAAGTTATCGGGACAGTCATACGATCAACATATCAGAACTACAAGTCCATCGGACGGTCCGATCTTCACAGATCATTAATCGAACAATCGAAATTGATCGAAATCGTAAAATTCATAACTTAATCATACTATCTCCAAAAATTATGAATTATATATGCAGATGATCGTATCAACACGTAGAACACAAAAATGGACAGAAACTGTCCTTGGGGTGGCCGGAGGTCGCCGGAAACCACCATCACAGTGGCAGCACCGCCATCCATCCAAAGTCAAAATTAGCCAAAACTTTCAACATGGAAGTTCTTCATTTTAACTCGAATTGAAACTTTCATAACTAGCACAAAGTCTGAAACAAATCTATTTGGCCGGAATTTACCTCACAAGTTTAGAAATTCGAAGAACCCTAGATTCTTAATCTTCCAAATTCGAGCTCCACAGGTTAAATCGTTGCAAGCCGCTTGGAGGGAAGCATAGACGTCCTCTGGGCTTCAAAAGCCCCCAAGAATAACCTGCTATGGTGGCCGGAAACTTGATCTCCAAACTGGGTTTTTCTTGCATCGCCGCCGCCCAATTCCCGGCCTTGTAGCGCCGTCTATGGTGCTTCTCACGATGAATCACCACGACAGACGTGTAGAGGGGACTGAGGAGAGCAGTATTGCCTTTGGAATCGCGTCGATTGGTGGCCGGAGGAGGAAGAACGAAGGTGACGAAGTTGCTACAGTGGGAGAGAAAATCTGCAGAAAATTTGGAAATTTTCGGGATTTTTTTGCTATTTATAGAAATTTTCCCAAATTTCAATTGATCATAACTTTCTCATACGAACTCCGATTTTTGCGTTCCACATATGCACGCGATCGTATCGACGAGCACTACAACTTTCATGAAGGAAATTTTCCCAAATTCGGTACGTATAAAAAGTCACTTTTTGAGACGCCCCTAAATAACGTACGATTTCGAAATAAAATTGTTCGAGCTAAATCCACAACTCCTCAAAGCTTCGTACTTCCTTCCATGACTACGAAATCATTCAAAAATGTCCTCGGAAAATAATTTGGATTTTTGGGGGTATTACATTGCTGCTACTCTATCCAGTGGTGTTCTCTCCTTTGTTGTTGGCAGTAAAACTTCTAGAGAACTTTGGTGTTTGCTTAAGGAAATGTTTGCTTCTACTTCATGGTTTAACAAAGAAAAGCTAAAGAGCAACTTTTACAAACTTCAAAAAGGGTCAGATTCTATTGACAAGTATTTGGATCGGGTGAAGATAGCTTGTGATCAGTTGGCTAATGTAGGAATTCATATGCCTGATGAAGACATTATTGTCTCTGTTCTTCTTGGTTTGCCATCAGACTATACTACCATGAAAACTATAATCAGGGCTAAGCATAACCCCATTTCAATACAAGAGTTTAGGTCTCTTTTGCTTATTGCTGAAGCTGAACTTGAAGATACTAACAAGTCTATTTCTGCTCCTACAAGTCTTCCTTTGTCATCATTGAATGCAATGGTTGCACACAATCCATCATCTACGTTGCCTACTATTGGTGGTCATGTTGATGTTCATTCCGGGTTTGCCGCATCCCATTCCCATCCACCTGGTGTGCCAGTTTACAATCCAAATGTGATGCTTTCCTATGTTGTACCACATGATGCTATGAGTTATTCATGTAGCAATTATGTTGTTAATCCCACTACTCCAGTTACTCAAGTTGGGTCTATTTCACATGCCACCAATATGACACAAAGTCTCGATTCTATTCACAATGATTCATCATCTTCACATTCTGCGTACACTGCAAATGTCAGGGTCAACAATGGTTCTTGTCCTATCCAAAATGGATATGTGATGTGTTCTACACCTGCACCTTACAGAGGGAATACTCAGATGCATAGACCTTACTCTTCTCAATTGCGTGGAGCCATACAACATTCCATCTTCACACAATTTTCTGGTGGCTTTACTCAGCCGCAAAATCGTGGTTGTCCTTCACTGCAAAACACACAATCCACTCAGCAACAGGGAAGCTTTACACAACAAAAAGATGGTGGAAATTCTTCGATGCAAAATGAAAATTTCAATCAACATAATGAAACTTTTATGCAGCAAACTGTCAATGGTGTGAGAATGCAAGTACCATATGGTAGATCTCAGGTGCAGGGCAACTTTTAGATTTCTGATAACTCTAATGGTGGGTTTTCCACACAACAGAATAAAGATTGTACAGAAAATACCAGGTATCCTTATTGTCTTCAGCAGCAACCTAATAGCTCTTCTCCAAATGGTGACTTTTTCAACAACAATCAGAATTGTCGGCCTAATGAAGGCTGCTCAAAATCAGTTGTGTGTCAAATATGTGAAAAGCCTGGACATTCTGCCCAAAGATGTTATCACAGACATTCTCAGCCTTAGAATATTGCTTTCAGCTCATATGTGGAACCCCAAATCTGCAGGAGGTCTTGTTACGTTGCCAAAATGTGCAGATATAAAAAGCAGTCAAACAATGACTTCAGTCAACCCAAGTCTGCTTCAATTGTTGCTCAACCAAGTCCATGTTCTTCCATGCCACTTATTCCTCCTGGTTGAAGCATCTGGTCTAATATCTTCTCCAACAACGGTCACTCATCTCAACATCTATATCTCTGTGTCAGCTTGAAGATTGTATCCAATCATCAAGCTGAGGGGGGGTGTTAGCAGTATTAATATCCCACATTAGAGATCAAGCCACGTTTCATCAATCTGTAAATCCTAGCTCTAGTATAAATAGCTGTACTCAGCTTACCTCCCTCATGTAGTTCGATCTATCAATTTCTAATTCCAGTCTCTATTTTTCTCCCTTTCTTGATTTTCTTTACAAAGCTATCACCATCGATGTCAACCCCTGAAAGATTATGTTCGGGCTGTTCAATCTATTAAGGTGAGTATGTCTTTGACTTGCTACCATTGTATATAACATTAGATTTATGGTTATAATTTTGATAGTTTTATACATGTGGGAAAGTTCGATTCACTATATGGATTAATTGTATAATTCATCCCCACTCCAACCCATTTTGGCCTTCTGGGAATCTGTATTTATTGTCCACAAAAGGTTTAATCTTTATTTGTCATAGAATATAGTAGCTGACGCTGTTGATTTTGTGTGTTGAAACAGGCCACCATAGCTGAGAGAGCAAATGCCTTCAGGCGACAGTGTTGCTATCTGAAACTGCTGTTATGCTGGTGTATTTGTATGTGTACAACATATAAGTAGTAGCTACTGTCAATCTGTTGTTTAAATAAAACAAAATTGGTTCAGAAAAAAATAATTTCAAAATAGTGCAAATGATAACCATTTCATTTAACTGAAGTAGGACTTGGCTACATTGGTAACCAAACCTCAATTTGGAGACGCTGCTTACCAAGAAAGGTAATCCTTCGATTCTTGCTCTGCACACTTTTGAAGTATTGTTTGCGTTCTCTATCAGTAAAGTAATTCACTTCCTGCTTCTTCAATTTCTGCATTTGGCATAAACTATGCTCCTCTTTTTCTGCTGAAATCTTTTTTATCTATGAAATTTGATGAATTTTTTGGTTGATCTATTATTCTGGAATCTAATCTCACTTTCCTCGAATGTTCTTCGGCTTCCCAGTTTCTGGGTTTACTTCCTATACAATAATATCTTAATTTAAGGCAAGATCTGAAAAGACCCAAGATTTTACGAGAAAAAGATGAGTGAGTGTGAACATGGAGTACAGGAAGCTCAAAGATCAGGTATTTTCTTTTCTTTATAGCATCATGACATCATCGAATTTCTTCAATAAACCTAAAATTGTGGAACTTTTGATTCCAATCTGACCAAACTGTAGGATGAAAATGGAAATTCAGCTGCCGACGACATAAAAAATTTACGGGGAAATCTGCTCTCTATTGGTAACTTTGATTTGTTCTCTTATTTTGTTACTTAGAAATCTCAATCTAATGAGTTGAATGTTCATGCTTAATTTTGGTGTTCATCTGAACAATGTAGCGCCAACTATGGGAGAGGGGTCAATAGATCAAAAATGGAAGCACAAGTATGATTGAAGTAGAGGAGCTTCAGCCATATTCACATGGATATACAGAGCTAAACTTTTTCTGAAGGATGAGGGAACAATGATGTGACCCACATTGACACCATATTCAAGTATGCTTCCTCTCTCATATCTGCACACTAAAGTTTACATCTTTGATGATAGGCATGCTCATTATGAAAGCACCCACAATTAAATGATTTGGCTGACAAAAAAAAATGATATGGTTATCTCAATTGTCTGTTATTTGATCATTTTTGTTAGGATTAAGATCCTGTTTATTAAGTTTAATTGTCTTCCTGCAAACCAAGTATTGTTCTCTTTCTCGAAATGGACCCTTCTTTCATTTGTCACAATCTTGACCATTCTGTAAACTAACTAACCGAGATACTCACAATGTCAAATGTGATGGATTCTTCACTAATGTGCTTCAATATTGATGTGTTGCATTATATGAAATCTAATCTAATCTGCTTATTTCTTTGATTTTAATGTTTATATTTCACCCAAAACCAGCACAAACCAGCAAGCTTAAACAATATTTAGTCAGTGTTGTAGGAGAATAGAATTGTGTGTTATCATTGATAATAGGAGCCCTTTAAATAGGGAGTTACAAGGTACCCAAAAGGTAATAGAATCCGATTACAATTAGTATACCTAGGGTACTTTCCTATTACAACTCTAAACCCTAGTTTGTAGAGGCACACATTATGTTGATATCCTTCAACACTCCCCCTTGTGCCGCTCAAACTGGGTGATGACGCTTTGATTGTTGCCTCGTTAAAAACCTTGCCAGGTAACAAAAACCCTGTGGGACAAAAATAACCCTGGTCGAAGGACAAAAAGAGCACAACACGTCCTTCACTCTTCGAGATCGAACATGTAGACATCATGCCTCCCCTTGATGTCAATATCTCCCCCTGATTACTACAATCATGGGAGTTCGGATAACTTTCTCAATCCAATGATCTTCACATGTTTCTCGAAGGTGGATTTTGGTAACGACTTAGTAAATAAGTCTGCTACATTATCCTCTTATTGGATTTGGTTCATTTCAATATTTAGAAATGCTTGTTGTCATTTCGATGGAGGGGAGGAGGAGCACGGAAGGTGGCATTTTGCCATGTGGGGTCCGATCCCACACTTCCCTCATCTCGTTTCTCTATAGAGATAGAACAAGCCCATATCAATCGTACCTCTCAAGTATCGAAAGATTGTCTTTATACCAATCTAAATGGTGTTACGTTGGCGCGGGGCTATATCTAGCCAACAAGTTCATAATAATTGAGGTGTCCGGTCTTGTCTTGTGCTAAGTACAATAATGCGCCTATTGTACATAAGTAAGCACTTCTTCTATTAACACGTCTTCGTCATCATCCTTGGGACGAAACGGATCCCTTTTAGGGCCAAGACTACGGACGACCATGGTGCATCTTTGACTTTATCAAAAATGTCTCTTGACACGGTATACAAATTCTGAATTTAGACAAAACCGTGTTCTCCCAAGGTCAGTCCTCTCAAACTTGGATTTCAGGTGTTCAGCGGTTTCCCTAAACTCTCAAGGGTTCCAATTATGTTTATCAACATAAACCGTGACAATTGCAAATCCAGAACTTGTCATGGAAACGCGTGGGCATAGTTCATCATATCCCTTCCCAATCAAGTAGTCATTTCAGTGAGCATTTCAACCTCGTTGCAAATGCGCTCCGTGGTCTAGAGCCAGTTGACTTGGGTAAATGAAGTCCACAAGAACCTTCATTATATTCCGTATCTAGATCCCCATAGAGATACGTAGTGACCACATTAGTAAGCTGCATGTTCAGTTATTTGGAAACTACCAAACTGACAAGGTAGTGGAGTGCAATGACATCCATTACGAGAGAATATGTCTTCTCGTAGTCGATTCCAGGGCGTTGTGAGGAACCTTGCGCCTTAAGGCGAGATTACCATCTCTTTTTCTCATCACGCTATCTAACGAAGACCTATTAATGTCAATAGGTTTTATGTTAGGAGGTGTTGGCATCTCAGGCACGAAATCCTTCCTCTTCGTTAGTGAATCCAATTCAACCTGGATCGCATCTTTCCATTTAGGCCAATTTTCTCTACGGTGGCATTCTTCAACGGAGTAAGGTTTGATGTCATTAGTCTTAATAATTCCACGTCCTCATGTACACTAGTGTAGTTCGTAGATATCACTATATTTTCAGGAATTGGTTCTAACATTGAGGCGTCCCCCAACGATGTCTCTTGGACATAACCACAATCCAAAATATTCTCATGAGACGGATTTTGAGTATCAATGATCAATGGATCAAGTTGTGCCAAACTCGCTTTCTTCTTAAGGCAAGAATCCATCGAACCTATGGGTCTCCTACTCTCTTTAGCGGAACCCATGGCCTATGACTCCATTATGCCACCTTTGTGGCGTCACCATACTACCATCCATGGTAGTGGTGCAGTACCCATCTTCTCTGGGTGGCACCATGTCCTCTTGTGGGGACATCAATCCTTGCAGGCATGTTTGCAGCAGGTATATGTGATCTCGTCACTTTTAGGGGATCAAGATGAGACATAGTGGGGACAGACCACGACAATTCCTGTCGTTCCTGTTGAACATTGACGTTCTAATCTCGCCCTAACAATGGGAAGACTGTCTCATCAAAATGACAATTCGCAAATCCAGCGAAATAGAGATCGCCTGTCAAGGGTTCTACATAGC
Source organism: Rosa lucieae (assembly GCA_024704745.1). Classification (NCBI taxonomy): domain Eukaryota; kingdom Viridiplantae; phylum Streptophyta; class Magnoliopsida; order Rosales; family Rosaceae; genus Rosa; species Rosa lucieae. Next base: position 86,025,205 of record CM045496.1, on the reverse strand, counting down.
GGATTTATAGTTGGAGACTCATGTCCAACAAATATTTATATGCTTTCGTTGCAATGACTCATGTTGATGCGCTGTGGCGGCGCAATTGGCACATGAACTGTACACTCAAATATGCATAAATACGAGATATTAAACTCGAACCCAGTCACTAGCTGTAACTCAAATAAAAGTTGAGTGGCTGCCATAAGTCGTAGACGAATTAGCATAGCTGCATGCGTTATTGCATAACCCAAGCGGAAATATTGGTGCGCATTACCAATGTCCGGGCGACCATTATAGTCATTTAATGGTGGCTTTTCCGCGAGACCAATTGGGTGTGTACATGGGAATATGATACTTGATATCAATACCCAATGATATGCAATAGTCATCGAAAACTGTCGATGTAAACTCTCTAGCATTATCAAGTCAAATTGATTGAATGAGATGATCTGGGTAGTGAGCCCGTAGCCATATGTTATGTGCTAGGAGTGTAGTATAAGCAGCATTACGAGTGGATAATGGCACAACACGTGACCAGCGTGTTTGCGTATCAACCAACACCATAAAACATCTATATGGTCCGCAAGTTGGTTGATCAAATCCATAGAATTCCCTTAGATTCTTTGTGAGAATGGAATTATTTCCTCAATCTCCTTTGCATAGGATGGTCTCAATCCTAAATAACAGGCTTTACAGAACGAAACATGGGCTTTATAATCAACCAATAAAGGTTTTGGTGAAACCATAGTGTCACAATAGACTTGAGAAGTAGATAAAGGAGTTTATGGCGTCAATGCCACGTATTTGCCGCAGGGGGTAGGCGGCACTGGCCATGTGTGGCCTGTCTTTGCACAATCATGGCGCCATGAGGCGCATGTACAGCTCCTCGAACCAATTCTTGGTTCTTACTTTTCTTCGTTCTGAAAATGGATGTCCGTGTAAAGTCTTTAATACACGGATCATCATGTCAAAGCCTATATGTGTCAAAATCCCATAAGTTGTCTCCATGACATAGTTGGATTCAATAACTCAAATAGTGGTTGCATACAACCCACTAGAGCGACACATAAGTTTCTCTAATACTCGTTTATGTCCGTAGTCATTAGAGGTGATGCAAAGGAACTTTGTCCATTCTCATAATGTGTTTCCACATGAAAACCATTGGCTCTATAAAGTTCAAATTAGGGTATGTCCAAGACATTAAGTAAAAGAATTGACACTTTATTAATAGCGAATGATTACATCAAAGTTTCCAAAGTCTAATCCAAAATAAAATCAAAGTAAGACACATTGTAGTCACTCTATCCATTTGGTAACTCCAATCAAATATGACCAGGAAGTAGAGAGAGATGTTGGTGGAGCAAGGCTCTCTTAAGTACCAATAATCTCAATGACTTTCCTAGACATCACATTTTATTGGGTCCGCCACATAAGAAAGAGTTTAAGACAATTGTCATTTATTGACTAAGGCAAATTGCCATTACAAAAGTTCTTGGAAAAATAAGAAGGACTAATCTAATCAAAGTCTGTTGCGTCCATGTGCATTTCATCTTCAGCTTTGAAGTCCACTATGGTGAGATTGACATCTCCACCATCTTCTTCTTCTTCTGCAAGGTACACTTCTTGCTCTCTCAGGTCCCTATATGCCCTGTAGCTTGTAGCTAGTTCCTCGCTTGCCTTGCATTGCTTAAACCAATGCTCAATTGATCCACATCGATGACACTCATCATTGCAGTTGCCTCCCTTTAATTGAGGTGCACGTTGTGCACGTTGCGGGCATTCCCTAGGAGGGTTGGTGCCACCACCACGACCCATTGAGCCACCATTACGGCTAGGGATACCACGACCCCCTCTCCCATGTGTGGTATTACCACCACGTGTATCCGCACCAAACTTGCGGTTTCCTTCCTAGTTAGGGTGGTTATATGGGCCCAAATGTCCCTCATGTCCCCCATTCTTAGGGTACCGCTCTTTGCGCCCTCCTTTGGGTGCATTATAATTCGCCTCATGAACGCTCTTAGTTCCAATGGGCCTTGAATTATAATTCCTCACGAGTATGTTATCATGTTTCTCAGCTACAGATATAATATTAATAAGCTGATGGAACCTTGTGATCCGTCCAGCATTGACTTCAGTACGGTATTGCTTTGATACCACAATGGCTGAAACGGGGAAGGTGGAGAGAGTTTTCTCAATTAGCTCTTGCTCTGTGATAGGTTGTCCACAAAACCTCAACATGGACTGTATGCAAAGAGCTTCTGAATTATATTCAGCAACAAACTTGAAGTCAGTAAAGCACAGATTGTTCCATTGAACCTTCAAGTCAGGGAGGAGGGAATCTTGGACATTGCCAAAGCGCTCTTCTAGCGCTACCCATATCTCTCTTGCATCCTTGATCGACATATACTCCAATCTGAGTGCCTTGTCCATATGGCGTCGCATCAAGATAACTGCTTGAGCATGCTTTGTAGATGTTCGGTTGAACATAAGATCCGGGTTAGGTGCCTGGATTATGGATAAAATTCCCTTTGAAGTGAGATGGTTCTCAACATCGGTTACCCAACTGTGGTAACCCGAGCCTGTTGAGTCAAGCATGGGAAAGTCGAGTCTAAGTTCATTCGACATCCTGAAAATAAGAAGAGAAGATATATTAGTTTCGGAGCTAAACTTCCACGAAAACTAAAATAATAAGATTTCCGAGCTATGCTACCAAGAAATCATTTTCCAAGAATCTCTTTTGGATTAGACCAACAATGATGTTTAATATGGTCACAATTTGATGCTTACGGACGCTCTTAGTCCAAGCATTGTGAACGCTCTTAGTTCACACGAACACTCTTAGTTCGTTTAATTATGAACACTCTTAGTTCATACGAACACTCTTAGTTCGTTAAGCGTGAATCCCCACAATTCCGCTTTGTTAAGTACTCAAAATCATTTGGCAACATATATTCCAATATTTGCAGAAAATAAAAGGAATTTAAATACAAGAAAGCGGCAACCTTAATTATAAAATCTTACGTGATTGTTCTTGACTTGAAGACGCGCGTGTTGATGCAGGCTTGTAGTTGGAATCTGGTCGGAAATTGGCAGTTAGTGGCTGCCTTTTCCCTTCCTTTTTTTTCTTCTTTCTTCCTTCTCCTTTTTTTTTCTTTTTTTTCTTTCCGGGTCCAGCCCTTCTCCCCCTGCCCTTTTTTTTTCTTCTCTCCCTTTTTTTTCTTCTAGGTCGGCCGGGTCCTTTCTTTTCTTTCTTTTTTTCTCTTTTTTTTTTCGGGCCGGGTTCCTCTCTTTTTCTTCTTCTTTTTTCGGTCTTCTTCTCTTTTCTTTTTTTTTATTTTTCTTCTTTTCTTCGCGTCTTCTTCTTCTTTCTGTTTTCTGGGCTGCGGGGGCTTCGAGCTGCAGATGGGTGTGCACGGCCTCAGGCAGCAGCAGTGCAGGAAGGCAGGCTGCGGAGGATTCGGCGCTGGTCGGGAGTAGTGTAGCAGTCGGCAGCAGCAGGTTCTTGCGTGCAGGCGGGCTGCAGGGAGCCCGGTTGAAGGCTGGGCTGCAGGTAACGTGTGCAGGCAGCAGCACGGGCTGGTGAGGAGGCTGGGCTGGTATGCAGGCAGCAGCACGGGCTGCGTAGGAGTGCAGGGCGAGCTGCGGGGGGCTGAGGTAGCAGGGGCTGCAGGAGGTGTGTGTGCGGCAGGAGGCTGGGCTTGCTGCAGGGGGAAGTAGGGGCTGCAGTGGGTTGCTAGCCGATCTAGGGTTTTGTGGGCAAGGAGAGTTTGCGGCAGATTTTTGGCAGAGAGAGTTTTTAGTTTTTTTTTTTTTTTTTTTTTTTTTTTGGGCTAGGGTTAGAACTCGTGCTGATAACGTGTTGTAGGAGAATAGAATTGTGTGTTATCATTGATAATAGGAGCCCTTTAAATAGAGAGTTACAAAGTACCCAAAAGGTAATAGAATCCGATTACAATTAGTATACCTAGGGTACTTTCCTATTACAACTCTAAACCCTAGTTTGTAGAGGCACACATTATGTCGATATCCTTCAACAGTCAGCAACTTATTTTGCTTCTGCAGATGGGATCTGACAAATGGAACCCATTGTCCTTACCAAATTCACGGCAATATCAAAATACCAGCAGGCTTAAACAGTATTGATTTTAGTCAGCAACTTATCTAAACTAAAAAAATTTAAGTTGACGAGGATCTATACAACTATACAATATTGCTGTGTTGCATTTAGCCAAAATACAGTGTTAAATGTGATGCGTTCTTCTTTCATTTCTCAAAATATTCACAATGTCAAATGTGATCGATTCTTCTCTAATGTGCTTCAATATTGCTGTGTTGCACAGTGGTCTTATTGACATCATTTTGTTTTGTTCCACAGATTGGGGTTAAACATGAAGTCTGTTTATCTTTTAATGTAACATTAAATCTTTATTTATTGGGTTTAACCTAGCTGTGAAAATAACATTTGGCTTTTTTCATACTGCTGAACTTGTAATATATAAGACCTCTGCTTAATTAAGATGGCAGAGAAGAATGCAGTGGAGGATTTTTATCGAGGAAGCTGAGAATAAGTAGGACGACGACATGTGGACATCAGTGAACCACCAAAGAAATAAGCTTTTCCAGAGATGGATGTCCAAGTAAGCCAGACTATACCACAGCTTATCGAAAATGCTTTGAAAATTTATTACTATTTTACTTTTCTAGATTCTTCTGTTATATCGAATGCAAAAACCTTGGAATTTAACTCCATCATAGGGATAGAATTTGTACAGATGTAATGGTTCCTTGCTCATTAGATTGAATTATGTGCGATATTATTTGTGTGTTCTAGGACGTACTCAGAGAACCCTGGAACGCTGGAATTGCTCCAGGGTTTTTCAATCCCAAACCTAAATTCAATAAAATTGATCATACATTTGAATTGTGAAATGTGAAGCATCTAAAGAGTTCACTGTAATCAATGGTTTAACATACACCACAACACATGTGGGCAAAGGCCACACACATATTGCCACATAATTACAAAATTGTGGATATAGACCTCATACCCACCTTTATATTCAATGTTGGTGTCTATATCCTTAACCGACAAACACAAAACATGGGTGCCTAATTATTTAATATTTTTTTTATTTTTTTTTATTTAAACCAATTATTTAATATTTTTTGAGTCTTCTTTTCTGTACGCCCTTATCTCTTTCTCTTCTTTCTCTCAAACTCTTATCTCTTTCTCTTCTTCTGGAAAAATAAACCATCTCTCTCTCTCTCTCCTCTTTCTCTTCTTCTGGAAAAATAAACCATCTCTCTCTCTCTCTCTCTCTCATCTTACTGCATCTATTTCCATCGACCTTCCTCCGATTCTTCAATCACAAATTCCCTTATAAACCCAAAAAGCTCTCTCCAGATCTTCACAAAAATACTTGATACAATTTCAGATCCCGATCCACCGACAATGTCAACCACCATCCCCCCGTCCTCCCGATCTCCACCACCTCTGTCGCCGCCGCCGGATCCATCAAGTCCCAGGCCTCCCAGCCTCGGATCGCCACCCTGGCTTTCCGCGCCTTCATCAACCACATCACCGACACCGTCCGCAACGGCCTCTCCCAACGCCGCCCTTGGGCCGAGCTTGCCGACCGCTCCGCCTTCGCCAAGCCCAAGTCCTTCTCCGACGCCACCCTCCGCGTCCGCGTCAACTACCTCGCCTTCGTCGCCCTCATCGTCGCCGTCTCCCTCTTCACCCACCCCTTCTCCCTCAGCCTCCTCGCCGCCTGGCTCTTCCTCTACCTCTTCCGCCCCTCTGATTAGCCCCTCGTTATCTTCGGCCGGACTTTCTCCGACACCCAAACCCCAATGGGCCTCGTCAGCTTCAGCGTCTTCGTCGTCCTCCTCACCTCCGTCGGGGTGTGTTAGTATGTATAACCTACCCTCTATTTTTGAATTAGGGATTGTGATTTATTTATTTCTTATGCGATTGTGGTTTTTCTTTGCAACAAAGGATTGAAGAGATTTCATACTGAGTTTGTAGAGAGCGAGGTTGTGAATCACCTCGGATGAAAGAAGCCATCGACCATCAAAACTCGTTCCTCGTGCTTCAACCCGAGACCATGGAGAAGCTCCAGCGACAACACAATCAGGTACCATTTTAGTGTTTGTTATTTTATTTTCTTTGATGGCTCTATTCGATATATATGCTGGAGAAAAATTGGATGATTTTTGTTGTCTATGGTTTTCTGGTTATGGCTTATTGATTGAATTTTGTATGGGTCTATGCCTATCATCTCTAATCCAAGAACCCCAATTTCATTTCAGCACTGAGTAGGACGTTGAAACCATGGCAGTGATTGAACCTAAGTTGATTTCAGCAATCGATCCCCAGAAAGTTGAAATAAAATGAATAATATCAAGAATCTGATCAATTTCAATTTCGGAACTGCAAAGAAGCAATAGGACTGGATACTGGACCATGAATAGAAGCAATTGTTGACAGGAAAAAAAAAAAAAAAAGCAATTGAAACTCTGACTCTGATTCCTACCCGTTGGTCCCACCATGTCAGAATTGCAAAGAAGCCACGCTAAGCAAAACTGAGACAATTAAGGGGAAAGCAACCCCTCTACAGGGCACTGACCCAAAAAAAAGTGGCTGCAGCCACGCACATGTGTGTCCTTTGCCCCAAATATGTCACGAATGTGTATGTGGCCATTGCCAATAATTGTAGTAGTGATAATTTGTATCGTTTAACATTAATGCTAATATGTTTATATTTTTTCTGTAGGGATGCTATTGATTTATTTTGATTGAGGTGAGAGGGAATCTAGAAGACAATTATCTCAGTTCTTGATAGTGCTCATGACCTCTGTAAGTGTGGCTCCTTCATCTGGATTAGGAAACGGCGGTGGAAATACGGTTGCCCAGTGAGATGAATAACATGAAAATTAGGGATGACGTACAAGATAAACAATACCCACTTATTATTGGCTCAATCTTTGATCCTGCTGTGGACTTTTCAAAAGGAGTATTCTTCTTTTCTTATCAGTTATGACTTAAGGAGTTGGTCTCTGGTCTTGGTGGCTGAAATTTTTTTTGTTACAATGTAGGCATTGAGGTAATTGTTGTGTTGACCTGCTGTCCAAATTCTTTGTTACAACTACAGCAATTAAGCTGTTTTTTCATTCTAGGAGTTGACCTGGCTTATATGCTCATTGGTATTGAAAAGAGACACCTACCTGAAGCATAGCCAGAAGCAAATTTGAGCTGTGAAAATCTTGATCAAAGATTATGTAGTGAACCTTGAACGGCAGGAGACGTGATGATTTAGGTAAGACACATTCTCATGAAACTTGCAGTTTATAATGCAGAAGCAGGGGAGGATTCTGATATTATACTTTCTGTTTTGATTCTGTTAATAAAACGTGTGGGATGGCTTTTGATTGGTGTATTGATCACAACTGTGTTCAGAATGTTGATGAGGAAATACTGTAGTCATGGGAGATTCTTCTGCAGCATTCATACACACGTAACTGTTGATGGGAAAGCTTCTATCCCAAAATTCCATATTTGCAATATGTAAATATACAAATCTACTTAAATACCAACTTTTGTAATATGTAAAGTTATGACATTCACCAATAAACGTTTCTTAGTTTATGGTTCTGATAGTTATACATACAACAAATTGAGGAAGAAAAAAAAATTGCAAACCTGCGCGATACGTATATCTAGTGGAATCTATATCTAAGTTTTGTTTTAATTTCATATGGCAGCTTGTCTTCCTTTGCTCATATAACTATCTACTGGTCAGGGTACATAGCCTTAAAATTGAAGAAGAAAAAACAAAAAAAGTATAATTATTATAAGAACGAACTGTGCCATGATCGCCTAGTTCTACTGGCCGCATGCATAAGTTCCCAGAAGGATCGGCAAGTCCATAACCCAGTCCAAAGTCCAAACGGCATCAAGACATATCGGTATCATTCTCATATGGACAAATTATGGAAGATATTAGGCCCATATATTGTCATGGAATCTATAGCCAAGTTTTGTAACCATGTGGAAGCGAGATCGACAATGTCAATGTGACCCTCACAAAAAGTGATACGAACATATTGTAGACATGTAAAAGACAGTCATACTCTAAAAACATATCTCTTTTACATTCTTTTACTCAAGATTTATTTTTTTATTTAAGGGATTGTACATATTTGAGATATTTTATTTAATATGATCTTATCATCTGAACTAAACTAATAAATTATAAATATCAAAGAAATCAGCTAAATCAGTAGCCAACCACTTAAAAATAAAAATAAAGTAACTGTTGAAGGAAAACCTAATTTGTGTTTAGCCCAAACTCTAGGTTACTTGACCTAGTGGTAATAGGATTTAATTAGAAGGATCTAGAATCCTAATCAATGTAGAATTACTTTCCTTGTATGATTGAGATTCTATGCATTGTAATCCTCTATATAAAGAGGCCCCTATTATCAATGAGAACACACAGAAAATTCCTCTCAATTTCAGTTTCTCTACAACACGTTATCAGCACGAGCCCTAACCCTGAAACCCTATATTCGTAGCCTTCAAATCCCAGAAACCTCAGCCGCCCAACTTGAAGATCTCAACTCCAGGAGTCCAGAACCGGCGGCCCCATCCCCAGAACCGGCCGGAAAACCACCTGTCCGGCCACCGGAAGTGACGGAAGTTTCTCTGCCCGGTTCAAGGTTTTTCTCCCATCCTCCTGCAGCCATACTCTACCAGGAGCTGCAATCTGACCCCTGATTACCGGAACCGGAAATTTTTCCCCCGGAACCGGTCAAATAGCCCTCCAACCGGTAACCAGAACTAGTTCCGTCTTGAACCGCCGGCTGCCCTTCCAGATCTTGACCTTCAGTCAACCTGCGCAGCCCAGCCCAGAAGAAGCCCAGTCTCGGCCCAGAAGCAAAGGAGCTGTTCGGCCCAGTAGCAGGAAAAGCAAGCCCGGCCCAGTGACGCAGCCCGGTGACGTCAGCCCGGAACAATCCACGTCAGCACCACGCAGGCACCCAGTCAGCATACACGTCAGCGCGCCACGTCAGCACTAGTGCCACGTCAGCAAGCCGGTCAACCACAGTCAACGACGGTCAACCCGCCGGTCAACCACCGCCGGCGACTTTTCCGGCCACTTTTCCGGCCGACTTCCGGCCAACTTCCGGCCACTTTTCTGCAGTTTTCCGGCCACTTTTTCCGGTCAACTACAGTACTTTCCGGCAGCTACAGTAACTTCCGGCGACGACTTTTCGACCATCTTTTAAGGTAAACTTTTCTAAAAGTTCCCGTTTTTGAAGTTCTTTTTCAATTTCTTCTTCTTTTCTCGGGGACTTCCAAAATCCCTTCTTCTACCCCCCTTTCTCTACATAGGGGAGACCAAAAGCCGAACTGTGGGGGTTCGCGCTCACTCCAAGCTTGGAAGCTTGTAGAGTCCTCCAAACTTAGAGTTTGTTGAGAAGAAAACGATCGACCACATACATCGTTATTTCGATCTAATCCAAAACCCCTCTTGGAATCGGATTTTCTTGGAAGCGACTACGCTCAGAAAATTCCTAATTTCTTGGAAGCGACTACGCTCAGAAATTTAATAGTTTTTCGTGGTAGCCTTTTTCGCTCCGAAACTAACCCTAATCTTGTGTTGTTTTTCAGGATGAGTTACCTGAACAAGTTGAGCTTTGTCCCACTCGAGACAACTGGCGCAGGATACCATAGGTGGGTCCGAGATGTGCGCCAACATCTTAAGGCTGATGGAATTCTTGAAACCATCCAAGAGCCTAGTCAGAACGTGCTCTCAATTGAGCAAGCTACTGCTTTTGAAGCAAAACAAGCTAAAGCCATAATTCTCATGACAAGGCACATGAATGACACGCTCCAAAATGAATACCTCAATGAGGAAGACCCAAGAAAGCTATGGGTAGAACTTGAGCAGCGATTTGGCAATGTTCATGACTCCCTGCTTCCTGATTTAGAAGTGCGATGGCATAGCCTCCGCTTTTGTGATTTCAAGTCTGTGCTTGATTATAACTCGGAAGCTCTTCGTATCAAGTCTCTGATGGAGTATTGTGGCCAAGCCATAACTGATACGATGTTGATCGAGAAGACTCTCTCTACCTTCCCCGTCTCTGCATTGATGATTTCAAAGAATTATCGGATTGATGTAAATGCAGGACGTATCACAAGGTTTCATGAGCTCATTGGCGCCATGAACGTAGCTGAAAAGCACGATAATATCCTTGTGAAGAACTATAATGCTAGACCCGTGGGAACTAAGCCTATTCCGGAGTCTAACTATAGTCGCGCCCCCAATGGAGGACGCAAGGAGCGAAACCCTAAGGATAGGGACAATTCTGGACGTTCTGGTCCATATATTCGCCCTAAAGAGGAAGGAAATCGCCAAGAGAGGCGTGCACGGAACCGTAGAGGTCAACGTGTGAGAGAGAGAGAGGCGGAGCCTCCGACCATGGTGGTAACGCCACCAAGAGGATAGGTCGTTCAAATCGCGCCCAATGGCGCCTCGATCAAGGGAGCCTGACCATGATGTTTGTTTTCGATGTGGATCAACTGAACATTGGGCTAAAACATGTACCGCACCCCAGAATGTTGCAAACGCATACAAGACGTATCGTGAAGCAAGGGAAGCAAATTACATGGCACAAGATGATCAAGATGGTGATCTAGATCTAAGGGTGGAAGACTACAAGGATCAAGACCCAGAAATTGGCGATTTTGATTAAGTCTTTTTATTTTCCAAGAGATGTAGGCGATTGCCATATTCCTTTTTATTGGATTAGATTTTCTTTGATCATAGAAACAATGATGTATTTCGTTGGCTTATGAATAAAATTTCGAGTTCTTTTCATTATGACTCAATTTTGATTCTGAGCATATGACTTTGTGACTACGATGGCTAGACCATCAGTATTAATTTAAGGACATGGAATAGCCCAAGTTCCACTTGCCAAATGGCACCTTGATTACAGTTGTCACAGAAACTCTCTACGCTCTTAGGGCAAATAGTACCCTATGAATAGCCAACGAATTCCATGCGAAAATGCATGTAGAGAACGGAAATGAGTTCCTTTGCATTACCTCTAATGATTGCGAACAAAGACGCATCTTAGAGACGTTTATGTGTCTCTCTAGTGGACTTTATGTCACTATTCGAGCTATTAAATCCAATAAACTTATGAGAGAAGATCTCTTGGATTTAGACACATATTGGCTTTGTCACGACAGGATAGATCATCCTAGTCATGATATGATGATCCGTCTACAAAAGACTTCACATGGACATCATTTCTTTTGAGCAAAATGAAGCAAGATGCCGCCATAAAAGGCGCCAACCATGGGCATAACGCCATGGTTGTTCCTCCTTGTGGCCATGACGCCATACATGCTAATTTCCATGGCTCCCACGCCATGATGGGAGATGTAGTCACATATTTTGCTTCTAATAGCGCTACAGACGCTTAGGCCTAACCAAACTCCTCATTGGTTGCTTCTAAGGCCTCTCGCTCGTTTTACAAAGCCCATTCCTTATGGAAATTAGGACTGAGACCGTCCTATGCAAAGGATATGACAATACTCATTCTGTTCTTACAAAGAATCCGTAGGGATTTTGTGGATTGATTCAACCAACTTGCGGACGCTTAAATATTTCATGATGTTGGTTGACACGCAAACACGCCGGTCACGTGTTGTGCCATTGTCCACCTATAATGCTACTTATGCTACACTCCTAGCACATATCATGTGACAACGGGCTCACTCCCCGAATCATCCTATTCAGTCAATTGGATTTGACTATGCTAGAGAGTTTACATCGAAGACTTTCGATGGATATTGCAATGGGTTTGATGTTGGACATCACATTCCCATGTACACACCCAATTGGTCTCGCGGAAACGACTACGATGGTAGTCCGAACATTGGTAATGCGCACCAATCTTCTTACATCCGCTTGGGGTGATGCGATATCGCATGCAGCCATGCTAATTCGTCTACGACCTACCGCCACTCAATGTACCTATGCGTTACAGCTAGTGACTGGGTACACGTATTTTGTACTTACGCACATTTGAGTGAGCCATTTATGTGCCAATTGCGCAGCCACAGCGCTCTATGATGGGTCCTTACAGACGAATGGGCAACTACGTTGGATTTGAGCTTCCAACAATCGTCCGCCACTTAAATGCCCTTGCTAGGCGATCTCCTTACCGCTAGATTTGCGGATGTCACTTTGATGAGACAGTCTTCCCGTCGTTAGGGGGAGATAAGAACAAGGATGTTCAACAGGAACGACAGGAATTGTCGTGGTCTGTCCCCACTATGTCTCATCTTGATCCCTGTTAAGTGACGAGATCACACAATTATGCTGCAAACATGCCTGCAAGGAAGACGTCCCTACGAGAGGACGTAGCGCCACCCTACACGGAGGTAGGCATGGCGCCAATGCCAAAGAGAGTGGCACTCTGGCGTTACAGGCCATGGCCCCAGCTAGGATGCGTGGGAGGCCCGTGGGTTCGAAGGATACTTTGGCACATTCCAATCCTTTAATCATCACTCAAAATCCGTCTCATGAGTATCTTCCGGGTTATGGTTATCGTTGGGGGACGCCTCAACGTCAAACCCTATTCCTGAGAATATAGAGCTCTATGAAACTTACACTAGTGTACATGAGACGTGGGATAGAAACTCCATCATAATTGATGATGTAGTTACGCATTTTGTTGCGCATGAGTTTGCTGAGTCCGATGATATCGAACCACGCTCCGTTGATGAATGAATGCCAACGTAGAGAGTTTTTGGCCTAAATGGAAAGATGCGATCCAGGTTAAGATGGATTCTCTAACGAAGAGGAAGGTTTTCGAGCTAGAGATGCCAACACCTCCTAACATAAAACCTGTTGACTAATGGGTCTTCGTTAGAAAGCGTGATGAGAAAAAGAGATGGTAATCTCGCCTTATGGCGCAAGGCTTCTCACAAAACGCCCTGGAATCGACTACGATGAGACATATTCTCTCGTAATGGATGTCATTGCACTCCACTACCCTGTCAGTTTGGTAGTTTCCGAATAACTGAACATGCAGCTTACAAATATGGTCACTATGTATCTCTATAGGGATCTAGATACGGAATATACATGAAGGTTCATGGTGAACTTCATTTACTCAAGTTAAGTAGCTCTAGACCACGGAGTGCGTTTACAATAAGATTGAAACGCTCTCTAAAGTGACTGCTTAATTGGGAAGGGATATGCCCGCGCGTTTCTATGACAAGTTTCCGATTCTATCGCGCTTCATGTTGGACATGATCTTCATTAGAAGCCCTTAAAGAGTTAAGGGAAACTGCTGAACACTTGAAATCCGAGTTTGAGATGAAGGATTTTGGGAGAACACGATTATGTCTCGGTTTGGAACTTGAGCATCGTGTCGATAGATGCTTAGGCATTTTGACAAGGTCAAGCCTTCAAGCACCCCCATGATCGTCCGTAGTCTTGATCCTGAAAAGAATCCTCTTCGTCGAAAGGATGATGATGAAGATGTGCTAGAGGCAAAAGTGCCTTACTTAGTACAATAGGCGCATTATTGTACTTAGCTCAATGCACAAGACCGAACATCTCATATGTAGTGAACTTGTTAGCTAGATATAGCTCTGCGCCAACGCGACGCCATTGGATTGGTGTAAAAGATATCTTTCGATACTTGAGATGTATGAATGATATGGGCTTGTTCTATCCCTACGAAGAGATGATGGATTCGGACCCATCACACACCAGAAACGCCGCCAACGCTGGCCTGCGTTCTCTATCCCCATTCCAAAACGACATGTGTTTTGGAAGGTTTTGCTGATGTTGGGTATCTGTCTAACCCACACAATGGTCATTCCCAATCCGGTTAAGTGTTCACCATGGGAAAAGACCGTGACATCTTGGAGGTCTACATATTAGACCCTAGTCGCTATATCTTCGAACAATGCAGAGATCATTGCTCTTCACGAAGTGGTTCGTGAATATATATGGATTGGATCCCTAATTACGCATGTTCGAACAATTGTGGTTTGAAGTCTACCACAGATGAGCCTACGAGCATTTAGGATAATGCTACTTGTTTTGAACAAATGAGGCAAGGCTACATCAAAAGCGACAACACCAAGCATAATCAGCAACAACAGACACTCCTTGAGATCAAAGTGAACTAGGTTCGATCTGAGGACAGTGAGGCAGACTTGTTTACTAAGTCATTGCCCACTACCACGTTCGAGAAACATGTGGCAAGAATTGGCTTGCAGAATTTATCTGAACTCCCATGATCGTAGTCATCAGGGGGAGGCGCAGACATCAGGGGGAGATGTCTCCATGTTCGTCTCGAATCGTGAAGGGTGTGCTGTGCTCTTTTTCCCCTTCGACCGAGGTTATTTTTGTCCCACTGGGTTTTTGTTACTCGGTAAGGTTTTTAACGAGACAACGAGAGAAGCACCGCGTTTGGGCAACACAAGGGGGAGTGTTGAAGGAAAACCTAATTTGTGTTTAGCCCAAACTCTAGGTTACTTGACCTAGTGGTAATAGGATTTAATTAGAAGGATCTAGAATCCTAATCAATGTAGAATTACTTTCCTTGTATGATTGAGATTCTATGCATTGTAATCCTCTATATAAAGAGGCCCCTATTATCAATGAGAACACACAGAAAATTCCTCTCAATTTCAGTTTCTCTACAACAGTAACAAGAATTTAGCTAAACTTAAATTCAATTTGAATTTAGATGGGGTCTTATTTAGCTAGACTTCAAACTTTCAAATTGCCTCAATGCAAATTATTCAAATCTCTTTCTATGTATCATTTGGATATTGGATGACCAAGAGAGAACCAAATTTTAATTTTAGTCAAATATAATTGACTGAAATTTCACTCCGACAAGGGGTACCTACCAACATCGCTTTTGTTCCACTGTTCTTCCCAAAGTCAATTCCCACCTCTCTTCTTCTCCTATAGCTCATCATCAATGGCCTCGTCCATCACCCAAATCTCTCTCTACCTTCTACTCCTAACCCTCTTCTCAGAAAGCCAATTATCTCAATCCCTCAGAGACCTCAAACCCAAACCCAACCGTCCATCCACCTCGCTCCAATCAATCACAGACGTCCATGACCTCCTCCCCAAGTATGGCCTCCCAAGGGGTCTGTTACCCGACAACGTAAGATCCTATACTCTCTCTGACGATGGAACCTTCGAGATCCATCTCGAAAACCCATGTTATGTTCACTTTGATCAGTTGGTGTACTACAACAAGAACATCAAAGGGAAGCTGAGTTTCGGCTCTGCTTCCGATGTGTCGGGGATTCAAGCCAAGAAGTAGGCCTGGCAATTCAGCCCATGACCCGTTAACCGCCAATTAACCGCCCGCTAAAAACCCATTTATTTCCGCCCGATAACTTAACGTGTTAATGGGCTGCCAACCCGTTGACAACCCGTTAATTAACGGGCGGAAACGGGCTGCCCGACTGAACCCATCGAGCCCGGTTAGAAGAGACAAAAAAAATCTTTTTTTTTTTAGAATTGTGAGCCCAATATGTATTAACTTTTGATAGTTCGATTTAATGAAAATCAACAATGAAAAAAAGTTTTAATGGGTAATGGGTTGGAAGAGGGTTTAAAAAAATAAAAAATAAAAACATTTTTTTAAATTATTTTTTAGAAGGGTTTTAATAGATATTGGGTGTGAAAAAGAGTTTTAAAAAATGCAAAAAAAAAAATAATAATAAATTTATTTTTATGTTAGCGGGTCTTAATGGGTTTCAATGGCCAATTTATTGTTAACAGGTATTAACGGGTTTTAGTGGGTAATTGATTAGAAAAGAATTTTTAAATTAAAAAAAAAAAAAAAAAAAAACTTAGCGGTCTTAACGGGTTCCAATGGGTAACCTACGAACCCATCGGGCTCAACCCGTTAAGATAACGGGTTATAACGGGTTGAGCCCATTAAGACCGCCAACCCGTTAAGTCCGCCCGTAACCCGCCCGTGACCGCGCTGTTGTCAGGCCTACCAAGAAGCTATTTATTTGGGTTTCCGTGACGGGGATGCATATGGAACAAGGGTCTGATTCAGTTGAGTTTTATGTTGGGGCTCTGTCCGAGAAATTGCCTGCTAAACAGTTCGAGGACATTCCTGTATGTAAGAGCAAGGCATGCCGAGGAGGACCTAGTGTGGAGTCAATGTGAGGTAAATTTGGATTTTTACTTCGAAAGAAAAATAATGCCTTTGCTGTTTTAGTGTGAATTATATGGGAAAGACTGGATTTGTGTTTCTAAGATTTCTAATTTTACTTTGAAGAGTTGGGCAAAATAAGCAAAGAAACCACAGCCAACATTTACTTCTACTTCAAGTTAATGACTGAGTTTCTTTCTGTACAACAATTGTTATTGTACATGAAGAATGAGCTTAGGTTTTAATTATGTCCATATTCTTTTTTTTTTTTTTAAGGGGTTTGGAACCTAGCCTAACTGGGAGGCTCAGCCCC
Organism: Rosa lucieae; assembly: GCA_024704745.1. Classification (NCBI taxonomy): domain Eukaryota; kingdom Viridiplantae; phylum Streptophyta; class Magnoliopsida; order Rosales; family Rosaceae; genus Rosa; species Rosa lucieae. Next base: position 86,008,677 of record CM045496.1, on the reverse strand, counting down.
ACGCCCGGATTTAATTATTGAAAAAGAGAAAAATTACAAAAGGGAAAGGGGGACTAGACCAAAACCTCTCCCATAAAAAGAAAACAAAAGAGAAAAAGCCAACCAAATCAACGATAATAATGGAGGACTCCTAAGGCATCATTACGAAGCTTAGAAAAAATCTCCATTGGGGGCGTAGGGAGCCAGCAAACAGAAGGAAAGGCCAATCCCAAATTCGCCAAGCAATCTGCCACGGAATTGCCTTCCCTATGAATATGACTGCAATAAAATTGCATCGAATTAAGACGAGATAAGCAATTGTGCCAATGAACACGCAGAGGCTAAGGGGGCTTGAAGGTAGAAGACCTCAACCCTTCAATCACACCCATAGAATCACACTCTAATCAGAGAGTATGCCAACCAAACTGATAAGCAAACTCCACTCCAATAATTACTGTCATTAACTCTGAATAAAAGGCATTCTGGAAACCCAAGTTCTGACAGTAGCCTCCAACATAACGCCCACCAGAAATTCTAAAAATGCCACCATATGCCGCCGCCCCAGGATTCCCTTTAGCAAGGCCATCAGTGTTGAGCTTAATCCAGGAATGAGTCGGAGAAAGCCACCTAACCATACGAGGGATGCGCACCTGTTGAATAATGGGCCGAACTCCAAACTCCTTAAGAATATTTACATCCAGTAATCCTTTCGAACTACCTGGAAAGCAGGGTGCCGCAAAACGAACCCAAGATTTAATTGAACAAAGAACACGCCAGAGAGAGGGCTGCTTATTATCAAAGACCAGCTTGTTCCGCACCTTCCAAATCTGCATCAGAGTAAAAAGACCCGCTGCTAACCAAACATTAGCTAATTGAGAAGAGAATCTCTTACCAATAAAAGCATTCCAGAAGTCGTCAAGCGACCCTTGAGAAGGCAAAGAAGTGCCAAAACAACAAGCTAACCACTGCCAAATATGTTGAGCAAATGAGCAACTGAAAAAGAGATGCACTGAATCTTCCACACACCCCAAAGAGCATAAGGGACATTTCGAAACAAGGGTAACCCCATGATGCTGGAGCTGCAAATCTGTGGGTAACCTATCATAGAAAATCCTCCAAGCTAATAAGGAATACCGGGGAGGAATAAAAGAATTCCAAATGCTAGTAGCCCAACATTTTTTATTGAACTTCTGACGAACCAACTCATAACCATCAGAAAAAGAAGGGACCCCAGAACTTGAGTGTTCCCAAATGATACAATCACTTTCAGCTTGGAGGGGAAGAGTAATGTTGTGGATCTTTTGTGCAATATGTGGATACAGAGAGTAAAACCGAGCTGGCAAGGACCATTGCTGGTTAGCAATAAAGTCAGAGACAAGAGCATGCAGTTGTGGAGAAAGTGAAACACGTTGCAACTCCTCTAAGATTGGAACATCCAACCATTTATCCGACCAGAAATTCACCATAGAACCATTGCCAATAAGCCATCTGGAGTTCTGATATATTAAAGGGAGAGAAACTTTCAAACCATGCCAGATTGAAGAAGTAAAAAACTTTAATCTCATAAACCGCGAAACGAAAAAACGGCGCCAAGCAAAGAGACCCCAAGGAGAGGCTGAGGTGAGAGTTCCCCATCTAAACTGAAGGACCGCTACTTGGTTAAGAGCCTTAGGGTCTCGTAAGCCGAGCCCCCCCTCAATCTTAGGAGTACAAACCTGACTCCAAGGTACAGTAACCATCTTTCGTATCGCCAGGTCTCCAGACCAAATAAAATTCCGAGCACAGACAGCCAAATGCTTTATAAGAGAGGAAGGCCAAATATACACTGTGAAAGTATGAAGAAGCATGCTTTGAAACACTGATTGAACAAGTTGTACCCTGCCTGCCATAGATAAAAGCTTTCCTTTCCAACCAGCAAGCTTAGATTTAGCCTTATCCGCCAAGGCTTGGAGATGAATACGTCGAGGCTTACCACGAAAAATTGGTACTCCCAAATAGGTGAATGGGGTCACACCTCTCTTGAACCCCAATAACCGCTTGAAGTAACGCTGACGATGCAGATAAGGAGTACCCAAGTAGAAAGTGCTCTTGTTCTTATTAATTAGTTGCCTTGATGCTTCACCGTAAAGAGTAAGAAACTGTTGGAGACAACGAAGAGAAGAGCCATCACCTCTGCAAAAAATAAATAGTTCATCTACATAGAGGACATGAGAAAATGGAGAGCAACCCCTTGGAGTAGAAATAGAATGAATACGCCCAGCAGAAAACAAGTTGGCAAGCCCCCGGCTTAAAACCACTTCCGCTAAACAAAAAAGAATAGGAGAAAGAGGATCCCCCTGACGAACACCACGATCACAAGAGAAAAAACCATGAGGATACCCATTAATAAGCACAGAAAGCCGAGCAGAGTGCAATATTGTTCGGACCCAATCCACAAAAGACTGAGAGAAACCAAACTCATGAAGCACTTGGAAAAGAAAAGGCCAACTGAGAGTGTCAAAAGCTTTAGCAATATCAACCTTCATCCCAACATTCCCACCACGTATCTTTTTCTCAAGAAGATTGAACCCCTCAGAGACCATACCAATGCAGTCAGAGATTCGGCGTCCCTTAATGAAAGCCGATTGTTCAGGAGAAATAATCCGAGAAACTATTGGAGCCAGCCGCATTGCTAGAACCTTCGGAATAATCTTAAAAAGAAAATTAGCTAAAGCAATTGGCCGATATTGAGAAATTGTGTTAGCTCCATCAACCTTGGGAATAAGAACTATAAAATTTGAATTCACATTGGGAAGCAACTAGTTATGATGAAAGAAATATTGCACAAAAGCAACAACATCCTCCCTAACAATATCCCAACAGTGCTGAAAGAAGAAGCCTGGAAAACCATCCGGCCCAGGCGCACTTGACGGGTCCATAGAGAAGACTGCATCCCGAATTTCTTCCATGGAAGGCAATTTTGTTAAAGAGATATTTTCATCATCAGAAACCAAGGAAGGAATAACCTCACAAATAGTGAATGAACTGACACATGAAGCACCAGAATTGTACAAAGACCTGTAGAATTGCACTATGTGACTAGAGACAGCAGCTGAATCAGTGAGTACGTCATCCCCATCCATTAAAGTATTAATGCGAGATCTAGTACGCTTAACCTGAGCATAAGCATGAAAAAATGAAGTGCACCTATCACCTTCAGTTAACCACTTCACGTGGACACGATCCCTCCAAAAGTACTCCTGATGCTGCATAGATTCCAGAACAGCTTGTTTAGCGGCAACCTCCATCTCAGACAGTTGTACAGTAATACCAGATGTGGCAATGTCATGTTGAATATTAGAAAGAGCAAGACGAGCACCGTGAAGATTACGATGAACATCCCCAAAGACTTGTTTATTCCACATCCGTAAGGAAGCCTTTAAAGCTTTTAATTTTTTCACTGTAACAAACATAGGACAACCACAAACTTCAGCATGTTTCCTTTGCCACAAGCTCTTTAAAAGTGTGGTGAAGGGTCTACATAGACTGAAATCGAAAAGGCTTGGGACCATCCGAAAGTGTGTTGGTAGCTGAAAAGATGAGACAATTATGATCAGACACCACCCTTGGCAGAGCTGTACATGAAGAGAAAGACCAAGAGCTTAACCACTGATCATCACATAAAGACCGGTCAAGCCTGCGTTCCAACCGACCATTGAACCAAGTTCTTGACCAAGTGAAAAAAGAACCTACAGTGTCCAAGTGAGTGAGACCACATAATTCTGTGACACTGCGAAAATCCTCACAAGAAATGCGATTAGGCAAACCTCCTCCTATGGACTCGTGAGCTCCTAAAATAGAATTAAAATCACTGATTACCATCCAAGGTACAGTAGTAGTTTGACGAAGAGCCAGTAGCTCCTGCCATAGGGATTTACTGCCTAAAGTCGTTGTAGCAGCATACACCAAAGTAAACTGGGACAACACCCCTTCAAAGGTAGCCTGGATTGTAACTTGTTGAGCTGACATAGAAATCACAGAGTAGTCAATATTTCCCTTGCCAAGCAGTCAAATATTCGGGGCTGACTCAACCCGGGAATTAAAAGAAATCAAGTTAAGATTTAACGAAACCCAATAAGACACAGGTACAGAAGCAAAAGAAACCATAGGTTCAGAGATACAGACCAAGTCCGGTGTATGAATACGACAGATGTTAGATAATTCATAGCGTGAGTCACTGTTACCTATGCCCCGAATATTCCAGTAAAGTAACTTCATTGGACACGAACAGACTTTTGACGTACCCGTGCTGGGTATGGTTCAGTACGAGAAGAAACACCAACTTTCTTCTGTCGTTGAAGCTTTTTCTTTTGGGACTTAGTAATAACTGGGCTGAAACCCTCAATGTCCTGCCCTTCCATGGAACGAGTCACTGCATCAACCTCTGCTGCAGCCTGTGAGCTGTCTGGACCAAATCCAGGAGGATAAGATGATGCATTAGCATCACCCGACTCAATATGAATCTCATCATCACTATTAATCTCCTCTTGAACAATGTCATGCCAAGAGAGAGAGGGTGAAGCATCCGAGACATGGTTATCATCATTACGCTCTTCAATAACAGATTCAGTCATCACCCTCTCTGCAAGCTCCTCCATGATTTCTGAAGCAGCCTCTTCAAGACCGTTACCCACAAGGACAACAACTCCCTCTTAGGTAGCAGCTGGGATACTAGCATTGTTGACGACAACTGAGGCACTAACATTGGTCAGAGCATGAATATCTTTGTTAGCCGTAAGAAGCTCAGCAGTAACAGCTTCGGTTACTGAAATGGATGCCAATTGCGGCATTGCGGGTGGAGTCTCAACTCCCTCCACAACCTCCCTTGTTACGGTATCCACAACCTCCCTCGTTTCTCCATATTCTGTTAGTTAGGAACTTTGAAAGTTTGAAAAATTTTGGTCTTCTGAGTGATTGAACTTGTCTGAAATGTTTATGCCATTTGTGTTGATAACCAAATCAAAGTGTCAAAACAAAGGAAAAAGAAGATAATGTTTTCGAATTTTTTTTTAGGTTATTTAGAGCAACAATTGCAGGACCAACGGATTCTTTTAGTCATTTTAAATTTTTAATAGGAGAATTCTGATGAATTATTTGCTAAAATCGTCTTGTTGAACCTATGTTATGTTTTTCCTTTCCATATTTCTGAGGTTATGATGAAAAGAAGTTTTTCCATTTTCCTTTCCAATCAAAAACTTGTTTGCTTTGATAAAGATAATGTCTGTGAGAAGTTTGTAGTGTTTTACTCCAACCCTGCATTTCTGAAGGTTTGGAATCTTAAGTTTCATACTTGCATCATGTATGTCTGTGTGCAATTTTTTATGAGGGCCAAAGAAAGGCACTTGACCTATGTATTGCAATGGTTGCTCAAATAGTAGAATCCTATTTCACTTGGTATGACACTATCACTCCCATCTATGATCTAATTCTTAAGGCCAATGCTCATATTGTGGGTGTTTGGACCCAAAATGAACATTTTGGCCTGACAAAGGCACGTTTTGGAGAAATTTAGCCAATGTCAGTGGCTCAAGCTATATATTGTCGACAAGCTCGAAATATATATTTAGAGGCTAAATAAAGCCTACTATGCAAGCATGGAAGGATGGAAGCATGAAAAGTCAACTTTAGCACATTTTCCTACTTCGGCTAGGAGAAACCGAGCTAAACAAGGAAGGAGGGGAGGCAGACTAACCAAATGAAATCTAAATGAGCTAAAAATTTCCCGATTAATACTAGACATCCCAATGATCATTTCTTATTAAGAGTGCCAGAGCTATTTTTGAGTGGAAGGCCTTCAAACAATCAGTCTAATTTTCTACAGAAGCAAAACTGAAAAACTGGACCTGTAAGAGGTCCAGCAGCATTTTCGGCCCAACCGTATGGAATAAAGCTCTGAAAATTTGTCAGCATGATCTACACTCATAGTGGAACATTTTTTATGAAGAAGTCAAAGGCTCATTCTGAAGTCTTGTTGGAGAAATAATTTAAGGAATAAAAGGGCAGAAACTGACCTAAAACCAGCTCAATATTCACATGTTCATGTTTCCTACCCACATGAAGAAAGCTAGATGCTTTTCTTTTTTTTCCTTGGATATATTTTTCTACTACAATATCTTTAATAGATCATCATCACTTCCATGTTTCTGCACCTTCATGCTTTGCTTTAATTTCATCATTTCTCTATCTTTTCCATATTTTACAAATCACTTTCATACTCCACTTTCATTATTTTTCTTCCACTCATCATTTCACTCTTCTTTTTCTTCCCTATATAAACACCTTCTCCTCTCATTCTAAAATACACATTCACAACAACAAAATCTCTAAGATGATCTAAGTTCTCTCTAGAGCAACTCCTCTCCTTCTCTTTCTCTTACCGGTGATCACACTCCTAGTCCTAGTCTTCCCAGAAGCCGACTTTCAGTGCCACCAAATCCTCTGTCAACGTACTTAGGTCCTAGTCTCCTCGGGAGCCGACGGTAGTGTCACGCCCGGAATTTTGAATAAACAATTCAAATCCGAAACGTGAATAATAATAATTACAAATAAATGTCCTGAATTTTTTTCTCACAAACAACCACACTTCACACCTCTCACTAAAACAATAAACCAAATCCTCAAGTTATTTATTACAGCACACTCTCACCAGATCAAATTGTAAGGCTCAAATGAGCGTAACTCACCTCACTATTACAACTGCTGTAAAACTATAACAAATACTCTAACCCGCACGATCACCGTCCTGATTCTCCTGATCTGCATGTTTACCCGCTACACAATTTGAATAGTGTACCGGGATTGCAACAACACCAAACCCGGTAAGCCATGACAGCTCGTATGAGTAAACAAGAAGGAACTGTTGATTTATTAAATTACGATTCTTACAATTCCAGTAAAAATTCAACAGTATTACGTCTGCAAAGAGACGTTAAACCACTCATAGAAAACCACAAGAAATACATTTCCACAATCCTCAAATCACAATACACCACACTGGTCCTACAGACACCCAACCCACATAGCACCACTTTGGTCCAACTTGACCCTACGCTAGAGTTTCTAACTACGTCGTTACCTGTCACCTCAGCCAAGGTTTAAGTAAACGATATACATCTCGGTTAATATTTAACCGGCGGTCTTCGGACTTTTCCCCTGTCCTCAGAGTACTACATCGTAGTTATTATTTAACTGGCGTTATTCGGACTCTCCCTGTCCTCATAGCACTACATCTCGGTTATTATTTAACCGGCGTTCTTCGGACTTTCCCCCTGTCCTCAGAACACTACATCTCGGTTATTATTTAACCGGCGTTCTTCGGACTCTCGGACTCTCCCTGTCCTCAGAGCACTACATCTTGGTTAATATTTAACCGGCGTTCTTCGGACTCTCCCTGTCCTCAGAGCACTACATTTCTACCCTCAAATCAACTCAGAAGGTCAACATGATTATCACACACATTTATCGGTTAACATTATGATAAATAATCATGGCAATTTCCAAGACAATATCATATCACAACCAATTTATCGTAATTCCACACACACCTCAATGTCACACCATTCCAAATATATAACCACGTAAATATATATATACGTAATCATCCGCTCAGGGATAATCACTAATACGAACTATAATTCAAGCATAAAAATTGTGAAATTCATTTTGTATAATTAAAATCATTTTACTTACCTATGGACCGTAGTTGATCAAGTCCATATGATTAAAAACAAATATTTATTCCATAAATATTTTCACTCAATTACGACAAAATAAAGTAATTAAAAGTACTAGGTTCGTAATATGAACCACGTGAGATTTACTCACCTCTAATCCCGCTGCGTCTTCAATTTCACAATACACACCAAAACCGCTCACCAAGGAAGACCGTCAATCACCTAATCAAACATGATCTTAACTTAGCCAACAACTCATAAACAAAATTAAATGACGATCCAACGGTCGGATTCTAAAATAAAGACGATCCAACGGTCGGATTCGAAAATAAAGGTGATCCAACGATCGGATTCGAAAATAAAGGTGATCCAACGGTCGGATCGAAATTATATGATGATCCAACGGTCGGATCCTCACGGATCGCCCTTAGGATCATCCTCCAAAATTATCACAAAGATCCAACGGTCGGATCTTCCTGAATCGTCCTTATAAATAGGGGTCATCAACGGGTTCATAGTGGGCTTGGGCCGGGCCGGGCCGGGCCTTGCTATATTTTTAAATAATTGCGGGCCGGGCCGGGCCGGGCTTTATTAAAAATCAAAGGATCCAAGCCCGTCCATATAAAGCGGGCCTTGAGGGCTTTTTCGGGCCGGGCCGGGCTTGGCCTTGCGGGCTTTTTTGGGCCGGGCCTTGCGGGCTTTATTTATAAATAAATATTTAAAGACACAAGTTTTTTTTTTTTAATCAAGCTTTGGAAATTCAATGGATAATGATCAAATACAACCAAAGATAACATATCTATATAACTATATTGTACCCAAAAAAATCTATATTTATATATAGATACTAATTTATTGATAAATAAATTTTTAAAGACACTAATTTTTTATAAATCTATATTTATATATCATACACTCCAAAGAGCAACCCCTATCAATTCAAAGAAAATGAAAAAACCGACCGTTGGATGAGTTTATTACAATAAATTATGAGTGTGGTAAAAAATTTAGCCAATTTCACCACATTTTCGAATCCGATCAGATTAGTCAACCGTAGACACTTATTTGTTTTATTGGTTGACCGATGCCGTGACAACCTCGAAACGTGCTTATTTTTTCACATCACATTTGTATATATTCCATCAATGGATGTGCGTGGACATAAGATAAAAAAAAATAATTTTTATTACAAACACATTGGTCTATACCAATTTTCCTCCTAAAGTTGTATGACATATTCATTGTATTTAAATTGTTTAGGTTCATACCAAAGCAATCATGAAGTGGAAAATGAATTCAGAGAAACCAACCGCTCGATTGAGAGATTGTAATGTTTTATGGTGGTTGTAGAAAATCCAGCCAATTTGGTTATCGTTTCGAATTCGATCAACTAGGTCAAACTTAGTTACTCTTATAAACCTATATTTATATATCATATACTCCAAAGAGCAACCCATATCAATTCAAAGAAAATGGAAAAACCGACCGTTGGATGAGTTTATTACAATAAATTATGAGTGTGGTAAAAAATTTAGCCAATTTCACCATATTTTCGAATCCGATCGGATTAGTCAACCGTAGACACTTATATGTTTTATTGGTTGACCGATGCCGTGACAACCTCGAAACGTGCTTATTTTTTCACATCACGTTTGTATATATTCCATCAATGGATGTGCGTGGACATAAGATAAAAAAAATTAATTTTAATTGCAAACACATTGGTCTATACCAATTTTCCTCCTAAAGTTGTATGACATATTCAATGTATTTAAATTGTTTAGGTTCATTCTAAAGCAATCATGAAGTAGAAAATGAATTCAGAGAAACCAACCGCTCGATTGAGAGATTGTAATGTTTTATGGTGGTTTTAGAAAATCCAGCCAATATGGTTATCGTTTCGAATTCGATCAACTAGGTCAAACTTAGTTACTCTTATAAACCTATATTTATATATCATATACTCCAAAGAGCAACCCATATCAATTCAAAGAAAATGGAAAAACCGACCGTTGGATGAGTTTATTACAATAAATTATGAGTGTGGTAAAAAATTTAGCCAATTTCACCATATTTTCGAATCTGATCGGATTAGTCAACCGTAGACACTTATATGTTTTATTGGTTGACCGATGCCGTGACAACCTCGAAACGTGCTTATTTTTTCACATCACGTTTGTATATATTCCATCAATGGATGTGCGTGGACATAAGATAAAAAAAAATTAATTTTAATTGCAAACACATTGGTCTATACCAATTTTCCTCCTAAAGTTGTATGACATATTCATTGTATTTAAATTGTTTAGGTTCATTCCAAAGCAATCATGAAGTGGAAAATGAATTCCGAGAAACCAACCGCTCGATTGAGAGATTGTAATGTTTTATGGTGGTTGTAGAAAATCCAGCCAATTTGGTTATCGTTTCGAATTCGATCAACTAGGTCAAACTTAGTTACTCTTATAAACCTATATTTATATATCATATACTCCAAAGAGCAACTCATATCAATTCAAAGAAAATGGAAAAACCGACCGTTGGATAAGTTTATTACAATAAATTATAAGTGTGGCACAAAATTTAGCCAATTTCACCATATTTTCGAATCCGATCGAATTGGTCAACCGATATGTAGAATATATATATATATATGCACATATTCTATATAGAATAATAGAAGTATAAGAACTTCCACACACACACACACACACACACACACACACACATATATATATATATATCTCTATATATATATATATATATAAAACACACACACACACACACACACATATATATATATATATATATCTCTATATATATATAAACACACACACACACACACACATATATATATATATCTATATATATAATTATATATATATAAACACACACACACATATATAAATATATAAACATATATATAAACACACACACACATATAATATATATCTATATATATATTTATTATGCGGTAATGCATATATATCTTTTCTATATATATATAACACACACACACACACACACACATATATATATATATATATAAACACACACACAAATATACATCTATGTGTGAGTGTGTGTATATATATATTTATAAACACACACACAAATATCTACACACATATATATATATAAATATATAAAATATTTTACGGGCTTTTACGGGCCGGGCCTAGCGGGCTTTTAAAGGGCCGGGCCGGGTTTTTGCGGGCTTTTGGCTGGCCGGCCCTCGGCCCACCGAGGCGGGCTTTTGCGGGTTTTTTGATGGGCCGGGCCGGGCTAAAAGCCCTCAGGGCCGGCGGGCCTCCATCGGCCCACTTGATCCGCGGGCTTTTTGATGAGGCCTACTTATAAACATCTCCACAAAATTTCATGAAAATCCGACGGACGGATTCTCCCGAATCGCCTTCCGAATCACTATTTCACAATTATACGAAGATCCAACGGTCGGATCTTCGCCCGTGACCTCACAAAGTCACCGGGACAGTCATACGATCAACATATTAAAATTTGAAGTAAAACCGATGGTCTGATCTTCACAGATCGTAAACCGAAGATAAAACGTAAAAACGTAAAAACGTAAATCCACTATTTATCAACTTTTTCTAAAATAACCTTGTAATATATCAAAATGCTCGTATGGATGCGTAGATCATCGCCTAGATAATGAAAACTAAAAAAAAAACGTCCGACGAGTCGCCACAAGCGGTGGTCAGACGGCGGTCAACGCAGCGGTCAACAACCTCCGATGCAAAAGTCGTCAACTACAAACTTCTTCAAAATAATAGGGTGATCAACTTTCATACCTGGAGCTAAGTCTGGTTCGGCCTAGATCGTCCTAGATCAAGCTTTGAAAGTTGGATTAATCTGGTGCGTCTGATCTGATTCCAGATCGAATCTGGGACGTCGAAATGTTCAACTCGTGATCTTTCACTCCATACTCAAAATCGTCATGCAAGGAGGATATTAGGATGATCAGAGCGAGGAAAAGATCACGAAAATTGGGAGGATCGGCCAATGAAACGCCATCGTCGAGGCTTTCCGGCCGGGTCGGGTTCCGCTCGGCTGAGGTAGCTTCGATCCAGCTTTGTGGGTGACGCCGTGGCAAGGCGACGTCACAGGCCGACTGGACGGCTTCGTCTGAGTGCGGGGAGTGCCGCGTCGTGGCCGGAGGAGGCCGGAAGAGAGAGGTGCAGTCGGGTCGGGTCGACTGGGTCGGCTGCGTGGGAGAGGAGAGAGAACGGAGGTTTTGGGGGACTATTTCGCAAAATCTCAATTTTTTCGTCCTTAATGAATAAATCCGGATTTTCCTGATATTTATAGAAAATTCCCAAATTTCAAATATTCATAACTTATTCATACGAACCCCGAATATTGCGTTCCACATATGCACGCGATCGTATCGACGAGTTCTACAACTTCATGAAGGAAATTTTCCCAAATTCGGTACGTATAAAAAGTCGATTTTCGTGTGCCCCTAAATAACATACTTTTTTGAAATAAAATAGTTCGAACTAATTTCACAACACCTCAAAGCTTCGTACTTCCTCTCATGACCACGAAATCAATACTAAAATTTCCTCGGAAAATAATTTGAATTTACGGGGTATTACAGGTAGTGCCGCGACCACAACAGTTACAGAACTAGCCAAGCAAGGGTAACGCTCTAGCAACCCAGCCAAGCTAAAGTCACGCTTTAGCAAGTTCTCAACACTTCCCGGTGATTTCGCTCTGCTCAATCTTCAATATTGAGTATCGATTGTGTGAACAAGAAGAAACGACAGCAAAGTCCTCACCACGAGGCACAAAGAATCTGGCGACGAGGTTGGTGCTCTCCTCGTCTACAATCGCTAAAAAGAAGTCAGGTCAAGGGACACCCCCGACGACCGCACCCGAACGGTGCTGGCACGCCCGCGCATAAAAGAGACTGTTGACCAGCTGCAACAAAACTGGAGCCAAACAGTGGGTTCAGGGTTAGGAGGATAGTTATCAACCCCATTTTTACCCTCCAATAGGTGAGAAAGATCGGCCCCATCTCGTGCCCTGTCTAGGAAGTTTAGGTGATTAGTGAAATCATATCTGGTGTGTGATTATGCTCTTTGTACTACTGGTCATTGTTTCCCTGAATTAATTGTTCATTTAGTAAAGAATGAAATTGCAACGTCCTTTGTCCTTTTTAAGCAAGATATAGTGGAGCAGATATTCTTATTAAAAAGAAAAAAGAAAAATGAAGCCAATAGTTTTTTGAAGTTGTTATTTTTGTCATTGATCCTTTAATAATCACTGAGCAGACAATTCTGAGTTAATAAACTTTGGCAGCATGCATAATCAGCAAATTCTTCAAGGGTTCATATTCTACACTCTCTCCGACGATGGAACCTTCGAGATCTATCTGGAAAACCCATGTTATGTTCACTTTGATCAGTTGGTGTACTAAAACAAGAACATTAAAAGGAAGATGAGTTTCGGCTCTGTTTCCGATGTGTTGTGGATTCCAGCCAAGAAGCTATTTGTTTGGGTTACCGTGACGGGGATATCAAATTTAATGTATTTCTATATATTCAAGCACGTTCTTACATGTTTACAATTCTGCTCTTATAGAGCTGCTACCATAACTATCCTACCAATATTGCAGTTGGAAGTTTACTGATACATCATTTAGGTATAGATAGATAAGTCAAGCCATTAATGTAGTATGGACAATTTGTCAATAGTGGAGATATGCTGGTATAGAGCGGATCTCTTTGTCAAGGTTGGTGTGCTAAGCAGCTCACGTAACACTCCCTCTCAAGTTGGGAATAGATGTCTCGCATACCCAACTTGTCTAGTGAGCTGTGGAACACTTTTCCAAAAACAGATTTGGTCAGAATATTTGCAAATTGATCTTCAGTAGGTACATGCGGCACGTTAATGATTTCCGACTCTAACTTCTCCTTGATGAAATGTCGATCAACTTCAACATGTTTGGTTCTATCATGTTGAACTGGATTGTGTGCTATATAAATGGCTGCTTTATTGTCACAATACAAATTCATAGCATACTTGCATTTGAATCCCAAGTCCTTCATTAAATGATGAAGTCATAACAGTTCGCACACTCAATACAGGAAAATCAGTCTTTTGCGGCGCACATTTAACGTGCGCTGTAAAACACGTATCATGTGTGCCGTCGGAATGTGTTTATTCAGGTCATTCACGGCGTACAATTTATGTGTGCCATAAATTTAGTTATCTATTAACGACATGCACAACTATGTGTACTGTAAATGAGTTTTTTTTTTCACTTGTCTTGTACTACATACATTTCAAGCATGTCGTAAATGAGAATCAAATTAATTTTTTTTTAATTTTTTTATAGAAGTATATTACATTTTTCTTATTGAAAAAAATAAAAACAAAAAAGTGGGATATGATTTCAATTCTTTACGTTACGTTATCATTTCAATCACTTCTTCAAATTTCAGTTGCCATATTCTCTCACTTCGTCTTCACCGTTTTGGTGCCAAAACCACATCTATTTCCCGCTCAAGTTCTCAAGGACCTCTCTCTCTCTCTCTCTCTCTCTCGGTAATTTCATCGATCTCTGGATCTCCGATTTCCTGCTCTTCTCCTAAATTTTGTTGATTCAGCTCATTTTGAATTTCTTGTTGATTTTGTGGTTCGATTAGGGTTTGATTATGTGGAATGATTGTAGAACTAAGTGAGGGCCAAGTTATCTCTCCGAGTTTTGGTTTTCTGTTTCTATTTTGTAGTTAATTGAGGAAATTTAAGCTGTTTTCAAGTTGAAGTTGTTTTTGAGTGTTGTGCATTTCTGGGTTTGGAAATGGTTAGAGTTCTGGAGGAAGGTTCATGTATGCCCGTTCACAATTCCCTGCACTCCTTTTCAATCTGAGTTTTGTTACAGGCCAATCTGAGTTAGTGAGTTGTGCATACCATCTGTTTGATAAAAGTCCTGAGAGAGATGACAATAATTTATTTGCAAAAGAGTGTTTGATAATTTATTTTGCTCCCTGACTCTGACAGTTTGTATGTGACTTTCACAGCATTTTCATAATGTTTTGTATTCAGGGGAAATTGGTTACTGCTGTGACGAAAGAAGGGCTCGGAAGAACCACTTGGACTTTTCTTAATTCTTGCTGCTCAAATAATGGAAATGATTTGGCAGCTGGTTGGTTGTTTACAACTAAAAGTGTAATACCCCGAAAAATCTAAATTAAATTCCGTGGATTCTTAGAATTGATTTCGCGGTATTAAGAGCGAGTACGAAGTTTGGAGAAGTTGTGGAAGTAGTTCGAACGATTCTATTTTCGAAATCGAACGTTATTTAGGGGGGGGGGGGTCTCAAAAAGTGACTTTTGTTTTACATTTGGAATTTGAGAAAATTTCCTTCATAAAAGTTGTAGAGCTCGTCGATACGATCTCGTGCATATATGGAACGCAATATTCGGAATTCGTATGAATAAGTTATGAATATTTGAAAATTAAGATTTTTCTATAAATAGCCAAAAAAATTCAAATTCTGTCATTAAGGACAGAAAAATTGAAAATTTACGTTTTGGCCCCCGAAGCTCTCTCTTCTTTCTTCTCTCCCTCGTGGTTTTCTTCGTTTTCTGGGCTCTCCTTTGTCCGGCTATATCTCCCTCCACAGACCTCCGATCGACTTGATTCCAAAAGAAATTTCATTCACCTTGAAGTCCGTTAAAACTTCCTAGAAGACATCAAAGTGAGAAAAGAACCGTGGAAGGCGCTAGGAGGCCGAGAAGCTGCTCTTCCTACACCGGCCGATATCTCTCTCATCCGACCTCGAATCGAGTTGATTCCAAAAGGGATTTTTTCTGGGCTTGAGTTATATTACAACTTTGTAGAAGACATCGAGGGGAAATAACCAATGTGGTAGCCGCTACAAGTCGAAGAACACTGTGCAGTCGAGCTGGAAATCACCTCTTGTCCCCCACCATCGTTCTCCCTCCTCCGGCCACCTTTTACAGTGATTCTTGAGGGGATTCTCCACTTCTGGGGATGTAGATCATTTCCCCTAAGGTGGATTGCATCGATTTCATCTGTGGAGATCGAATTGGAACGAATTCAAAACTAGGGTTCATCGGATCCGTCGGCTTCTAAGGTAAAATTCGATCGATTGGTTCATAATCTGACTTTGGTGTAGTTATGAAAGTTTCAATTCGAGTTAAAATGAAGAACTTTCTTATTTGGAGTTTTGTCTAATTTTGACTTTGGATGGGCGGCGGTGCCGCCACTGTGATGGTGGTTTCCGGCGACCTCCGGCCACCCCAAGGACAGTTTCTGTCCATTTTTGTGTTCTACGTGTCGATGCGATCGTCTGCATATATAATTCATAATTTTTAGAGATAGTATAATTAAGTTATGAATTTTACGATTTCGATCAATTTCGATTGTTCGATTAACGATCTGTGAAGATCCGACCGTTGGATAGTCTTTAGTTTAGAATCTGACCCTTGGATCGTCATTTAAGTATATTTAGTGTTTCGTTTACTAAGTAAAGACCATACTTGATTAGGTACTTGACGGTTTGAGTTGACGAGCGTTTGGAATATCGTTATATTTGACTTTTTAAAAGACGCAACTAGATTAGAGGTGAGTAAACCTCACGTGTCTCATATTACGAACTGAATAAATTTAATTACTTTATTTTTGTCGTAATTGTGTGAAAATATTTATGGAATAAATATTTGTTTTAAATCATATGGACTTGATCAACTACGGTCCATAGGTAAGTAAAATGATTTTATTATACAAATGAATTTCACGGTTTTTATACTTGAACTGTAGTTGGTATTAGTGGTCATTCCTGAGCGGATGATTACATATATATATATATATTTACGTGAAATATATATATGTTAATTGGCGTGTGATTGGTATGATGAAATGATTGAGAATTGATTGGATATTATTCAAGCTATTAATCTCCCATTTAATTGTTGAGTAATGAAATGTTGATCATGTGGTGTGAAAGCTATTTTATATGCCCAATGGTGAATATGTGGAAATTATTTTTAAGAAGTAAAGATTTGTCTTGAAATAATATGTCTCTTTATATGGGTGTACATATACATTTATACAATCTAAAACTTATAAAGATTGTATGTTGTGAAATTGATTATGTCTGAAAAGTATAATTATGAAGCCGGGTGATTTCAACAACCCCATGCTTAAGTGAATTACTGGTAAATCTGTTTTGATGTTATGATGACGATTAAGCTGTGGGCCCTAGTCCCTTCAGATAGTGCACTATTATACTCTTAGGAAGGGTGGTACTTTGAGTATACATACTTTGGAGGGTGTCCTTGGTATGCTGCGGCTTACCCATGCTTTGGTATTATGGACCCTAGCATGTGGATACCGTGCTTTGGAATTATGGACCCTAGCACGCGGATTTATGATTTGTTACCAGTCAACCTGGTTATCCCGTGTTTTGGTATTATGGACCCTAACACGTGGATTTATGATTTGTTACAAGTTAATCTGAAAATTCACTAAAAAGAGAAATGTACTTATGTGAAATTGATCAAATATATATCCATGATATATTTTGAATATGTGAAGGTGTTAGTGAAATTGATCAAATATCTATCCATGATATATTTTGAATATGTGAAGGTGTTGGTAAAAAGAAAATCAAGCATGCATTGCTTTAATGTTATTTCACATATTAATGCTGCAATATTTGTTGATTGTTTACTTGAGTTATAAGAATTGTAATTTAATAAAATCAACAGTTCTTTCTTGTTTACTCATACGGGCTGTCAAGCTCACCGGGTTTGTGTTGTTGCAATCCCAGTACACGATTCAAATTGTGTGGCGGGTAATCGCACAGGTCAGGAGAATCAGGGCAGTGATCGTGCGGTTTAGAGTAGTAGTATTAGATTTACAGCATTTGTTTTTGTGAGGAGAATTATACTCACTTTAGCTTTACAATTTGATTTGGTGAGAGTGTGCTGTAATAAGTAACTTGAGGATTTGGTTTATGTAATATCAAGAGGTGTAACTAGTGGTTGTTTCTGAGAGAAAAATTCAGAACGTTATTTGTATTGTTATTAGTCATTTTCCGGATTTGAATCCTTATTTCAAAATTCGGGGCGTGACAGTTTGGTATCAGAGCGTAAGGTGCATATTCAATGATTTGTCAATACTTTCCGAGTGATGGCCCGTCTGCAGCGGATCCCCATCGTGTGCTCTTCGGTATTGATCAAGTCATTGGTATGTAAGAGTGTAGAAGTCATCTAGGACGTTAGGTCGTATTAGGAGTTATGAAATACCTCGGTGTGTTAGTATATTGGTGATTAGGTACTTGTATTGACTTATGTTATGTTTGAGTGTTGTACAAGTTTTAACCACGTATTGCTATGGTTCTAAAGTAATGGACAGATTGGGAAGCATAATTAAGGATTGAGGTAGACCCTTAGGTAGAGGTCTAGTCTTATGTAGGAACATGATCCTTCTATGGAGACAGTTGAGGATGAGGTATAGGCATTAGAGGTTGAGCTGCCTGTTCCACTAGTGGTTGATGTGATTAATTCTATTCTTAGGTTGGAATGGTGAAAAATGTTGAGGATTTAGGAGTGGTTGGAAAGAGAATTGATCTCACAACTCAAGATGATAGGAGTGTGAGAGATTATGAGATAGAGTTCTCAAGACTATGGGTTTAAAAGACGAATGAATGCTAATTTTAGTAAGGTGTAAGGAATAGAAGTGTCTTATCAGCCTTAAGATTTTTCTTACTATGGCGAAGTATGATACTAGAGGACCTAATCCCTTGGTGTGTTATGACAGGCTGTGCTTGATGTCTATAGTAGACTTTTGCGTGTGACTTCTTTTTGTAAAGTGTTGTTCTATGTGGTATGTTGCATGATGCATTTTTTTTTTCATTCATTGTTTAACAGATGAGTCTTTTACCACTTTGTTTGTGGTTGGGCAATAGAGCTAATACTTTAAGCTCCTCCTAGGAAGATGCCAATTATGAAATATATGTGCATCATAATTTGCTAAGGTTTTGAAAGAGAAATGGGTGACCAAGGTTCGATCCTTGGTGTTGTTGTTGGTTTGTTTTTAAAGAAAGACTACCACATTCATTCAGTCTTATTACAAGTCAGAAGTGAAATCAAGTTATTGTCCAACGAAAGTTAGAATGCAGAAAAAGAAATATAATAACTAGAAGATGAATTATTTTTACTTTTTCCCCTTTGAATGGGAAGGCTCAGCGATCTCCTTCATGAGTTTGGTGACTTGATCATCGACCTCTTCACTGTCCTGCGAGTCACTACTGGTTGAGTCAAGATCCTTCCAAGGAACATGAGGAGCGGTGCTCGGGCAAGTGGCAGCCCTTTTGCTGGTTTCAGCCTCAGGAGGAGGGTTCTTGTGGAGTGACGCAGCAATTTCCTTGCAAGGGAACCCAGGAGGATGACACTGCATGTTATTGACCTCCTGAGCAAGCTTGTTCATTGCGGTGTGACAGCGGATCAAAGAGAGGTTCATGTCAGAGATGTAATCGATCATACATGTGACTCGCCAATCCGTCACCATAATACCATCACAGAGAGAGGAACGCAGTGCATCAATTGAGTCTGACAAGCTTTCCAGGGTGGTCACAGGCCGAGGAGCACGAGTAGCTCGGGATGAAGAGGACTCGCTGGGATGCAGTCTGGGAGAATGACGAGGCAAAGGAGGGGGACTGCGGCTACGCTCACTTATGGGACGATGGTCCCAAGGAAGAGTGAGGCCAGCGCTAGCAGCCGCTTGACGACCCTCTTCTTCTAAAGAGAGAACACGGCGTTGATTGACGCCCATGCGAGCGGTAACCTTGGTTCGAACCATGATGAAGGAGGAGGAATTTGAAACTGCACGCTAAGACAAAACCGAGTAAAAATATGAAGGAGACAAAAAGAGGTTTATATAGAGCATGAGATAGGGTTGAGAAAATGTGAGAATTGAAGAAGGTGATGATGAGTGTTTGAGAGAGATTGATGTTAGAAGGATTGAGGTTGATGAAATAGTGTTGGGGATTTGAGTTTATCAGATGGAAGCAGAGATTTGAGTTATCGGATGGAAGAAGAGAATTGAGAGAGAGAGGCTAAAACTCTGGGGAAATTTTCTTTTCTTTGGTGTGAACAGTTGCTTCCCCGGAATGCACCTATTTATAGAACAAGGTGAGCAGATCTCCACCGTTGGATGGACGATCTCTGAGATTCAATCTACGCGTTGGATTAAAGTTGCCGAAAACACTGAAAAGCTGTTGGCGCGTGTAAGGGGACCGAGAGAATCTCGAGGCGCTGTGGCAGACAGCTTTAGCCAAAAGTAAATTTGACTGCCGTAAATCATGGAAAGGATAAGCCGTGCTGGTGGGCTGTACATGGGCTTGTCCTGTATCAATGCTCTTACTGTAGTTGTGGTTGGAGGCCCGTTGGGCTAAATTTCTGAAATAGTTTTGGGTGGAATTGTGGGCCGGATTTCTGCAACAGTTTTGGGTATTTTTGGGCAGGATTGCTGGGATGGTTGCGTTTAAATAAAAGGAGTTGCATGGATAGCAATTAGAGCAGATGGTGCTCTAGTGGTTGAGTGAGAAGTTTTTATAAAAGAGGTCTGAGGTTCGAACCTTGTCTCACTTTTATTTTTTTATTATGTTCGCTTATGGCATAATAAATATAACACGTGAGCATATATTAATAAAAGCAGCTCTTGCTTCAGTGGTTGGGAGCAAAACCATCGTGTTCGAGATCGGGAGTTCGAACCTTACCTCTTACAATTATTTTTGGACCTTGTATATGCTTAGTATACGGACGTATTTTATATGTAGAGCCGTAACTTAGTAGATTTCTACAGTTTTGGGAAAAATGGACACAGTATAGTGATAGTTGAAGTAGAAATTGATGTGGCCATATTTGGGGGTTGGTTAGTATTCTATATGAGCTACCGAAAACCTTAATAAGGAGAAATGGACTTGCGATTAAATTTCGGGACGAAATTTCTTTAAGGAGGGTAGACTGTAATACCCCGAAAAATCCAAATTAAATTCCGTGGATTCTTAGAATTGATTTCGCGGTATTAGGAGCGAGTACGAAGTTTGGAGAAGTTGTGCAAGTAGTTCGCACGATTCTATTTTCGAAATCGAACGTTATTTAGGGGGGGGGGGGTCTCAAAAAGTGACTTTTTTTTACGTTTGGAATTTAGGAAAATTTCCTTCATAAAAGTTGTAAAGCTCGTCGATACGATCTCGTGCATATATGGAACACAATATTCGGAGTTCGTATGAATAAGTTATGAATATTTGAAAATTGAGATTTTTCTATAAATAGCAAAAAAAAATTCAAATTCTGTCATTAAGGACAGAAAAATTGAAAATTTGCGTTTTGGCCCCCGAAGCTCTCTCTTCTCTCTTCTCTCCCTCGTGGTTTTCTTCGTTTTCTGGGCTCTCCTTTGTCCAGCTATATCTCCCTCCACAGACCTCCGATCGACTTGATTCCAAAAGAAATTTCATTCGCCTTGAAGTCAGTTAAAACTTCCTAGAAGACATCAAAGTGAGAAAAGAACCGTGGAAGGCACTAGGAGGCCGAGAAGCTGCACAGCTCGAGCTGGAATTCGCAGATGCTGCTCTTCATTCACCGGGCGATATCTCTCTCATCCGACCTTGAATCGAGTTGATTCCAAAAGGGATTTTTCTGGGCTTGAGTTATATAACAACTTTGTAGAAGACATCGAGGGGAAATAACCATCGTGGTAGCCGCTACAAGTCGAAGAACACGGTGCAGTCGAGCTGGAAATCACCTCTTTTCCCCACCATCGTTCTCCCTCCTCCGACCACGTTTTACCGTGATTCTTGAGGGGATTCTGCACTTCTGGGGATGTAGATCATTTCCCCTAAGGTAGATTGCATTGATTTTATCTGTAGAGATCGAATTGGAACGAATTCAAAACTAGGGTTCATCGGATCCGTCGGCTTCTAAGGTAAAATTCGATCGATTGGTTCATAATCTGACTTTGGTGTAGTTATGAAAGTTTCAATTCGAGTTAAAATGAAGAACTTTTGTGTTGAGAGTTTTGTCTAATTTTGACTTTGGATGGGCAGCGGTGCCGCCACTGTGATGGTGGTTTCCGGCGACCTTCGGCCACCCCAAGGACAGTTTCTGTCCATTTTTGTGTTCTACGTGTCGATGCGATCGTCTGCATATATAATTCATAATTTTTGGAGATAGTATAATTAAGTTATGAATTTTACGATTTCGATCAATTTCGATTGTTCGATTAACGATCTGTGAAGATCCGACCGTTGGATAGTCTTTAGTTTAGAATCTGACCCTTGGATCGTCATTTAAGTTTATTTAGTGTTTCGTTTACTAAGCAAAGACCGTACTTGATTAGGTACTTGACGGTTTGAGTTGACGAGCGTTTGGAATATCGTTATATTTGACTTTTTAAAAGACGCAGCTAGATTAGAGGTGAGTAAACCTCACGTGTCTCATATTACGAACTGAATAAATTTAATTACTTTATTTTTGTCGTAATTGTGTGAAAATATTTATGGAATAAATATTTGTTTTAAATCATATGGACTTGATCAACTACGGTCCATAGGTAAGTAAAATGATTTTATTATACAAATGAATTTCACGGTTTTTATACTTGAACTGTAGTTGGTATTAGTGGTCATTCCTGAGCGGATGATTACATATGTATATATTTACGTGAAATATATATATGTTAATTGGCGTGTGATTGGTATGATGAAATGATTGAGAATTGATTGGATATTATTCAAGCTATTAATCTCCCATTTAATTGTTGAGTAATGAAATGTTGATCATGTGGTGTGAAAGCTATTTTATATGCCCAATGGTGAATATGTGGAAATTATTTTTAAGAAGTAAAGATTTGTCTTGAAATAATATGTCTCTTTATATGGGTGTACATATACATTTATACAATCTAAAACTTATAAAGATTGTATGTTGTGAAATTGATTATGTCTGAAAAATACAATTATGAAGCCAGGTGATTTCAACAACCCCGTGCTTAAGTGAATTACTGATAAATGTGTTTTGATGTTATGATGACGATTAAGCTGTGGGCCCTAGTCCCTTCAGATAGTGCACTGTTATACTCTTAGGAACGGTGGTACTTTGAGTATACATACTTTGGAGGGTGTCCTTGGTATGCTGCGGCTTACCCATGCTTTGGTATTATGAACCCTAGCATGTGGATTCCCGTGCTTTGGTATTATGGATCCTAGCACGCGGATTTATGATTTGTTACCAGTCAACCTGGTTTTCCCGTGTTTTGGTATTATAGACTCTAACACGTGGATTTATGATTTGTTACCAGTTAATCTGAAAATTCACTAAAAAGAGAAATGTACTTATGTGAAATTGATCAAATATCTATCCATGATATATTTTGAATATGTGAAAGTGTTAGTGAAATTGATCAAATATCTATCCATGATATATTTTGAATATGTGAAGGTGTTGGTAAAAAGAAAATCAAGCATGCATTGCTTTAATGTTATTTCACATATTAATGCTGCAATATTTGTTGATTGTTTATTTGAGTTATAAGAATTGTAATTTAATAAAATCTACAATTCTTTCTTGTTTACTCATACGGGCTGTCAATCTCACCGAGTTTGTGTTGTTTCAATCCCGGTACACGATTCAAATTGTGTAGCGGGTAATCTCACAGGTCAGGAGAATCAGGGCAGTGATCGTGCGGTTTAGAGTAGTAGTATTAGATTTACAGCATTTGTTTTTGTGAGGAGAATTATACTCACTTTAGCTTTACAATTTGATTTGGTGAGAGTGTGCTGTAATAAGTAACTTGAGGATTTGATTTATGTAATATCAAGAGGTGTAACTAGTGGTTGTTTCTGAGAGAAAAATTCAAAACGTTATTTGTATTGTTATTAGTCATGTTCCGGATTTGAATCCTTATTTCAAAATTCGGGGCGTGACAAAAAGCCCTGCCACGCACAGCTCCACAATAGCTGGCTGGCCTTGTTAGTTTTTGTTTTATAGCTCAATAAGTCTGCAGCCTGAGAATCACATTTAACCACATACCCCTAATTTAATTTGTCACCGAGTTTGATTGGTTCTGCTTTACATATACTAGTTTATTCTCTGTATGCTAGCTTCGATGGATATGATACCTTAAATATTATTGATGATATATAAATGAAGTGGTCAAGGGAACTCTAGAGGGCACCTGATACATTCATTTTTCTCCCTTGTTTCCTTGTTTTCTATTCTCACCTCCAAACTTTGTACACGGCATCTCATGACAATATAGGTCTTTTAGGGTATTTTAAATGTGTTCTTATTGATTGATTATTATATGAGTCTGTTAGTTCTACTTAATTTCCCACTGCTCTTTCTTTAACTATTGATAGTCTGATGCATTGGATTATTATGTGAAATTTTACTTTCCCACTGCTCTGCAATTTCTTTAACTAAGGGGTCTGTTTTTTTTAAATTTTTTTTCTGATTATTCTGTGTTAGTTTTACAGTGTTGGTGGTCTGAAAACATATAAAGACGAGCCCCATGGAAATCATAGACCAACCATCATGGAAAAAGAATAGACCAAATATGAAAGGTTAAATTTTAAAATCCTAAACTCTAATTAAATGTAAAGAACATAAACTGTAGATACTAAGTAAATTTTTTCCCCCCTTTCTTTTGTCTAGAAACACAGTTATATATAAACAAGGAGCAAAGAAGTTCATTGATAATGTCCAAACGAGTATGGGGAATCCAGAAAGGATTCGTTGTCCTTGTAGCAATTATATAAGTTTCAAATGCCACAACTTTAATGTAGTATATGACCACCTGATCTGCTATGGGATAGATCCTCTTTATAGTAGGTGAACATGGCATGGGGATGAGCCAACATTACTGGATGAAAATGTTGAAATGCCTGAAACATATAGAATGTTTTAGGATGCACTTTTTGAAGATAATGATGCATTTTCTAAAGAAAATGATGTTAGGGAACCTGGAGATGAAAGAGAAGAGCCCGATTTTGGACATTTATTAGAGGAGGCAGAACGTCCTATCTATAAAGGCTCTACTTTGTCAAAAATGTCGGCAACAGTAGCTATGTATAAGTTTAAGGCAAGGCATGGTTTGTCTAATATAGGGTTTGATGATATGGTTGAGATGATTCGTGGGTTTCTACCGCATGACAACACTCTTCCTAGCTCTTTATACAATGCAAAAAAATTGTTAAATGCATTTAATCTAGGTTATGAGAAAATACATGCTTGTGTTAGAGATTGTTGTCTATTTAGAAAAGAACTAGAACATGCAAATAAGTGTCCTAAGTGTGGCTCATCAAGCTGGAAAGTTGATAAGCACACACAAAAGATTCAAGGAGTTCCAGCGAAGGTACTTAGATACTTTCCAATCATACCTGAATTTAGAAGGAAGTTCAAGTCAGTTGAGAAGGCAGAACAATTATGGTGGCATCACACACACAAGAGTCAGGATGGCATGATGCGCCACCCGGTTGACTCGTTGGCATGGAAGATCATAGATAGTAATCTGATTTGAAGACCATACCGATCTTTTGTCTTCACACTTGAGAATCTGCCAAGTTAGTACCATGTGTACTGGAGAAGTAAGTTCAATCTTAAAAAACTAAATTTGATATTGAGATTTTTTAATGTTTCTTTTGCCTCCATACTTGAGAATTTGCCAAGTTAGTACGTATATGCAGATATATGTTATGTAGAGTTTTTGCCTTCTTAATGTTTTTTTCCCCTTCTTGGGGTTTACATATCCTGTATTATAGGTTATTATTAATAAGGTTTAGAAATTGAGAAAGAATGAAGAGCTGAAAATGACAAGGCTAAAGTTTTTTAAGTGGGGTGACTTGGTATTTGGTCTCCTCCTCTTTGAATGAAACTTGACCTTACAAACTCCTTATCATAAGTTGCCATGTGCTATAATTCTATGAACTTGAGAAGCATCAATCACTTCAACTTTTTATTTCTTATGTTATCAAATTTTGTTTTTCTAACATCGGTTGAATTACATTCCATTATGTTATGCTAGCTTTTCTGGTTTCCATTACGAATACCAAACCTGACCTTTTATGCCAAAATGAAACCTCACTTCACTTTGTGTATGTCCAGACTTAAAAAAGAAAGTGGCAATAAAGGAAAAAACCGAAAAAAAAGAGAGTATAGAGGCAGTTGTTATTGCTATTAAAAGGGAAGAAAGGAATTCAGGAATAAGAATTTCGGATGGAGGTTCTAAAAACTCACATAGGGAATCACATACTCCAGCACCTAATAGTCCAATTAGGTGTGAAAATGAGACAACCTCAGATTATTCAAAGAGACCTCCAAGGGGCAAAGCAAAGGGTGATAAAGACTTTAAGAACAAGGGTTGGGTTGAAGTTCAGTTCAATGTCAGAGGTCAGCCTTATGGGGAATATGTAGCAGGGTTCTCCTCCTTCCTTGGAGTCATAGCAAGAGAGTTTGTACCATTGACAACTGAGTGGAAAAACCTCACTGATAAGTACAAAAGACAAATTTGGGAACATATCATGGTAAACTACTTTCTTATAATTTAGACTTGCTTATCTTAATTGATCTTTCTCTTTGCTAGTCCTATTAGTAATGGAGCATTGGAAACTCTAATATATTGTTCAATTGTATTTTGTAGCAAAAATATATTGTTCCATAAATTTGCAAAAGAAATGTGTTAATTAAATTGATGAAGCTTTGGCGAGATTTCGGATCATTTACAATGAAAGAAGTGATGCAGCAAGCTGAATCGGTAGGCTTACCACATGTTACTGCCCTCCTCAAACCTGATAATATAGATTCAATGGAAGTGTGGTTGGATTTTGTAAAATCCAGAACCACAGAAGCATTTAGTGTAAGTTAATTTTCTGCAAAACATGTTATATTTGCTTTATGTGAAAACATTAATATCATCACTTTGGTTTTTGATAGGAAAAGTGTGAAAGATTTAGGTTGATGCGACCAGGTAAAACCTTATTACATAGAACAAGTAGAAAGAGTTTTGCATGTCTTGAAAAAGAGCTGGTACCAAACAATTTAATCATTACACTTGATGTCTTAATATTACAAGAAAGCTGATATATGTAATTGTCTTTTTGTAGAAGCAACAAAGTGAGACACCAGATGCAATAACAAGGTCCGATATTTGGCTTCGTGCCTATAAAGTGAAGAAAAAAGCGGGCGAAGAAGTTGAGGATCCAGAAATAGTGGTAACAACTAAATCTTGTATAATTTCTTGTTCGTATCATTCATCTTATACTGCAGGTTTCAGATTTCTATGCTTTACTTCCATATTGGACTTTAGTTAGAATTGAGCATTATTTTCAGTTTAGTCAACTCATACTTACAATATAACTTTAGTCAGAAGTCTTATTGGAAATTTTGACTAAAATTGAGAGAAATTAGGAGTTAGAAGGTAGACTAAAGTGCAAATAATGCTCATATCATTCTTTTTCAGTCAACGTTTTTATTGTTTACTCAGCAATTCAGCCTTAACAATTAGCTATGATGTTGATACTTATATAGCATTGATGGATTCAATTATGCATTTTCTAGAAACTAGTACGAAAGTACAAGGAAGAAGAAGAAGTAACACAACCATGTTCGATAAAAACTGAAGATGTTGCAAAGGCACTTGGTCCTGACCCGCAAGGACGAGTTAGAGGACTTGGGTTTGGTGCACTCCCTTCAAAAGTGGATGGTCAGACACACGTTGCTAATAAGGTCACTATGCTAGAGAATGCTCTTGCTGCTCAAACACAACAGGTAGACCGATTGACAGAGTTAGTGCAAGGTCTCGTTGCTCGGCTAGACAAAGGAGAGAATGTCAATGTAAGTCTTTAGCATTAAGTTACTATTTTCAGGTTTGTTCATGCTATTTATCTCATTTAATTGGTCAAATAATTATTGTTTTGTTTGCTGTTATTTAAGGAAAAGACAAGTGTACACTACTACAAAAATCGAAACACACAACACTCATCACACAACGGAACAGAAATCCGCTGTTGTGTGTTAACACAAACTCTATCAGACAACGGTACAATTCTGTTTCTGTTGTGTGAATGTAAGCAAATTGAAAAAAAAAAAATTAGGAAGATATCACACAACTGAGTTAAGACGTTTCTGTTGTGTAAATGGGAAGCTGATTTCCCTCCATTCTGAGCTCATAATTCCCTCTCAGAACAAGCTCACCAATATGGAATTTGAACTCTACACACAATAGCTTTTTTTTTTATCCGTTGTGTGATTGAATGTTGTATGAAGTTCGAAAAATCATACTAGGTGTACCTTGTGCAAGATGCAAAAATTTGTACAACAGATTGTTAAAGTTCTGTTGTCTGATCATGGAACTTGGTTGCAGAGCGCGGCAAAGTTTCACTCAAATCAAACATATGTAGGCATAGGCGGCAATTTTCCCTCCCCTTGTTTGTCCAAATTTTTACCTGTATACATTCACACAACAGATTCTTAACTATGCGTTGTCTCACAGACTTAAAAAAAAAAAAAAAAAAAAAGTCACTAGCTTACCCACAACCACGTTTCAATAAACTTCTCTATCTTCCCCGACTCCCTCTCTCTCAATACTCCCTTATCTCTTTCACTCTGTCCTTTCCCTCACACCTTCGCCACCTTCCTCTCTAGGAAGATGTCGTCGCTAGCCAAGCCTTCTCTCACCGCCTCCTCCACTCCACCTTCCTTGCTAACCTACGCGCATTTGCATGCACCCCATTCCTCGGTGCCTTGTCAAATCCCCGCAAGCTGTTACAGGAGATGCAGATCCTTGTCGTTATGGGTAAGTGAGAGAGAATGGCGAAAGAACACAACACCTAGCCCCCACCTAAAACCATTCCAATTTCCACTGCTCCCAAAACCTAGGGTTTCGATTTTTTGAATTTCTCAAATTTTCAAATTAGGGCTCTTAATTTTTCACCTGAAATGCATAAATGGTAGGTTCAGGAGAATCTATCTCACAACTTGTTCTTTAGATTCCACTTTATCATGGCTTTAATCCAACCCTATGCGATTATCAATCCTTATTTCAATTTGGCAGTGGGTCTATTTCCAGAATCGATTCTATTTGATTTGGGGTTTTTGTGTTTTGATATGATGTTTTCGATGTGATATTGTTGTTGTTGAGCCGAGATTTATGTTCATTCCATTTTGATCTAGGCCCTGCAAAGTAGACTTTTGGGATTTTGGGGTTTTCAGCAAGACGACGCAATCTCTCACTAGCTCTCCCTTTTTAACTCTACAATTGTGCATATATGGCCATGACTGCTCAGACCCAGGAATAGCTCATTGCCGCCTATCTCAAATAGCAAACCATCGATGTAAGCTTTAACTCTCTGTCAAGGTTAAGTCATTATATGGTGCTTTTTAGTGTAGAAATCCAATAATTGTTTATCAAAGTTTTAAGATTTGTAGGTGGGTATTATAAATGTTAACATGTGTTAAGATTGCAAAGATTCCAATCTTAACATTTACTCTAAGCTTTTGATATATCAAAGTTTGATAAACAATTATTCGATGGGTATCAAAGATTGCAATGATTGTAAACGTTAAGAATTATTCTTTTGAATTGAGCAGGTATGCCTTGTTTCAAATCAGATATGTGAGCTGTTGTTGCCATGGCGCTTCCTAATTTGCATTGTCTATCTTAAATGAGTATCAGAATTGCAAGTGTGATTCATTTTTTATGTTTTAATGGGATAACTTATTGTATATAATCAGAATGATTATTCAGTTTTAGTTTAATAGTTTATATCTGAATTTTTGGCTCAAATGACTACTGTCATCTTCAACTTATTATCATCTTCAACTTGTTTCAGGTGATGCTTTTATCAGGGTATTTTGTGAGTGAATCTGCCATCG
Source organism: Rosa lucieae (assembly GCA_024704745.1). Classification (NCBI taxonomy): domain Eukaryota; kingdom Viridiplantae; phylum Streptophyta; class Magnoliopsida; order Rosales; family Rosaceae; genus Rosa; species Rosa lucieae. The sequence continues at coordinate 85,979,057 of CM045496.1, read as the reverse complement.
CATTATGCAGCTGGTTTGATATTGGTTGCGTGCTGCGCGGTGGTATGTCTTCATATGATATATACGTTTGTATTTATATCCTTCACTTCATCATCTTTCTCTCTGAAATTAATTTTTTTGTTTGTTGACTTCATGCAAGAACAACAAGTAACATTGTCACTTATATCGCACGGTATATATACTCTCTTCTTATTTAGTTATTTCTGTCAAAAGGTCTGGTTTTATTTCCTGTTGCTGAAAGTTCCAGTTTTCTGTCAATACTTTCTTAGGTCCAAATTGTCTATTTCCAAAAATATTTTTGTGTAAGCAGCATGTGGTACTCATCGCACTCCTCCATGTTGTGAGCAATAAAGTTTAGGCAAGTTCAATAAGTATAGTTATCTTCCTAGATAACTATACATAGATTTATGTATTTCAGCAATGAAAATTTTAGCACTTATCGTTCTTAAGGTCAATGTGTGCTGCTATGGTTATTCTAGTTCAGAAATTAGGTTAATTGTGAGAGTTGATGATACGAGCACGTACCAGAAAGTTGTTTTCACTTTGGATTGTTAGTGTTGTGAAAGCCTTGATCACTATGGAATGATTTATTGTTTGATTTCCAAATACTATAGGGATATGCAGCTTGGGAGTTTGCCAAGTAGGGGCTTAAGCCAGGCAAACTAGCAGTAATTTCCAAAGAGGCGGTATGGTAAATTTCACTTTGTTTATATCTAGTTGATTGTGGATTTTGAGATATTTTATTCCATTAGTTGTCAATTTTTTGAAGAGTACATCAGAAAATAGTTTATATGCATGATGACTGCCCACTTTTTACATTATTGAAGATATAACTTTCATCATTCATGTGGATGCCGTGCTTACTGATTGTACTTTATGTACAGACTAGTCACTATACTTTATATTATAGCTGCTGTTTCAAATATGTTTCTTTATAATGGCTATTGGTATGTTGTTTTTTTTTTTTTTTAAATTATGAATCAATGATCATTTTGGTTCTAATTCTTCTAAAGCAATGCATCAGTGAGTGTATTAGCTTGTTGTATTGTTTATATGCAACTCTTTAATGTTCAAATTGCTCAATGTCATAGTTTATTAAGTAGCTGATCATCAATATTTTCCTAAGTTAGGTAGGATTCAAGTTAGTTGTTTTATATATGAATTAATGTATAATATATGATCCAAAAACACAAGTAAAGCCGTTTGGAAACTGTGGTGGAGTTACCTTAATTTTTCAGTCCACATTAATCTGATAAATGTATCTTTCACGTTGATATTTATCAGATTAAGGTGGACTTTAGGATTCAAAATCACAAAATTGTAGAATTCTGATACAGTTTAGATTTTCTGATAAATGTAGAAGGCATTCTCGCTGCAGGTTTTGCATCTTTGTAATGAAACATATCAATTTAGAGCTTAAAATCCTAAAGTCCACCTTATTTATCCTTTTGTATTTTATTTTTGTTTTTTTCATTGATTGTTTATATACTGCTTTTGAATTAAATATCAAGTGCCCCAATTGTTGTTTATTTGAAAACTGTGGCTCCCTGTTGCTTTTGGATTATCAATCATTCAAGTTAATCAAACTTGTGTAGAAGTAAAATCTTAAAAAAATTTCATCACAGTATTGTGAGCAGCTGCTTAGGCAATGAGTTGAGTAGGGATGAGTTTTCTTGCTTGCCTATCCGAATCGAATTTTCTTGCTGCATTTTTCTTGAGATTATATTGAAACTACTAGATTCTTTGATTAGTTCACATCACGGCTACTTTTGTTTTTTTTTTTTTTTAATTCCATATGTGCATCTGCAATAGTGATAAGTAATCATAAATTTTCTCTTTGATAAGGAGTTATAAGCTAATATGGTGGTCAATCTTAGTGATTCTGTAGGGAGAATAAATCAAGAATTGTGGAGGAACGAACGATATGGGCTGCTTTATGAATTTAAGGACTCCACCCACCCCTAAATCTCTCATTCGCACCTAATTAACAAGTTGCTTACTTGATTCAGTTTAGGATTTCAAAGATTAAATCTTTCTGGTGGGAAAACAGAGAGTTTGTATACCTCTATTTACTTATTGGTTCTTTGTGTTCTCTTTGATTATGTCTTTGTGTTCTCTTTGATTTGTTTTTTTTTTATAGCACATACTGATTCGATAACTCATTTAAGTTGTCCAACTTGCAGGGTTATTCCTAGTCCTTTTTCATATGACACAAAGACTATGCCGGTATATGAGAGTGAGCACTGGGATGGAAGACATCAGAACCATAACGAAGGATACCTCCTCTGCTGTAATAATCCAAAGCTCAAGAAGCAACATAAATGAGTTGGAGTGGGATCTTAGAGCATAAGAAGCAAGTACTGTGGATTACCTCCTTTCAGCATGTGAGCTACCAAGTTTGATTCATGGGTCTAGCCAGCAGCTAGGAATAGCTAGGGATGCTTTTGATTCATGTGTTGGTAGAAGCTAGGAATGCTTTCTTGTTTGGTATATTATCTAGTAACTTGAATGTTTGGATGTTTGAAAAATGCTACTTGAATGATATGGATTAGTGTGGTTTTATATGCTAATATGGAGCATTTTTTTTTGGAAAGAGATTCCAAGTATGAATTACATAATGAACAAACAGCAGCTCCAAATTACATTGCTCACACAATGGTTGATACAAAGAATTTGTTGTGTGAACTAACAACCAACAACAAAAGAAAAAAAACTATGTTGTCTGAGATTAATATCACACAACAGAAATCAAATCATCTCTGTTGTCTGAGTAATCAACAGACAAGGGAGATAATTTTACTTCAGTTGTGTGTTACTTACCTCAGACAACAAATATTAAGTTATATCCGTTGTCTGTTATTAGTCTCAGACAACAAAGAATGAGTTATATCTGTTGTCTGTTATTAGTCTCAGACAACAAAGAATGAGTTATATCCGTTGTGTGTTATGAATCTCAGACAACAAAGAATGAGTTATATCTGTTGTGTGTTATGAATCTCAGACAACGGCAAATTTCCTTTTCTGTTGTCTGACTGTGCCGCGGCATCCCCGCGCATGCCATGGCAGGCACATGCCTGCGCAGAATTCACACAACGGAAACTAGTATTCTGTTGAGCAAAGTGATATCACACAACGGTGAAATCACCGTTGTCTGATTTTTTAATCACACAACACTCACTTAGACCACGGTGAGTTTGGTCATCAGACAACAGAAATTCACCGTCGTCTGATGACCTTTTTGTAGTAGTGGTACAACATTCTGCTAATTGGATTGCACAGAGAAAATGAAAAGAGAATCTGAACTGTTCTAGTGATATAGCACAAAGCAAGCAGAAAGATGCTAGTGTTATAAGTTCTAATAGGGAGAGGGGCAGTAGGGAGCAAATCAAAGAAAATACCTACGGAAAGGAGCCACATTTGGGAAATGGTAGGCCAAAAAAGAGCCAAAAGATAGATGCAGCTGAAAAAGTGTACTGGCTAAGTTGGTTTGCTAAAGAAAAAAAAGTTGTTGCTACTGGTGGCATCTTGTCAAAAGATCTAAAAGATTTGGTGCATCATGTGTCTCTAGGCCATGATTGTTGGAAAATTTCAATGCACGAAGTTTTTTATGATATAGCTTTGTATCGACCGACAAGTGAGTTCAATAAGCTTGATGCATCTAGAGGAAGTGTAATCGCATGGCATATCAAACATATCAAGGTGAATTCGCCTGTCAATTGAGGTACATTAATATATATTCTCTTTTAATTTTTTAACTACAAAGTGGTTGTGATTATTGCTGTTTGATTTATTAGTTTGTTTAGGATTGGAATTTGGTAGTGTGACTTTATGTTTAGCTTGGGAATAACTACTTGTGCACATAAACAGAATTTTAGAAAGTTGAATAAACTACTTCGGCTTTATGATCCTTTGTCTGGTGAGATTTTGTTGCTTTATACTAGTTTGGCAAGAAAACTAGAGAAACTAAAATAGTAAAAAACAGGGCAGCTCCTATCCCAGTGTTGTCTTTAACTGCTGGAGTTAAGTTGAAGCTCAAGAGTATTCTGCAAAATTTCATGAACCTTTTGTTGTTAAGTTTTGGAAAGTGAAATTGGTCCTTGTCATTTTCTTATGGACCAATATCTTATTAGTTGGTTGTTTGTTCTTTTTTACTAGTGGTCAGTTTTGAGTTGATTGGTATGTTGTTTATTCAACTGTTTGGATATTGAGAGTAGGATTGATGGGCCGGGTGAGTTTAATGCAGATGCATATAACTGTTTGTGTGCATATGTATGTGTGTGTTGTGTATACATTTAGTACAATTTTGATTCTTTTGAATATGGATACAACCTACAAATTTGATATCTTGGGCAGGAATCGTAATGGCTGTCACTGCTTGTCTTTATAGGCACTATGATGTGCGACTTCTTTATGGGAAATGGTTGGCATATGGCATCGTATCAAGCTATCATCAGCCCCTTCAAGTACTCATGTAATCAATCCGAAGACAATTCTAATCTAGCTAGCATGTTCTATATTTGAAAACCAGTTTAACTATACTATGATTTGTAATAGAAGTTATTTAATTGATATAATTTACTACATGAACGCTTTTGTTTATTATGCTTGAATAAAAGGGTTTAATTGAAAGTATTGTCTATTAGAAGAGTCAATGAAGACATCTTTTACAACACCCAAAATGGTCTTTTACGACGCGCAAAATGGTCTTTTAAGACACGCAAAAGGGTCTTTTATGATGTGCAAAATGGTCTTTTACGACACGCAAAATAGACTTTTACGACACATATTCAAAGTTGTCAAACATCTTTCACGACGAGCAAACGAGTGTTTTAATTCATACGCACATTTTGTATGCCACAAGAGAAATTTATCCTTTACGACATGGTCTTTTACGACACTCTTCTTTGTGTCGTAAAGTTGTCTTTTAAGGCTCACATTGTGTGTCGTAAAACACCAGTTTTGCTATAGTGACTCCATGAGCCATTCCTCTTGTACTTACATGAGCATTTGCTTAGAGCATAATTAGCTCCAATGAGCCACGCTCATACTACTTCCAGTGGTACTAACAACCATCAAGGATGTGACCTACGGAAACACCACCAGACAGGCTATCGCCTGAGCTTCAGCTCAGCCCAGGATCACAGCTGACGCGCCGCACCAACAAGGTTCACTCCTCTCTCCTCATTAATTACGCATTTACTACTAACCTAACGTTATTCTGTCAACACAAATACATTGACTGACTTAGGTATCGGAGAAGAGAAGACTGCTAACCACTATCTCCCTTTGACGCCCTTTGTATTTCATTTGACAGATAACGGAGACCACAAGAATATCACGAGTAGCAGTTGGCCCTTCGAACCTGTGTTGATTGAGGTTCGGCTACCACTGAATCTTAGACATTAACACCTCTATACTCAGCTTCTGCACTAGATCTAGCAACCACTTTTTGCTTCTTACTTCTCCATGTAACCAAGTTACCTTCCACAAAAAGTAAAGTAACTTGAAGTAGACCTTCTATTAGTGATAGAACCAGCCTAATCTTCATATATGTATCTTGCAATCTCGATGTGGTTATTCTTGGAAAACATGATCCCTTTGCTTGGATTTGTCTTCAAATACCTCAGAATTTTGTGAACCGCTTCCATGTGATCTTTACTTGGTGCATGCATGAATTGACTTACAATGCTTACAGAAAATGCAATGATCAGGTCGGCTATGTGAGAGATAAATGAGCTTACCTACTAACCTTTGATAGCTCTCTTTGTTAGTAAACACTTGGTCTGGATATTTTGCTAATTTGTGATTTTGATCCATCAGTGTATCTGCTGGTTTTCATGCTAGTAAATTGGTCCCTATGAGTAAGTCAATCACGTACTTCCTTTGAGATAAAGTAATGCCTTCTTTTGATCTAGCCACCTCAATGGCCAAGAAGTATTTCAATAATCCAAGATCTTTCATCTCAAAAACAGATGATAGATATGCTTCTAATTTCTTGACTTCTTTTGAGTCATTACCTATCACAATCATATCATCAACATAAATGACAAGTGTAGTAAGTTTATCTTTCCTGCGCTTTAGAAACAGTGTATGGTTAGAGTTTCTTTGTTTGTAACCAAACTATTTCATAGATTGGTTGAATCTTCCAAACCTTGCCCTGGGGGACTATTTTAGTCCATAAAGGGATTTTTTTTTCAACTTGCACACCATTATTCCTTGTCAAGATACAGAATAGCCAAGAGGTAGATCCACGTAGACTTCTTCGTTCAAGTCTCCATGTAGCAAAGCATTCTTTACATCAAACTGCTTTAGAGGCCAGTCAAGGTTAGCTGCAAATGACAGTAGTACTCAAATGGTATTTATCTTGGCCACTGGTGCAAAAGTCTCTTGATAGTTAATACTATATGTCTGAGTATACCCTTTCGCGACCAACCTGGCTTTATATCTATCCAGTGTACCATCAGCTGCGTACTTCAATGTATAGATCCATCTGCACCCTACTGTTCCTTTCCCTGCGGGTTTTGGCACTAGTTCCCATGTATGATTCTTTTGCAAGGCTTCCATTTCATCTTCCATAGCTTTAGTCAACTTAGGATCTGCTAGAGCTTCCTGCACTTTATTTGGAATGACAATAGCATATATATAAATGGAATACAAAAGACGCATATGACTTGGATAACATATGGGATGACATGTAATTGCTTATGGGATATTTGGCCTTGGCTTTAGGATCTGGTTCAGCCAAAGAAGCTACATGATTAGGAACTTATCGGTTTAATCGAGTCTATCCTATGATACTTTTGGCAATTGTGGGATCTTTACGTGAACTACATTTGACCAAAAATCTAAGCATAAACAGACAAAAAGAAAGTGTGGTTTTGTGGTTACTAAGGAAACTACTTGTTTCGGACTTGTGGGTTATCAGTAAACATCTTGTGGTGTTTTATTAGTGGTTGGACTTTCCCATAAACCCATGCAGGAATTGAAATTGTATCAAGTGTGGGTTGATGTATTATCACAATATTGTTGGTGAACAAGGTGGATCTTCACCGTGCGACCTATATGAAGAGGTTACGAATGCTACTATTCCAACTAAATGGTATGTGATGTCGATATCTTGCATCATTAAGCTAGTAATTTCTTGACGTCGAAATCCATGTACTTGCTAGTATGTGGTGGTGCTACATTATTAGGCAAGACAAGTGTTTCAACTTTGGTGTTGTTAATTCTGGGTTATAAGCATGTTATATTTACTTGTGTAGTTGGGATTGTCGGAGATTCTATTGGTTTTCAAAGTAGTTGACTTGAGGTTGTAAGAGAAAACTTAACCAAAGGAAGAGTCGACAAGTTTCGAGATTCCGGCAGCATCGAATGGGGTCTTCCTTCGATAAGTCTTTTGGGGACTATGAAAGAAATTCTTCTTGCTTGTGGATTATGTCGTTGCTTCAATATCTCGTTTTCCTTAACTTGCGAGTCGATTTTGTGTTATGCAGTACTCAAAGTGTAATTCGTTCAAGTAACCGACTTCGATTTAACCTTGAGTCTTTATTCTCAAAATTCTACCATGTGTTTCTGATCACATATTCAAACCATTTACAGGTTGCTTCTAACATAATGCTTTGATGATTTTCTTTTTTAGATGATAAGGACTTTTGGTAATGTTTGGAAGTAAGATGGAGCATTCGTTAGGAACGCTATGAGAACTGATCAGATTACAGCGATCGGACAGATTTCACAGTAAGGATTGTTCCTTCTAAGTGTTGATCTCTTAGTTTTACACGGCCAATTCTTGGATTAATTTTGAAGCTAATTTCTACATGTTTTGAGTAGACTTGCACATCGATCCATGCACTATCATCCTCACTTTATTATGATTCGCGTAATACCTTTGTTGAGGGTGTTGTATTTCAGATTAGTGTATGTGTTCCACCTCTACTTTGACAATATGAAATTTCGAGGGCTAAATTTTTATAAGAAGGGGAGATTGTTACGACCCAGATCTCAAGTTACTGGTTTACTAATCTTTTGGACTGTAAACGACAATTACTTTCACTTTTTACTCTGTTTCGATACTATTATGGGGCCCTTAAAGATGACTTTTTGTTTGGGTCAAAATTTGAGAAAATTTCCTTCATGAAAGTCGTATAGGATGTTAAACCGAGTCCGAGCATATGTGGTACGTAAAAATAGGAGATCGTATGGGAAAGTTATGACCAAAATAATAAAGTTATTGTTCATGGTAACTTTCTATATATAGGGAAAGTTACTAGGGTAAGTTCCATTTTCATAAACTTACCCGTCGGTCTCTCTCTCCTCCCTCTTTCTCTCTCCTCTACCCTTTCTCTCCCACTGACCTAATCACCTTCTTCCGGCCATATCTTCTCCATCCGGCTGTGGATTTTGATGAATTAGCAAGGAGAAGAAGTCACTATGCAGTGCCATTTTCTTTAGATTATTCTGGTTTTTTTGTCGATTCCTTGCTATTCGACCACCAATCGGAGTGCCATTGGTCTTGTTAGAACCGTCTTCACCTCCTCCACAAGCCTACTGCAGTAGGTCACGACAATTTGGCCCGAGAAGAAAGAATTGAAGCCAAGAAGGTTACTATAACAGTTGATGTTTTCCGGCGATTTCTTCCTATTTCGATCATCTCTGGCAAAGAGACCGGTCCAATAGGAGCGCCTTGAGCCATACAACCTTTCCCCTCAAGTTTCTTGCCTCAATTAGCACCATGGAGAGAGAATCGAAGGAAACCCGATTCTAGGGTTTGAAGAAATTTTAGGTTTTCTTTTCCGGCCTTATTCCGGTAATTGAAGGGGGACGTACCGAGCTACTGCTCGACGAAGAAACTCATATGCATGGTCACCAAAATAGTATTGTGAGTGGATTTTTGTTTTAAGCAATGATGCATGCGTTTGTTTCTTGAATTAATGCTTTATTTAATTATCATATTATTTGTTGAACATATTAGCTAGTTTTGGATATTATTTGGTTTTGAATATTTATTAGAATTTTGATTGGATTTTCTATCATGATTTTCGAACATGAGTTTTCTATGCTCGGATTTGGACTTATGACTTATAATGATATTCGACGAATTTTTTTTTTTTCTTTCTTTAAAAGAGGATCAAAGGATTTCACTCCTACCCCCATGGTGACTCGAACTCATGACTTCGTACATAAGTAGTGGGTGCTCTAACCACTGATCTAACACCACTTCGTCATATTCGACGAATTATTTTTTCAGAGGTGATTTCCGGAATTATATACTATATTTTTATTCGTCGATTTTGAGATTTCTAAAAGATTTTCGAAAATGAGATTTTCGATGGTATTATTTTTCTTGATTATTTATCGGCTTTCGGTTTTGGCATTGGGAATGCTTTAGTGATGATTTCTATTTTGGGTTATTGTTTATGAATCTACTTTAATCCCAACTATTTTTCTATCGATTTGGGAATACTTTTGACATGTGGATACTTCGTTGATTTATTATATTTCTTTTCTCTTGAGATTTACCGAGTACGGTTGGGAATCGTGCTTGTGTTTTCTATTGCGAGATTTGGGAAAGTTTTATGGATTTACTGGTTTTCGAATGTTTCCTTCACCATACTTCGTTTAGTTTATTTTATTTTTTAGTTATCCTCCTCAAATGAGTTGCAGTCGAGGCTCCTCCTCACTTACTTTGTGTTTATGGGTCGAAGTCAAGGATAGAGATTGGGAGGCTCTGACTCGAGCCTGAGAGACTCATTCGTTATATCACTATGCCAAAAAGTCTTTCAGACGACATAAGAATTTTTTTCTGTTGTCTGAGTTTTTTAGACGACATAATTTTTTTTTCTTCTGTTGTCTGAATATAGACTAAAACCATACTGATTTAATTTGGAAAAATAGTCAGCATTCAGACAACACATTTTTGTAGTTGTAGAAGATGGTGATTTCCTATCTCAAATTTGGAGGGATATCCAAAAATTGATTAATTCTTTTCCCTCTCAAATAGCCAAGGCCCTAGGTTTTTTTTTTTTTTTTTGAGAGAAGGTAATGCATTGCATTAAACTGCTAAACACAATCGAGATACAAGTACAGGATATAAGTACCAGAAAGTCAAAATAACAATCCACAACCTAATATGAAAGTCAGGAAACAAAAGCCAAGGCCCTAGTTGACTGGAAAATGTTGTGACATTCGGACAACATTTAAGTGTTGTCTGAGTGTGAAGGGTTGTTTTAAAATTTTCGTAGTTATCTTGACTTGGGCTTTTTAACAAACTAGGTCCCTCGCAATTAGGTCAGTTGCTGTCTTTCTCACTCGATCAACCAGCTCTCTCATATCGACCTAGAACCCACGAAAACTCAAACACCAGCCTCGCTCTCCTTTTCACTTAGCTCTCTCAGCTCTCTCAGATCTCAATTCTCTCTTAGCTGATTTCGATTCAATTCTTTTCTACTTGGGGATGGGGTGCCTTTTATCCCTGTCAAAATAACGAACACCATTCAGTGTTCCGGTTTCCGAAAACCCAGACCTCTCTCTCTCTCTCTCTCTCTCTCTCTCTCTCAGCCTCCTTGATAGTCGACGGCCGCGAAATGGCGGCATTCAGTGACTTTGCTTGGTGTCTCCTTGAATCCGAAGTCAATCACTCAGTGACTCGTCGTCGTCTGTCTCTCTCAATCTCTCCTGGACGGTCGCCGGCACTAGCCCTCTCCATCTGTCCTCGAAGCTCGACTGCACTGACCCTCTCTCCTCGAATTAGATCGTGTGCTATTTCAATTTGGTCGTTTAAGCTTTGTTTTTGAGAAAGGTGTTGGCTTTAGTGAATTTTTCTGGGATTTATATGATTTGGGTTTCGTTCAATTTGTATTTAGATGAAATTGGTAAGTTTGATTGAAACATGGTTGTTGTGCAGATCTATACCTTCAGATTCTTCAACCAGAAGCAATCAAGAGCCAAGACAAGAGTTCCCTGCAAGAAAGATTAGTTTGCTATCTCGACCGTTGGGGCTTGGTTGGTGTGGGGGTAGTCAACAAATTTGACCATGCAATCAAGACAATTAAAGAAAGGTAATGACAGCAACAATTGCGACAGTTAATGTAGCCATAAATGCGACGGTTAATACATTTAGTGTGGCAATCATGGCCGCCAATAAGTGAAGGTTATTACAGGAGTAAGTGCGGGCTTAATGCTGGCTTTCCATCCAAGATATCGGTATCTTGCCATGCAAGTTTACTTGCAGCCCAAGTTGTAAGTCGCCTATAAAAGGAAAGCAAAACCTCCAGGTATGGCATGGAACTCTAATCGAGACCTCATTTAGAAAAATACTGACTTAGACATCGGAGGGTCTTTTGCAGGTACCCCCTCCTCCTCTCTCACACCGACGACAGAGAGGAGACTCCGCTTCTTGTTCAAAGCCAAGAAGCAGAGAGAGATTACGAAGAAGAGCTACGGAGAGAGGTTACATAGGGAGTTTACATAGAAAGGTGACAGAGCGAAGATAGATTACGAAGGGATGTTACGGAGGGAGCTCGCATAGGGAGGTTACGGAGGCATAGGGAGGTTACAGAGGGAACTTGCATAGGGAGGTTACGAAGGGAGATTGCATAGGGAGGTTACAGAGGGAGCTCGCATAGGGAGATTACGGAGGCATAGGGAGGTTACAGAGGGAACTTGCATAGGGAGGTTACGAAGGGAGATCGCATAGGGAGGTTACGGAGGGAGCTCGCATAGGGAGATTACGGAGGCATAGAGAGGTTACAGAGGGAACTCGCATAGGGAAGTTACGGAGGGAGATCGCATAGGGAGGTTACGGAGGGAGCTCGCATAGGGAGGTTATAGAGGGAGCTCGCATAGGGAGGTTACGAAGGGAGCTCGCCTAGGGAGAATACAGAGGGAGGAAACTAAAGGGAGTCTGCGCTTCGTCAACATCAAGTCAACGACAGATTGAAACCTCTTGATTGTCCCCAGTTCAGCTTCCGCTCCAATCCGCATTAATTGTTGGGTCAAACTCCTCTACGGAATTTTTCACCTCCAACAGTTGGCATGATCGTAGCAAGGTTAGTCCCTTGTAGAATTTTGAACTAATTTTGTTAATAGCAGATTAAGAATGGGGAGGACACCGTCCTGATAAGCGTGGTTGATATTTTCAAGAAGCAAAAACTGAATTGAGTTTGGTGATTCAAATAATTTTATGGTCCATTTTGTTGCCCAATGAATTGAATTAGTGCAGCAGTGGAATGGTATTTGTGTATCTCAGTACTATAGCGATAGTTTCCTTCTGAGAAGAAAGAAAATTGGGTTATGGTCCTATTTAGATTGTTGTTTATCAGTGTAAGGCATTTGGATGATTTTCTTTAATAATTGTAGTGATAGTTCTTTTACTATAGCTCTCAGAATTACATTCCATTGCTGTCGTGCAGTCCATATCAGCATTCTTATTTTTCTTCATTATGAGCATCTGTTCAAGTTTCCTTTTCCATTAAAGCTCATTGGTAAGGATCAACATGTTGTGATAAGAAAATGATTGATAATGAATTGGTAAGAAAAACAGGAAGGTTCTTGAAAATTGGCTGTTTGGGAAAGATATTTGGGAAGCTATAGAGAAAACCTGCAGCATATCTTATTGGAGCCCCGGTCCTATTGGGGAGAAGCAGTAAAATCTGCAACATATCTTATCAACCGTACTCCTTCACGGGTGATTGAGTTTCAGAATCCTCATCAGAAGCTTCATACATTTTTGACCATTCCTTCTATGCCTAATTTAGAGCCCCGGGTGTTTGGGTGCACAGCCTATGTTCATATTCCCAAGCCTCAACGCAACAAGCTTGATCCCCGTGCCCGTAAGTGTATCTTTGTTGGTTATGCTGACTTCCAGAAGGGTTATCGATGTTATGATCCCCTTACTGGCACTTTACATGTCTCTCTTGATGTTGTTTTTCGTGAATCCGAGCCTTATTACTCAAGGGGAGCTTCTCAGTCTTCCCTTCAAAGGGAGAGAGGTTGTGAAGGGAATCCTTGTTCTATTATTGATTTTGATGTCTTTGAAGACTTGAAAAATTTGGAGGATACATTTGAGGGTAGAAAAAATTTGGAAACAGAAAATGCAATTGCCGAACAGAGCATTGTAAATTCCGAAATAGACAATGCGACTGCCGAACGAAGTGTTGCGAATTCCGAAACAGAAAATGCGACTGCCGAACAGAGTGTTGTGAATTCCGAAACAGAAAATGTAACTGCCGAACAGAGTGTTGTGAATTCCGAAACAGAAAATGTAACTGCCGAACAGAGTGTTGTGAATTCCGAGACAAAAGAGACGACTTTTCTGGATAGTTTGAATCAAAATCAAGACGTATCTAAAGCTCACACACAAGATATTCCCCCTTCTACATCACCAACTGAAGATCCCGGTCAGAATGATCCTCCTCAGGTACCCCTAAACTTTAATGAATCTTCTGGGTTAGAAAGTGTCGAACCTAGGAAATCACAAAGGGTTACCAAGGGAATTCCTAAGAAACAATATGAACTAGATATCAAAGCCAAAGCTAAATACCCTATAGCTAATTTTATGTCTAACCATAGGATTTCTGGGTCACATGCACTTGTTATTGATCAATTATCTACTGTATCTATTCCTAGTAACGTGCAGGATGCATTGACGGATCCAAAATGGACAAAGGCGATGAATGAAGAATTGGAAGCTCTTCAAAAGAATGCAACATGGGAACTAGTACCTATGCCGGTTGGAAAGAAGACTGCAGGGTGTCGTTGGGTATTTACTGTGAAGCTTAATGCAGATGGAACTATTAATAGATACAAGGCGAGGTTGGTTGCCAAAGGATACACACAACGTTATGGGATTGATTATGAGGAGACTTTTTCACCTGTGGCAAAGATCAATACTGTTCGGATTCTAATCTCACTTGCAGCAAACAAAGATTGGCCCTTACACCAGTTTGATGTGAATAATGCGTTTCTTAATGGGATTTTGGAAGAAGAAGTGTACATGGATGTGCCCCCAGGTGTTAAGAATTACGCAAGTGAAGTTGGCAAGGTGTGTAAATTGAAGAAGTCTTTGTATGGCCTGAAGCAATCTCCAAGAGCCTGGTTTGGGAGATTTTCAAAGTCCATGAGAGCATTTGGGTACAGACAGAGCAATTCTGACCATACGTTGTTTATCAAGCGCAAGAATGGTAAGATTACAGCTCTTATTGTGTATGTTGATGACATGATTGTTACAGGGGATGATCCGAAAGAGATGAATGAGTTACAAAAGTATCTGTCAAAGGAGTTTGAAATTAAGGATCTGGGGCAACTGAAGTATTTTCTGGGTATTGAAGTTGCGAGGTCTAAGAAGGGAATTTCACTGTCACAGAGGAAGTATGTTCTTGACTTACTTACTGAAACGGGGATGCTGGACTGCAGTCCAATTGAGACACCCATTGAGATGAATCACAGACTTGCCATTTATCCTGATCAAATTCCAACTGATAAAGGAAGGTATCAACGTCTTGTAGGAAGGTTGATTTATCTTTCACATACTAGACCTGATATTGCTTATGCTGTGAGTGTTGTCAGTCAGTTTATGCATTGTCCTAGTGAAGAACATATGGATGCAATTTTTCAGATTTTGAGGTATTTGAAGATGGCGCCAGGTAAAGGATTACTGTTTGAGAAAAAGGATGAATTGGAAGTTGGGGGATACACAGATGCAGATTGGGCTGGTGATAAAACTGACAGGCGTTCTACATCTGGGTACTTCACTTTTGTAGGAGAAAACCTTGTCACTTGGCGTAGCAAGAGACAGAAAGTTGTGGCCAGATCAAGTGCAGAAGCTGAATTTCGAGGTATGGCACATGGAGTCTGTGAAATGTTATGGATTCGTAATGTCCTGAAAGATCTAGGTTACAAGCTTAGACAACCTATGGATTTGCATTGTGATAATAAAGCTGCAATTGAGATTGCACATAATCCAGTTCAGCATGATAGGACAAAGCATGTGGAGGTTGACCGTCATTTTATTAAAGAAAATCTTGACAGAAAGGTTATTCGTTTTCCATTTGTAAACTCAGAAGAGCAGTTAGCTGATGTTCTTACTAAAGGAGTGTCCAGGAAGATATTCGACAGCTCAGTTGACAAGTTGGGCATGATAGATATCTATGCACCAACTTGAGGGTGAGTGTAGAATAGCTGTAAATCTTATGTAATTATGATTCTTATTTATTTAGGTTATCATGTAATTATAGGAATGATTGTTTCCTATTAGGGTTAGACTACTCCTCTTGTCCTTGTATATATACCCCTTTGTGGGATGAATATAATTATTATTGAAAACCCTAAAATCAAAGTATTCTTTTCTACTTATACAAGCTTTAATCTGTTTATGTTTGCAGGCCATTGTTTGCAAGTAGTCTACTACTCTACTTAGCATTGCTCAAATTCTGCTTGATCAAACACGACATGATGAAATACGTATTTTAGGATGCCAAACTCGCTCTTTTCAACTTTGTGAATAATCAGGTGGGAGTTGGTGTGTTCTTTATCTTTCAGATTGTACTTTGTCTTTCATCTCCCCTCCCCCCTCTCTGGTAATACTCAATTGAAGATAATTTATTTTTAAGATCATGTACATGACCTTTTTTATTGTGCAGAAGGATGGTACATATATGTTTAACTTAGCATGATTCCAAAACTTTGTCAAATTGCTCAAGAAATGAGGGAGGGACAGCAATGAATTTGAGGGCAGCTGGGCTTCAAGCTCTTTCATCAATGGTAATCTATCCTCATTCTCTTTTTGTAATTACTTCATGCTGTGACCCTTGTTTTGCATATGTTTTCAAAAAATTTGATAATTCTGGCTCTGTTACCTACCTATGAAAGTTTTGTTTGAAATGTCATACATAACTGACAACTGTTAGACCTCGACCAAAAAAATGAGAATTGTAAGGCTTAAAATTTGGTAATAAAAATTTCCAACAATTTTGTCCAGGAAATCTTAAAGCAAAGTGTTTTTTCTTCCACCCATATTTTTCTGGATGTATGTAACTGTTTAGTCCTTTCCCCTTGTCCACTCCCACGTTCACATGCACAAAACAAAAAGAGAAGACTCTAATGGGGTAATGTAATCTCATAGTTTGGTTCCCCTGCTCTATGTATCATACATATATACCTCCCTTTAACTTTTATGTGAGTCCATTGGATACTAGAACTTGGCATCTATAATATGTTCTACAACAATGATTCTGCTTCCTGTTCCGGGTTTATAGAATGGTCCTGGAATGGCAAAGTCATACTTTAAGGAAGTGAAGTAAATGTTGACGTGACATATATAAAAATGGTCCTTAAATGGCATACAAATATTGGACTTTGCATTAATCAAATCAACACAAATTGGTTTAACTTTATCAGCACTGAGAATGTTTTGGGAAATGTGACTTTTGGGTTTGTACCAAGGTTTCAAATTTCGGTTTCGGTTTCGATTTCGGTACTTCAAATTTAAGGAAATTTCGGAGAAAGTTTCGATTTCGGTGGAAATTTCGGTTAAAAATAAAGAAATCACATTAATTGCATTTATAAATAATATTTTTGAATGAAACTTTTATATAGACTAACCTAACCTACAATAAACCTATTTATAATATAACCTCTCTAAAATTATACATAAATAATAGAATTGTGATATTTAATGTAGACGAGTAATTAACTAAAACCGTAGTAAGTTGTTAAACTAGTGTTTTTATCTATATGTAATTATAAATGTTCTATATATTGACAATGTGAATGTGATTTACTTTTTTTTTTTTTTTTAATGGCTGGAACCTAGTGGGGAGGCTTGGCCATCACTCCTTTTTCACTATAATTAGAAAAATACAACCGGGGGGAGTAGTACCAGAACCCCGTGAATGAAAATGAACAAGTGCAACAAAACTAATATAAAGTATTAGTAATAAGAGCTACTACGATGTAGTTCGATCCATGTGGTTGAACTGCTCCTAAGAATATGTATTTTGGAAATGATTTTGGTACTTCTTCACGTGGGTATTGTATGTGTGTTGATCTCTTCCCACATGCAATCCATATATCGGATATTGTGGAATTACTCAATATGGTGTTTCATTGTATGAAGCATACGGCATTTGGGATGAAGAATGATAAAAAAGGCCATATGTGCTTCCACCTTATGAGCTTGATCCAATTCCGTAAGTACTTTCTGAGGTAGAACTCATTTCATAATGAGGATAATGAGAATGGAATGGATTAGGGTTGTCACTATATTGAGTTCCTATGTCCATTGAGTCAAGACTTGAAGAAAGTGATTCAAACTCATTTAAAGACAAATGACTATCACATCTTCCTTGTGCATCCCTAGCTCTAGAATTGTATTCACGATTTGCACCAGGATAAGTAGTATGATCATCACTACTATATTGGTTGTAGTGCCATGATTTGCCACTCCCCCTGTCATTTCCATAATTTGCCTCATGATTGCAAATATAATCATAATGTGGTTGGAGACTTGGAGCATGAATACTTTGGTAGCAGATAAAGCAAAGAGGATTTTGTTGTATCCAATTTCAACTTGATTGGAAAAAAAAAAAATCAAAATTTCATATTTTGTCAGTGACAAACGAAATTCACAGAAATTTCAGAGAAATTTCGGACAAAATTTCGGTGTGAATTTTTTAATATATTTTTTGTGTGAAGATATTTCGGAAATTAAGAATTTCGCGGAAATGTACGGAAAATTTCGGAAAATTTCGGGAAACTCCTGACGGAAATGATATAGCATATGAATTTCGTTTCGGTACTTCAAATTTACGGAAATTTCGACGGAAATTTCGGCAGTTTCGGAGAAACTTAAAACCTTGGTTTGTACAAGGGTCCTGGAATAGCAAAGACATACTTTCAAAAGTGAAGGATTAAGTGTTGGACTTGGCATGTTAAAATGAGTCCCTTATCTGGCATACAAATGTAGAAATAATCCTTCCAATAACTTGGCTCTGTTCACATTAGTGATCCTGATATTTAGCCTCCAATAACTTTTTTATTTTTAAATTGTTGTAAAACAGAAAAATTTCTGAGAGAGAGAAAGAGTTTGGACACAGAGAATCAGATTGTGTGTCTTATTCATCTCACCATGAGGAGCCTTATATAGGACTACATGGTGTGCACAAAAGGGTAATGCTTAATTACAATCCAATCACTCCTACAATTACAACCTATCAATCACCAATCTATAGGGATAGGCACCTATTACTCATCATCTATTTACATGATTATCCACAAATATTTACAACACTCCCCCTTGGATATTCCATGTCAATAGTGTTGCATAGGCTGAGCGCTTCTAAGTTGCCTCGTCAAAAACCTTGCCAAGTAATAAAAACCCTGTGGGAAAAAAACAATCTTGGTCGAAGGAGAAAAAGAGCACAACGCGCTTGAGTGTAGAGTGGTAGTATCACAGCTTTAGAGATAGGTGAAGTCTTCTTATCAGCACCATAAGTAGGTAGTATGTCTACAAGAGGGATGCATTAGAGTTGCTACACCAAAACCTTGCCCGGTAAACCCAGTGGGAGAAACCCGTGGTCGAAGGGAAAAGATGAGCAAATGCATATATGTCAAATCAAAGCATCTTCAGGATGTACTATAATTGGGGTAACCATGCTAAAGATGTGCCTCGTTAAAACCTTGCCAGGTAACAAAACCCAGTGGGACAAAATAACCCTGGACGAAGGACAAAAAGAGTACACGATGGTCAAGTGGGTATGCTTCAGGATACTCCCCCTGATTTCGACTCCCCCTGAAAATTACATGTTAGGTAATTCAGATAGTTTACGTAGACCAATACGTTGAACATGCTTCTGGAATGTAGACTTTGGTAGTGACTTGGTAAAGAGGTCTGTATGACTGTCTTCAGATCAAATCTGCTTAACTTCAATCTTCTGATGCTCTTGTTGTTGCTGATTGAAGGAGAACTTCGGTACAATATGTTTGGTGTTGTCTCCTTTGATGAAACTCATCTTTATCTGCTCTATGTAAGCAGCATTATCCTCGTAGATAATGGTTGGTTCATCAGTGGTGGAATGCAGTCCACATGTGCTTCGAACATGCTTTGTAACGGCTTTCAGCCATGTACATTCACATACTGCTTCGTGAAGAGCTAGTATCTCAGCATGATTCGAAGAGGTAGCAACAAGTGTCTATTTCATAGACCTCCAAGAAATTGCAGTATTCCCAATGGTAAAGACATAACCAGTCTGGGAACATGCCTTGTGCGGGTCTGATAGATAGTCTATATCAGCATATCCAACAAGGCGAGCATCATTCTGAGGATCAAGGGGGTTTGATCCATTCCTTGATGCATAGGGATAGAATAAGCCCATATCCGCTGTACCTCTAAGGTAGCGAAAAATGTCTTTTATGCCATTCCGGTGGCTGCGTGTTGGCGCAGAGCTATATCTAGCTAACAAGTTCACATCGAATGAGATGTTTTGTCTAGGGAATTAAGCCAAGTACAATAATGCGCCTATTGCACTTAGATATGGGACTTCTGGCACCAATATCTCTTCGTTATCATCTGCAGGACGATACGGTTCTCTCTAGACTTTAGACGACCATGGGTGTGCTTGCTTTTATCCTCATTAAAGCATCTTAACATCTTCTGGATGTAATTTGGTTGATGGACCAAAATTTCATCTGCACTGTGCTCGGGCTCCAGGTCGAGACAATAATTTGTTCTCCCAAGGCCTTTCATCTCAAATTCCAACTTCAGGTGCTTGCGGTTTCCTTGATCTCTTCAGGAGTATCGATCAAATTCATGTCATTGACATAGACCGCCACAATTCCAAACTAGGAACTTGTTTCCTTAATAAACACGCATGGGCATAGTTTATTATTCACATATCCCATCCCGATTAAATATTCACTTAGACGGTTATACCACCTCCGTCTGGATGTTTCAATCCATAAAGTGAACGCCTCAAAACTAATGAAGAGCGTGTTCCGTGGTCTAGAACTATTTGCATCGGGTATATTAAGTCCTTCTGGAACTTTTATGTATATCTCTGTGTCGTGATCCCCATAGAGATAAGCTGTGACCACATTCATAAGCTGCATATTCAGTTTTTCGGAAACTACCAAACTGAAAAGGTAGTGGAACGTTATGACGTCCATTACGGGAGAATACGTCTCCTCGTAATCAACCACAGGGCGTTGAGAAAATTATTGCGCCACTAGACGAGTCTTGTGTATCACAATCTCGTTTTTCTCATTACGCTTCCTTACAAATACCCATTTAAATTCTACGGGTTTAACATGGGGAGGTGTAGGAACAACAGGTCCAAACACCTTTCTCTTTATCGAGGAATCTATTCGACCTGGATTGCTTATTTCCTTTTTGGCCAGTCGTCTCTTCGTTAATATTGATCAACAAAGCAGGTTCGAGGTCATCGCTTTTATTTTCGGTGGCCACCGCAAATACTAATATATCATCGATGATGATCTCATTCCAATTCCAAATCTCACTAAATTTACCGAGATTTCTCTATTCTCGGGAGTGGGTTCAAATGTTGGAGCGTCCCCCAACATAGTCTCTTCTAGGACATACCCATAATCCGGATTTATCTCGTGAGATGAATCGGTTTGAGATTGCGATGTCAAGAGGATTCGTTTGTGCCAAGTTTACCCTCTTCTGGGGATAAGAATCCTTCGAACCTAATGGTCTACCTCACTTCTGGGCAGGGACATATGACTGGTTAGCCGCCATGGTCGTACCTCGTCCATCTGGGACGACACATCCTACAGGGACGTCTATCCTTGCAGGCACATTTGCAGCAGGTATATATGATCTCGTCACTTTAGCTAGATCAGAGAAAACGTCTGGCATAGTTTGGGCTACACTCTGTAGATCTAGAATTCTCCGCACTTCATTATCACATTGTGCGGTTCGGGGATCAAGATGAGACATAGAGGGGACATTCCACGTCAATTCACGTCGTTCATCAGGAACAGTAACGTTCTTATCTCCCCCTAACGGCGGGAAGACTGTCTCATCAAAGTGACAATCCGCAAATCTAGCGGTAAAGAGATCGCCTGTCAAGGGCTCGAAAGAGCACATAATGGATAGGATTCATAATCGACATGTATGCCCATCCTTTGTTGAGGACCCAAGTTTGTACGTTGTGACGGCACAATTGGCACGAGAACTGCATACCAAAATGCGTGTAAGTGCGAAACATCAGGTTCGTACCCAGTCACCAATTGTAACGCGGAGTAAGGTTGGGTAGCAGTGGGCCTCAACGGGACCAACATAGCTGCATGCAAGATTGCATAGCCCCACACAAAATCTAGGAGCTTGGTGCGCATTACCAAGATTCTATTTGCGAGACCATCTTGGGTGTGAACATAGGGAACTATATGTTCAGCATCAATCCCAAGGGATATGCAATAATCATCGAAAGACTTCGATGTAAACTCTCCGGTATTATCAAGTCTTATAGACTTTATGGGATAATCCGAGTGGTGAACCCTCAATTTCATGATCTGGGTGAGAGTTTAGCAAAAGCAGTATTTTCTTATGGACAGTAGTGTAACATGTGATCACTTTGTCGATACATCAACCAAAACCATTAATATTTAACTGGTCCACATGGTGGTTGGATATGTCCACAAATTTCCCTTGCATTCTGTGCAGAAAAATGGTGGTGTATGTACTAGTCTTTGCATATGATGGTCTAGTATTAAATATTCTTAACGAGTATGGCATAGTGTGTCATTATATACAGGACCCTTATTCAGAAGGGGTTGCACCTACGATGAGTTGAGGATACAGTGCATCATACTTTGACCTGGGTGTCCCAAAAGGTCATGCCATAGCAAGTAGTTGCTTGAATTAGTTAGCTTCTAGCTAACAGATTTCAATTTCTCCAATGTACGCTTCTGGCTGCACACTCGGAGGTTATACAAAGATATTCCACGCATTTTTCTCAGTGGTTTCAGCGTGATAACCGTTGGTTCGAATATCCTTAATACTCAATAAGGTTCTTCTGGAACGTGGAGAATATAAGGCCTCATTAATGGTAAGTTCAGTACCATTGGACAACATAAAGTAGGCTTTGCCATAGCCCTCTATCAGGTTGGATTGCCCTGATACGGCTGTCACAGAGGTATGAATAGACAATAAGTTTGAAAAATATCTCCAATAGCACTTTTAACCAGACAACAAACTTCCCCACAGAATATGCCTATTCATTTATTTAATTCAATGGATCACATGTATGAATAAGTTTATTGAATTAAATATATTCGAACATAACCACATTTCTATAATCCAAAATAATTGAAAACATAAATCACCAAAATCCGAAGATGTTTCATTCATTAAGATGAAATAGATATGGCACAAGGGGCCAATTATACCCATGTCTTCGAGTTCTAATCCTCGGTATGTTCAGTAACTGCCTGAAAATTCGTGATCTCTAGTGTGGAATCAATAGAAAATGACCCTTTAATAAAGTTGGTATTTCGAGTTCCGCGACCGGCGTAATACTCATCTATTGCTTCGGCTATCGCACAACAGGTGCGGGACCAGCAGTCAATTCCTCCACATCGACAACAAAGATCATGCTGATTCTCGTGGTGACAGGCCTGACCAGTGTTCCTTTCAACTCAGGCTTGTTGAGTTAGGGCATCACGGTTCCCACAACGTGGGCCTTGGCCACGTGGATGACGGTCATATGGGTTTTTTTTGTTCTGCCAATCATGTCTTGCTTCAAGCAAGAAAATGGTCATCTGATGGTGAAAGTGCTCTTCCAGAGCAACCCAAAGAGTCTGTGTATCCTCTTAATCGGGTACTTGACTTGGAGTGCTCTCTCCATATGTTTCTTTATGAACATTATGACACTCGCCTTAAAAGCCTCAGTGACGACATTGTCAATATCGATTGTTGATCTCATCTTCTTTGCAGTCAAATGAATTTTCACATCTTGAGTTCACTTTAGATAGTTTCTTCTGGAGACCTCCAAAGCAACAAAGTCAAACATGTTGAGATTTGACATTTCTTACAGGAAAGGAACAAATAATATTAGTGCTTTGGGTAATATCATCCATAAGCAAGTAATGAGAACTTCACGTTCTATAACATGGTATGAAAAATCGGATTAGACATATAAAATCTACTTGTTTTATCATGTGTGGTGAATTTATGAAAGGAAACTTCAAGTTTCTTAAACGGCATTATCGAAACTACAAGTTCGATTTATATATGAACTACGGGTTCATTTAGAACTTCTAGTTCATTAGGTACCTGCATTTTCTACACATATATTCTAGTGCGAAAATTCAGACAAGTAACACAATAATATTGAAAAAGGTAAATTGTAATAATATCTCACAAATTGGATAAATGGAAATCATAAATCAATTGAGATATTAATTGCATGCTAGTAAAATAACATATTAATTATCACACAATTATGTGAATAAATGCTTCTGGCAATTAATTACACATATTAGATATGGTGAATTTATTTACAATATGATTTACAATATGAAATCATTTTTATTTTGATTCTGCTGGACCAAAGAAGGAGTGGGCTTGATAGTGAAGCCTATCGGGCTTAGTCTGCAGGCTTGTGACCCGGGCTTTCATGCGTAAGTCAAATGGTGTGTGAGGCATGCTGGGCTGCTTAGTCCCACGGAGGGAGAGTGGGCCTGCTGGGCTCAGGCTGGTCTGCCAAGGAATGAAAAATTATTACTCAACCCTTTCGGTAACTCCAATTGAATACGACCAGGTAAGGAAGGATGAGGTTTAGGTGGAGCGAGGCTCACTTAAGTACACAGCCTCATTTGAACCTTACCTAGACATCGCATCCAACTAGATGAGCCTACTTTGAGAAGATTCATAACTTTTGTCATGGTAACATGTAGTGAGCTGCTATTCTGGCCTTGCAACTTGGGCTTGAGCTTCTGGCTCGAATTTGTTGTTATGACTTTGGGCTTAATTTGAGCTTCTGACTCAGCCTCTATTAATATTCACAATTATAACAAAACCAAATTCAATATATGTTATTAAATCGTAACATAAATAAATTAATGCAGCGGTTATATACCTAAGGAAATGGGTTCAAATCCCATTAATGCTAATGGCATTACGTACAGGTAATAAATTTAGCAAATGCTTCTGGCATAATGTTTATGTAATAATCACGTAATAATTTAGCCAATAATGCTTCTAGCATAAAGAATTATAATGGCAGATTCAAATTTGTGTAACCAAAATTAAGCCCATAATTCTTCTATCATAATTCAGCAATAATTCAGAATTGTCTCAATGTGATAATGAAGTGATTGTGGTAATGAGCATAAATTACAATGGTAATTGCTTTGGATAAAATCAATCAAAATCAAATCACAGGTTGAATCAATTGATCAATCACCAATTATATGGAGTTGAATCTGCTTATGGCAGTATTAATATTAAATGGTGTTGATAAATTCCAGCTAGCCATAGTGGCATAGTGGACAATGTGCTAGGCTAATGCATGATGTGGCTGGGTTCGAATCCCAGGAGCAGCAAAATCCCTTTTCTTTTTGCTTGTTTTTTAATTGGTATGCACTATATGGTACTACTGGACCAAATGCTTCAAATCCAAGAATCCTAACCTTTTTTTTTCTTTTCCAACCAAACAATCCAAAGCCAAATAAACCAAGACACATAAACGAATATATATAAATATGTATATACCAAATATTAGGGTTCATGCATCATGGTGATTGTTCATATTCAATCATTAGGCTCAATAAACATGAATATGAAATTAGATTTTGGAAAAATTACTTGATGAAGAACGGATGAATCTTCAGCTTATGTGTGCAGAACTGAGAAGGTTGTCTTCTCAGCCAATCCAAGAACTATTCACCTCTTCTGGTAGGAAATCCCGAATCTCAAAGCTATTCGATCCAAATCTTAGAGCTAGTCGTGAACACGGAGCAGATTCTCTTCTGAACAGCTGCCACTTCAAATGGTGTACAGGTCTCAAAACAACTCCAATATGGCTGAAATTTGGAGGTCAAAGAGAAGAGGCAGAGACGAACAACTTTGATGAAGGAAAGTTTTTGATCTGACATCCTGATCAGGAGGTTTCGGGGCGTGCAAACAGGCTGCAGCAGGGGGGGAGTTTTTTCTTGGCTAGAGCTTTGGTTAGAGCTTCGTGCTGATAACGTGTTGTAAAACAGAAAAATTTCTGAGAGAGAGAAAGAGTTTGGACACAGAGAATCAGATTGTGTGTCTTATTCATCTCACCATGAGGAGCCTTATATAGGACTACATGGTGTGCACAAAAGGGTAATGCTTAATTACAATCCAATCACTCCTACAATTACAACCTATCAATCACCAATCTATAGGGATAGGCACCTATTACTCATCATCTATTTACATGATTATCCACAAATATTTACAACATAAATCAGGTTGTTTCATTTGTCTTGGAAAATTATGGAGGTGTAAGGAAAAATTCAATAGAAAATTACATACAAGTGTCATTTTGAAACTTAAATTAGCCATAAGGCCACTAAAGATTTTTTGTACACATAAGGCCACTTTTATCTTAAAATTATTTCCTTACTGACGATTTTGCCCTTTATGGAAGAAATTAAACGGACTCCATCGATCAGTCTCTCACCAAAACGACATAAATTCACTCTCCTCTCTCTCTCTCCTCTCTCTCTCTCTCTCTCTCTCTCTCTCTCTCTCTCTCCCCGACGAGAAAACCCTTGCTCAGCTCCGACAGCTCCCTTCCTCACCATCTCGCTCGGCTCCGGCGGCACCCTTCCTCAACGCCATCGCCGATTCCATCTCCATTACCTTTCTCAGTCGAAGCGGACCCGAACGGAGATGAGCCGGAGTAGATTCTCATCATCTCCCCGCATGAGGATAATGTCGCCGGAAAATGGATCATCGAGGTCCTTAAATCCACTGCCTCTAACACCAATTCGGCTATCTCACGATCCCGCAGCGCAAGGCGAGAAGGATGAAGGTGAAGTAGATCTGATCTGATCGGCATCTTCGATACCGCCGCGTTGTTCAACTCCGGCGACCTTAGGCTCCTCGTCGAGATACGAGGTCGTCGATGTCCTCTAATTCAGCCTGAGCGGATTCCAGATGCGTTCTTCGTAGTCAGGCCTAAGCGCAATCGGCCCTAATTCGTCATCGTCGTCGAGCTTCAGGTTTACCTTCTATTTCCAGATTGCATCTCCGAGCTAATTCAGCCTAGGATTATTTGATTTTTGAACATTCAGAGCTTGTGGAATTCTTAAGTTTGATTTACTGAGTATTTGGATTCCGAATTTCTTGAGTTTGATTTGCTGTAAGAATTGAGAAACCTCTACATGATTACAAATTGTTTAGAGCGATTGGAATAGTTAAGTTTGATGTTCAAGATTTAAGTGAATTTGTGATGTGTATTTGATGTCGTAGAATTACCGAGTGGCTGTACTTCATATACTAGTCATCAATTCAAAGTACTAGCTCTGAGACCTGGATAAGCTTAATCAATTCAAAGCCTATTTGGTTTCTCATTTTGTGCTTCTGTCACCCTGCTGGTAAAACTCTTCATATATTGCCTACCATTTTCTTGTGTCAAGTTCCTCTGTCCCTTTGATTCTCTTTGATTCTGCACAGACTAGTTTTAATGTTCTGAACTTATGATAGCCTATGTTGGCATTTGGACCTGCTTTGGTTTTAATGCATTTGTTCTCACAAGTAAAGAACCCTCAAAACTCTCTCTGTTTATCTAAGATGCGGTTTTCAATGTTGGTAAGAGTAATTTTCAGAGTTGGTGAGAGTAGCTTTCAGAATTGGTGAAAGTAGTTTTTTATTGTTGGTGAGAAGAGATTTTGATGTTGATGATAGTATCTTTTGTTGTTGGTGAGAGTAACTTTCGGTGGTGATGATTGTAGCTTTTTGCGGAGGTGATAGTAGTTTTTGTTGGTGGTGAATGTAGCTTTTTGTGTTGGTGAGAGTAGCTTTTGTTTATAGAGAGAGTAGTTTTTGATACTGGATTAGCTTTCTAGTGTTAGTGAGAGTGGGTCACTGGTATTGGTGATAATAACTTTTATTGTTGGGAAAGTAGCTTTTAGTGTTAGTGAGAGCAACTTTTGCTATTCGTGAGAGTAGTTTTCTGTTATTGGTGAGAGTAACGTTTGTTGCTGATGAGAGTAGCTTTTGGTATTGGTGACAGTAGCTTTTGTTAGTGGGGATAATAGCTTTTGGTTTTAGGGAGCATTAGGTCTTTTTGGTAAGCAGTAGCTTTTATTATTGTTAATAGTAGCTTTTGTTATCCCATCGGAGGTTGCCGAAAATCTTACTAGAATAGTTTTTGTTGCTAGTGACAGTAGCTTTTGTTCCTAGTGATAGTAGCTTTTGTGACCTCGCCGGAGATTGCCGGAAATTTCTTCGGAGTAGATTTTGTTGCTAGCTACAGTAGCTTTTAGTGTCAATGACAGTAGTTTTTGGGGTCGCCGAAGTTCACCGGAGACCCGCCGGAGGTCGGCCTGAGACCCGTCGAAAGTCGGCCGGAGACCTGCCGGAGTTGGTCGAAGACCTTGCAGGAGAGGAAAGAGAGAATGATTGTTGACTTTTTACTCTAGTGGCATTTATGTAAATATGTTGGTTTTTAATATCCAAAATATAACACATTTTTTAATCTAGTGACCTTATGAGGGAAAAAACTTGTTGGTGGCCTTATGGCTAAAAAAACATTCAAATATGCACTTATATGTAAATAACCCAAAATTCAAAACAAGAAGTTTCTCCTTCAGTAGAACCCATGAGAAGGATTCCTTCCTGGAGGTCGATAGTGAGTGAAAAAGGAGGCGTCAACGTCTCAAGGTATTTTTTGTTTCTTTTACAGTGTACAATAATTGCATCCCTTTCATACCCAACATTTACCTTTCTTGTTGTTGTTGTTGTTACAGGGAGGATATGCACAACCTTGGATTTTGGTCAAGGGTTTGCCTTCATAACATTGCCAAGTTAGCCAAGGAAGCTACAACTGTACGGTGGGTTTTGGAATCTTTGTTCAGATATTTTCATAATGGCAATCTCTGGTCTCCTAAACATGGGCTTGCTCTGTCTGTCTTGATGAATATGCAATTAATAATTGAAAATTCTTGTATTTGAATATCTTTAGATTTCTTATATTCTTTTGCCCCTTGGGGAGCATTTCTAGTCTTTCTCTTGCAATCTTTAATTGATATTTTGATGACTTTGTAATTTCTTGTTGGACAGAACAAGCATTTTGTTAAAGTAAAAATGGATTGGAATTGGTCTACTCATTTCATTTCATAACCCCTTTATATAGGGAGAGAATTACAATGGAAAGACAATTACAATATGATGACAATAACTACTGATTGGTCCGTAATCCATGCTGATTGATGTTTAATTGGTAATTGCTTGATTCCCCTTCGTCTGTTTCTTTGACGAAGGCACATAATGTGATTTTCCTTTAACACATTTCATTTTTTCCATCTTAATTAAGCATCTTGATCACAAGAATGTTCATAAAAACCCAAATAAGCAGCTGGACATTGTTGATGTTGCCACCTTGCTTGCTCGAGAAACAAAGGTTCAATCATCAGTTGCTATAATTGGCGCATTGAGTGATATGAAGAGACATCTACGGAAAAGTATACATTGCTCATTTGATGATTCAAATTTGGGGACGGAAGTTATTGAATAGAACCGAAAGTTTCAAGCAGCAGTGGATGACTGCCTTGTTGAGTTAACACATAAGGTGATGGTAACATCTTTCATATTTCCATTAGACGATTAGTGCCTTGTTCAGTGGACAGTAAGTGTTGACTTCTCGTTCCCTGTGTTTGTATTTCTCTTCTGTTTATAGTGGTTGTAAAAAATTCAGTTAATTTGGTTCTCGTTTCGAATTCAATCAACGAGGTCAAACTTAGTTACTCTCATAAACCTATATTTATATATGAGACACTCCAAAGAGCAACCCCTACCAATTCACTAAAAATGGAAAAACCGACCGTTGGATGAGATTATTACAATAAATTATGAGTGTGATAAAAAATTTAGCCAAATTCACCATATTTTCGAATCCAATCGAATTGGTCAACTGTTGTCATGATATGTAGAATATATATGCACATATTCTATATAGAAGTATGAGAACTTCTACAAACCTATACACACACACACACACACATAAATATATATACATATATATATATATATATATTTATAAACACACCTATATATATATATATATATATAACTTTGCTCAGGTGTAGATATCTGCACCTAAGAAAAAAGGTACGAATTTCCAGTTTTGACCCACTTTTAGATCATATCTTTCACATCTTAACCGTTCAGTTTTTAGGTCCTAATGTATAGATCACCTCTGCAAAATTTCAGCCAAATTAGTGATCTTTAAGGCATCCAAAACTGCAATTTACATGAACGAACCGAATCTACCGAACCGGAACTGTTCGTGTACATTGTTGTAAATATGTGTGTGTGTGTGTGTGTGTTTACAAATATATATACTTATATAGATATATGTGTGTTTATAAATCTAAATAAATATATATATATATATATATATAACACATACATATATAATAGTTTACGGGCTTTTACGGGTAGGGCCTAGCGGGCTTTTACGGGTCGGGCCGGGTTTTTGCTGGCTTTTTGATGGGTCAGCCCTTTACCTACTAAGGCGGGCGTTTGTGGGCTTTTTAACTGGCTGGGCTGGGCTTTTGGCCCTTCGGGAAGGCGGGCCTCCATCGGCCTACTTGATCTGCGGGCTTTTTGATGAGACCTAGTCTAAACTCTCTCTCTCTCTCTGAAATTCTTTACTATCCTTTTACAACAGGAGAATGGTTTATTATGTTGTAGGAGAATGGAATTGTGTATGTATTATTGATAATAGGAGCCCTTTAAATAGGGAGTTACAAGGTACCCAAAAAGGTAATAGAATCTGATTACAATTGAATACCTAGAACACATTCCTATTACATGTTACGTCCCGAAACTAGAATTAACGATTTACTCACTATTTAGACGGTAAAGGTCGACTATTATCACTTATTACTTTTACCGATACTTTATTGGCCCTAAAAAGGGTTGACTTTTGTTCGGGTAATTTTGAGAACAATTTCCTTCATGAAAGTTGTAGGGGACTTTAAACTGAGCACGTGTATATGTAGTACGTAAAAATTGGAGTTTGTATGCGAAAGTTATGAATAGAAAACGAAGTTACTGTTCATGGTAACAATTGGTTATAAAAGAAGAAATTACTATGGTAGGTTTCCAAAACCGGAAACCCACCCTCTTCTCTCTCCACTCCCCCGAACTCTCTCTTTCCCTTTCGGTCACTTTGCCTCCCCCTCGATTTTTCGCCGTCCGGCCACCACAAGAGCGCCTCCTTCCTCCCTGTACCCTAGCAGCCTTGGGTTGTGACGATTTGGCCAAGAAACCTCGGATTGAAGCAAAGTTCTTCACAGCTGCAGTTTGGAGTTTTCGTCGATTTCCGGCGATTCCGGCCACCTCCGGTAACCAAACGGACATCGAAGGTCGGGTTTTTGCCAAGGATTATTTCCCCTAAGGTCTTGCATTCCGATTTGCTGTGTGGAGGCCGGATTGACAATTGCAATATCTAGGGTTCTTGGATTTTTCTGGAAAAATCTCACCGGCCAGTTTAGAGCCCTTCAAGGTAAAATTGGAACTTGTTGTAGTTGTGAAAAATGTTTGGTCTATTGAGTAGGTGGGGCTGCCAGAATTTGGTGGCCATCGGAGAAGAAGGGCTCGGAAGAACCACTTGGACTTTTCTTAATTCTTGCTGCTCAGGTAATGGAAATGGTTTGGCAGCTGGTTGGTTGTTTACAACTAAAAGCCCTACCACTGATTATACGCATTTATATGCGTGTAATTATATCTAAAACACTATAAATAAGCAAATCTCCATGTCAATTAATATGTAATTAATCCATTTTTATTTACTTTGTAGAAAATAAGCGGAATTGTGGAAACGGGAGAAAATTATGCGAAATTAGAGCAAATTGGAGTTTCCGACAAGAGGACGAAATAGTTGAGTTCGGTCAAGCATAGTCAACATGATTGAGAGAGCTGAATCGGAATATTTCAAGATGATACATTTTGTGCTTTAAGATCGGAGGAAGAAAAGGAACGATGAAAAGAAACAATTAATTGATCAATCCGTGGCTTAATTAATTAATCATGAACTTGATTAATTAATCAATGATTTTATTAATTAACCAAGTGTATCAGCCATAACGTGCAGCAAGCCAGCAATTAAACATTGATGAATTGCTTAATTGCTTGGAGCCAATTACACGTGCTACACTACACTAGCAGCCCATCACACTCCTTTTCCAGTTTTCCTCTCATCACCACCACCCACATGTCTACCATATCCTATCCTATCCTCTCTTGCAATCACCGAGACCACCCATATATTTGGAATTATCCCTATCTCTTCCCTGGGGGAGAACAGACATCGCCCAACAGCCATCATTCCATTCTTCTAGCAGTGCTGCACTTCACGTTTTCAAGGGGAGGGCTGCTGCCCTCTCCCAACAGCCACCATCACTCTTCCTTTCTTCACAACTCCCAATCCTTTTTTTTTTTTTACCATTTTTCTTTTCCTCACATTTCCACCAACAAATCTTCATCACTTCCTCAAGAAATTTCAAAGAGGGGAGCATCAAGATTTGAAATTGGGTAAAATGGAAAGTCATAAATCAAGGCTTTTCATAATTGCTTCATAACAATTTGTGACTTGTTCTTGTTACTTTCCATCTCTCTTCACCTTTACCTCTTTAATTGATGTATTTTGTTGTGGATTTGTGGATGAGTTGTGAGTAGTTACTTTTGGGAGCTAGGGTTTCTAACTCTAGCTCAATTTTGATGTAATGAACATATTTTCAAGTGATAAATAATGTATTTTCATATGGGTGCACTCTAATTACTATGTTAATTGATTCTTGATGCATAAATTTTAGGGAATTGACCACTCTCTTTCTTATGTTTTGAGATTTGTGTTGTGTGATACAATTGGTGGTTCTTTTGTTCACTAGATTCATGTAATTAGTGTGGTGTGTCAAGTAGTTGCTTAATCAAGAATGAATGATTGCCTAAGTTTCTATTTTCTTGTGCCCTTCGCCTTTAGTTCTACACATTGTGGCCCTAACAAGGTGACAGGACCCGCCCCGGATTTCACCCTGAAATCCGAAAAGGCCCTGCGGGGCCCACCTTAGAAGAAATTCTTCCAAAAATTTGACAGAACTTCCCCTAAAAATGGACAACCCAAAACCTGTAGAAAAACAATTACACTTCTAAATCATCCATCCTTATTCTCCTGGAGCCACCCTGCTCCCTATATCACAACATCTCTCATATCACCAAACAATTCTGAAACTTAAGAATATTAATCTCATAGGTTATCAGAGCAATCTAATATACAGGCGAACAAGAGAATAGAAAGCAAGATAAATGACCGATGCTTTAATAATGCGGAAGCTATGACAGCTATGTCTCAACCCCAAGTACGCTTGACCTCAAGCTAAACTGGCCTGCAAACTGGGCATTTAAAACCGAAGGGCCCAGGGGAAAACATTTAAAATCCGTTAGAGTGAGTGGACGAAAAATAAGTAATTTCAAATGAATAAGTAAAACTTAATGCTTTCCCAAGTTATTCTCTAAAACCTCGCATGCAGTAACAATCTTGAAAACACTCTTAATCATCCTCTTTACTGAAATCTCAATCACGTAACAAGAACATCTTGAAACCTCTTAAAATCTCATCATCAATCCTTATAAAAACATCCTTTTCATGAGGCTCGTTTGATGACTAGAAAGGACTGCTGTCTAGTCATCTCATGCCATCTAGGAGGGACTGCCACCCAGATGACGCATCGGAAGGGACTGCCAACCGGGATAGGAGGCGGTGGATAGATGGGACTGCCAACTAGCCACATGTAGTAGACGGGACTGCCGACTAACCACAGGTAGTAGACGGGACTGCCAACTAGCTACCTCATGTCATCTGGAAGGGACTGCCAACCAGGTGACGCATCGGATGGGACTGCCAACCGAGCTGTAGTTTGGAAGGGACTGCCAACCAGACTATTACCTAGAAGGGACTGCCAACTAGGTAAGATACGCATGCGCCAAAACTGGCCTCCTTAATAAACTGAATAGCCTCCTCAAGAACTGAACATAACCTCTTTCAATCACTTGCTTTCGGAAAGAAACTCGATATTACCTCAATAAATCAATAATAATTCACCGAAAGCATAACTCAGTAATAACTCACTAACTCAATCCTCGATATCTCAATAAATCCTCGAAAGCATAATCACATACTCTATAATTCAATAATTGCTTTCGGAAAGAAAGCTCCATCTAGCCCAAGTCTGATAAGTGCGGAATTCAAAACCCAATAAATCTCGATATATCAATCATGCTCAAATATTTGCTAAATCCCTCGCACTCGTATATCTTCATAAAAACTGATATTCGAAAACAATAATTCTCATAATATTTTTCCGAATCAGTCACTTCCCGAAAATCATTTCCCAACTCAATAACTCATGAATGACTATCTCAAAAATCTACTAAAAGCCCTCGGGAAGGAATTTCAATACTAATCTCGTAATCCATAAATAAATCTCGATAAACTAAATCTCAAATATTCAAAACATAAATAAATCTCATTTGGAAGAAAATAATAATAATACTGCATGCGGAATTAATTTAAAAACAAATGTCCACTCACAGTACTATTTAGGCGACCATGCATACGAGTTCCTTCGTCGAGCAATAGCTCGGTACATCGCCCTGTACACAATTATATTCCGTGAATAGTTATTCGACAAATTAATACGATTCCTAAAATCAATTCATCATAATTACATCTCCACTTCTCCTTGGATGCAACCCAAATTATACCACTAATACCAATTCGTTAATTTAAAGGTTCCAAGGCAGAACCGAGAGATATCCGACGGTCGGATTCTCGTAATTCGATAATCGAAACCCTAAACTTCAAAAATTCATAATTAATTCCAAGCTTCTCCAAAATTCACCAAACTTCACATACAAGCTCTATGATAATTATAGAATTTAACTAGCCAGAAATTGAAATTAAAAAGCTACCCTAGCCACCGCTACCGCCGCCCACAGTGGCGGCGGGCCGCCGCCACCGCCACCATCTCCGATGGACACCAAAATTTGACAGCGGCACCTACTCAACACACTGATTCAACTTTTCAACTACAACATTCCCAAATAACAATTAAAAACGGCCGAAATCGATCAATGAACAAAACCCAGAAATCCTCAAGAACCCTAGAATTTCAATTCATCGATTCGGCATCTACACAACAAATCGTGATACAAGGCCATAGGGGAAATGATCAGTGATGAAAACCGAACCTTCGACGCCAATTTGGTGGCCGGAGACTGCCGGAATCGGAAAATATCGACGCTGCCTCAAAAATGCTACAGTGACCGTCATCTTCTTCTCGTTGCTGCACCTTCCACAGTTCATATTAAGCTACGAAACGAACCCAGAAATCAAGAGAAGGAAGAGAGCTTTCCAACGACATCTTACACGTCAAAATCCGTCGCCGGATGGAGGAGTTATGGCCGGAAGAAGGTGACGAGGTCGGAGAGGAAGACAGAGTCGGGGAGAGAGGAAGGAGAGGGCTCGGTAAGTTTCCGAAAATGGAAACTTACCACAGTAACTCGTCCTATTTATAGAAACTTACCATGAACAGTAACTTTACCATTTCGCTTATAACTTTTGCATACGAACTCCGATTTTTACGTACCACATATGCACGCGCTCGGTTTAACGTCCTCTACAACTTTCATGAAGGAAATTTTCTCAAATTTTGACCCGAACAAAAAGTCAACTTTTAGGGCCCCCTAAAAGCATTGAAACGACAGTAAAAGTGAAAGTAAAAGTTGTTTACCGTCCAAATGACTAGTAAACCGGTGAATTCGGGTTCGGGACGTCACACAAGGCATAATGATTAGGGTTAGAGAGTTCATTCTTGCCTTAGTCGGAAGAATGAATACCAAATGAGAGAAATTGACTTAGTGGCCTTAACCGGCATTACGTAGAGAACTAAGTAATCGTTACATTTTAGGTTGTAACTATTGCATGTTTAAATCCCTAATTTCTAGAGCTCTACGCCTTTAGTTCATGTTTTGGTAGCCCTGATAAGGTACTAATTCCTGAGTTAAAGAGTTCATATTTGTCCTAACCGAAAATGTGAATACACTTAAGGAAATTCGGCTAAGTGGCCTTGATCGACATTAAGTACGGGATTTGGTTCTCATGAAGATATATTATTTGTTTGCTTGAAATGTGTTCGTTGCATTGAAATTGCTATAGAGCGATCCCTAGTGCCCAAAATCTCTCTATCTTATTTTTCTTCATTTTTAATTGTTGTTGTTCATTTAGTTCTTTTTGCTTAGTATTTTAGAAAATTACAATTACAATTTCAAATGACAATTTCTATCTCATTGTAAATAGCCATTACTAGGCTAGCTCTTAGTTTTGATTAGGGTTTGGTGAAAACCAAAGCCGAGCATTGCTAGGGCTTGGTGCCTTAGATTAACATTTTTATTTATTTTCGTTTTCTTTTCTTTGTTTGTTAAGTGTCTTTAGTTCCGACCACCCAAAGATTGTGGGTTAGCCACTAATCCCCGTGGTACGATAAACTTTGAGCATAATAATTCCCTATCTTGATAATGATACGTACGCTTGCGTAAATTTGTATCCAAGTCAACCACGCACAGCTCCACAATAGCTGGCTGGCCTTGTTAGTTTTTGCTTTATAGCTGAATAAGTCTGTAGCCTGAGAATTACATTTAACCACATGCCCCTAATTTAATTTGTCACCGAGTTTGATTGGTTCTGCTTTACATATACTAGTTTATTCTCTGTGTGCTAGCTTTTGATGGATATGATACCTTAAATATTATTGATGATATATAAATGAAGTGGTCAAGGGAACTCTAGAGGACACCTGACACATTCCTTTTTCTCCTTTGTTTCCTTGTTTTCTATTCTCACCTCCAAACTTTGTACACAACATCTCATGACAATATAGGTCTTTTAGGGTATTTTAAATGTGTTCTTATTGATTGATTATTATAATTATACTTAATTTCCCACTGCTCTCTCTTTCTTTAATTATTGATAGTCTGATGCATTGGATTATTATGTGAAATTTTACTTTCCCACTGCTCTGCAATTTATTTAACTAAGGGGTCTGGTTTTTTTTTTAATTTATGTTCTGATTATTCTGTGTTAGTTTTAGAGTGTTGGTGGTCTGAAAACATATAAAGACGAGCCTCAAGGAAATCATAGATCAACCATCATGGAAAAAGAATGGACCAAATATGAAAGGTTAAATTTTAAAATCCTAAACTCTAATTGAATGTAAAGAACATAAACTGTAGATACTAAGTAAATTTTTTTTCCCCTTTCTTAAACAAGGAGCAAGGAAGTTCGTTGATAATGTCCAAACAAGTATGGGGAATCCAGAAAGGATTTGTTGTCCTTTTAGCAATTGTATAAGTTTCAAACGCCACAACTTTAATGTAGTATATGACCACATGATCTGCTATGGGATGGATCCTCTTTATAGTAGGTGGACATGGCATGGGGATGAGCCAACATTATTGGATGAAAATGTTGAAATGCTTGAAACATATAGAATGTTTCAGGATGCACTTTTTGAAGATAATGATGCATTTTCTAAAGAAAATGATGTTAGGGAACCTGGAGATGAAAGAGAAGAGCCCGATTTTGGACATTTATTAGAGAAGGCAGAACGTCCTATATATAAAGGCTCTACTTTGTCAAAAATTTCGGCAACAGTAGCTATGTATAAGTTTAAGGTAAGGCATGGTTTGTCTAATATAGGGTTTGATGATATGGTTGAGATGATTCGTGGGTTTCTACCGCATGACAACACTCTTCCTAGCTCTTTATACAATGCAAAAAAAATTGTTAAATGCATTTGATCTAGGTTATGAGAACATACATGCTTGTGTTAGAGATTGTTGTCTATTTAGAACAGAACTAGAACATGCAGATAAGTGTCCTAAGTGTGCCTCATCAAGCTGGAAAGTTGATAAGCGCGCACAAAAGATTCAAGAAGGAGTTCCAGCGAAGGTACTTAGATACTTTCCAATCATACCTGGATTTAGAAGGATGTTCAAGTCAGTTGAGAAGGCAAAACAATTAAGGTGGCATCACACACACAAGAGTCAGGATGGCATGACGCGCCACCTGATTGACTCGTTGGCATAGAAGAGCATAGATAGTAATTTGATTTGAAGACCATACCGATCTTTTGTCTTCACACTTGAGAACCTGCCAAGTTAGTACCATGTGTACTGGAGAAGTAAGTTCAATTTTAAAAAACTAAATTTGATATTGAGATTTTTTAATTTCTTTTGCCTCCACACTTGAGAATTTGCCAAGTTAGTACGTATATGCAGATATATGTTATGTAGAGTTTTTGCCTTCTTAATGTTTTTTTTTTCCTTCTTGGGGTTTACATATCATGTGTTATAGGTTATTATTAATAAGGTTTAGATATTGAGAAAGAATGCAGAACTAAAAATGACGAGGCTAAAGTTTTTTAAGTGGGTTGACTTGGTATTTGGTCTCCTCCTCTTTGAATGAAACTTGACCTTACAAACTCCTTATCATAAGTTCCCATGTGCTATAATTCTATGAACTTGAGAAGCATCAACCACTTCAACTTTTGTTATCAAATTTTATTTTTCTAATGTCGGTTGAATTACGTTCCATTATGTTATGCTTTTCTGGTTTCCATTACGAATACCGAACCTGGCCTTTTATGCCAAAATGCAACCTCACTTCACTTTGTGTATGTCCAGACTTCAAAAAAAGGTGGCAATAAAGGAAAAAAAAATCCAAAAAAGGGTATAGAGGCAGCTATTATTGCTATTAACAGGGAAGAAAGGAATTCAGGAATAAGAA
Organism: Rosa lucieae; assembly: GCA_024704745.1. Taxonomy (NCBI): domain Eukaryota; kingdom Viridiplantae; phylum Streptophyta; class Magnoliopsida; order Rosales; family Rosaceae; genus Rosa; species Rosa lucieae. The sequence continues at coordinate 85,940,994 of CM045496.1, read as the reverse complement.
TTTCGAATGGAGGATCTAATAACTCACATAGGGAATCACATACTCCAGCACCTAATAGTCCAATTAGGTGTGAAAATGAGACAACCTCAGATTATTCGAAGAGACCTCCAAGGGGCAAAGCAAAAGGGCATAAAGATTTTAAGAACAAGGGTCAGGTTGAAGTTCAGTTCAATGTCAGAGGTCAGCCTTATGGGGAATATGCAGTAGGGCTCTCCTCCTTCCTTGGAGTCACAGAAAGAGAGTTCGTACCATTGACAACTGAGTGGAAAAACCTCACTGATAAGTACAAAAGACAAATTTGGGAACATATCATGGTAAACTACTTTCTTATAATTTGGACTTGCTTATCTTAATTGATCTTTCTCTTCGCTAGTCCTATTAGTAATGGAGCATTGGAAACTCTAATATATTGTTCAATTGTATTTTGTAGCAAAAATATATTGTTCCAGAAATTTGCAAAAGAAATGTGTTTCGTAAAATGATGAAGCTTTGGCGAGATTTCAGATCATTGACAATGAAAGAAGTGATGCAGCAAGCTGAATCGGTAGGCTTACCACGTGCTGCTGCCCTCCTCAAACCTTATAATATAGATTCAATGGAAGTGTGGTTGGATTTTGTAAAATCTAGAACCACAAAAGCATTTAGGGTAAGTTAATTTTCTGCAAAACATGTTATATTTGCTTTATGTGAAAACATTAATATTATCACTTTGGTTTTTTATAGGAAAAGTGTGAAAGATTTAGGTTGATGCGACAAGGTAGAACCTTATTGCATAGAACAAGTAGAAAGAGTTTTGCATGTCTTGAAGAAGAGCTGGTACCAAACAATTTAATCATTACACTTGATGTCTTAATATTACAAGAAAGCTGATATATGTAATTGTCTTTTTATAGAAGCAACAAAGTGAGACACCAGATGCAATAACAAGGTCCGATATTTGGCTTCGTGCCTATGAAGTGAAGAAAAAAGCAGGCGAAGAAGTTGAGGATCCAGAAATAGTGGTAACAACTAAATCTTGTATAATTTCTTGTTCATGTCATTCATCTTATACTGCAGGTTTCAGATTTCTATGCTTTACTTCCATATTGAACTTTAGTCAGAATTGAGCATTATTTTCAGTTTAGTCAACTCATACTTACAATAACTTTAGTCAGAAATCTTGTTGGAAATTTTGACTAAAATTGAGAGAAATTAGGAGTTAGAAGGTAAACTAAAGTGCAAATACTGCTCATATTGTTCATTTTCAGTCAATGTTTTTATTGTTTACTCAGCAATTCAGCCTTAACAATTAGCTATGATCTTGATACTTATATAGCATTGATGGATTCAATTATGTATTTTCCAGAAACTAGTACGAAAGTACAAGGAAGAAGAAGAAGTAACACAACCATGTTTGATAAAAACTGATGTTGTTGCAAAGGCACTTGGTCCTGACCCGCGAGGACGAGTTAGAGGACTTGGGTTTGGTGCACTCCCTTCAAAAGTGGATGCTCAGACACACATTTCTAATAAGGTCACTATGCTAGAGAACGCTCGATCTTGCTGCTCAAACACAGCAGGTGGACTGATTGACAGAGTTAGTGCAAGGTCTCGTTGCTCGGCTAGACAAAGGAGAGAATGTCAATGTAAGTCTTCAGCATTAAGTTACTGTTTTGAGTTTTGTTCATGCTATTTCTCATTTAATTGGTCAAATAATTATTGTTTTGTTTGCTGTTATTTAAGGAAAAGACAAGTGTGCAACATTCTGCTAATTGGATTGCACAGAGAAAACAAAAAGAGAATCTGAACTGTTCTAGTGATATACCACAAAGCAAGCAGAAAGATGCTAGTGTTATAAGTTCTAACAGGGAGAGGGGCAGTAGGGAGCAAATCAAAGAAAATACTACGGAAAGGAGCCACATTTGGGAAATGGTAGGCCAAAAAAGAGCCAAAAGACAGATGCAGCTGAAAAAGTGTACTTGCTAAGTTGGTTTGCTAAAGTAGAAGAAGTCATTGCTACTGGTGGCATTTTGTCAAAAGATCTAGAAGCTTTGGTGAATCATGTGCCTCTAGGCCATGATTGTTGGAAAATTTCAGTGCACGAAGTTTTTTATGATATAGCTTTGTATTGACCGACAAGTGAGTTCAATAAGCTTGATGCATCTAGAGGAAGTGTAATCGCATGGCCTATCCAATATACCAAGGTGAATTCGGCTGTCAATTGAGGTACATTAATATATCTTGTCTTTTAATTTTTTAACTGCAATGTGGTTGTGATTATTGCTGTTTGATTTATTAGTTTGTTTAGGATTGGAATTTGGTAGTGTGATTTTATGTTTAGCTTGGGAATAACTACTTGTGCATATAAACAGAATTTTAGAAAGTTGAATAGACTACTTCTTCGGCTTTATGATCCTTTGTCTGGTGAGATTTTGTTGCTTTATACTAGTTTGGCAAGAAAACTAGAGAAACTAAAATAGTACAAAACAGGGCATCTCCTATCCCAGTGCTGCCTTTAATTGCTGAAGTTAAGTTGAAGCTCAAGAGTATTCTGCAAAATTTCATGAACCTTTTGTTGTTAAGTTTTGGAAAGTGAAATTGGTCCTTGTCATTTTCTTATGGACCAATATCTTATTAGTTGGTTGTTTGTTCTTTTTGACTAGTGGTCAGTTTTGAGTTGATTGGTATATTGTTTATTCAGCTGTTTGGATATTGAGAGTAGGATTGATGGGCCGGGTGAGTTTAATGCAGATGCATATAACTATTTGTGTTCATATGTATGTGTGTGTTGTGTATACATTTAGTACAATTCTGATTCTTTTGAATATGGATACAAGCTACAGATTTGATATATTGGGCAGGAATCATAATGGTTGTCACTGCTTGTCTTTGTAGGCTCTATGATGTGCGACTTCTTTATGGGAAATGGTTGGCATGTGGCATCGTATCAAGCTATCATCAGCCCCTTCAAGTACTCATGTAATCAATCGGAAGACAATTCTAATCTAGCTAGCATGTTCTATATTTGAAAACCAGTTTAACTATACTGTGATTTTGTAATATGAAGTTATTTAATTGATATAATTTACTACATGAATGTTTTTGTTTATTATGCTTGAATGAAAGGGTTTAATTGAAAGTATTGTCTATTAGAAGAGTGAATGAAGACATCTTTTACGACACGCAAAAGGGTCTTTTAAGACACGCAAAAGTTTTTACAACATGTAAAATGGTCTTTTACGACAAGCAAAATGGTCTTTTACAGCACACAATCAAAGTTGTAAAACATCTTTCACGGCGCACAAGAGAGTGTTTTACGACGCACATTTTGTGTGGCACAACAGAAATTTATCTTTTACGACATGGTCTTTTACGACACGCTTCTTTGTGCCGTAAAGTTGTCTTTTACCTCTCACATTGTGTGTTGTAAAACACCAGTTTTGCTATAGTAACTCCATGAGCCATTCCTCTTGTACTTACATGAGCATTTTCTTAGAGCATAATTAGCTCCAATGAGCCACGCTTATACTACCGCCAGCGGTACCAACAAACATCAAGGATGTGACCTACGGAAACACCACCAAACAAGCTATCGCCTGAGCTCCGGCTTAGCCCAGGATCACCGCTGATGCGCCGCGCCAACATCACTTCGTTGAACTACCAGAAGCTGGAATAGAAGCATGTCAGTCCCACATCGAAAACAGGGAAGAGATTAGTCTCTTCCCCACCTAAAAAAGGCTCACTCCTCTCTCCTCATTAATTACACATTTGCTACTTACCTAACGTTATTCTGTCAACACAAATACATTGACAAACTTAGGCATTGGAGAAGAGAAGACCGCCAACCGCGGTCTCCCTCTGACGCCCTTTGTATTTCATTTGACAGATAGCGGAAACCACAAGAATATCACAAGTAGCGGTTTGCCCTTCGAACCCGCGTGGATTGAGGTTCGGCTACCGCTGAATCTTAGACATTAACACCTCTATACTCAGCTTTTGCACTAGATCTAGCAACCACTTTTTGCTTCTTACTTCTCCATGTAACCAAGTTACCTTCCACAAAAAGTAAAGTAACCTGAAGTAGACCTTCTATCAGTGATAGAACCAGCCTAATCTGCATCTGTGTATCTTGCAATCTCGATGTGGTTATTCTTGGAAAACATGATCCCTTTACCTGGATTTGTCTTCAAATACCTCAGAATTCTGTGAACCGCTTCCATGTGATCTTTACTTGGTGCATGCATGAATTGACATACAATGCTTACAACATATGCAATATCAGGTCGGGTATGTGAGAGATAAATGAGCTTACCTACTAACCTTTGATATCTCTATTTGTTAGTAAGCACTTGGTCTGGATATTTTGCTAATTTGTGATTTTGATCCATCGGTGTATCTGCTGGTTTACATGCTATTAAATTGCTCCCTATGAGTAAGTCAACCACATACTTCCTTTGAGATAAAGTAATGCCTTCTTTTGATCTAGCCACCTCAGTGCCCAAGAAGTATTTCAATCATCCAAGATCTTTCACCTCAAAAACAAATGATAGATATGCTTCTAATTTCTTGACTTCTTCCAAGTCATTACCTGTCACAATCATATCTTCAACATAAGTGACAAGTGCAGTAAGTTTATCTTTCTTGCGCTTCAGAAACAATGTATGGTCAGAGTTGCTTTGTTTGTAACCAAACTATTTCATAGATTGGCTGAATCTTCCAAACCATGCCCCAGGGGACTGTTTTAGTCCATAAAGGGATTTTTTTTCAACTTGCACATCATTCTTCCTTGTGAAGATAGAGAATAGCCAAGAGGTAGATCCACTTAGACTTCTTCATTCAAGTCTCCATGTAGCAAAGCATTCTTTACATCAAACTGCTTCAGAGGCCAGTCTAGGTTAGCTGTAATGACAGTAGTACTCAAACGGTATTTATCTTGGCCACTGGTGCAAAAGTCTCTTAATAGTTAATATTATATGTCTGAGTATACCCTTTGGCAACCAGCCTGGCTTTGTATCTATCCAGTGTACCATCAGCTGCGTACTTCAATGTATAGATCCATTTGCACCCTACTGTTCCCTTCCTTGCGGGTTTTGGCACTAGTTCCCATGTGTGATTCTTTTGCAAGGCTTCCTGATACGCCCAAAATAGACGCTCAACTTAACCCTGCAAGATGTAGTCGTTAGCAATATAGAGTAAGCAAGGATCGTTCTAGCCGGGGATTGAGGGTAACTAATTATTCACACAATAAAAACAAACCAATTTAAACTAACTAAAACACAAATCAAACAAATAAAATCTGAAACTAAACAAAACAAAAACGTCAACACATAAAGAGAGAAAAGGATGGCAGAAAACAGAAGGGGATAGAAAGGTGCATTGCAATCCAAAGTTGAAACAGATTTGGGGTTTTTGGTTTTTTTTTTAACGAAAATAAAAGAGAAAACAAAAGGAAAACGAATTTGATTTTAGGTTTTGAGAAAATAAGATGGAGAACATGTTAGAGACTCGGAAATCCACCACCAATTACTTTCGAACAATGTTAAGTTAACCTAGTTTCAATTACTAAGGTGTGAACAGAAACCAACCAAGAAACAAGTCGGAGCAGATCATGTCCCTTATTAATGTTTCCCTAATTACTTAGTCTACGTGAACGCACAATAGCTAAGCCTATCAAACATGCAATCAAGGTATAGAACGCTATCCTATCAACAACACATATAGTGTCTGTTTAAGGAAAAAGAGATTCGAGAGAAATTGTAGAGAGAATTGTGTGTAATATTATTGAGAATATGAGCCCTATATATAGGGATTAGAAAGTGCTAGTTCTAATGTTACAATGAATACCAATCCGTGTAGGATTGGGAAATCTAGAACCTTCTCTCTTATTGCTACTCCTAGTTTGATAAGGCACACTAAATCGATATTCCTTCAACATTCCCCCTTGTGCCGCTCAAACTTGGTGGTGACGCTTCATCCGTTGCCTCGTTAAAAACCTTGCCAGGTAACAAAAACCCTGTGGGACAAAAATAACCCTGGTCGAAGGACAAAAAGAGCACAACACGTCCTTCACTCTTCGAGATCGAACATGTAGACATCATAACTCCCCCTGATGTCGATATCTCCCCCTGATTGCTACAATCGTGGGAGTTCAGATAACTTTCTCAATCCGATGCTCCTTACATGTTTCTCGAAGGTGGATTTAGGTAACGACTTAGTGAATAAGTCCGCTACATTATCCTCTGATCGGATTTGATTCACTTCGATCTTTAGAAGTGCTTGTTGTTGCTGATTATAAAAGAATTTAGGCGATATATGCTTGGTGTTGTCACCCTTGATGAAACCTAACTTCATTTGCTCAATACAAGCTGCATTATCCTCATAAATGCATGTAGGTTCATCTGTGGTAGACTTCAAACCACAACTTCCTTGAATATGTCAAATTACAGACCTTAGCCATATGTATTCACGCACGGCTTCATGATTTGAGGAAGTAGCAACAAGGGTCTGTTTCGTAGACCTCCAAGATATCGCAGTGCTTCCCATGGCAAAGACATAACCCGTTTGGGAGCCACCTTTGTGAGGGTCAGAGAGGTACCCTGCATCAGCAAAACCCATCAAGACATCATTGTCATCGGGTGAGGCCGGCCACCCCTGGTGGTGGTGACGGCGTTGGTGGCAACATGGTCGGCCACCTTGTCATGGTGGACGGTGGCTCCATGCCTAATGGGGTCCGATCCCATTCTTCCGTCATTCCTCTTCTCTCTGTAGGGATAAAATAGGCCCATATCAATCGTACCTCTTAGGTATCGAAAGATTGTCTTTACACCAATCCAATGGCGACGTGTTGGCGCAGAGCTATGTCTAGCTAACAAGTTCACTGCAAATGAGATGCCTGGTCTTGTGCATTGAGCTAAGTACAATAATGCGCCTATTGCACTTAAATAGGGCACTTCTGCCTCTAATAGCTCTTCGTCCTCATCCTTTGGACGAAACGGATCTTTTCCTGGCTCAAGACTACGACCGATCATGGGAGTACTCACAGGCTTTGCTTTATCTTCATTAAAGAGCCTTAAGATTTTCTGAGTATATGCAGACTGATGGATCAAAATCCCATCACTACGGTGCTCGAGTTCTAAACCGAGACAAAAGCGTGTTTTCCCAAGATCTTTCATCTCAAATTCGGATTTCAAGTATTTAGCAGTTTCCTTTAACTCATCTAGAGTTCCAGTTAGGTTCATGTCATCGACATAAACTGCTACGATTGGAAATCCGGAACTTGTTCTTTTAATGAACACGCATGGGCATATTTCATTATTAATATATCTCTTCCCAATCAAGTAGTCACTTAGACGGTTATACCACATCCGTCCGGATTGTTTTAATCCATATAGTGAGCGTTTTAATCTTATTGAAAACGCGCTCCGTGGTTTAGAGCCACTTGATTTGGGTAATTGAAGTCCATCTGGAACCTTCATGTATATCTCTGAATCTAGATCCCCATAGAGATATGCTGTAACCACATCCATAAGCTGCATGTCAAGTTTTTCAGAAACTACCAAACTGACAAGGTAGCGGAACGTTATAACGTCCATTACGGGAGAATATGTCTCCTCGTAGTTGATTCCAGGGCGTTGTGAGAAACCTTGCGCCACGAGGCGGGATTTATATCTAACCACCTCATTTTTCTCATTACGCTTTCTAACAAAGACCCATTTATGGCCAACAGGTTTTACATCTGGGGGTGTCTGCGTTATAGGCCCAAATACCTGTCTCTTTACTGGTGAGTCCAATTCAGCCTAGATCGCATCTTTCCATTTAGGCCAATCCACTCTTCGTTGACATTCTTCGACAGAGCGAGGTTCGATATCATCATATTCTATAATTCCTTTTGCAACATGATATGCAAATGCATCATCAATTGCCATAGAATTTCTATCCATCATCTCATGTACACTAGTGTAATTCATGGAGATCTCTCTATTCTCTGGAGTTGGTTCTGACATTGGAGCATCCCCCAATGATGTCTCTTGGACATAACCATAATCCGGAATATTCTCATGAGATGGATTATTTACATCGATGATTAATGGATTATTTTGTGCCAAACTCACTTTCTTTCTTGGGCGAGAATCCATCAAACCTATGGGCCTCCCGCGCTTCCTGGCGGGAGCCGTGGGCCTAGCCACAACGTCACTACCACTGTGGACGTTGGCGCCATGCTCAAGTGCCCTTAAGGTGGCGTCATGTCCTCTAATTTTAGGGACATCAATCCTTGCAGGCACGTTTGCAGCAGGTATGTGTGATCTCGTCACTTTAGCGATATCAGAAAACGCATCAGGCATCGATTCTGCTACGTTCTGAAGATCGAGAATTCTCCGCACTTCAATTTTGGACTGTGCGGTTCGGGGATCAAGATGAGACAGAGTGGGGACAGACCACGACAATTCCTGTCGTTCCTGTTGAACATTGATGTTCTTATCTCCCCCTAACGACGGGAAGACTGTCTCATCGAAGTGACAATCCGCAAATCTAGTGGTAAAGAGATCGCCGGTTCTATGTAGCGGATAATAGTTGGAGAATCATATCCAACATAAATGCCTAATCGTCGTTGAGGACCCATTTTGGTGCGCTGTGGCGGCGCAATTGGCACATAAACTTCACACCCAAATATGTGTAAGTGTGAGACATCAGGCTCATACCCAGTCACCATCTGTGACACAGAAAAGGGTTGAGTGGCAGTGGGCCTCAGACGAATAAGCACAGCTGCATGCAATATTGCATAGCCCCAAGCCGAAATAGGGAGATTGGTGCGCATTACCAATGCCCTAGCGACCATTTGTAGTCGTTTAATGGCGGCTTCTACGAGACCATTTTGGGTGTGAACATGAGGAACTGGATGTTCAACTTCTATCCCAATGGACATGCAATAATCATCAAAAGTCTTTGATGTAAACTCCCCAGCATTGTCTAATCTTATAGACTTAATAAGATGATCAGGGTGGTGAGCCCTCAACTTAATAATCTGTGCTAGGAGTTTAGCAAATGTAGCGTTCCTAGTGGACAATAGCATGACATGTGACCAGCGTGTCGATGCATCAACCAACACCATAAAATATCTAAATGGTCCGCATGGTGGTTGAATAGGTCCACAAATATCACCTTGGATTCTTTGCAAGAATGGTATATTTTCTTTAGTGTCCTTTGCATAGGATGGTCTCGATCCTAATTTGCTAAAGAGCAGGCTTTGCAGAACAAATGATGGGCTTTAGAAACAACCAATGAGGATTTTGGTGTAGCCATGAAGTCACATTGGACTTTAGAAGTAGAAATTGGAGACAAAGAAGCCTTGGTGGCGTCAATGCCACCCTGAGGCCGCAGGGGTATGGTGGCGCCGGCCAAGGATGGCCGGATTTTGGGGTGAACGACGCCGTGAGGCGCAGGGGCTCCTTCGGTGTCCAAAAACCGAGTTTTACTTCTTTTCGTTCTGAAAAATGGATGTCCGTGTGAAGTCTTTAATATACGGATCATCATATCACGACCTGGATGTCCCAAACGGTCGTGCCAAAGCCTATATGTGTCAGAATCCCATAAATCATCTCTCATAACATGATTGGATTCAATTATGCGAATAGTGGTTGCATACAACCCACTAGATCGACACATAAGTTTCTCTAAGACTCTTTTATGTCCGTAGTCATTAGAGGTGATGCAAAGGAACTCTTGTCCATTCTCACAATGCGTTTCCGCATGAAAACCATTGGCTCTTATATCTTTAAAACTCAATAGGGTTCTTCCTGCCCTAGGAGCATAAAGAGCTTCGGTGACATTTAAAATTGTGCCATTTGGCAACATAAATTGGGCTGGTCCTCTACCATGAATCAATTGGGATGATCCAGCCATCGTAGTCACGGAAGATCGAGATGGCGTCATCCATAGAAATAATTGCCTATTTCGAAGGATGGTATGTGTAGTAGCACTATCCACGAGGCATTCTAGCTCTTCGGGAAACATACTGAAAAATAATAAAGTTCGGAATTAAAATATGTCCAAGACATTGAATTTATCAAGACTTTATTAATAGGACAAAATACTGTTTACTCCCTATACTTATAGGGTATCGACGTTTCAGTCCCTGACGTTTCAATTTCACCTGGATAGTCCCTAAACTCTCTAATTTCACACAAAATGTCCCTGCCGTCAATTTTCCGTCCAAAATTCCGTTTTCTTGCTGATGTGGCACTTTTTTCGCACTGAAATGACTATTATACCCTCACTTCTCTTTTTTTATTATTTATTTATCTATTCTCTCTTTTTCTGTTTTTTCTTTTCACGTCTTCTTCTTCAGCTCTCTTTCCTCATTCTCTCTCTTCCCTCCTTCTGCCTCCAAAGAAGAAGCAGCCGCAGCCTCAGCAGTAGCCCAAGAGGTGGAGCTACAAACCCCAACCATTCAGGCTTTAGAAATAAGATCAAAACTTGCCACCATCTCGCAAGCCAAAACCTCGCCGTCCCACCACCGCCGGCGTACTCGCCGCTCCGAGCAAATGCTAACCATCCAACCATCCATCCATCCATCATCCCCGTCACACCGACAAGCACCACCACCCCTCCCAATCACCCCACTCCATATGGCAGCTCCAAACCAAATCAATTCACCTTCCACCGCCTTTCCTTCCTCAAATCCGAGCACCCAAACTAAATCAATTCACCACCGCCCTTTCTTCCTCAAATCGGAACACCCAAACCAAATCAATTCACCACAAATCGGAGCACCCAAACCAAATCAATTCACCACCGCCCTGAGGCGCCTCTCTTCCCATAAACACCACTCCATCCCCAACCTTCCTTCTCCTCCGCCGCCGTTTCTATGCCACCCAATCCCAACAATCTGATCCCACCCACACCCCATCCTCCTCAGAATCCGCCGAAAACAGCTTCGACAGTACCCTCTACGAGTTACCCACCGCTGCTTCGGATTTCAAACCCCAAAACCTGAGTTTGGACGAGAAGTACAGAAGCAAAGCAGACAGATTGGTATCTGGGGATGAGGCCCACAAAGCAAAACTGAGGTTTTTGAAGGAGGAGGAGGACGAGAGGAAGCGGAGGCTGCTCGCTAAGGCGCTGCTTGAGGCAGCGCTGGAGAGAGGAGATGAGGAGGAGGTGGTCAAGGAGGAGGACCAGAAGTCGTTGACGGTTGGGATTATTAGGGATCCCAATGCCGGAAAGTCTGCGCTGACGAATTACATGGTTGGTTTCTTTGAGTTTGAGTTTTCGGGTTAAAGGTGGTTGGGGTTTGCAGCTCCGTCTCTGGGCTGCGGCTTCTTCTTCTTTGGAGGCAGAAGGAGGGGGGAGAGAGACAGAATGAGAAAAGAGAGCTAAAGAAGAAGAGGTGAAAAGGAAAAAAAAAAAAAAAGAGAACAAATAAATAAATAATAAAAAAAGAGAAGGTGAGGGTATAATAGTCATTTCAGTATGAAAAAAGTGTCACGTCAGCAAGAAAACGAAATTTTAGACGGAAAATTGACGGCAGGGACCTTTTGTGTGAAATTAGAGAGTTTAGGGACTATCCAGGTGAAATTGAAACGTCAGGGACTGAAACGTCGATACCCTATAAGTATAGGGAGTAAACAGTATTTTGTCCTTATTAATAATAGCCAATGATTACATCAAAGTTTCTTGACCAAAATCTAATCCAACATAAAAATCAAACCGTAGACAAATCGTAGTCACTCAATTCGTTCGGTAATTTCAATTTAGTTGTGACCAGGTAAGGTAAGGCGAGATTTTGGTGGAGCGTTGCTCACTATTTAAAACCGTTCTCTCAGATCAAACCTTGCCTAGACATCACAAGTACTCTTGAGTACGCCTAGAGGGAAAGAGTTAATACAATAAGTCATTTTATTGATTTAAGGCATAATTGCCATTACATAATTCTTGGAAATATAAAAGACTATTCTAAATAAAAATCTGCGGCATGTTGTCTTCATCGCCAGATTTAAAGTCTTTGTGAACTCGATGTCTGGATCACCATAATGCGACTACCTTCGTAGGTACATTGCAAATTCAGGTCCATTGATCAAACGTTCCGTATCAGAAATAGACACCATAAAGAGGATTCTCCCTTGATTGAGGCGCATTGGGGCAATATGCATAGTCCCTAAGACTAGTGGCGTTGGAAAGAGGTGCCCATGGCCAACGTTGGCTCCATGGTTTCCAACCCTATGTCCCTCAAAATCACGCCTCCTACGGTCGTGTGATTGTCGCCTTGAGCGATTACCTTCTTGAGCATTTCGATCGTATGGATCATAACGTCGATGGCGACTTTCTCTAGCCATAGGATGATGCTCTTGATAGCTATCTTGAAGCCTATCAATTTCTCTTTTCACAAGTTCATTGCCATGTCTTTCAGCAGTGGCCATAGCTGCAATAAGCTGTTGGAAACTTGTGATCCGTCTTGCATTTACATGAGTCCGGAATAAGTCAGAGGACCTCATAGCATAGACAGGGAAGGTATTGAGGGTTTTCTCAATCAATTGGTCTTCTGTGATTGTTTTTCCACAGAGACGCATCATTGCTTTGATGCTGAGAGCTTCCGAATAAAATTGCATGACAGTGTCAAATTCAGAGAAGTGAAGATCGTTCCATTCTGCTTCTGTATTCGGAAGGATGGAGTCACGAATATTGCCATATCGTTCGCGAAGCGCTTGCCAAAGCTTTATAGCGGTATCCTCATTTATGAACTCAAACTGGAGGTCACTATCCATGTGACGTTTCATAAGGCAAGTGCCTTGGAATTATCTTTCTTAGTTTGAGGGTCTGGAGCTGTTTCTATAGGACAAAGCTCTTAGATTGTATGCAATAAATCTTGGGCAGTAAGATGGGTCGCAATGTCAATGGCCCAGTATAAATATCCTTTGCCTACATAATCCAATGGAACAAAATTGAGTTTGTTCGTGTTTGACATCCTGAGAGATGAAATGGGAACAAGTTAGTTTCGGAGTCAATGCTTCTACGACAACTAAATAATAAGATTTCAGAGCTATGCTACCAAGAAATCGATTTCCAAGAATAATTGGATAGACAGAAACAATGATGTTTGTGTTGTAGGAGAATAGAATTGTGTGTTATCATTGATAATAGGAGCCCTTTAAATAGGGAGTTACAAGGTACCCAAAAAGGTAATAAAATCTGATTACAATTGAATACCTAGAACACATTCCTATTACAACTCTAAACCCTAGTTTGTAGAGGCACACATTATGTCGATATCCTTCAACACTCCCCCTTGTGCCACTCAAACTTGGTGATGACGCTTTAATTGTTGCCTCGTTAAAAACCTTGCCAGGTAACAAAAACCCTGTGGGACAAAAATAACCCTGGTCGAAGGACAAAAAGAGCACAACACGTCCTTCACTCTTCGAGATCGAACATGTAGACATCATGCCTCCCCCTGATGTCAATATCTCCCCCTGATTGCTACAATCATGGGAGATCGGATAACTTTCTCAATCCGATGCTCTTCACATCTTCTCGAAGGTGGATTTTGGTAACGACTTAGTAAATAAGTCCGCTACATTATCCTCTTATCGGATTTGGTTCACTTCAGTATTTAGAAGTGCTTGTTGTCATTTTGATGGAGGGGAGGAGGAGCACGGAAGGTGGCATTCTGCCTTGTGGGGTCTGATCCCACACTTCCGTCATCTCTTTTCTCTGTAGGGATAGAATAAGCCCATATCAATCGTACCTCTCAAATATCGAAAGATTGTCTTTATACCAATTTAATGGCGTTGCGTTGGCACGGGGCTATATCTAGCCAACAAGTTCATAATAATTGAGGTGTCCGGTCTTGTATTGTGCTAAGTACAATAATGCGCCTATTGTACATAAGTAAGCACTTCTGCTATTAACACGTCTTCGTCATCATCCCTGGGACGAAACGGATCCCTTTTAGGGCCAAGACTACGGACGACCATGGTGCATCTTTGACTTTATCAAAAATGTCTATTGACACGGTATACAAGTTCTGAATCTAGACAAAACCTTGTTCTCCTAAGGTCATTCGTCTCAAACTAGGATTTCAGGTGTTCAGTGGTTTCCCTTAACTCTCAAGGGTTCCAATTATGTTTATCAACATAAACCGCGACAATTGCAAATCCGAAACTTGTCGTGGAAACGCGTGGGCATAGTTCATCATATCCCTTCCCAATCAAGTAGTCATTTTAGTGAGCATTTCAACCTCGTTGCAAATGTGCTCCGTGGTCTAGAGCCACTTGACTTGGGTAAATAAAGTCCACAAGAACCTTCATTATATTCCGTATCTAGATCCCCATAGAGATACGTAGTGACCACATTCGTAAGCTGCATGTTCAGTTATTTGGAAACTACCAAACTGACAAGGTAGTGGAGTGCAATGACATCCATTACGAGAGAATATGTCTTCTCGTAGTCGATTCCAGGGCGTTGTGAGGAACCTTGCGCCATAAGGTGAGATTACCATCTCTTTTTCTCATCACGCTATCTAACGAAGACCTATTAATGTCAATAGGTTTTATGTTAGGAGGTGTTGGCATCTCAGACCCGAAATCCTTCCTCTTCGTTAGTGAATCCAATTCAACATGGATCGCATCTTTCCATTTAAGCCAATTTTCTCTACGTTGGCATTCTTCAACGGAGTAAGGTTCGATGTCATTGGTCTCAATAATTCCACGTCCTCATGTACACTAGTGTAGTTCGTAGAGATCTCTATATTCTCAGGAATTGGTTCTAACATTGAGACGTCCCCCAACGATGTCTCTTGGACATAACCACAATCCAAAATATTCTCATGAGACGGATTATGAGTATCAATGATCAATGGATCAAGTTGTGCCAAACTCGCTCTCTTCTTAGGGCGAGAATCCATCGAACCTATGGGTCTCCTACTCTCTCTAGCGGAACCCATGGCCTATGACGCCATTATGCCACCTTTGTGGCGTCACCATACTACCATCCATGGTAGTGGTGTAGTACCCATCTTCTCTGGGTGGCACCATGTCCTCTTGTGGGGACATCAATCCTTGCAGGCATGTTTGCAGCAGGTATATGTGATCTCGTCACTTTTAGGGGATCAAGATGAGACATAGTGGGGACAGACCACGACAATTCCTGTCGTTCCGGTTGAACATTGACGTTCTAATCTCCCCCTAACGACGGGAAGACTGTCTCATCAAAGTGACAATTCGCAAATCCAGCGAAATAGAGATCGCCTGTCAAGGGTTCTACATAGCGGACTTATAGTTGGAGACTCATGTCCAATAAATATATATATATATATATATATGCATTCGTTACGATGACTCATGTTGATGCGCTGTGGAGGCGCAATTGGCACATGAACCGCACACTCAAACATGCATAAATACGAGATATTTATACTCGAACCCAGTCACTAGCTGTAACGTAAATAAAAGTTGAGTGGCTGCTATGAGTCGTAGACGAATTAACATAGCTGCATGCGATATTGCATAACCCAAGCGGAAATATTGGTGCGCATTACCAATGTCCGGGCTACCATTGTAGTCGTTTAATGGTGACTTTTCCGCAAGACCAATTGGATGTGTACATAGGAATATGATACTTGATATCAATACTCAATGATATGCAATACTCATCGAAAACTGTCGATGTAAACTCTCTAGCATTATCAAGTCAAATTGTGTAGATGTTCGGTTGAACACAAGATCTGGGTTAGGTGCCTGGATTATGGGTAATATTCCCTTGGAAGTGAGATGATTCTCAACATCGGTTACCCAACAGTGGTAATCCGAGCCTGTTGAGTCAAGCATGGGAAAGTCGAGTCTAGGTTCATTCGACATCCTGAAAATAAGAAGAGAAGATATATTAGTTTCGGAGCTAAACTTCCACGAAAACTAAAATAATAAGATTTCCGAGCTATGCTACCAAGAAATCAATTTCCAAGAATCTCTTTTGGATTAGACCAAACAATGATGTTTTAATATGGTCACAATTTGATGCTTACGGACGCTCTTAGTCCAAGCATTATGAACGCTCTTAGTTCACACGAACACTCTTAGTTCGTTTAATTATGAACACTCTTAGTTCATACGAACACTCTTAGTTCGTTAAGCGTGAATCCCCACAATTCCGCTTTGTTAAATATCAAACTCATTTGGCAACATATATTCCAATATTTGCACAAAATAAAAGGAATTTAAATACAAGAAAGCAGCAACCTTAATCGTAAAAACTTACTTGATAATTTAAAGCTTTGCTTCACGATTCTTTATACACGCGCGTGTTGATGCAGGCGTGTAGCTAAAATAGGATTGCTGGAATCTGGTCGAAATTAGCAGTTAGTGGGCTGCCCTTCTCCCTTCCTCTTTTTTTTTTTCTTCCTCCTTTTTTTTCTTTTTTTTTTCGGCCCAAGCCCTTCTCCTCCTTTTTTTTCTTCTTCCTCCCTTTTCCTTTTTTTTTTTTCGGGCCCAAGCCCGCTCCTCCCCCCCCCCCTTCCTTTCTTTTTTTTTCTTTCTTCCTTTTTTTTCTTTCGGTTTTCCTCTCCTAATCTGCAGGTGGCGGGGCAGAAAAACTGCAAGATAGGCAGCAGCTTCGGGCAGGGACGCTGCGGCGGCGGTGGCGCGGTAGGCAGGTGTACAGGCGCCTGCAGGGATCCAGCAAGCGGGCTGGTGCTCGGGGGAGCGTCGCTCGGCTGGCTGGTACGCAGGTGGGTTGCAGGCGGGTGGGTAAAAGCAGCAGCTGGTGGCGACGTCTGGGAGCGGCGGCGCTGGGGAGGAGACCGGCCGGGCTGGGCAGGGCGGAGGGCTGCTGGGTTATGCGGAGGAGAGCTGCTGCAGTAAGCTTGCAATGCAGGGATGGACGCAGGCAGGGTGCAGGGGCTGGAGCCTGCGGCTAGGCTGCTGGGGTGAGACTGGTGTGTGGAGCTGCAGGGTGAGTAGCACGGGGCTGTGCAGGGAGCCGAGAGATAAGTTTTTTTCAAAGCTAGGGTTTTTGGTTTTTCTTTTCTTTTAAGCTAGGGTTAGGGCTCGTGCTGATAATGTGTTGTAGGAGAATAGAATTGTGTGTTATCATTGATAATAGGAGCCCTTTAAATAGGGAGTTACAAGGTACCCAAAAAGGTAATAGAATCTGATTACAATTGAATACCTAGAACACATTCCTATTACAACTCTAAACCCTAGTTTGTAGAGGCACACATTATGTCGATATCCTTCAACAGTTTATATGGTCGTTAAATCGATGCTTACGAACGCTCTTAGTCCGAAGTCTTACGAACGCTCTTAGTTTGTTAATTGCGTGAATCCCCACGATTCCGCTTTTAAGAATCGAACCCACGTTATAAGAAAGGTGGGATGTAGAAGAAGGGAGGTTGCAAGTCCCCGAAGAAAAAGAAGTAGAAATTAAAATTCGGAAAACAGGAACTTTAATTTAAAAACTTACTTGTTGAAAATTCGGAGCAGATTCTGTTCTGAACAGCTTGTACCTCGATTGGTGTACAGATCTCAATATAACTCTGATAAGGCTGAAATTCGGAGGTTAGATGGAAGTGACAGAGACGAACAACTTTGATGAAGAAAGTTTTTCGATCTGAGCTTCCTAACTAGACTTTTCGAGGCTTTCAATAAGATGGATGTGCACAGGAACGGGAAAAAGATGCAGTGGGTGTGCGTTGGCTTGTTTGCGCAGCAGGGATGCTTCGGTGGCAGCAGGCTGGAACGCAGGGCTGCAGGGAGGGGGCAGCAGGGGCTGCTGTGCAAGGTTGCAAAAGCACGGGTGCGCGGGCTGCAGCGAAGGCTCGGCTAGCTCGGGCTAGGGGCTGCTTTGTGAATGAGTTTTGGTTTTCTGTTTTGTGGTTAGAGTCGTGCTGATAACGTGTTTAAGGAAAAAGAGATTCGAGAGAAATTGTAGAGAGAATTGTGTGTAATATTATTGAGAATAGGAGCCCTATATATAGGGATTACAAAGTACTAGTTCTAATGTTACAAGGAATACCAATCCGTGTAGGATTGGGAAATCTAGAACCTTCTCTCCTATTGCTACTCCTAGTTTGATAAGGCACACTAAATCGATATTCCTTCAACAGTGTCAACATATTTGAAGCATTAAGATCTCATGGAAATGATTGGTTATAGAGTTGCAGTCTAGTGTGGAACGCCTACCTAGCATGCTCTTCTAATTGTTTAAAACACCAGCATTTGTCCAAAGCCTTGCATACTTGTGGATTAGAAAACAAGACGATTAGGTTAATTATTTTCTAAACCTAGCTCCAATTACATGCATATATCCTAAGTGTCGACCCAAAGGACATAAACACATAAAAGTTTTCAATCAAGCAGAAATAAACAACCAATTCACACCAAAGATCAAGAAACTAGATTTAAACAAACATATGTTCTACATAATTGGGGCTTCAAACCTTGCCCCTAACAAAAATAACTAGCCACACATCGTCTTAAATTCAACAAATAAAAGCATGAATGTTAGATTACAAGATAATAAAAACCGTAAAAGGGAGAGTATGAAAGCCACGAATTCACTTTTAGGCAGCCTTAGATGCAAGCACTCCTTCAAGATAGGTCACGGCTGAAGCTTGATGGAGATGGATGGTGATGTGCACGGTTTTTGCTCTTGAAGACTTGGGAATTTTAGACTTTGTGTACTAGGGTTTGGGAGCAGAAGATGGCGCTGTAGGATGGTCCTTTTCAACGTGTTCAGAGCCTCTATATATGTAGAATACACAACCCAAGTTTCCTTTTCCAATTCTAGTTCGAAAACCTCCCCTAGTTGCTTGAGGATTACTCTAATTGGTGCACAATTAAATGATTTTCAAGCCTTAGTAATCTTCCCAAAATCTTGAGGAATCATTCTAGGACTCTCCTTCATATTTTCAGCAGCAATAACCTTCCAAAAATGTACCCAAAATCTGTCCAAAGAAGATTTCTGCCAAACTGTCCTGTTTTGACTAGGATTCAATTTCTGACTCTGAAGCTTCCTTCTTGGACAAGGAACGACTTCGTCTTGACAAGTTTCTGGATGGTTCTTGACTCCCACATATTCTATGACATTACATATTCTATATTGATCAACAAACTTCTGGAAAAACTCCAATTAAATCGCCAGAAAAGATCTCCCAAAAAGCTTAGTGAAAAGCTGACAGTTTCTGCCTTATCAGGAAGTGTACTTCGACTTTGATTTCCCACTGCCTCGTTGACACTTCTGACCAGTTCTCTGGCTCTTGTTGAAGCATAACATCATTTATTTATGGTTCACTGTCCCTTTATTCAAAGGTGCAGCTGGAAGAATGCAAGAATTTCTCCTCAAAATCGTTCCCAGAGAGCTGATTCTGAAACTGCAGTTTTCTGCTTTGCAGCAACTGTTTTGTACAACTTTTTCCGTGGACTTTCCTTGTAATTTCTGGCCAAATGGTTGATCAAAATTATTCCTCTGCATCAGTACTTCACGATTGATGGCTTCGTTGTTCCCTTTAAGCTCTTATTTCTCTTGAACTACTTCACGAACTACCTAAAAAGAAAATAAAGTTAAAACTGACTTTTTAAAGGAAATAGCTAAGAAAAGCATAAAGGTTTCACATTATATTTAACTCATTTATGCTCCTATCACTTCCATTTCATCTTCCATAGCTTTAGTCAACTTAGGATCTGCTAGAACTTCCTGCATTTTATTTTGAATGATAATAGCATATAAATGGAATACAAAAGACGCATATGACTTGGATAACATATGGAATGACATGTAATTGCTTATGGGATATTTGGCCTTGGCTTTAGGATCTGGTTCATATTGATCCTTTGGTTGACCTCGATTTTTCCAAAATGGTAATTTATGAACCCCTATGATGTTACTTGGTTATGTTTCAGAGTTAGGCTCAGAATTTACATTATCATGAAATTCAAACACAGGTTTATTAATTACCTCTGGATCATCCTCAGGGCGCATTGGTGTTGATGGGGTAGTAGAAGGGGAAGAAATATCTCTCACTGCTGATTCTGGAGTTGGCAACTGATTTCCATTTTCAGCGATTTTAGAATCTGTTTCTGATGTTGGTTGCTCCTTTCAGTATTTCCATGCTCAACATCATGTTTCTCTAGTATTTTTGTGTACCTGGATATCCATGGGTTCCAAGGGACACAAGCAATCCTTCAAAGACTACTCTTCCTCAATATTGTTCTCCCCCTGAAGAGGAGTCTTCGGGGAAAAATATAGATCATGTTCAAAGAATGTACCATCTATGAAAACATAGGTACATTTAGTAGTGGGGTTATAGCACCGATATGCCTTCTGAGTGGAAGCATAACCAATGAAGATACATTTTTCAGCACAAGCATCCAACTTAGTCTTCTGGTTTCGATGGATATGTACATAAACTACACAACGAAAATCTTTGGATCAAGGGCATGGGTAGGTGGTAAAGGTAAATGACTGGCAAGAGCTTGAATTGGTGTTTGTGGTGGTGAACAGTTTTCCTTGGCAGTGGACTGAAGGGCTTGTGTAGGAAGTCTATTTATGAGGTAAGCAGTAGTTTAGATGGCATCACCCCAAAAATATTCTAGCATATGAGCTCCGATCAACATGGAGTGAGCAACTTCAAGAATGTGGCGGTTCTTTCGTTCTGCCACACCATTTTGTTGAGGGGTTTGAGGACATGTGGTCTAATGAATGATGTCATGGGAAGCTAGATATTGGTGAAAGAGATGGTTCACATATTCTCCACCATTATCTGAACGAAAGACTTTAATGGGTGTATGGAACTGAGTTTGGACCATAGCATGAAAAATCTGAAATACTGAAAAAGAAAACATCACTTTTATTTTGCAGCAAGTAGATCCAACTCATCATGGTGCAATCATCAACGAATAAAACAAACCATTTCATTCCAGAGGTCGTTGGTGGACAGGGCCCCCAAACATTAAAGCGAACAAGATCAAATGGAGCAATACTGTTATTTTGAGCTCAAAAGATAGTTTACACGGTGACTCTTACCTAAAATACAAGTGTTGCATTTAAAGTCTGATGGTCTATTATGCTGAAATAATAAAAGAAAGAGAGTTTGGAGATAACCAAATGATGGATGTTCCAATCTCTTATGCCATAACCAGATTTGTTCTTCATCTCATCTGTGGATGTTTTTTTTTTTCTGAATCTGATGCACTTCACATATATTACGATTGCGAATAGTGGTCATCTCCATGTAACATAATCCCCCCTTCTCAATACCCCGCCCAATGGTTTCCTCTGTTAGGATGTCCTGAAATATACAACACCAAGGATAAAGAATTACGCAACAATAAAATTGTTTGGTTATCTGTTTGACATACAAGAGATTATGAGATAGGGAAGGAATGCCAGTACTAGTAATGGATTTTGTAAGAGTAATGGATTTGGTTATCAAGAGTAATGGATTTTGTAAGAGTGACAAACCCAGTACTAGTAATGTGGTAGGAATCGCCATTAGCATTAGTTATGCCCGACTGGCGAACTAGAGTTAAATGGTGAATATTGCTAGAGTTATTAGTCATATGGTCAGTTGCACCCGAATCAATTATCCACAAATCTTTCCAAATAAAGGCAGAGTTACTCGACAACAAAGAGAAAGGTGTATCTGAAGTGGTCATGAAGGCAAAAGTGGAGTTACCAAAATGATCACCATGAGCAGGTTCGTCAGAAGCTGTACTCGAACTCAGGTCTGGTGAAGTAATTTGGAGGGAGGCTTGAGGTTTGCCTTTGGGCCAATAGCTCTTTGGGTTCGTATTGTTAGAGGGCTTAAATGCTTTTGCTTTCTCTTGTACTTCTTTTGCTTGTGCTTTCTTGAGATTAGCACTGTGACCCTCCTACCAGTCTAGAAAGCCATGTAATTGAAAACAAGTCTCTATGACGACCCTACCATATGCTTGGTTGAATTGCAATGAGTGCATTTCATGGGTCCTGGAGAGAGTGCTTTCCAAGGTGATGTAGATAAAGAAGGCTGGAAGCTACGGACATGCGGTGGTCGGTATTGAGCAACCATGGCAGATCCTTCGTACATTGTGTCGGACATTATCTGTTACGTCCCGGATCGCAAGTGACCGGTTTACTAGTCTTTCGGACTGTAAACGACATACATATATATATATATATATATATATATATATATTACCTTTGGCTCCGTTTGATCTTTTAGGAGCTCTAAAAGATTACTTTTTGTATCGTTTGTCATTTGAGAAAATTTTCTTCTTGAAAGTCGTAGAGGATGTTAAATTGAGTCTGTGCATATGTGGTACGCTTAAATCGGAGCTCATATGTGAAAGTTATGGCCAAAATACTAAAGTTATTGTTCATAATAACTTTTTAAGATTAATTTCAGTTTACCTCCCTAAGGTTTAGGGGTGTCATCATTTCACCCCTTCTACTTTCAATTTTGAATTTTTACCCCCAAACTTTCCAATTTCAATCAGTCGTGTCCAATTTCTCTTATTCCGTCCAAATTGGACGTTAACTTTGACAATCGGACCCACTTTGAGGGCTAAAATGGTCATTTCAAGATTTTTTTTTTTAAATCCTTTTTTTTTTCTTCCCTTTTTTTTTTAAATATTTTTTTTTTTAATTTTGTCTTCAACCTATACACCACAAGTTATAATAGCAATAGGTTTATAAAAACAAAAAAATACTCTAGGTGGTTGAAAGCCACTCGCTGGCCTACGATATTTGGGATATATCTCCGATAAAGTAAAGAATTTTAGGATATATCCCAAATAAAGTGAAGAAATATCCGTAAAAAATAATTTTACACTTTATCTGTAAATAAATATCTGTATATCCCCAATAAAGTGAATAAATATCTATGTAAAATCATTTTTTGTCTACGATATTTGTGATATATCTCCAATAAAGTGAAGAATTTTAGGATATATCCCCAATAAAGTGAAGAAATATATGTGTAAATGTTGTGAAATTTTAATTAAAACTCGCAAGCGCACGAATCGTCGTTAGTATAATGTGCAAGTACGAGGCCGTTCCAACTGAGGATTGATAATCAATTTAAATCTTAACCTAATTAATCCAAACACAAAAACAATCAAACTAAAGAAGATATGGTTTTAAGGTTTTCAACTAAACAAATAAGAAACAAACAAACAAACAAATTAATGATAAAACCTAGGGTTTCAGAATCAACCACTAACAATCCTATTTATGTTTCAATGCAATTAACAAATTCTTTTGTTTATCTAGATGATAATTCCCGTATCTAAGTCCTTCTCAGGTACTCTAGACCATAGTTTTCCTTAAGTGTATGATGCTCTCCCTCTTGTGTAAAGATCTTATATCCTAACTATGCAATTTATCCTTCTCAAGTATAAATTTAACATGCAAGACTCATTACGCTTTAGAAAACAAGGGAACCAAGCAAACCATTAGTCTTTCTCAAGTAATAATTAATGTAATTTACCACACTTAATCACAAGAAGCTAATCAAATTATATTGCATATCTGCTTCAAATTTGTCTTCCAATTACTATATGCAAAGCCTTAAGGTGATCAATCAAAGAACTTATGTAAAACCTAATTGGACTATCATTCAATATGGAACTTCATTAATCACAATATAAGATCATCTTAGGAACAAGAATTAAGGATTACACAATGTGATGCAATCCGGATAACTTGCAAATAAGGAAAGTGTGATTATACTCTTTGCAGGTTGAGGAAACCTAATCCTACGTGGACTATAATTAGTTTACATGTTTCCAGCAGTTCACATGATATAACCTAAATTAATTGATACGTGGAAATGGACGCTGGTCTTTTGAGGACTAATTAAGTTGCCTAGCTTATTTGATGCTGTTGCCTAGCAATGGTGGTTTGACAGCCTCTGTATTCACTATTCAAATATGAGATTATGAGATGAGGAACCTAATTAAGATCTAGTTGATTGAATACTATATATTAAATGATGGACTCGGACACATCAATGCTCTAAAAGACTCGTTCATTTTTTGGATGGTTGAACCTTGCGGTCAATAATGGCTATGGTCGAAAGTTGAAACTGATAAAACTATTATCATCAACCCGAACGTTCACATTAGCATGCACTAATTAACAATAGTTTTTTCGATGCTGTCCAACTTAACAGTAGGTAACACTAAGACCAGGGTCCGATTTGCACAATTAGACCAATTAGTTAATCATAAAGTCTCCATCATCCATCTCTATCCACGAGGGAGAATCAACATATATTAAATATTGATACGTAATAACATAAAGCAATTGTTAATGGCATATGACCAAAGAGATGCCTTGAAAATTAAAGAGCTAATTTCTTTCACCTAGTAGGCAATAGAATAGCAAATCTAATTAGCCATTGATTGGCATCAGAAAGCATAAGACGCTTATCACTATTTGACAAGTTTGTAACTTCTTTGCACTTTCTTTCCTTTGCTTTAACCCATATTAAACTCATGCTTCTAAGTTAGAGGTATTGGTGCTATGAACGTTGTAAACAACACAAAGGGATTTCGAAGCACAATTCTCTCCAACCCCCTCATTAAATCCAACATCAAGAAATCTTTGAGCTATCTTACCAAACCGGCTGTCATGGATGCTCGTCAAGAGGTTGCTGCGCGTGGAAGCCAACGAGTGCAGAAGGAAAAGGATAATACAAAGAAACAGGCAATGAGCAGAAGGATGATGGCAGCGGATGAGCAAGGCGACATTAATGATATGGCTGATGCCTTCATCAAGAAGTTCAGGAAGCAGCTAAAGATTCAAAGGGAAGAATCATTCAAAAGGTTTCAGGAAATGATTGCTCGTGGGGTTTAAAATCTGAGTCTTGTATGAACAAAATAACTAGGAATGTTTCAGATATTGAAATTTTTGTTTAAGGGTTATAGCCTTAAAGATCAATAAGATGGGGCAATGGAGATCGATTGATTTGTTCTTTGCTGGTGTACATTGATATTTCATACTTGAGCAAAATAAAGACGTGTATGCATTGATAAGTTGAACCCCAGATCTTACATGACTTTTCCAGTAATTCACCGTTTCAATTTTTGGCTGGTCTATCAAGAACACTGATTTATACAAGAGTAAATAGAAGACTACAGCTATTGGACAGCATGCACTAATTAACAATAGTTTTTTCAATGCTGTCCAATTTAACAATAGTTAACACTTGGACCAGGGTCCGATTTGCACAATTAGACCAATTAGTTAATCATAACGTCTCCATCATCCATCTTCATCCACGAGGGAGAATCAACATATATTAAATATTGATACATAATAACATAAAGCAATTGTTAATGGCATATGACCAAAGAGATGCCTTGAAAATTAAAGAGCTAATTTCTTTCACCTAGTAGGCAATAGAATAGCAAATCTAATTAGCCTTTGATTAGCCTCAGAAAGCATAAAACGCTTATCACTATTTGACAAAGCATAGCTTGTTTCTCTTTTGTAACTTCTTTGCACTTTCTTTCCTTTGCTTCAACTTATGCTTCTGAGTTAGAGGTATTGGTGCTATAAATACATCATTGAGAACGTTGTAGACAACACAAAGGGATTTCGAGGCACATTTCTCTCCAACCCCCTCATTCAATCCAACATCAAGAAATCTTTGAGCTATCTTACCAAAGCGGCTGTCATGGATGCTTGTCGAGAGGTTGCTGCGAGTGGAAACCAACCAGTGCAGATGGAAAAGGATATCGATAATACAAAGAAACAGGCAATGAGCAGAAGGATGATGGCAGCGGATGAGCAAGGCGACATTAATGATATGGCTGATGCCTTCATCAAGAAGTTCAGGAACCAGCTCAAGATTCAAAGGGAAGAATCATTCAAAAGGTTTCAGGAAATGATTGCTCGTGGGGTTTAAAATCTGAGTCTTGTATGAACAAAATAACTAGGGATGTCCAGAAATTGAATTTTTTTGTTTATTGAAATTTTTTTTGTTTTGTTGTAAATATTTGTGTATAATCATGTAAATAGATAATGAGTAATAGGTGCCTATCCCTATAGATTAATGATTGATAGGTTGTAATTGTAGGAGTGATTGGATTGTAATTAAGCATTACTCTTTTGTGTACACCATGTAGTCCTATATAAGGCTCCTCATGGTGAGATGAATAAAACACAATCTGATTCTCTGTGTCCAAACTCTCTCTCTCTCTCTCAAATTTTTTTCTGTTTTACAACACGTTATCAGCACGAAGCTCTAACCCAAGCCCTAGCCAGAAAAAAAAAACCCCCCTGCTGCAGCCTGTTTGCACGCCCCGAAACCTCTTGATCGGGACCTCAGATCAAAATCTTTCCTTCATCAAAGTTGTTCGTCTCTGCCTCTTCTATCTGACCTCCAAGTTTCAGCCCTATTGGAGTCGTTTTGACGTTGTTCGTCTCTGCCTCTTCTATCTGACCTCCAAGTTTCAGCCCTATTGGAGTCGTTTTGAGACCTGTACACCATTCGAAGTGGGAGCTGTCCAGAAGAGGCGAATAGCTCTTGGATTGGCTGAGAAGACAACCTTCTCAGTTCTGCACACATAAGCTGAAGATTTATCCGCCCTTCATCAAGTAATGTTTTCCAAAACCTAATTTTATATTCATGCTTCTTGCTTATTGAGCCTATTGATTGAATATGAAATATCACCATAATGCATGAACCCTAGCAAATCCTACATGATTTATTTACTTGGTGAAGAAAAAAAACAGATTATGCAGTTGCTGGGATTCGAACCCAGCTAAAATAGGTACCAACTCAACATGTTGTCCGCTATACCACTATGGCAAGTTAGTATGTGTTAACACTATTTAGTATTAATTCTGCCAGAAGCATATTTGAGGCCAATTAATTGGTGATTGATCAACCTGTGATTTGATTTAGATTTATTTTATCCAAAGCAATTACCATTGTAATTTATGCTCATTACCACAATCACTTCATTATCACATTGAGACAATTCTAAATTATTGCGTGAATTATGATAGAAGAATTATGGGCTTAATTTTTGGTTACACAAATTTGAATCTGCCATTATAATTCTTTATGCTAGAAGCATTATGGGCTAAATTATTACGCGATTATTACATAAACATTGTGTCAGAAGCATTTGGCAAATTTATTACATGTATATAATGCCAAAAGCATTAATGGGATTTGAACTCATTTCCTTAGGTATATAACCGCTGCATTAATTTATTTATGTTACGATTTAATAACAGATATTGAATTTGGTTATGTTATAATTGTGAATATTAATAGAGGCTGAGTCAGAAGCTCAAATCAAGCCCAAAGTCATAACAACAAATTCGAGCCAGAAGCTCAGGCCCAAGTTGTAAGGCCAGAATAGAAGCTCACTACAAGTTACCATGACAAAAGTTATGAATCTTCTCAAACTAGGCTCATCCAGTTGGATGCGATGTCTAGGAAAGGTTCAGATGAGGTCGTGTACTTAAGCGAGCCTCGCTCCACCTAAACCTCATCTTTCCTTACCTGGTCATATTCAATTGGAGTTACCGAAAGGGTTGAGTAATAACTTTTCATTCCTTGGCAGACTAGCCTGAGCCCAGCAGGCCCACTCTCCCTTTACAGGACCTAGCAGCCCAGCAAGCCTCACATACTCTTTGACTAGCGCATGAAAGCCTAGGTCACGAGCTCACAGACTAAGCCCGATAGGCTTCACTATCAAGCCCACTCCTTTGGTCCATCAGAATCAAATAAAAGGAAAAATGATTTGATATTGTAAATAGATTCACCATATTTAATATGTGTAATTAATTGCCAGAAGCATTTATTCACATAATTGTGTGATAATTAATCTGTTATATTACTAGCATGCAATTAATATCTCAATTGATTTGTGATTTTCATTTAGCCAATTTGTGAGATATTATTACAATTTGCTCTATTCAGTATCATTTTGTTACTTGCCAAATTTTCGCATTAGAATATATGTGTAGAAAATGCAGGTATCTGATGAACCAGTAGTTCATACATAAATCGAACTTGTAGTTTCGATAATGCCATTTAAGAAACTTGAAGTTTCCTTCATAAATTCACCACACATGATAAAACTAGTAGATTTTACATGTCTAATCCGATTTTTCATACCATGTTATAGAACCTGAAGTTCTCATTACTTGCTTATGGATGATATTACCCAAAGCACTAATATTATTTGTTCCTTTCCTGTCAAAAATGTCAAATCTCAACATGTTTGACTTTGTTGCTTTGGAGGTCTCCAGAAGAAACTATCTAAAGTGAACTCAAGGTGTGAAAATTCATCTGACTGCAAAGAATATGAGGTCAACGATCAATGCTAACAATGTCGTCATTGAGGCTTTTAATATGAGTGCCGTAATTTTCAAAGGAAACATATGGAGAAAACACTCTAAGTTGAGTATCCGATGAAGAGGATACACAGACTGTTTGGGTCGCTCTAGAAGAGCACTTTCACCATCAAATGACCATTTCTTGCTTGAAGCAAGACATGATTGGCATAACGAAATTAACCCATATGACCGTTTGCCACTTGCCACTTGCCCAAAGTCCAAGAGGCCACGTAATTAGGCTCCACGTGGTAGGAACCATGATGCCATAACTCAGCAAGCCCAAGTTGAAAGGAACATTGGTCTGGCCTGTTACCACCAGAATCAGCATGATCTTTGTTATCAATGTGGAGGACTTGACTGCTGGTCCCGCACCTGTTGTGCGATAGCTGAAGCAATAGATGAGTATTACGCCGGTCGCGGAACTCGAAATACCAACTTTATTGAAGGGTAATTTTCTATCGATTCCACACTAGAGATCATGGATTTTCAAGCAGTTACTGAACATACCGAGGATTAGAACTCGAAGACATGGGTATAATTGGTTCCTTGTGTCATATCTATTTCATCTTAATGAATGAAACATCTTCGGATTATTTTTGGTGATTTATGTTTTCAATCATTTTGGATTATGAAAATGTGGTTATGTTCAAATGTATTTAATTCAATAAACTTATTTATACATGTGATCCATTGAATTAAATAAATGAATAGACATATTCTGTGGGGAAGTTTGTTGTCTGGTTAAAAGTGCTATTACACACACCATACTCCCAGATCGGAGATGTTTTTCAAACTTATTGTCTATTCATACCTCTGTGACAACCGTATCAGGGCAATCCAACCTGATAGAGGGCTATGGCAAAACCCACTATATGTTGTCCAATGGTACTGAACCTACCATTAATGAGGCCTTATAATCTCCACGTTCCAGAAGAACGTTATTGAGTATTAAGGATATTCGAACCAACGGTTATCACGCTGAAACCACTGAGAAAAATGCGTGGAATATCTTTGTATAACCTCCGAATGTGCGGCTAGAAGCGTACATTGGAGAAATTGAAAGCTGTTAGCTAGAAGCTAACTAATTCAAGCAACTACTTCCTATGGCATGACCTTTTGGGACACCCAGGTCAAAGTATGATGCACCGTATC
Source organism: Rosa lucieae (assembly GCA_024704745.1). Lineage (NCBI taxonomy): Eukaryota > Viridiplantae > Streptophyta > Magnoliopsida > Rosales > Rosaceae > Rosa > Rosa lucieae. Next base: position 85,911,534 of record CM045496.1, on the reverse strand, counting down.
CTCAATTCATTGCAGGTGCACCCCCTTCTGAATAAGGGTCTTGTATATAATGACACGCTATGCCATACTAGACCATCATATGCAAAGATTAGTACATACACCACCATTTATCTGCACAGAATGCAAGGAAAATTTGTGGACATATCCAACCACCATGTGGACCAGTTAAATATTAATGGTTTTGGTTGATGTATCGACAAAGTGATCACATGTTACACTATTGTCCACAAGAAAACGCTGCTTTTGCTAAACTCTCACCCAGATCATGAAATTGAGGGTTCACCACTCGGATTATCCCATAAAGTCTATAAGACTTGATAATACCTGAGAGTTTACATCGAAGTCTTTCGATCATTATTGCATATCCCTTGGGATTGATGCTGAACATATAGTTCCCTATGTTCACACCCAAGATGGTCTCGCAAATAGAATCTTGGTAATGCGCACCAAGCTCCTAGTTTGTGTGTGGGGCTATGCAATCTTACATGCAGCTATGTTGGTCCCGTTGAGGCCCACTGCTACCAAACCTTACTCTGCGTTACAGTTGGTGACTGGGTACGAACCTGATGTTTCGCACTTACGCATTTGGGTATGCAGTCCTTGTGTCAATTGTGTCGTCACAATGTACAAAATTGGGTCCTCAACAAAGGATGGGCATACATGTCGATTATCAATCCCATCCATTATGTGCTCTTTCGAGCCCTTGACAGGCGATCTCTTTACCGCTAGATCTGCGGATTGTCACTTTGATGAGACAGTCTTCCCGCCTTTAGGGGGAGATAAGAACGTTACCGTTCCTGATGAACGGCGTGAATTGACGTGGAATGTCCCCACTATGTCTCATCTTGATCCCTGAACCGCACAATGTGATAATGAAGTGCGAAGAATTCTAGATCTACAGAGTGTAGCCCAAAATATGCAAAACGCTTTCTCTGATCTAGCTAAAGTGACGAGATCATATATACCTGCTGCAAATGTGCCTACAAGGATAGACGTCCCTGTAGGATGTGTCGTCCCAGATGGACGAGGTACGACCATGGCGGCTAACCAGTCATATGTCCCTACCCTGAAATGAGGTAGATCATTAGGTTCAAAGGTTTCTTATCCCTAGAAGAGGGTAAACTTGGCACAAACGAATCATCTTCACATCGCAATCTCAAACCGATTCATCTCACGAGATAAATCCGGATTATGGGTACGTCCTAGAAGAGACTATGTTGGGGGACGCTCCAACATTTGAACCCACTCCCGAGAATAGAGAAATCTCTGTAAAATTTAGTGAGATTTGGAATCTGGTTGAGATTATCATCGATGATATATTAGTATTTGCGGTGGCCACTGAAACTATAATATGCGATGACCTCGAACCTTGCTTTGTTGATCAAATTCAACGAAGAGACGACTAGCCAAAAAAGAAATAAGCAATCCAAGTCGAATTAGATTCCTTGATAAAGAGAAAGGTGTTTGGACCTGTTGTTCCTACACCTCCCCATGTTAAACCCGTAGAATTTAAATGGGTATTTGTAAGGAAGCGTAATGAGAAAAATGAGATTGTGATACACAAGGTTTGTCTAGTGGCGCAAGAATTTTCTCAACACCCTGTGATTGATTACGAGGAGGCGTATTCTCCCGTAATGGACGTCATAACGTTCTGCTACCTTATCAGTTTGGTAGTTTCCGAAAAACTGAATATGCAGCTTATGAATGTGGTCACAGCTTATCTCTATGGGGATCACGATACAGAGATATACATAAAAGTTCCAGAAGGACTTAATATACCCGATGCAAATAGTTCTAGACCACGGAACATGCTCTTCATTAGTTTTGAGGCGTTCATTTTATGGATTGAAACAATCCAGACGGAGGTGGTATAACAGTCTAAGTGAATATTTAATCGGGATGGGATATGTGAATAATAAACTATGCCCATGCGTGTTTATTAAGTAAACAAGTTCCTAGTTTGGAATTGTGGCGGTCTATGTCAATGACATGAATTTGATCGATACTCCTGAAGAGATTAAGGAAACCGCAAAACACCCGAAGTTGGAATTTGAGTTAAAGGCCTTGGGAGAACAAATTATTGTCTCGACCTGGAACCCGAGCACAGTGCAGATGAAATTTTGGTCCATCAACCAAATTACATCCAGAAGATGTTAAGATGTCTTAATGAGGATAAAAGCAAGCACACCTATGGTCGTCTAAAGTCTAGAGAGAACCGTATCGTCCTGTAGATGATAACGAAGAGATATTGGTGCCAGAAGTCTCATATCTAAGTGCAATAGGAGCATTATTGTACTTGGCTTAATGACCTAGACAGGACATCTCATTCGATGTGAACTTGTTAGCTAGATATAGCTCTGCGCCAACACGCTGCCACTGGAATGACATAAAAGACATTTTTCGCTACCTTAGAGGTACGGAGGATATGGGCTTATTCTATCCCTATGCATCAAGGAATGGATCAAACCCCCTTGATCCTCAGAATGATGCTCGCCTTGTTGGATATGCTGATATAGACTATCTATCAGACCCGCACAAGGCATGTTCCCAGACTGGTTATGTCTTTACCATAGGGAATACTGCAATTTCTTGGAGGTCTACGAAATAGACACTTGTTGCTACCTCTTCGAATCATGCTGAGATACTAGCTCTTCACGAAGCAGTATGTGAATGTACATGGCTAAAAACCGTTACAAAGCATGTTCGAAGCACATGTGGACTGCATTCCACCACTAATGAACCAACCATTATCTACGAAGATAATGCTGCTTACATAGAGCAGATAAAGATGAGTTTCATCAAAGGAGACAACACCAAACATATTGTATCGAAGTTCTCCTTCAATTAGCAACAACAGGAGCATCAGAAGATTGAAGTTAAGCATATTTGATTTGAAGACAATCGTGCAGACCTCTTTACCAAGTCACTATCAAAGTCTACATTCCAGAAGCATGTTCAAGGTATTGGTCTACGTAAACTATCTGAATTACCTAAAATGTAATTTTCAGGGGGAGTATCTTGAAGCATACTCACTTGACCATCGTGTACTCTTTTTGTCCTTCGTCCAGGGTTATTTTGTCCCACTGGGTTTTGTTACCTGGCAAGGTTTTAACGAGACACATCTTTAGCATGGTCACCCCACTTATACTACATCCTGAAGATGCTTTGATTCGACATATACATGCATTTGCTCATCTTTTCCCTTCGACCACGGGTTTCTCCAACTGGTTTTACCAGGCAAGGTTTTGGTGTAGCAACTCTAATGCATCCCTCTCGTAGACATACTACCTACTTATGGTGCTGATAAGAAGACTTCACCTATCTCTAAAGCTGTGATATTGCTAGTCTACACTCAAGCGCGCTGTGCTCTTTTTCTCCTTCGACCAAGATTGTTTTTTTCCCACAGGGTTTTTATTACTTAGCAAGGTTTTTGACGAGGCAACTTAGAAGCGCTCTACCTATGCAACACTATTGACATGGAATATCCAAGGGGGAGTGTTGTAAATATTTGTGGATAATCATGTAAATAGATGATGAGTAATAGGTGCCTATCCCTATAGATTAGTGATTGATAGGTTGTAATTGTAGGAGTGATTGGATTGTAATTAATCATTACTCTTTTGTGTACACCATGTAGTCATATATAAGGCTCCTCATGGTGAGATGAATAAGACACACAATCTGATTCTCTGTGTCCGAACTCTCTCTCTCCCTCTCAAAATTTTTTCTGTTTTACAACATGTTTGAGGCTTATAGCCTTAAATGTCAATAAGATGGGGCAATGGAGATCGATTGATTTGTTCTTTGCTGGTGTACTCAATTCTTTGCTGGTGTACATTGATACTTCATATTTAAGCAAAATAAAGACAAGTGTAATGCATTGATAAGTTGACCCCTGATCTTACATTACTAACAGTAATTCACCGTTTCAATTTTTAGCTGGTCTATCAAGAACACTGATTAGATATTCAAGAGTAAATAGAAGGCTACAGCTATTGGAAAGCTAATAATTTCCAGAGATGAACACGTATATATTGAATGATCTCTAATCACCCATGTATATTCACAAAGCATCTCTTAGATACATACCACTAATGCATAAATCCCCACAGCACAAGACAAAAAGGCCTAGACCAATATAACAAGATTTACAGATGTGAATACTCCCTATCTCTATCTTCATGAATGTAAAGAAATGACCACATAATTCTATTGCCGAGACTAACAACAACCTGGTAATTCCACCACCGAAACCAGCATCACCAGTCCCATACCAGATAGCTCGCAGGAGATGAATGCCTTGGGTTTACAGATACAATAACAGTGCTCCACATCTCAAGTCTTGCCTCCCACATTGCCACACAGCAGAAGCAACATGAATGCCAGTTGTCATGCTTGGAGCACTTGACAGTGTACAATGTGACTCTTCAAACCAGTCCGGCCTGCTATACTTGACCATAAATTAGAGACTAGAGTTCTGAAATGGCCTTTACCAGCAATATTCTCCCAAAGGCTAGGGTTGCTTTCAACCTGTTTATCCGGACTTGAAACATCAACTAAACTGATGCTCATGTTATTACGAATAATGCAAAGCTTCCCAGATGAAGCTTGCTATCAATAAATTTGTTCCATGAATCTGTCACTCTATCATAAACCCTAACCTTGCACCCATCACGGCAATCCAGAGCATAGAGTTGCCCATTTAAAGAAATACTTGGGTTGCGCCAACCAGCAACCATCCCATCACTAATGGGGTTCCAAGTGTTAGCTTCAGGAGAATAGGCTTCACTCATTACTTCACGGTGCGATCCAAGTCCTTTTAGGAACCACATTCCATCGTGAACAACCCCAATAAAGGGAACCATAGCTGTGCTCATATCTGAAAAAAAAAGAATTGCAAAATAGTGCAGATGATAACCATTTCATTTAACTGAAGTAGGACTTGCCGACATTGGTAACCAAACCTCAATTTGGAGACACTGCTTACCAAGAAAGGTAATCCTTTGAATTCTTGCTCTGCACACTTTTGAAGTATTGTTTGCGTTCTCTATCAGTAAAGTAATTCACTTCCTGCTTCTTCAATTTCTGCATTTGGCATAAACTATGCTCCTCTTTTTCTGCTGAAATCTTTTTTATCTATGAAATTTGATGAATTTTTTGGTTGATCTATTATTCTGGAATCTAATCTCACTTTCCTCGAATGTTCTTCGGCTTCCCAGTTTCTGGGTTTACTTCCTATACAATAATATCTTAATTTAAGGCAAGATCTGAAAAGACCCAAGATTTTACGAGAAAAAGATGAGTGAGTGTGAACATGGAGTACAGGAAGCTCAAAGATCAGGTATTTTCTTTTTCTTTATAGCATCATGACATCATCGAATTTCTTCAATAAACCTAAAATTGTGGAACTTTTGATTCCAATCTGATCAAACTGTAGGATGAAAATGGAAATTCAGCTGCCGACGACATAAAAAATTTATGGGGAAATCCGCTTTCTATTGGTAACTTTGATTTGTTCTCTTATTTTGTTACTTAGAAATCTCAATCTAATGAGTTGAATGTTCATGCTTAATTTTGGTATTCATCTGAACAATGTAGCGCCAACTATGGGAGAGGGTCAGAGGGGCCAATAGACCAAAAATGGAAGCACAAGTATGATTGAAGTAGAGGAGCTTCAGCCATATTCACATGGATATACAGAGCTATACTTTTCCTGAAGGATGAGGGAACAATGATGACCCACATTGACACCATATTCAAGTATGCTTCCTCTCTCATATCTGCACACTAAAGTTTACATCTTTGATGATAGGCATGCTCATTATGAAAGCACCCACAATTAAATGATTTGTCTGACAAAAAAAAAATGATATGGTCATCTCAATTGTCTGTTATTTGATCATTTTTGTTAGGATTAAGATCCTGTTTATTAAGTTTAATTGTCTTCCTGCAAACCAAGTATTGTTCTCTTTCTCGAAAGGACCCTTCTTTCATTTGTCACAATCTTGACCATTCTGTAAACTAACTAACCGAGATACTCACAATGTCAAATGTGATGGATTCTTCACTAATGTGCTTCAATATTGATGTGTTGCATTATATGAAATCTGATCTAATCTGCTTATTTCTTTGATTTTAATGTTTATATTTCACCCAAAACCAGCACAAACCAGCAAGCTTAAACAATATTTAGTCAGCAACTTATTTTGCTTCTGCAGATGGGATCTGACAAATGGAACCCATTGTCCTTACCAAATTCACGGCAATATCAAAATACCAGCAAGCTTAAACAGTATTGATTTTAGTCAGCAACTTATCTAAACTCAAAAAATTTAAGTTGACGAGGATCTATACAACTATACAATATTGCTGTGTTGCATTAAGCCGAAATACAGTGTCTAATGTGATGCGTTCTTCTTTCATTTCTCAAAATACTCACAATGTCAAATGTGATCGATTCTTCTCTAATGTGCTTCAATATTGCTGTGTTGCACAGTGGTCTTATTGACATCATTTTTTTTTTCCACAGATTGGGGTTAAACATGAAGTCTGTTTATCTTTTAATGTAACATTAAATCTTTATTTATTGGGTTTAACCTAGCAGTGAAAATAACATTTGGCTTTTTTCCTACTGCTGAACTTGTAATGTATAAGACCTCTGCTTAATTAAGATGGCAGAAAAGAATGCAGTGGAGGATTTTAATCGAGGAAGCTGAGAATAAGTAGGACGACGACATGTGGACATCAGTGAACAACCAAAGAAATAAGCTTTTCCAGAGATGGATGTCCAAGTAAGCCAGACTATACCACAGCTTATCGAAAATGCTTAGAAAATTTATTACTTGTTTGGCTCCAAAACCAGCTGGTGTGCAAACTATCTCTTTTGAGCGTGTGCGCAGGCGTGCCACCACCGTGGGGTGCAGTCGTCGGGGTAGTCCCTTGACCTGACTTATTCTTCAAGGGTTGTGGACGAGGAGAGCACCAACCTCGTCACAGGATTCTTCTCTACCCTTTTGGGAAAAGACTTTTGCCTTACGGATAACGACTTTGGGTGTGATCTCTTCGGTCACCAAATCGATACTTAACATTGTAGGTTGAGCAGAGCAATCACTGGGAAGTTCTGAGAAAGCACGGGGTTTGCTAAAGCGTATCTTTAGCTTCGCTGGGTTGCGAGGGCGTTACCCTTGCTTCGCTGGTAGTATATGTGGCAGTAGCACTGACAGTCGGCTCGGAGAGACTAGGACTAAGAGTACGGTCGCCGGGTTTCAACAGGGTTGAAGGTTTGCTCCAGGGAGGCTTTATAATCTCTGGGATTAATTGATTCGAGAGAGGTCCCAAACTTTGGCGATTAACCCTGTATAGTTTCGGCTGCTCCTTGCTTTAGAATGATCATTAATTGAAGTTTCCTATTCAATCTCTGCTTCTCGATCCCAATAAGGTCTTGTTTTCCTTATGGACCACGGAATGGGCGAAGCTATACCCCAAACCCGAGTAGGTTTATTTTTGGGCCGCAGGTATCGGCCCACTGGCTCGAATTCACCAAAGGATCTTGCCAAAAATACTTTTGGGCTCAAACATTGCCCCCCAGGCCCCGAAATCAGGCCCGCGAAGATGTAACTGATTGAAGGGGACTAAAACGACGCGCCGGTCGCTTGAAACGATGTCATTAATGAAGGTCGCGTCCTTTCGTTTGCGAAACGCCTTTCTATTGTATCGTTTCCCTCACAAAACTCCTTATTTAAACCCAATAGTCGCATAAGACCAGTCACATCAAAAACCCTTTCAGTCTCTTAAACCCAGAAAAACCCATTTCCTCCAACATCTCCCTCGCAGAAACCCAGAAATGGCTCCCCCGAAGAAGATAGTTATCGATCAAGAGGAAGAATTGAACGAAAAAGTTGCCCATACTTGGGGTACCAGCATCGGTACCCGCATTCATCTCCACACATCCATCCATCGGCCCTTGCTCCTTCGATTCTCCGACTATCACACCGGACTGGGGCCAACGCCACAAGACGCTATTCCGGCCGACGCTATCGCTCTCTACGGCCTACCCGTCCGTCGGCCCATTCCAGTCCTCCGGAGGACTCCCGGAGATTTCAGTAGTTGGGGTGCCCAGAACCAACGAGCCAAAATAGGGCACTGGCCATCCTCCATCAGCCCAGCAGAACTTTCTTGGTATCTCGAAACACGGGCGCGAGATTTGGCTCGCTGGAACGCAGCAGGTATCACACATTCCATTGATCTATGTTTTCGTCTTCCACGCGGCAGCAATCGTTCGCCGCTCGCTGCCTTTCTTTGTTTCTGGAATACCGCCACAAACACTTTCGATTTTAGATTTGGTCAAATGGGTATCACCCTGCTGGATATTCTTACCATCACTGGCTTACCCATCGATGGCGAGCCATATTTACATGGTCAATTTGATTCTGTCACTTTCACCTCGACCATGACCCAACATGGTCGCAGCGCTCACAGTAGCTCCTACCCACGGTGGTATATTACAGTCGAGAGCACAATGCGACCGGCAGAATCGCTTTCTTGGAGTATTGGCTCTGTAAATTTATCTTCTGCACTTCATCCTGCAAGCCCACTAGTACTTGGATTGTTCTGGCAACGACCCTCTACAACGGCCGCAATGTCGGGCTCGGGCAACCGGTGCTAGGAGCCCTTTATCGTACTTTGTATCAGGCCACTATGCACCCTTTCGAGACTAGCATGTCTGGCCCCTTTTAGATCTTGGACTTCTGGATCCATACTTACTTTCCATTCTTCCGCTGCGATGACATCACGCTGCTTCCGCCAGCTGACCAGCTCTTGGGTCAATGGTTCAGCCTCGAGGAAAGGTACGCATCCCCTCCCTACTCCGAATGTTTTACCCATCTGTACCTTCTGGATGAGATGCCATACTGCGATATAATATTGGGTAGAAGATTCTCACCTCTACTTGAAAACGGGTTCCTTCCCGGCGCTCCTCGCTACAGTGATCTCGCGCGCTTGGCTTTTCGCCGCGCGATCTCCTGTTCAGATATTAGGATCGCTGCTGAAGAACTTAATTACGAGCTTTACGCTCCTAACCACTTCGCTCGCCAATTCGGCCTTGTCCAATTGGTGCCATTTCCTCTGTACGACGCCTAGAACTACAACACTTCTTGGCGTAGATTCGGGCTCCCTACCGGGCCTGTGTCGGCACAAAGTATGCTCGCGCTGGTTGATCTTCCTGATTGGGCTCAGGTTATCGACGCCGTGGACGGGACTGAGGAAGGATACGAAGAATGGTGGGAAGAGGTCTCCGTCAATTGCTGGACTCAGCGGGATGACGAACTCTTTGCAGCCATCTTTGGATAACTGAAAAACCCCTATCCTGCCGACATTGAAATGCTCGCTCGCTTCTCTGAGGATGCTGCACGATCCCTGCCTCCTCCAACAACACAACCGGTGCGAGCCCCACGTCAAGCTCAGGCTGGTATCGTAATCCGCGAGGCCCCCTTCAGAGGTAAGTATCTTAGTTTTATCTTATGTATCTTCCTTCACTCCTTTCCTTTCACTCACTCTTCGCTGTGTCAGGGAAATGTGCCACTTTCTGGCAATCGCGCAATCCATGCTTCCCCAGCCACTGGCCAATCTAGAAAGCAGAAGACGGTGATCGCGGAGCCCAAAGTTGAAGATTCTTCCTCCGATGATGATAATCCGCAGAAGGTAATAATCCTTTGTTCTTAGGACTATGTTTTCCCCGTGAGCTAAGTCTAACCCTTTGATTCTGGCAGGTTGCCGCTGCTTTGGCTTGCAAGCGCAGTCGCTCGGACCCTCGGACTGACCCATGGGAAGAGGATGAACCAATCGCTAATCGACTGGTAAGAGACGGGAAACCCACATCAGAATTTATTCGCCCTTTAGTCCAATTCCTATAACTGTCTTCGCTCGCAGGTTCGTTGCCGGTCCTCTAGACAAGCTGGGGAAGGCTCTTCTGCCTCTAGTGAAGGGACATCTGCCTCGCAGGCCTAAGCGCCCACGGATTCTGGTAATCTTCCACCTCCTACTAGCACCGCGAGCGACACGCAATTGGCCTCAATTCCGGTGCAGGTCATAGACGACAGCTCACCTGAATTGGAAGAAGGAACGGCACCTTCGGACGCACCGCCTGAGGAACCGATCGCCGCACATCCCCTAGCACAAATAGCGCTTGACCCAATTCTCGATGAAGCAGCTCAAGAGCCTGCACCGATAGCAATCCTGCACGAGCCTCCAGTCGCAGAGGTACACTCTCTTCCCAAGTGTAATGCCTTAGTCCTTATTTTATTCTCTGTGCCCTCTAATAATTCTTTCTTAACCACAGATCCTTGATCCTGTCGGGGAAGCAGTTATCGCTGAGGAGGCACTTGGCGCCGATCCTGCCGGCCCAGTCGGTGAAGACATGGTGATCCAGGAGCCTGCTCCCCATGCTCCTGAAGCGGGAGAAGGGATAAATGCTGAACTGATGCCTGAAGCGGCCCCTGCTATGGAGCCTCAGGAGGCTCATGCTGCTGTTGCTCTGGGTCCACTGCCTGAGCCTCCTTCCAGATTGGAAAGGCTAGTTCGCGTACTTGAAGTGGCCCCTCCCGGAGTTATAGATGAGGCGAGGGATGGGCTCCAGCGTCTTCTAAGTCCCGACATCTTACTACCGGGCGCGTCCGCCAAAGCTCAGGAATACTTGATGGTTCTTCGCCGTGAGCGAACCATCACTGAGGCTGAGTTCATCGAGATATACGAGCTGCTACAGAGTCTTCCTCAACGGATTAATGAAAGAGCGGCCGCCACTGCGCAAGCCAGGCAAGCTCAAGCCCACTATCGGGGCCTCGCACAACAGGCAGATACCTCTCGTAACTTCCTGGGAGATAGGGCTATCCTCGTTAGAGACTTGTGGATTACGCAAAATCATCTTCAGACCCAAATCCAGGAACTCCAAGCCCAATTGACTGCGGTGACGGCCCGACTTGAGCATGAGGAACCCCTGCTAGAGCAACCCTTAGCGGCCTTCGAAGCGATGTCTCAAAACCAAGCTCAGGCTCGCGAAACGGCCGGACAAGCGGAACGAGCTGCTGCTGACGCTAGCTTTCGCTTGGATGAACATTTACTTCGTTTGACCCATGTGGGCCGAAAACTTTAGGCCTCTTATATTAGGCCCTTTTTGTATGGACACTATTATTATTAACAAATCAAATGTTTAGCCCACTTTGCTTGGCCCAAATATCACTTTAAGATTCTTTATTGACATTGAAACTGTCGAAAAGATAATTCCAAATTGGGCGGTTACCTCCTTGAAGACTGCCCCGCTCCCCACGCGTTTTCAACTTCCTTCATTTCCGAGATTCTAGCATTCAATTCCATTGATACTCTCATTGATGGTGTTGAAAGTACTTCAACTGTCCATCACGCGGTTGGGATTACTGCGACTGGAACTATAAATACCTGTACTTAGGGAGAATAGGAAACCAAGCGATCATGTCTTTTCCAGAGATAACCTCGCAAGCCTTGCTGCTCTTTCTTCATTTTCTAAAATCTTCTTCCCATGATCTCACCCTCAGTCACAAACTCATAGGCTTCATGGCTTAATCTCAAGACCTGGGTAGGCCTCATGGCCTAATCTCAGGTCCAGTGGCATGTCTTTGGCCTCTGGAAATCAGGATGAACTCGCCGGTTTCAGTTAGACCGAAGAACACGCCACGCTCCTAACGCGGCAGAACCAAATTCTGAGGGGTTCGTCCCCTCCGATTGTCCGCGTGGAGCAGGAGGGGAAGAGGCGGAAGGCCACTTTGAGGCCTACTGTTCTTCCTCCGCGGTCTACCTCCGGGGTCCGACTACGAGGTTTCTGTTTTTTCCCTGGAGGTAGATGTGGTTGTGAGTAGCGCTCGCTCTGGATACCATCTCCAACCCGGAGGATAGTCACTTGGAAGGGGTATGATGGATTATTCCCTTCCCTCATCCTCCGGTACAGACGATAGCAGCTGCGACTCAGATCGGAGGAGGATCTGAGTGAAGAGAGGAATAGCACCAACGGTACTGCCCAGATCCTCCTTGCCGCAACCAGATCCAGCCACTTTTAAAATTTGTGTTTCTTACGATCTTCAAAGCCACATTTGGCCTTATAATTGCAAGTGTAACTGTGTCGATCTGTTTTTTGTATGCCTTTGGCCGCAAAGCCACTTTATGAACGAATGTTTCTTTGAGCACAATGCAAAAAATTGCAAAACATTGTCGTCCTGAATAATAAAGCCTCATGTATAGGCCATCATGTACATTCTTAACACATAAATTGTCAAGGATAAACGAGTATAATAAAGACTTAAAATCTTATTCTAATGAATACATGACATATGGCCTCACGTATAGGCCTGAATACATATAGAGTTGCCCCCCAATGTTCATCGGTGAAGCAAATACATGAGTCGAAGGCCACAAGGAAAAGGCCTGAATAAATACTTAGAGTTGATGCGAACCGATGAAGATTATGGTTGCCCCCCTGTCTGGTCAGAAGGTTGATCAGGCGGATCCTCGAACTCCCAAACACTAGGGTAGTATTTCTTTAAAAAAAGCCTGTTGATGGAGTTGCGATGGAGGTCGCCATCCACATCTTTGAGGTGAAAAGCCCCGCGTTCCAAGATATGGTGAACGACAAAGGGTCCCTCCCATCGCGGAGTCCACTTACCGCGACCGGTTAATTTCTCACCAAAGGGTAAGACAGCTTTCCAAACAAGGTCTCCTTCTTTGTAACTACGACCACGCGTCCTCTTATCATAGGAGCGGGCGATACGCTGTTTCTCCACTACCAAACTATCCAAAGCCACTAAGCGCTGCTCATTCAAATCTTCATGCTCTTGCCACATCGCCTGGACGTAATCTTCACCGATCAAGTGATGCTGCTCTTGCACGCGTAAGGAATGAACGTTGATCTCCAAGGGTAAAACCGCGTCATGACCAAACATAAGTGCATATGGTGTCGTAGCGGTGGGAGTCCTCTTGGACGTACAATAAGCCCAGAGTGTCTCATACAAAGTATCGTGCCACTGTCGAGGGTTTTCTACCAGCATCTTCTTTAACAGGGTAATAATAATCTTGTTGCTGGCTTTCGCTTGACCGTTGGACTGAGCATAATATGGAGTGCTGTGGATAAACTGGATGCCGAAATCATTTACAAGTTGCTCGACAGGACCTTCCATGAACGCTGCCCCCCAGTCTGAAACGATCTCCTCGGGGATACCAAACCTACAGAGAATGTTACGAAAAATGAACTGGCGAATGGTGGTGCCAGAGACCTCCTTCAAAGGTTCAGCTTCAACCCACTTGGTGAAGAAGTCAGTAGCCACGATGATGAACTTATGTTGGAGAGAAGAATGGGGGTGAATCATCCCAATCAAGTCCAATGCCCAGCCTCGCGCAGGCCAAGGCTTAATTATAGGTTACATGGGAATGTTAGGGACATGCTGGACTGGACCATGTGCTTGACAGTCTTCACATCCTTTGGCGAATGCAATGCAATCCTTTAAAATGCTGGGCCAATAATAGCCATGACTCCTAATAAGCCAACGCATCTTAGGTCCCGCTTGATGAGCTCCGCATATCCCTTTGTGCGCTTCACACATTAATCGTTTCGCTTCGCGGCCATAGACACACCGGAAGTCTATGCCATCTTCCCCGCGTCGTCACAGTCATCACCCCTGAGGAAGTAATTTAAGGCGAGAAAGCGAATCTTCTTGTCTGCTGTGGGGCCTGGTTGCTTGAGGTAATCGATCAGCGAGATGCGCCAATCAACATCAATAGGTTCGAGTACCGCGACAACTGGATCGTCAGGCGAATCAGGTCTTGCGAGCCATGAAGGTAGTGTGTGACGCTCGACTTTCAGAATACGCTCGCGAACCCCATACTTCAATGTAATGCCTGTGGCCAATTGAGCGAGCTCATTGGCTGCAAAATTGCTCTCGCGAGTGATGTATTCCAAATCGGCGTCATTAAATTGATCCAGAAGCTCAATTGAGCGATTCAAATATGGTACGAGTAACCAGCTTACACATCTATATTTTTCTTGAAGCTGATTTATCACTAGCTGAGAGTCACCGCGGATCTGAACATCCCTAACGCCCAGTTCCAGTAAGACTTCTAGCCCGATAATAAGGGCTTCATATTCTGCCTGGTTGTTCGTGCATTTAAACTCCAGTTGGAAAGAATAAGAAAAGCGGTCGCCAACTGGATTTTCCAAAACAATCCCTGCCCCTGCTAATGTTTCCGTTCTTGAGCCATCAAAAAATAATACCCAGGGTTGTAAGGAGACTGTGGCTTGATACCATACTGCGTACTCCGGAATGCACGCCAAATCTGGTCGAGTTGTAGTCGCGGTCGCTATCTCTAACTCCTTCATTCCAGGGACATCCAACGTAGGATGATGTGCAAGAAAGTCCGCGATGGCTTGTCCCTTTATAGCTTTTTAAGGTACATAGTGTAGCAAAAATTCAAAAACAGCTAGTACCCATTTGCCAATGCGACCTCTCAGAATAGGTCGCGACAACATGTATTTGACCAGATCGGTTTGGGCAATAATACAGGTAGTAAAGGATAACATGTAGTGCCGCAGCTTGCACCCCGAGAAGTACAAAGTAAGACACAACTTTTCCATAGGAGTGTACCTTGTCTCACAATCTGTCAACGTTCGGCTGAGGTAGAAAATAGCGTGCTCAATACCCCCTTCATCATCCTGAGCGAGTAAACTGCCAATGGAAGCTTCGGCCGCTGATATATATAACTTCAATGGAAATCCGGCCCTCGGCGGAACTAGCACTGGCGGGCTTGCTAGGTAATTCTTAATTCTGTCGAAAGCCTCTTGATGTTTAGGCTCCCATACAAACTCATTCTGTCCCTGCAACTTCAGCAATGGCGAGAAAGGCTGGATTTTACCTGCAGAGTTAGAGATGAAGCGTCTCAGGAAATTGATCTTACCCAGCAAACGCTGTAATTCCTTCTTCGTTCGCGGGGGAGACGCGTGGATGACTGTGTTCGCCTTGTCTTCAGGGACCTCAATTCCTCGCTGATAGACAATGAATCCCAGGAAATCTCCCGCTTGAACCCCAAAAGGGCATTTAGCGGGATTCATCTTGAGCTTGTGTCGTCGCATTCGCTCGAATACCTTTCTGAGATCTGCGATGTGGTCCCCTCTTTCCGAGATTTCATAACTACGTCATCGATGTAAACCTCTAAAATCTTCCCCAAAATATGGCTCTCTGATATGTTGCGCCAGCATTCTTCAGTCCAAAGGGAATGACCACATATTCAAAAACACCCGTGAACCCGGGGCACCGGAATGCGGTTTTATGTCTGTCCTCTTCAGCGACCGGAATTTGGTGATATCCTGCAGTGCCATCCATGAAGGACAACAATTCATGTCCTGCTACGGTGTCTACTAACATATCCGAGACCGGCATGGGGTAAACGTCTTTAGGTGTAGCAAGGTTCAGGTCTCTGTAATCTGCACAGACCCTCATTTTGCCATTCTTTTTACGAACGGGCACTATATTAGATAGCCACTGATTGTACTTGGCGACCTTGATAATGCCTGATTTATGCATTTTTTTCGACCTCCTCCTTAACGAGAACCTGGGTCTCTGAATTCATTCTTCACGGTTCTTGCTTCACAGGCCTCTTGTCAGGGAGTGTTGGTAGTTGATGACAAACCAAGTCCGGTGACAGGCCGGGCATGTCTTCATACTTCTCAACAAAGCAATCTTTAAACTCTAGTAACAAATCGGTGAGCCTCTGTTTCTCGCTAGGCTCTAGGTAAGCACTGATAGCCACTTCCATAGGCTCA
Organism: Rosa lucieae; assembly: GCA_024704745.1. Lineage (NCBI taxonomy): Eukaryota > Viridiplantae > Streptophyta > Magnoliopsida > Rosales > Rosaceae > Rosa > Rosa lucieae. The sequence continues at coordinate 85,895,702 of CM045496.1, read as the reverse complement.
TCTACTGTTCCCAGATTAACCTTTTCAGTAGGGTCTCTAACTTTAGGAGGCGTATTGTCTAGCGCTGCAGGAGCAAGCTGAATATCTATTTCATCCTCTCGCTCCTGATCAGAAAACTCTTCATTGAAGACCTCCAAGGTCGCGATTCGATCGTAAGCCTCTTTTTCCACCAAGTATGATGACGGTCGTTCGTACAGCGAGTGGAAGGCCTCTACCCCTTCCCCTGAGAGGTCGTAATCCATTAATCAATCAAGGGTTTGGGCACAGCGTGGCCAGGCCTCTCTAAGCCTTCTTTTGAGAGCGTAAGCCCCCACTGTGCCAATTCAGAGGCCGTCACCCCTGTGGGTCGGCCTTTATCATCGATGCCACTAACCTGCAATGGAGTAATAGGTTCCAAATAGTATCTGGCATCTACATAGTTCGCGGAGACTGGGAATGGACGAGGGTCCGCTTTGATCACCTCAGCTGTGTCTGTCTCTCTGTTCCACATAACCAGCTCCTGATGAAGTGTTGATGGTACGCAGTAACTCCTGTGGATCCAGTCTCTACCCAAAATAGCACTGTAGGCCGCATAGCAATCTGTTACAAAGAAAGCATAAACCCCCTCTGCTGGGCCAACCTTAATGCGTAAGAACAGCAATCCTAAGGTCTTTGTTACAGTTCCCGCAAAGTTTTTTAGCGTGAGGGATGTAGACTGGATTTTCTCCCTCTTAATCCCGAGCAAGTGCATGGTCCTGGTAGTGAAGACATTAACGGCAGCTCCGGTGTCAATCATGATCTTACTCACTTTGATACCACCGATCTCTGCTGTGACATATAGTGGTCTCATGTGTTGGACTATAGCTGGCGTTGGTTTGGAGAAGTTCATGAAGGGCCCTTTGTTTGGAGCCTCTTCTGTCTCATAAAGGACAACTCCGTCCACAGGTGTCGTGGCCACTGATGTGACCTGCAACGGCTGCGCATTCTCTTTTTCATCTTCCACACAGCCCTGAGCAGGGACTGGTAGTGCATACCTCGCGGGGAGCACATAAACCATATTGCAAGAGGCGTCAGTCATATCTGTCTCCTCCATGTCATTTTCCAAGTTAAGCCTAGAACTGCTTAGCCAAACAATCTACCAGCGATCCTTCTGTGAGGCCCTTTACCTCGCATTGCTCGAGTTCTTGTACCACGGAAGCCTGCTTAGGAGTTTCAGGTTTCATGCGCTCATATGGGGCAGCGACGACTATACTTTGGACTTTCTTGGGTCTCCACTGTAAGGTGTCAGTAGTCCTGTCCTTGCCCCCCAATCTCTCAAAGACTGAAGATTTGGCTTCCGGTTCTTCGCGAAATAACCTGCGTCTGACATGCGGTCGTCGAGTTGGTGAGCTCTCCTTTCGCGCAATCGGAGGTGTCCGCTCCTCAGTAATCCTGCAAAAAACATTGGGCTTAGATTCCCCTGTCAGCGAATTCGCTTGTTTGTTAAAGCTGTGGGGAGGCCTTAACAGCTTAGCAGCTAATGCCTCCATTTCTCTCTGATACTGCTCAGGTGACTTGACCAGTTGTGAAGGCTTAATCAGGCCCTGGTCCAGAGCCTCTAGCGGGTGCTTAGCTTCCCCAAACCTGCGCTGTAGTTTCCTCTTCTTGGAAGTGCTTATTTCCACTGCCTTCCCCTTTTCTCTGGTGTACCATTTTCCCTCCTTGATGGTAGCGGTTGGCGCCGGTGGGATGTAAGGCTTGGTCAGTACGTCTTTTCCCTTGTTCGTGAGCTTCTCTTCATGTTTCTGATCAACCGCGGCCGCTCTCAGCTTCCTGAACAAATTGAAGTCCTTTGGGGATGGTGGTGACTCCATTTTCTCTCTTTCTCTCGGGCTAGAAGGTTGATAGTTCCGCTATGACGAAGCCCACTTGACGGGCGGTAGAGAGCCAAAGCGAAATGTTTGCTCGACCTCTTCATGCGATACTTGAATGCCGCACTCTTCTTTGCTTTGCGAGCATAGGACCACGGGCGAGGCTTGACTGATTGATTTAGCTTTATCGTTTGCGGGTGTTTCGTCCGCGGCGGACCTTTCACCTCGCTCTTTCGAGCCCAAGTCCAAAGTCGGTTTCCTTTGCTTCAGTTTGGTCCAATTCACATCGACCATATCAGGGAAGGGGTCTAGGTCTACTAGCGCTGCCGCCGTGACCGGAGCTTCCACCTGCAAACTGCCATTATTAAGCCATACCTGAATTTGGTCTTTGAGTTTCACACAGTCCGCGGTGTTATGATTCCACAAATTATGAAACTTGCAGTACTTCTTCCCTTTCAGCTGTTCTGGTCAAGGAAAGGGTCCAAAATCAGTCTTCACCGTCTTCGCGGCGATCATTTCGTCGAGAATCTCATGCGCCTTGTTGGCATCATATGTATATGTCGCGAACTCAGGTTTGGTGAAGGCCACCGATTTGAGCTTGACAGGTTCCTTGGAAATTTTCAGTTGCTTTAAGGCTGGATTCTTTTTCCCGGTTAACTCGTAGGCAGCGATATCATTCTCCTCTTCCTCGTTGTCATCCTGGACCACCTCTTCATTGTTATGATGGTAGTAAGGGTCATAAGTAGCCGACTAGTAGCTCAGGGCCGCTACGATACGATGTTTTCCCAGCACGTATGTCCCCCTGGATGCATTCTTCCTTGCATCTGTTTCTCTGAGGAGATGCTCGAAGCTGCCCACCTCTGTGATGAGCTCTCCCATGGACTGAATCATGCTGCCAGATTGCTTCTTTCGTTGACATGGTTCCAAACCCTTGACCGCTAACTTGACTAACTCCTTCTCAGGCAGGATGACGTTCATCTTGGCCTTCTGGATTTGAAAGCGCTGAAGGTAGGCCACAGCTGACTCTGTGGGCTGCTGGGCCATCTGGGTGAGAGAAGCCAAGTCTACCTCAGGCTCGATAGTTCCGAAACTTTCTCAGAAAAGCAGTTCCATTGCAGGCCAATCCGCCACTGTTCCCGGTCGAAGCTTGGAAAACCATCTGAAAGCAGCTCCTGAAAGAGAAGTACCAAAGATCCTGCATTTGAGGATATCATCATTCTGGTATTGGCCACATTGTACCCTAAACCTGGCCAGATGTGTCGCTGCATCCTCGGTGTCTTCCCCTGAAAATGTAGAAAATATGATATTCTTATAACCCCTGGGAAAATGTGCGAGCATGATGTGTGGTGGGAAAGGTCCCACATAGACCCCATCCGGCTGGGCCCTAGGGTTAGCCAACCTGATCATCTCCTCCACCTCATCACGTCTTACATATTCTGGACCCGGAGGAGGAGGTGGTGTTGCCACAGTCTGGCGAGTAGCCTGCACAGGAATTGTTTGGTTAACAGTTGCCGGCCCCTCTCCGACATGTACAACGCGGGTAGTAGCCTGCTGCTGAAGAGTCACTGCTGGCGTAAGTGTTTCCTTTGACAAGGCTGTTATCTTGATCGGGGTGCCAGCATGGTCGATCCCATAATAACTTCTTGGCAGTTCCTGGTATACATTCTCTGCCCCGTCGCTGTCGTATTGAACGAACGTAGCGGAGTTGGATGTGGCTCCTGCAACCTTTGAGGCCTGATGCTTCTGTCTGGTAGCTTGTCCGCTGGACGAGGTAGACTTTTCCTTGCTGCTGTCGATAACCAGTGCTTGCTCTTTATTCTTCAGCGGTGTAGTAGCAACAGTAGCTGAGGGAGAAGCAGCATTGCTGCTAGTCTTCTCACACTGATTTGGCGGCACGTACTTGCCTGAACCGCATGGCTGGCCAAGAGAGCCAAGGATAGCATTAGGATCCCCTAAAGCTTTGTTCAATACTTCTCTCGCTTGGTTAAATTCTGCTCTCTGCATGGCCACCTCGGTTGCCAGGTTAGCACCATCCTTACGAAGACCTGCCATATCTGACGCGGTCTGCTTGGTCTGGTTCGCGATAGCCTCCATGATTTCTCTTTGACACTGATTCTGCTCGCTAGCAATGCCCTTACCGCATTCTCTGATTGTGCGATCTGTTGTCTAGTATCCTCTGCATGTCAGGTAATTCGCTGATCTAGTTCGCGTATGAGCTTATCTGTCTTTGCGGTCTCCCTTACAAAATCAGCAGCTATCTTCTTGCGATGATTTTCAATATTCTCCATGATGATCGCGAACCTGACCTCAGAGGTCGCTCCTTCTGGAATAGGCTTCGGAACGAAAGCCTCTCTTTCTCCATTCCCCACTGTAGTGGTGACAGTGGTGGGGATAACAGGCTCGCTGGCCTGATTAGTATCGACATTCTGACCCTCAGTAACGGTCGGGTGATTCTCTTCTCGTTCGGTTGACATATTGGGTGATTGGGGCTGACGAGAGAATCTTTGAGTCACTTGTTCTTCAGAAAGACCACGACAGTCTGCGCGAGAGTGCGGTCTGTAACTGGAGGTCTTATGCTTTGAGCAGTTAACGTAAACCTTTTGATAAGGGTTTTCGCTAGACTTCCCAATGGCTACGTTCACAAAAAGACACTATTGCAAGTCCCACTGGGTGATAAATGTTAAGATGGAAAAGCTTTTTCTGGAAAATAAAAATAAAGAATGATCTCATGTAAGAATATCTATCACCTGAATTATATAATTGCCCCATAGGCTCACCTCTTTGACTCATCTCCACAAATTGCCTCACACTTTTCCTAGGATCATAAAGGTCTTTGTTCCGGTTGTAATGGGGCTAAGGGTTTTGGCTAAAAGAAACGAAAGATAAAGGAATTCAAAGGTTCTAAGAAACTAATAGAGCACAAATAAATTGAGACTTAAGATCGCCGAATTCTCATAGTTGTTGCACTTTCACTTCTCAAAAGAACGAACAAGGAAGGCCAAATTTCATTGTGTTGGGGCTTGACTTCACTTTAACCTTCTTATACTCCAAAAATCTTCAAGAAAACTTCAGGACATAGCTCTAACGTTTGTGATTCTCAATACTTTAGTCTTCTGAATTTTCTGTAATTTTTTTTTTTTCACACCACTGAACAATGAAGACAATCAGCACCATAAACTCCAAGTTTCAAATCTTACTTCTTGGTACCACGTCAACTTCCTCTATTTTAACACACAGCCTCATTTTTTCTTTCTTTCTGTCACTTTCCCATTGCAGCTTCTCATTCTTAACTTGCTTTCACTTGCCAAGCTTGGAAAACTTCCTTTCAGAGCTCTTCTATTGTAACGTCAAAATTGTTCCTTTCTTCTTCTTTTTTTTCTTTTGCTTTTCTTTACATTAGCTCTGTTTTACGCTGAAACATCCCATATCCAAGCTGCTGCTGCAGGTTCATGCTCTAGACAATAGCACTTAACTTCCTTTGAAAAGATTAAGATGTGTCCAAACTTTTTTTTTTTTTCTTGTTGTCACTATTCAGACACACCTTTGCATTCAAAACTACTTTGACAATGGCAACTCCTAAACTGAAATTCAAATGTATGACCTGCAAATTCCACTTTGCCTTCAAGTACACATCACAACCCCCAAACTTGTTTTCTTCAGTACATATTTTTTACTCCAAAATTCCTCATATACATCTTCATAGTGCTCCATCAATTTCTCAGAACATAGGTAGGATATGTGTTTAAGGGTGAAGGGTTGGGAATATGTGTTTTATGAAAGAAAAGGCTTATTTTGGCTCAAAGGGCTATCTAAGGGATAATGTAATCAGGAATGGAGGCTATTTGGCCATGGTGGTGATGATCCTAATTGCCTTAATCCCTTCCCAAAAATCATGTGAATCAATATAAAGTCTCGAGAGTCATTGAAGCAAGTTCTAGGACAAAATAATGAGATCATGTACAACCTATCTAACAAGAAAGATTATAGAACTAGTGTATAACACTCTCAAGAATAGGCAATAGGCTCAAAACTCACATAGGTTATACAAGTCTACACTAACCGTCACATGCTTCTCCAGATCACAAATTTTCATATTAACAATGGCCGTTGTGTTTCTAAGCATAATCACCATAAGAGAATATTAACAAAAGATTGATGTCCAGACCTAAATTGATGCTTATCATATTCATCAGCTCTAACAAGGATTAAATTCAAGTTCTCATCCTAGGTGTTGGAATAAACTAAAGCAAAAGACTCACAAAATAACAACTAAACGTACAGAACATTTTTTTTTTTTTTTAGAGTTGATTTCCAGTATTTTCTACTAATTAAGCTATTCTACCACATGTGAAGCTAAAAATATAAAAACAAGAATCTAAATTCCTCCCCCCAAACTTAAGTGAGACATTGTCCTCAATGTTGAAAATGTTAGCTAGCAGTAATGCATCAATCAAGTAAGGGAAAAAAAAAACACAAAAAGTAAAGAAAAGAAAAGAAAGAGTTTAGAGCTCCCTGGATGTAGACGAAGAGGAAGAAAGGCCAAGACATGCTCCAAGTAGAAATCTCCATAATTGTTGAAACTTAGCTCGCGGATCGGACACTGAAGACAGAGGTATTTGCCCAAAATTTATCGGGGCTCATTGCTTTGCAATGAGTCTCGTAGCTCTCGTCGAATCACATAAAATCGACATATCACACGTCAAAAACGGACATTCCTGCTACAAGTTATCACAACGAGAATTTCACAGTGAAAACCGATTTTTTTTTTTACCCGAGATGCCCAAAATATCCAAAATAGTAGCTTCCTTGAGATCGCAGCAGCAAACATCCTACTTATCCGAGAATTTCCAATTTTCCAATCACTTGTCTTGAGTATGAATTGCTTCCTCCTTTTTATCTTTTTCTTTCGAGACCACTTCATGTTTTTCCTTGCATCAAACTTTAAGTAGAGCGTCAACAATTGTAAAGGAGGTGGCCAGGGATGCTGCAGTGATTGTGGGGGGAACTCATCCTTAGAATTTGAGGGAAGCTTGGGAACACACATGAGCTCAATTCTTGGAGCTGGAATAATGGGAAGAACGCGCTCGGAGGGTAAAGAAGGGAAAACTTCGCAAATTTGTTGCTCCACAGATGCTTGAAAATTTGGTGCATCAACTACCACAGTGGTGACTTCATCAAGAGCATCCGATGTATGAGTTCTCACAACCTTTTCAAAAATAATTTCATCCTTTGGTTCTTCATTCTGTTGCTTGTCAGCACATAACTCCATAGAAACTTTAATAGAAGGAGGATGAGTGCTCTTGGTAGCTTGATCATCAATGATTTTTCTTTTCATGTTTGGTTCAAAATATTTATCTTCCTCATCGAGCTGAAAATCAAATCTTTCTTCTGGTTTAGTAGGAAGCATTATGTCCTCTTCCTCCCAAGCATTAGCAAGCCGCAAAATTTGAAGTTCAATTTCCGATAACGTTTTTGCAAGTTTTGATTGCCTTTCTTCAAGCTTTGATTGATCCTGTTTAAGAATTGCAACCTCTTGATCAAACTTTTCTGATCTCTTCAATAGCTCAAACACCATCTCCTTAACAGTAGGATCTTCTTGCTGATAAATTGGAGCTTGATAAGATGATGGGAATTTGTTAGATGGATATGACCATTGTGCGGTTTCATAATATGGATTTTCAGACCATGAGTAGTTAGAATGATCTCCCCATCCCAAATTGCTATTAGATGTTTCTTGTTGTGGCCATGAAGGAGCATCCCATGAAGACGAATTATTTCCAGACATTGAATATGTGTTGCAGCGGTACACTTGCTCAGAATAATACCCAGGGAAAGCCATGAAAATTTACTCTTTGCAGCTTGCACAAAAACTGTTCTGTTTTCCGCGCAGATTGAGCACTGTTTGGTATTTTTGAAATTTCTCTTAGCTCACAGCTCAGAATAATGATCTTCTTGGAGCGTTGGAAACTAGACTCATGTAGCTTTCCGTTGATGTATCACACTCCTAGAAAAATATGAAAATATCAGTTCGTAATCAGCTTTGCAAAACAGTTCCAGAAAGTAAAAGAAATAAAAGCTGGTCTGAGTTATTTTATCAAAACCCCTTTTTTTTTTCTTGTTTTAAGACTCCAAACACTAAATAAAATTTTGAAAAACAAATCAAACAACTAGAATTAAAGTAGGAATCCAATATTTTGAATTAAACTAAATTGTCCCCGGCAACGGCGCCAAAAACTTGTTGTGAAATTCCTGCAAGTATACAGGGTGGATGTAGTATAGTAATGGAAGAGAAGGGGTTGTCGTTCCCACGAGGATATTAAGTCAATTCACAATATGAAAACCTAAATTAATTAAAACCAAAAACACACAAAACAAGAAACATGAATCAACTAAAACAAACAATGACTCAAACTAGGACTTATGATTTTCACGGTTTTGAAAGAGTTTATGATAATGGGAAAATTATTCGAAAACAGAAACTTAAAATGTAAATCTAAATCAATTGAAATTGAGAAGAGAGTCTATAATGATTAAAGGTAAGAATATGATGATGATGAGCCTAGGGTGTCGGAATCAACCACAAGCAATCTTATCTACGTTTTGAACCAACCAATGAATTCTTTCGTTTCTTTTGATAACAATTCCCGTATCTAAGTTCAGGTACGACACTTAGACCATAGTTTTCCTTAAGTGTATGATTCTCTCCAGGTACGGCAGAGGTCGTATATCCTAGCATGCAGTCTATCCAGGTACGGCATAAATTTAACATATAGGACTCATTACATTCTAGAAAACAAGGGAATCATGCAAATCATTACTTCAGGTACGACAATAATGTACTTCACAATTCTTTATCTCATGAAGCTAATTTGAATTATATTGCAGGTACGCCTCAAATTCATCCTCTGATAACTAGATGCAAAGCCCTAAAGGTCGCGAATCAATAGAACTTTAACATAAGCAACAATTCAAGCAGAGATTAAGAATTTATCAAAAAGAAACTATTAATCCATCAATTGAATATCAAAACATGTAAATAATCATGCTAGGGCCTCATCCTAGCCCTAGAAAAGGAGTTTAGCTACTTAAAACTAAATAAAACATAGGAAAAACATAAAAAGAATGGAAAGGGAAAAGAAGGGGAAGATGGGTGAGTCGTCTCCGCTCCTTAGGCATCTGCAATGTGCTCCCGAGACTCTCTCTCATGTAAAATTCTTGCTCCCTTATATAGGGAAAATTTCTGCTCATCTTTGGCTTCAAGTTTCCTTGTAAGACTTGGATTTGGATTCCTTTCTTCATTTGGAATGGGAAAACCTTGAAATATCTCTTGTAGAAGTAGGAATACATGTATTCTTGAATCCTCATCTGAATTAACTTCCTTGAAACATTAGGATTGACGATCTTGTGCCGCGAAACTTGAGTTCTCCACGAATGGTTGTAAATTCCCGAGCAGGTTTCCTGTCTGACCTATCTTCACTCAAATAATCATAACTTTCTCCAAAATTATCGAAATCGAGATCCGTAAAATTCTACAGAAAGTAGACATCCGTAGCTTTCCAATGATATAAAGTTCATTGTCTGATTCGATCTGAGTAACTACCAGTAATTCGGTGAAGTTGGGTGTTCTGCACAGACAGATTCTGGGACTTGGAATTGCACATTGCCTTTCAATCCTAGTTAGCTCATTTTGGCTTCTTTTTCTTCTTTCTATGGAACAAACCTACAAAAACACTAAAAGATGTAAATGAATCATAAATAAGGAGAACTAAACATAAAAACCAAGATTAAGAGGCATAGAAATATAGGAAAATATGAGCCCATCATTCCCCTGGATGCATTCTTCCTCACATTTGTTTCTCTAAGGAGATGCTCGAATCTACCCACTTCTGTGATGAGTTCTCCCATCAACTGAATCATGCTGCCATGCTGCTTCTTACGTTGACGTGGTTCCAAGCCCTTAACCTCCAACTTGACTAGTTCTTTCTCAGGCAGGATGATGTTTAGCTTGGCCTTCTGGATTTGAAAACGTTGAAGGTAGGCCACCGCTGATTCTGTAGGCTGCTGGGCCATCTGGGTGAGAGAAGCCAAGTCTACCTCAGGTTCGATAGTTCTGAAATTTTCTCGGAAAAGCAGTTCCATTGCAGGCCAATCTGCCACTGTTCTTGGTCGAAGCTTGGAAAACCATCTGAACGCAGCTCTTGAAATAGAAGTACCAAAGATCCTGCATTTGAGGATATCATCATTCTGGTACTGGCCACATTGTACCCTAAACCTGGCCAGATGTGTCGCCGCATCCTCGGTGTCTTCCCCTGAAAAAACTAGAAAATATGATTTTCTTATAGCCCTTGGGAAAAGGNAAATGGTGGTGTGGCGGAACGAAAGAACCGCCACATTCTTGAAGTTGCTCGCCCCATGTTGATCGAGCCATATGCCAGAATAATTTTGGGGTGATGCCATCCTAACTACTTGCCTACCCTCATAAATAGACTTCCTACACAGCCCTTAGTCCACAGCCAAGGAAAATGTCCACCACCACAAACATCAATTCAATCAAGCCCTTGCCAATCATTTACCTTTACCACCTACCCATGCCCTTGATCCAAATATTTTTGGTTGTGTAGTGTTTGTACATATCCATTAAAACCAGAGGACTAAGTTGGATGCTTATGCTGAAATGTATCTTATTGGTTATGCTTTCACTCAGAAGGCATATCGGTGCATAACCCTACTACTAAACGTACCGATGTTTCCATGGATGTTACATTCTTTGAACATGATCTATATTTCTCCCTGAAGACTGGTCTTCAGGGGGAGAGTAATATTGAGGAAGAGTAGTCTTTGAGGGATTGCTTGTGTCCCTTGGAACCATGGATATCCAGGTACATGGAAATACTAGAGAAACATAAACTACTTCTTTGTTCTTCCTTACTATGCATTCTATGTTTATATACATATCACAATAAGCCAAGATCATGGGTTAAAGGAATGGATTTTATGTTTAGTTAGTAGTTTAATGGTTAAACTAATTCCGCACTAATTAAAAGGTTTTGAAATCCATCCATTCCTTCAGTTGTGGCACTACTTGCAGTAGTAGCGGAGATGCTGAGTGTTCCACGGGTGGGTGGATGTGACGCCTTCCTTGTTTTTCAAGTAAAATGTGTCGGGGCTTACCACTTCTATGATTTGATAAGGTCCTTCCCAGGTTGGGCGAAGTGCTTTTGGCGGTGGTATGACTTCTTTCATAACCCAGTCACCAAGTTGTACGTTTCTGGCCTTCACATGATTGTTGTAAAAACGTGACACTCGTCGTTTGTTTTGCAAGTTGTGCAGGTGGGCCTTGTCTCGTTTTTCCTCTAATAGATCTTTGTCGAGGTTGACGCTGGCGATGTTTGTTGTGGCGTTATGTCCGTCAATCCTAGCCGTAGGTTGGGTTACCTCAATGGGGAGGACTGCCTCTGTGCCAAACATCATGCAGAATGGAGTTTCGCTGTTGGCGGACATTGGCGTTGTCCGGATGGCCCAAAGCATTTCGGGGTGCTTCTCAGCCCATAAGCCTTTCTTGTCTTCCAATTTCTTTTTTAGCAGCTTTTTTATAATTTTGTTGGCGGATTCCACCTGGCCATTGGTCTGGGGGTGTGCCACTGAAGCGAAACGCATCTTGGTGCCTAGTTTGGCGGTGAATCTGATGAGTTCCTCGTTGTTGAATTGCGTTCCGTTGTCGGTAATGATTGTGTCGGGCACTCCATAACGACAGTAAATATTCTTCCACAAGAAGTGCTGGACTTTAGCCGTTGTGATGGCCGTTAATGGTTCAGCCTCGATCCATTTACTGTTGTAATCAATGGCTACGATTATGTACTTGAACTGACCTTTGGCAGTTGGGAGTTTTCCGACAATGTCCAGCCCTCACATGAAGTGAATCCAGGGCGTGACAATGATGGACAATGGTTCTGCTGGTGCATGCAGAAGGTCTGCATATTGCTGACATTTGTGACAAGATCTGGATGTTTCTTTGGCGTCATCTCCCAATGTCAGCCAAAAATAACCTTGGCGCTTGGTGCGGTTAGCTAACGATCTAGCTCCAGCATGATTACTGCACTCTCCTACGTGTATTTTTGCTAGGACTTGTTTTCTCTTCTCTGGCATTAAACATTTTAAGTTGAGGTGTGTGAAACCTTGGCGATAGAGTTTGCCACTTTGGATGTTGTACCGTGTTGCCCTTCTTACCAGTCGTAATGCTTCGACCTTGTCGGATTGCAATGTACCGTCATGCTTGTCATTCAATATCTCATCCATCCAATTTGGGCTTACCTCGATGGTGTAGATTTCTGCCAGAGTTTTTGTGATGCTAGGCTTTTCAAGGGTTTCCACCCTAGTGTCGGCGGGACTTTGATGTGGTTGGGTTGTTGCCAGGCGTGCCAAGGAATCGGCTTTAGCATTCTTTTCGCGAGGTATTTGCGTGATGTTGAAGAAACTGAACTTGCCGAGCAGTGTCTTGGCGTACCCTAGGTATGCCGCCAGTTGTTTGTCTTTGACTTGAAAAGTGTCGTTGACTTGGTTGACCACCAACTGTGAATCATTGAAGATGTTGACATTTTCTACTCCACAATCAATGGCTAATAACAACCCTGCTATAAGTGCCTCGTATTCCGCCATATTGTTCGAGGCCTTCAAATTGAACTTTAGGGCATATTCTGCGTTAAGTCCCCCTGGCCCTGTGAGGATTATACCGGCACCACAAGTCTTGGAACACGCAGAACCGTTGACATAGAGATCCCACTGTGATTGTTTCTGTGCCAATGTGTCTTCGGAGTGTTGAATGGTGTCCTCCGGTACTATGCTAGCGGTATGTTCCGGTTGTTGTTCTGTTAACTCTGCTATGAAATCAGCCACCGCCTGCCCTCTGATGGCAGTTCTGGGCTTGTAATCGATGTCGAATTCATTGAGTTCTATTGCCCATTTTCTTAGGTGTCCTGAGTGTTCCAGACTTTAGAGAACTTGCTTTAGCGGTTGGTTTGTGAGAACATGGATTGTATGTGCTTGGAAATATTGGCGCAACCTCCGGGCGGCCATTATGAGTGTTAACGCCAGTTGCTCAAGTGGCGGGTACCTTGTTTCTACTCCGTTCATTCCTCTGCCTGCATAGAATACCGGCAATTCTTCTGTTGCCTCTCTGCTGATAATTGCACAGCTGATGGCGGTCTTGGATACCACTAAGTAGATGTATAGCGTTTCTCCTGGTACCGGGGTTGAGAGTAAAGAGACAGAAGCCAAATACTCCTTCAGATTTTGGAATGCCGCCTCGCAATCGGGCGTCCAATCTACCCCTTTGCAGTGGGACCGCTTCATTGCCTTGAAGAAGGGCAGGCATTTATCGGTTAACCTAGAGATGAACCGTGAAAGAGCTGTTAACTTTCCCTGCAGACTCTGCACTTCAACTTTTTTCTCTGGAGATTTCATGTTTATGACTACCTACACCTTGTCAGGATTAGCCTCTATTCCCTGCTCACTAACTATGTATCCCAGGAACTTGCTGGCGGTTACGCCAAAGAAACACTTTTCCGTATTTAGGCGCATCCCGTACGCTAACAAGATAGCGAAAATGATGCGGAGGTTGGCCACATGAGCGCTTGCCCTTACGCTTTTTACGAGCATGTCGTCAACATATACCTCAATGATTTTGCCCAAGTGCTCCCCAAACATTGCGTTCATCAACCGTTGGTATGTGGCTCCGGCGTTCTTGAGGCCGAAAGGCATGACATTGTAGCAATATAACCCTTTGTCAGTGGTGAATGTTGTGCATTCCTGGTCGTTGGAGAGCATCTTTATTTGGTTGTAGCCAGAAAAAGCATCGATCATGCTGAAGAGTTCATGCCTTGCTGTTGCGTCAACCAGCTGGTCGATGCGAGGTAGCAGGAAGCTATCCTGGGGACATGCCTTATTCAAAGGCTTGAAGTCGACACACATCCGCCACTTTCTGTTAGGCTTCTTTACCATCACCAAGTTAGAGATCCATTGTGGATAATTCACCTGTCGAATGAAGTCTATGTCGCGCAATTTGGTAACTTCTTCCCTGATGGCCCGATATCTCTCCTCATCAAATACCCGTCGCTTCTACTTGACGGGGTACCAGGATGGTTTGAGCCCAAGTTTATGCTGAATTATATCGGGAAAGATTCCTGGCATGTCGGAGTACGACCATGCGAAGACTGCTGAATTTTCTTTGAGGAACTAGGTGAGTTCAGCCGTTATCTTTGGAGAGAGTTGGGCTCCGATACGAACAATCCTCTCTGGGTGTTCATCAGAGATGGTTATGGTGCGGAGCGATGTCTCTCGATTGACGGGCTCTTTTTTGTAATACTTCTTGTCTTCTTTATCCCTGGGGTTGTCAATTTTGTCCGTCAACTGCGGTGTGTTGTCTACCGTCAAAATTTCATGGCAACCTCTTGACCTTGCCACTGCTGTAGAATAGCATTCTCGTGCAATTGACTGACTTCCCATGACAGATCCGGTGCCGTTGGGTGTCGGGAACTTCATGAGTAACATGTATCTGGCTATGATGCACTTGAGTTTGTTGAGAGCTGGGCGACCGATAATGGCGTTGTATGAGCTAAAGCAGTCTACCACAATGAATTCAGTATGTATTTCTGCCGTGCAGGGATTGTCCCGACCGATAAACGCATATAATCTGAACCTAGAGGTTGGGTTACGTGATTACATGCATTTCTATGCTCGTAATTGCACTCTAAATACTAGAATTGAGCTAATCTTTAAGTCAATTATTATGTAAGTAATCCATTTTTATTTATTATGTAGAGAATAAGCGAAGTTGCGGAAACGAGATTGAATGATGCAAAAATGGTGAAGATTTGAGTTTCCGACAAAAGGACGAATTAGTCAATGCGAGTCAACTATGGTCAATGACATCAAGGGAGTGGAATTCAAGTCTCGGATAGTATATGCGGAAGTGCATTGAGAAGAAGAAAGAAAAGAAGACAAGAGAAAGAGGAATATATATTATAAATAATTAAAATCTGGTCTTGATGACATCATGATGACGTCATCAATTACATCCTTATTTTCCTCTCCACGTGCACTCTTCATCCTTTTCCTTTCCTTTCCTTTTTCTTTTCATTTTATCTTTTTTCTTTCCTTCCTATCATGTTTTGACACATGTGCCATCCCTTTCTTCTTCCAGCCCTACATCACCGAGAACACTATTAATTCCAATCATTCTCATCTTCCAATTCGGCCGCATACCACCACCAAGACCATATCTCATTACTCTCTCTCTCCTTCTCCATCACACCACTCCACCATTCCCTATCCTCTCTCTCCTTACCAATATTCACTTTCCTCCTCACCAAGAACCTCCTCATCAAGATCTACCATCACCTCACCAAGATCCATTTATTACCTCTCCAAGATCCATTTTCCTTCTCATCAAGATTCACCTCACCAAAATTCCATCAAATCCTCATCAACTTCTCAAAGGGATTTCAAGGAGCTTCAAGGGATCTCGTCTACATCAAAACTTGAGATTGGGTATAGTGGGAAGCCATAAATCAAGGCTTGTCATAATTGCTCCATAGCAATTTGTGACTTGTTCTTGTTACTTTTCACTCTTCTTCACCTTTACCTCCTTAATTGATGAATATTGTTGTTAATTTGTGGATGGGTTTTGAGTAGTCTATTTAGGAAGCTAGGGTTTGAGCCATAGCATGGATTTAATGTAATAAATATGTTTTGATTTAATGGTTTTCAATTTCGTGTTTAGCATATGTTCTATTCTATAATATTTGGCTTAGATGCATGCTTAGGAGTTTGATTAACTCTTGAATGTGTAGATGAGCATGTCTAGAACAAATTAGGGGATCTACTCACTTCTCTAATTTATAGCTAGGACACTTGTTTAGAACATGGTTAGTTACAATGCCAATTTCGATTGCCGTATTGGCTAGCTTGGTGCAACTAGAGGCTCTAACAAGGTTCTAGATTGTCCCAATTGAGTTTCTACAACCCTTGATCCGGAGCAGGAATACCCTTTAAGGAATCTAATGACCCATGAGCCTTGAAAAGCTTTGGGTATGGTTCTTGATGTCACTATGAATTGAATGACCATTGTCGGAGTATATTTATGCATTAAATTTGGCTAGGAGGATACCCTAGTGACCTAATTTCCATTTCTTGGTTAGTTTCTATTATCTTTAATTTTAATTTTAATTTTCAATTGTTAACTTTATTTTCTTCGCAATTAAAAAAAAATCAAATTTCACAAACCACTTTCATTGTCCATACCATTTGGTTGTGAGTTTCTGCATTTATTTTTGGTTCTCTTGACCAATTTTAGGCTTGGTTGTTCCGAGCCGGGCATGTAAATAGCTTGATGCTATTTTTCTAGGTTTTGTTTGTTAAATTGTTGGTGACTTAGTAATTGACATAACCAAAGATTGAAGTTAGCTTTTCAATCCTCGTGGTACGATAATTTCGGGTTCAAATATTTCTCACTTCTTTGATGACCATGCACTTATTGCGTGTAAGTTGCATTCAAGCCACCAAATCATTACGTCGCCGGAGAAACTGAGCAGCGGCTCGTGGTCTTGCAGAAGTTTGTTGTTGCGCTATAGTTGTTTGTAACAACCATTGAATATGACGTTGACAGCGGACCCGCTATCCACCAATACCCTTCCTACAGAAGATCTGTCGAGGACGGCATCTATCAGAAATGGGTCATCATGAGGTGAATGAATACCTCACTCCTCCTCCTCAGAAAAAGTGATTGGTCTCCAACCTGCTTTGGCCATTTTGGCTGACCGGTCATAGCGGATATTGAATACCTCTTTTGGGTGGTTAGCGCGCTCATAACGCTTTCTGGCTCTGTGTGATAAGCTGCTTATAAAAGCACCGCCCTCAATTATGTTGATCTACCGCATTGGTTCGATGTTGGCGACAACCGGAGGTGGTTGTCGTACCTTGTACTGCTCCAGCCTTCCGTCACGGGTTAACGACTCAATTGCTGTCTTGAGGGTGTTGCAGTCGTTGGTGTTGTAACCGCTATCCTCATGGTGTTTGCACCACTTGCCGGTGTTTCTAGGTTTTCCTACTCTGGGGTATTTTCTTGGGGGTGGTGGTGGTATTTGATCTTTGCACTGGTCATATATTTCTTCATATGACGCCGTTAAGACTGTAAAGACCTCAAATTTTTGAGTATTTGTGGCGGTTGTCCGATTGTTGCGGTGTTAATGCTCAGATCAGGCGGTAGCCGGCTTCTTGTTTAAAGCGGGTCCGGAGGGCAGACCGCTTACTACGAGGATTAGGTGACTTCCGCTTACTGCAACACGAGAGACAGTACGTCAGAGGGAGACCGCGCTGGGCGGCCTTCACTTCTCCGATGCCTAAGTCAGTCACTGTATCTGGGCAGCATAATAATAAATGAGTAGTAATTGCGTAATTAATGAGGAGAGAGGAGAGAACCTTTTATAGGTGAGGAAGAGGTTGATCTTCTTCTTGTCTTTGATGTGGGATTGATGTGTTTCGATTCCCAGCGTCTGGAGCTTCTGATGCCATCTTGACGCGGCGAGTGGCGGCGCGTCAGCGGTGATCCGGGGGCGGTCCAGGGTTCGAACGGTAGCCCGCCTGGCCGTGCCTCGACAGGTTACCCCCTTGGTGGGAGTCGGTACCTCCGGCGGTACCATGAGCGTGGCTCATCATAGCTAATTATGCTCATTCTAGCACATATAGGTACAAGTCCCCCAAGTCCCTAGTCAAGGAGGGCAATCTTGGTTGGGGAGTTGATCGGCGGTGTGAAGCGTTACCTCTGCTAGACTTGTAACAGCATAATTGGCGTCAGTGTGTTGTCAACCATGGATTTACTGACCGAACGCTTTATACCCTTTCGGGTGGGCCCCTGCCAGGTCCACCAGGGAGTCCCCCACTCCCTAGCCAAGACAGACCTCCGGATGGTCGGCAAATTATTTGTTTAGGGGAAGCTGGGCGGAGCAGAAGGTGTTGGGTAGCGAGCCCAATCTTAGTACCCGGGTGACGGGGGTCAACGTACCTGATCAGGGTCGTCGTAGACTGCTGACAAGTCCCCGTGTCCCGTAGGGACGATCTGACCGTAACGCCGCGTGGCGGTCGTTTGTCAGAGTGAGGCGTAGCCTCGGGATTAGCCACTGGCGGATACCCCCCGCTGGATGTAGCAGGAAACAGCGTCGCGTAGACGTGTCTGGCGGAAGTTGATGAGCGGAGTTGCGCTCAGCAACTCACAGGGTTTGCAAGATGGAGGGAGTTCTGCCGGCAATGCTACGCATAGCAGAGGGTGCCTCTTGCAAATTGACAAGTGGAAGTTTTCTAGCGTGGATTTCGCTCAGTGGACTTCGACACTTGGAGGATGATAAGTGAGAAGTCCCGCTAGCGGGGTTTCGCATAGCGGACTTCGACACTTGGAAGATGACAAGTGAGAAGTTCCGCTAGCGGGGTTTCGCATAGCGGACTTCGACACTTGGAGGATGACAAGTGAGAAGTTCCGCTAGCGGGGTTTCGCATAGCGGACTTCGACACTTGGGAGATGACAAGTGAGAAGTTGCGCTAGCGGCGTTTCGCATAGCGGACTTCGACACTTGGAAGATGAGAAGTGAGAAGTTACCCTAGCGGGGTTTCGCATAGCGGACTTCGACACTTGGAGGATGACAAGTGAGAAGTTCCGCTAGCGGGGTTTCGCATAGCGGACTTCGACACTTGGAAGATGACAAGTGAGAAGTTCCGCTAGCGGGGTTTCGCATAGCGGAGTTCGACACTTGGAAGATGACAAGTGAGAAGTTCTGCTAGCGGGGTTTCGCATATCGGACTTCGACACTTGGAAGATGACAAGTGAGAAGTTCCGCTAGCGGGGTTTCGCATAGCGGACTTCGACATTTGGAGGATGATAAGTGAGAAGTTCCGCTAGCGGGGTTTCGCATAGCGGACTTCGACACTTGGAGGATGATAAGTGAGAAGTTCCGCTAGCGGGATTTCGCTCAGCGGATCTCGACGACGATTGGCGCCTTCCTCCCCAAAAGTTGTGGCTTCCACTAGACGCTTCGTCTGATGGTGGTGGACACGTGGCGATCCCCTAAAGGGTTAGCGTGCGGAGGCGTGTCTCCTCTGCCTAGCCGTCTCCTCGCCATTAATGTCGAGTAATGATGGATTTCGTAACCGAGGCGTCACCTCGGTTAATCTAGAGAGTAACTGCAGTTGTGGGACACGTGTACAGCTGAGATTTGACGTCATTCTTCAACGGACGGCGTAGGATTGTTTGACGTTGACATAAAAGGGGGGGGGGAAGGTAGCATTTCTGACACTGCTCTAAACTTTGAACTGTGCCTTTGTCGTCTTCAAGCGTTCTGCGTCTAAGATCGGAGAAGAAAGGTGAGGTGATAATGCCGAGTTTTCGTACGTCGAAGAACCGATGACCTCCGGCTTCGAAGACTAGTGTGCACACTGCTGTCAGAGACTCCATTGTTAAGGTTGGTATTCTGGCCTATATCCCTGTTTGATTGGGTGTCTGCCTTTGAATTTCTGGGTTTTGGGTGTTTCTGTGATGTCCTTTGTCGACGTGCTGTGAGGGTGTGAGAGTGGGTTTGGGGAAGGGTTGTTGTAATTGACAGAATTGGGGTTGTTAGGGATTTTCTAGATGGTCGAATCTGGGTTTGAGTGCGTTTGTTCTTGTTTTGGTATTTTCTGGGTTTGAGTGTTCTTGATGTTCTTGGCCACTGACTGATGTAGGGGTAAGTTAGATCCTGTGTGAGCTAACTGATTTGGGTTTTAGGGTTTGGGGATGGTCGACATCATAGAGATTTCGAGCAGTGAGGATTCCGGCTCGGAAGTGTCGTTCAGCGCGGCGGATAGGAATTTTATTAACTCGTTGCGTTCCTCCGCCCGTGCAGGAACCTCACTGCCAAAACCGCTAGAGGTCGAGCCGCTGCAGACCATTCCGTGGGACGAAGTTATGGGTAGTGCATCGCGTCCGGAGAGTTCTAGGGCGGGGGAGGCCGCCGCCACCCACACTTTGCATGAAGAGCGCCTAGAAAGTAATAGTGCCGCCAGCGGTTCCGCCGGCAGGGGGCGGGGGAGGCGTAGAGGGGGAGGATACCGAGTTGGCATGGGTGTTCGAGGACGGCACCCCTGTTGACGAGGCGGGAGGCAGGATGACCACTGTTGCCGTTAACCGGCTGAAGCGGGTGTTTCGGTTGCCCGGCGTGGTGAAGCTGCACCCGCAGACTGTAGAGGAGAAAGCTTCAATCCTGCCAGAGGGCCATGCCGCGGTGCACGAGGCTATATTCCGCGAGGGAGTGACATTCCCGCTGGTGCCCAACCTACAGATCCTGGTATGCGAGTTCGGCATCGCCTTTGGGCAAGTGTGCCCCAACATGTGGCGGTTGTTGTTGGCGCTGAACTCGCAGTGGCGGTTGTCTGGGTGCGAAGGACCGACCGTGGCGGAGGTGCTACACTTCTACGAACTGGTGTATGTGAAGCGCCAGGGTTGTAGAGGGCAAGTAAACCTCAGTCGTCGCCAATGAGCGCCCAAGCTGATCGAGAACCTGAGGGACTCAATGTCGTACTGGTGGGTTCCTTCTGTATTGCCACAGCGGGGTGGGAGTACCAAGCGGGGTCTAACAAGGGGGAGCCGACGTTTAGAATTATGTCGGAGTTTCAGCCTATCCGAGGTTGTTTGTCGTTTCCGCTGAACACGACTGGCGGGGTTTCTGTTTTTTTTTTTTTTTTTTTTACTCTATATTGATAGTGACTTTTGTGCAACGGGGTTGCGGTACAACCTGACTCGTGAGGAAGAGTGCCGCGTAGCACGCATCAGGGGTTGTTGGCGGAATCGCAGCTTACTGGACTTCCATCTCCTTACCGGGTGGGAGCTGCTGGTAGCTCAACAACTGACGCGTGCCGTTGGTAAGTACTTTCCGCCGTATGCCACGTTTTGTGACGTTGCCTCATACTGACCGGCTTTCCGTTATATATTTTGTAGACAAGGCCAGCCGCGACGCTTTCAAGAAATCAATGGACCGCGCTGAAATAGACAATTTCCTGGAGGCCATGTATGCTTCCGGGCTGGCGGTGCAGAAAACGGCGGTGGACCCCGATACGCTGGAGCTGAGCCCGTCAGAGGCTCCCATGGTGCTGCCCATGCCGCACCACTCTCATCTTGGTGGTGACGGGCTGCCCTCTGTTCAGGCGGGGACCAGCGCGGCGAGTGAGGCGGCCCGGCGGAAAGCTAGAGCGCCAGCGATATGACGCGGGGTATCGAAGAAAACGATGCGCCCGACGGAGGGTGTAACCATAGCGGGGTTGGAGCCGCCGACGGGGGGGTGCGAGGGCTGCCGCTGCTGGAGGTACGCGGACCGTTCAGCGAAAACGCCGTCAACCTGACTCGGGCGGGGAGGAGGAAGAGGTGGAGGTTACCGGGGCCCGCAAGCAGCCGAATAAGTCAAGGTAGGCCCCGCTGACGCGGCTACAGCGGTGGGTGCGAGCGGAGTGGACTCATTTGCCGCTTACGCTGAGTTCCTCAACGACGGTGAATGGGAGTTCCTGTATCACCTCTGCGAGCGGCTGGGGTTCGGCGGCTTGGAGGGGATTGTTCGGTCGACCCCCTTCGGCGGATCGCCCTTCAGCACAGCCTTTGGGCACGTTGCAGTTGGGCTCCATGAGATGTTCCAAGCAGCGTCCAAACAGCCCCTAGTTGAGCCGGAACTGAGGGAGGAAGTGGCGGGCCTGCAGAGGGACTAGGGGAAGGCCCAGGAAAAGCTAGCTGATGTCGAGCGACGCTTGACAAAGGCCGACTGCGATGCTGCAGATGCCCGGGGCAAGCTGAACGTTGCCATTGAGCGGCACCTGGAGCAGAACGAACAGTTCGCCCAGCTGGAGCAAGACATGTCCCTGCTGCGGGATCGGGTGGCCGTTAAGGAGAAGAAAGTTGAGATCCTTCAGCGGGAGTCCGCCCCAAACAGGCTGAGATCAAGCGGCTAGAGGGTGAAGTCGCTCGCTTGGAGGCTGAGAGGGGCCGTGATGCTGCCGCCGCTGTTGAATCATACAAGCAGTCGGCAGAGTACAAGAAGGCACTGACCGAAGCAGCGAAGGCGGGTGCCCTAGCCAATGTGGAGATGCTGCAGCAGAAGGGTACCATCGACTGGGCGAAAGAGTCGATGCCGGTCGTGCAACCATCAACGGAAGCTCGGCCAACAGCAAGTGCCGCTCCCACTGCTGCCCCCACTGCCTCCCCTGGTCATGTTGAAGGAGCCCGCTCGGGTAGCGGGGAGAGTGGCAGATTCCCAGAGGGCGACTCTCAGCGGACGCCCACTCAGTTTGAGGTGTCACGCGCTGGGTTCTTGGCGGCCCACACCCGGGCGGATGGCACAGTAGAGACCCCCAGTCCCACAGCCCGAGGGTCTGACCAGACGAGCCATTCACATCCACCGCAGGCCGCCAGTGGAGGTGCCGAAGGTAGCGGAGCTGACCTTGCCAACCCTGCCAACCCTTGAAAGTAGTAGTAAATTTTTGTAGCCACTGAGGCATAAATATTTTATGTAATTCTGTTTGGAATATGAATAAAATTTTGGAATTTAAGCTCCTATACTCTGTATTATTTTTCTTTGTGTTTGTGATGATGTGTGGACCGCTAGGGGTCTTGACAATTTTGTTTTTAGCCATGAATGAAACATTAAAGGGATTAAAATTGGTCCAAGTGCACGATGTAGCCGACGTAGTCCGCTGACTGGCGTTGCCAGTTGCCCCCAGTGCTAGACTTGGTAACAATGGTTTGAATAATTCCTCGTTTCATTGATAGCTGTCTGAACAGCATTTACAGAAGCGGGGTCGTACCTGTTGGGTAGCTTCCCTTAGCTAAATATTGAACAAAAATTTAGCTAAGTCAAGATGCTCTTGGGTAGCGGTATGACTAATTGTAGTAATACCGAAGGTGCTCGGTATTCCAGCGGTGGGTTGTTGTGACGCCATCCCTGTCCACTAAGTAGAAGGTGCCTGGGCTCACGACCTCTACAATTTTGTATGAACCTTCCCAAGTTGGGCGGAGTTTTGTTGGCGGTGGTATGACTTCTTTCATTACCCAGTCCTCTAGTTGGAGGTTGCGGGCTTTGACCCTGGCATTGTAGAAACGCGATACCCGTCGCTTGTTTTGGAGATTGCGCAAATGGGCTGCGTCTCGCTTTTCCTCTAGGAGGTCCTTGTCGAGGTTAACGCCATCGCCGTTGGTCTCGGGGCTGTAACCTTCGACCCTAGCGGTTGGTTGGGTTACCTCAATAGGCAGGACAGCCTCAGTTCCGAACATCATACAAAAGGGGGTTTCACCTGTGGCGAAAGTTGGGGTTGTCCTGATGGCCCATAGAACCTCCGGGAGCTTCTCCGCCCACAAACCCTTGGGCCTATCGAGCTTCTTCTACAATAGTTTCTTGATTATCTTGTTTGCCGCCTCGACCTGGCCGTTGGTTTGGGGGTGAGCGACTGACGCAAAACGCATCTTGGTGCCCAGGTTGGCGGTGAAAGAGATGAGTTCCTTATTGTTGAACTGTGTGCCGTTGTCTGTGATGATTGCATGTGGGACACCGTAGCGGCAGTAGATGTTCTTCCAGAGGAAGTGAATTACCTTGGCGGTAGTTATTGTCTTCAAGGGCTCTGCCTCTATCCATTTGCTGTTGTAGTCGATGGCGACAATGATGTATTTGAACTGACCTTTGGCGGTTTGGAATTTTCCCATCAAGTCCAGGCCCCAAGTTGAGTGAATCCAGGGACCGACGATAACCGACAGAGGTTCCGCAGGGGCATGTGGAAGATCAGCATATTGTTGGCATTTGTGACAAGATTTTGATATCCGCCGGGCGTCGTCACCAAGCGTAGGCCAAAAGTAGCTTTGTCGCATTGCGCGATTAGCCAAGGATCTGGCACCTGAGTGATTTCCGCATTCTCCACCATGTATTGTTGCCAGCACGACCGCTCCCTCCTCTGGGGTTAGACAGCGGAGGTTAGGGTGAGTGAATCCTTGGCGGTAAAGTTTGCCGCTCTGTATGTTGTAACGGGTTGCTCTCCGCTGGAGCTGTCGCGCCTTGATCTTATCCTCTGGCAATGTCCCGTTGCGTTTGTACTAAATAATTTCATCCATCCAGCTAGGATTAGCCTCAATGTTAAAGATCTCCGCCAGGGTTTTTGTGATACTTGGCCTGTCCAGAGACTCTACCCTTGTTACGTCCCGTACCCTATTTTTACCCGGTTACTGGTCATTCGGACGGTAAACAACGTTTACTTTCACTTTTAATCTCGTTTCGATACTTTCGGGGGGACCTACAAGTTGACTTTCTGTTTCGTTCGTTAAATGAGAAAATTTTCTTAACAAAAGTTGTAGAGGAAGTTAAATCGAGTTTGTGGACATGCGGCACGCAAGAATCGGAATTCGTATGAACTAGTTACAGTCTATGGAATTCTATTTCTACGTTGAAGTTATCGGAAATTTGCAAAGGGCAAAACTGACTTTTCGCTAAGTCAAGTATATAAAGAAAAGAACCCTAGGTTTTCCTTCATTTTTTTCCCTTTTTCCCCTTCTCTTTCTCCTCGGCCGCACGGCCTCTCTTCTCTTCTCTCTCTCTTCCTTCCTCATCTCTCTGCTCTCTCCGAAATCACCACTACGCGGCCACTACCACCCTACACCGCCACCACCATTTGAATCATAACACAAACCCGACCAAGACCCAGTCGTTTCGCCGTCGATCAAGACGTTCCGGTCGCCGCACTCGACCTCCAAACCTGCGACGCCGCTGTTCCACGACCCTCACCGGTTTCCAGTCATCCCTTTACCACACCACCATCACCGCTGCACTCAGCGAGCAATGGAGAAGAAAACCCAGAGGTTCCGTCACCCACCGATGCCGGACGAGGCCGTACAAGTTGTCGCCGGAATCTGGGATTCTGCAAGTATCGATTAGTCGTTTCCAGCCACTCGAGCTGCACAACCACCATAGTTGGAATCAGAGCCTCCTCATTCTTCAAAACCCTTTGGTCCCGACCTTTGCTTTGGCCAGAACCGCTGCACGCGCTGCCGCTGCCGTGTGGACCACCGTGGCTCCGCCACAGGATTTCCAGGCCACCTTTATTAGTTTTTGATTATGCGTTTTGAAGTTTCTGGAGAAAGGAATAGACATTGGTTCAGTTTGACGTATAATGAAGGAAGGTAAGAATCAGGAACTCCATTTTGAGATATAAATTTGGTTGAAGATTGTTATTAAATTGTGTTGTTATTGCTAGGAGTTCGAATGGTTGTTGGTGGTGGAGGACTACACTTATTTAGAATTGGCCCTCTGTTTGGAGATGAAGAATTGGTAAGGAATTGGGTTCGGTGACCTTATAATTGCTATAATTGGTTTGGTCAAATTATTGAATTGATGGAGTTAGTGGTTTGCAATTAGAATGGTTTCAAATATATTTCCGATGGTGTCATGCTTGTGCAAAGTTAGGAAGTGACGAATTGATTACCATTGTGGAAACATCTTACTAGAAGTGGTAAGTAGTTTGGCCAAATAATTAAGGTATTGGTGAATATTGAATGGATCGGTTTTGACGAGTTTGGCAAGTAACTGAATGTTGAAATTGATGTTAAGAGGAAATTGTTGTGAGAATGACACATTTTATTTGAGCAAGTTAAATCGATTGTTCGATGAAGGTTAATGACACGAGTTGCCAATTGGAATATTCTAATACTACCATATCCGGGAATTTCAGTAAGGACTGAATCATTTGGAAATGGTGATCATGAATTTTACATTTAAGGTTTAAAGGCTAAGTAAAAAGGTCGAATGGTTAACCTGAATTATAAATTGAAAATAGTGTAATTACCATATTCCAAATGAGTTTACTTTGTTAAGTGGATTATTCGGAAATGGTTACCCGTAATTATCAATTTGGAGTAAATTGGTGAATTTAACACGTTTTGGTTACTTAAGGAAGTTGTCATTATTATTAAGTTACTAATTGGGCTTAATATTTTATTAAGGACTTGAGCGTGACTACTTGAGATGGATAAGTTGACGGTTATTGCTCAATACCAAAAAATGACTGAACGGAGGAATTTCCAAGCTCTTGACTTGGGATGGATAAGTTGACGGTTATTGCAATTGAATCACTGTGAGTGGACTTTTATTTTTCAAAGAATGATGCATGCATTTATTTAATCGGTTCCGAAGTTATAAATTATTTATCAATTTACTTTTCGAGCATATGGTTTTTCGGAAACAGTTTTGGTTAATTGATTTATTTGATGGTTTTATGGCGTGCGGGGTCACGTCATTGGATTATGCTTATTTTCCTTTATTTATTTATCTCCGATGGGATTTCCGGATATATACTATTTATATTTTATTTATATTCAGTAAATTGAGATTTTTATGAGATTCAAGGAAATTAATCTTTATACTTATTTATATCCTATTTATTTTATTGATGAGATTATCTTGGCATGTGGGACACGTCATTGGGAATTCATTTACGAGAATTGGGGAAGTTATATGGATTTATACGGTTTTCGGATTTTCTGTTGCCATACTTTGGGTGACTTATCATTGCTAGCATTGATTTCCGCCTTTGTGGCGCGGTGATGGGATCACCGTAGCCCTCCGCCTTTGTGGCGCAGGTTACTGTCTATGTGATAGTAATTCTGTAGCCCGGTATCCTATCGCTACACTTAGTGGCGTAAGGGTATATTACGGGAGTTATGGGAGTATTTTAGCCTGGGAGGCTGTCACCCAAGCCTGGGAGGCTCACTTGTATGGCTATTGCCTTCCCCTACTCACTTTACTACTTAAGCTAGCGGGGCTAGCTCGATTTTCGTTTAACCAGCGGGGCTGGTCTTATTTTCCCTTGAGTATCAGAGTTCCAGCGTTTTCTTTTAAATCATTTGTGACTAGCGGGGCTAGTTGGTTTTTATGCGTGGAACTCCTCTTGTTTTATTTTCGTTAATCCTTGCATGCATCGGGATTTTTTTAAAGAAATAAATGTGGGAAAGTATAAAATACATTTGGTTTTAAATTGTTTATTTTTGTCCACTCACTCTAACGTTTTTATGTATTTTCCCCTGGGCCCTTCGGTTTCAAATGCCCAGTGTGCAGGAGAAATTAGTTGAGGTCGGGCGTACATGGAGTCGAGGCATAGTCAATAGTATGGCTTCCGCGATTGCCTTTGAATTAGGTTTTCCTTATTTACCTTTCTATTAGAATTGCTCTGATTACTTGCGGAATTAAGGTTAAGTTGAGTTTTGTGTGTTGTGAATTTGGTTGATGTTGTTTGGGGGAGCAGGGTGGCTCCAGGAGAATAAGGATGGGTGATTTAGAAGTGTAAATTCTTTTTCTATAGGTTTTGGGTTGTCCACTTTAGGGGAAGTTCTGCTTAATTTTTGGCAAAATTTCTTCTAAGGTGGGCCCCGCAGGTCCACTTCGGATTTCAGGGTGAAATTCGGGGCGGGTTCTGTCAACCCTTGTGTCCGCTGGACTCTGATGTGGCTGGGCAATTGCCAGTCTTGCCAATGAATCAGCCTTGGCGTTCTTTTCCCTGGGGATTTGTGTGATGGTGTGGAACTTGAATTTTTTTAGCAGCGCCTTGGCGTACCCTAAGTATGCCGCTAACTGCTGGTCCTTGGCTTGAAAACTGTTGTTGACCTGGTTAACGACCAACTGTGAGTCGCTGAAGATGTTGACCCTGTCGGCCCCAGAATCAATGGCTAGGAGTAGGCCGGCAATGAGTGCCTCATATTCCGCCATGTTGTTGGAAGCTTTGAAGTTGAATTTCAATGCGTATTCGACGCTAAGCCCCCCTGGTCCTGTTAAGATGATTCCGGCGCCGCTGGCCTTGGAGCAAGCTGAACCATCTACGTGTAGGTTCCTGTCTGATTGTTGGGGTGCCGGCCCCTCGGTTGTGACCATCTCCATTCCGGGCGGTACATCTACCTTGGATTTGGGCTCGCGCTCGGTGAGCTCAGCAATGAACTCTGCCACCGCCTGGCCCTTCATGGCGGTTCTTGGTTTGTAATCTATGTCGAACTCGCTAAGCTCGATGGCCCACTTGCTGAGGCGCCCCGAATGTTCGGGGTTCTGCATTACTTGTCTCAGCGGTTGATTGGTTAACATATGGATTGTATGGGCTTGGAAGTACTGGCAAAGGCTTCTGGCGGCAACGATGAGTGCGAGAACAAGCTGCTCCAATGGAGGATACCGTGTTTCTGCTCCGTTCATGCCCCTACTGGCATAGAATACCGGGAGCTCGTCCTGGCCCTCCCGCCGGACTATGGTGCAGCTCACCGCTGACTGAGATACCGCTAGGTAGATGTACATACTAGGGAGTCTCAACTAGGTTTAACACTAGCCCCTGAGCCCCATCGGTACTCCCAGGTACTACGCCATGGACATGGATCACACCCCACCATGGCGGGCTTCACATAAGGTGCCACCCCGGGCACCCAGGGCCCGGGGCAAGGCTAGCACAGCACAAGACTGATATGGCATCAGAAGAACCTGTGTCCCACATCGAGGATAGGGGAGACTCCCTTCCCATGCTTGAATATAAAGATTATAGCACATTCACCTTGAAAGGGTAAGAACTCCTTGATCCACGATTTATTCTACACAGCTATTAGTTTCTCACTCAGGCATCGGAGAGGTATAGACCGTCCGGTACGGTTTATTCCTCTAACGTTGTGTACTTGATACAGGATATAGAAGTCAATCAGTGCCCCAGACGGTATAGCATTCTGTGTGAAGTACCCGGAGAAAGCCACCAGAAACATTGGCGCGCCAGATAGGGGTCTTCGGATATGAATGAGCCGGAAGTGACAGGAGAGAGAAGTGTCGCCCGGGCACTTGTATTCTCCCCGGGAACTTCATCAGCAGAGGCGCCAGCTGTTCGGGAGGAAATGCATGGTCTCGGATCCTTGGACCCAATAGTCCCGGATCAGGTGACTCCGGTATCGGAGTTAGAGTCTATGCGAGCTGAGATCGCAGCCTTCAAGGAGCAGTCCAGGATCGATCGGGAACAACGAAGTACCGATAGGGAAACAAACCGGCTCACGCAACAGAGAATGCAGGATTTGGAAGATGAAAATACGGCGCTGGCCCGAGCACTAGACAGGAGGCACCAGCACAACGAGGCACTTACTCAGGCCCTGGCTAGAGCATCCTAGCTAGCAGACCTGAAAGCCGCCCCGATAATAGGAACTACCAACACCGCACCAGCACCTCCCACGGAGGGCAGCCAGAGGTTAATCCATGTACCGGTAGACTTATTCCCGGAAAGCTTGAGGCATCTACCACCACCACCGTTACCACAGCCGGTTCACAGTATCACACTGGTACCCGACGCAAACACTGCATTACTCGTACAAATGAGCAACTCCTTGCATGCTCTGCAGGCAAGGGTACAGGCCACGGAAAATAGAGACACCTGGAGAGCTATGAACAGTTACGAGGACCGCCCGGGGCCTTTCACCCAACAGGTTAGGGGAGCCATTCGAGCGAATACATCGAAACCACTGAAAATTGACTATACGGGAGTTGGAGATCCCTACCAACATCTACAGGCTTTCCGATCGCAAACAAACGCCAAGGGATATACGGACGAAGTGTGTTGTAACATGTTCCAGGAAACCCTGTCAGGGGAGGCTTTAAGTTGGTTCTACGAACTGCCGGTCGGTTCTGTAGGGAATTTTAAGGAGTTGGCTGACAAATTTGTCGCTCGATTCATCTTACGCACTGATGGGATACACACACCGAAGGGCCTACTGAAGGTCCAGCAGGGAGAAGATGAAACCCTGAAGTCTTTTGTAAATCGATGGCAAGTAGCTACCGCTAAGTGCCGGGACCTCAATAAGGAACTGGCTGAGCTGGCTTTCAGGAGGGGCCTAAGGCGAGGAGAATTTCTCTACTGGATCGACCATAATCCTCCAGCTAGCTACGATGAACTGATGGCCACCGCCATCAGACATGCTCAGGCCGAATTCGAAACATACGGAGACACGCCCAGACCAGAGCTAAGATTTTCCACACCGACTTCGACGATTAGGGATGAGCCACGAAAGAGGGAGTGGGTCCACAGTCATGATAGGTCACCCCATACCTCGAGCAAAAGAAGCAAAGAATCCTCGTCCAGGTCGAACAGCTATGGGAACACCCACCCTACTAGGGAGCAAAGGGCACAGCAGGGTCCAAGGACACCACCACCGCCCCGGTATGAGGTGTTCACAATCCTGAACGCTTCATACGAGACTATATGGAACGAAAACAAGGATGAGATACCGGGACCACCCCCAAGGAAATTCCCGAAGAGCAAACTTACCCAGCAGGATACCGGAAAATTCTGCACTTACCACGAGGATGCAGGACACAATACCAACCTGTGTGTTGCTTTAAAAAATACCGTCGAGTCCCTCATTCAGAGGGGCAAGCTCCAACGGTACCTACCTGCTAAGGAGATAGGAGCGGTTGACGTATACGGCCAGATATTCACGATCCACGGTGGGGGTCCGAAAGAGTCGCCCGCCAAGGGAAAGAAACGAAATTCTAGTTTCGGTCGTCCGGAAGTTTTCAACTTCCACCAAGCCCCGCAACAAAATAGTGGCACCAAGTGGACATCGGTGACATTCCTGCAGGAGGAGGAAGTCGATCTGAGGATGCCCCATGATGATCCCTTCCTAATCACACTCCAAATGGACCACTACATAATGTCCAGGGTGCTCATAGACACCGGGGCCTTGGTTAGCGTATTATTCAGCGATGCATACAAAGCTTTGAACAGAGGAAGAGCCAAACTGTCACAGGATAATGAGCCCCTCATTAGTTTTTCAGGAGACATCGTCCAACACTCGGATCAGATTACCTATCGATCACGATAGGTGAAAGTCCAAACTGTTCAACCATCAAAACAGAGTTCGTCGTAGTGGACTGCGTCTCGTCCTATAATGCTATCCTGGGCCGCCCGGCACTTTGGCGTCTGAAAACCTTCATAGCAGGTCACATGTTGATGATGAAAGTACCGACTTCGACCGGCACGGCTACGATCCGGGGTGATCAGACCGCTGCAAGGAAATGTTATTCTCTAACTGTATCCCGCGGTAAGGGAAAGTCTGAAATGTTGAACGTAGCTACTAACCCTCTGTTGGACAGATACGAGGATCCCAGGGCCGATACCGACCTGGACGAAGAACGGCCCGGTGCCGTAGAAGACATTGAAGAGGTGGTGCTGTCAGAGCAGTTCCCGGACAGAACTGTTAGGATTAGTACAAAGTTGTCTCCGGTTGTCAGGGAAGGATTAATCTCATTCCTCCGCTCTAACACATCCGCGTTCGCTTGGTCCTATGAGGGCATGCCTGGGATACCGCCAGAGGTAGCCACGCACAATCTTAGTATCGTTCCTTATTCAACACCGGTAAGACAAAAGCGAAGGGCCTTCACACACGATAAGTACCGGGCTATCCAGGTTGAGGTAAAGAAGTTGATCTCCATCAACTTTGTCAGGGAAGTAACATACCCCCGGTGGTTAGCCAACGTGGTAATGGTACCAAAGAAGTCCCCGGGAACATGGCGCATGTGTGTCGACTACACAAACCTCAATCGGGCATGCCCTAAAGATAGCTTCCCGCTCCCACGAATTGATTAATTGATCGACTCCACCGCTAGGTATCGGTTACTCAGCTTCATGGATGCGTTTAGCGGGTACAACCAGATTCGAATGAACCCGGCAGACGAGGAGCACACCGCCTTCACTACAGACAAAGGTCTCTATTGCTACCAGGTCATGCCTTTCGGGTTAAAGAATGCAGGTGCCACCTATCAGCGCCTCGTCAACTCCATGTTTGAGGAAGTTATCGGTACTATCATGGAGGTATACGTGGACGACATCCTGGTAAAAAGTTTAACTCCGGAGGATCATGTAGCCAACTTGTCAATCGTCTTCACCATCATATTGCGCAACGGGATGCGGCTTAACCCACAGAACTGCATCTTCGGGGTCGAGGCCGGAAAGTTTCTCGGGTACATCATCAGCCACAGGGGAATCGAGGCCAATCCAGAGAAAGTGCAGGCCATAATAGACATGGTATCCCCAACCTACCGGAACGAGGTCCAATCTCTTGTAGGCAAGGTGGCCGCCCTGTCAAGATTCATCTCCAGGCTGACAGACAAGTGTACCCCTTTCTTCAAACTGCTAAAAACCCAACACATCGAGGTGATAGCCTGGACAGCGGAGCACGAGGCTGCTTTCCTTGGCTTGAAGTCGTACCTGTCACAGGTACCTCTACTCTACAAACCTGTTCCCGGAGAAATGCTCTACGTATATCTGGCAGCATCGGCAACTGCTGTGAGCTCAGTCCTGATTAGGAAAGACTCCGATTGCGAGTACCCAGTGTACTACGCTGGGAAAGGTTACACTAGTGCAGAGTCCAAGTACCCGGACATTGAAAGAGTAGCACTAGCCCTCCTGGTATCAGCCCGGAAGCTCAGACATTACTTCCAAGCACATTCTATCACCGTTTTCACTAATCACCCATTGAGGCAGGTTTTGCAGAAACCAGAGACTTAGGGCAGGTTAATTAAGTGGGCCATCGAGCTTGGGGAATTCGACATCAAGTACCTTCCCCGGAAAGCCATCAAAGGCCAGGCAGCGGCCGATTTTATTTCTGAATCAATCCCTTCCCATGACCCAAAAAAGGAACCACCCGAACCGCTAGCCTCAGATCCACCTCCGCCAAGCACTTGGCGATTATACGTGGACGGATCGTCCAACAAGAAAACTAGCGGACCCGGCATCCTACTCATTAGCCCAGACGAACAAGTCTACGAGTACGCCCTCAAATTTGCCTTCAAAGCATCCAATAACACCGCAGAATACGAGGCACTCATAGCCGGTCTGCAGATCGCCCGGGAACTAGGGGTCCAACACCTCCACATCTTCAGTGATTCCCAGTTGGTCGTAAACCAGGTCAGCGGTAACTTCGAGGCAAAGGAGCCCCACATGTCCTCTTACCAGGCCTTGGCCCGGGCTTTAGTTCAGAGGTTCACCTCCTACATTTTTACCCAAATACCGAGGGCAGAAAATGACAAGGCAGACACTCTTGCTAAGCTCGCATCAACTTCTCCAAACCCTACCTATGGGACCACTAAAGTCGAAATACTCGCGGGACCTAGCACTTCCAAAACGGTGTCAGAAATATTTTCGGTGGATCACAAAGCTTCATGGATGGACCCAATTTTGAAATACATGGTTGATGGCCTAACACCGGATGATAAGGTCGAGGCCAGAAGACTACAACTAAGGTCAGCTCGATACACGATCATGAATGGCAAACTCTACAGGAGAGGACATTGCTTTCCCAACCTGAAGTGTGTGACACCGGAGGAAGGTCACCAAATAATGACGGACATTCACGCTGGTGTATGTGGTAACCATGCCGGAGCTCGATCTCTCGCGCACAAGACCCTAAGGGCAGGATATTTCTGGCCAACCATGTCGGCCCTGGCTCAAACTATATCCATTTCTTGCCACAAATGCCAAATGTACGCAAATATCCCACGAGCACCGCCCATCGCCCTTTCCATCCTCCTTGCACCATGGCCGTTCTGTCAGTGGGGTTTGGACTTGATTGGTAAACTTCCCACGGCGGTGGGACAGTTCAAATACGCCATCGTTGTAGTGGACTACCAAACAAAGTGGGTAGAGGCAGAACCTCTCGTCGCCATCACCACAGAAAAAGTCAAGAACTTCCTATGGAAGAACATCTACTGCAGGTTTGGAGTTCCGGATACCATAGTCATGGACCATGGTACCCAGTTTGACAATGATGAGTTGAGGGCTTACACACAGAACCTCGGCACTAAGATCCTCTATGCTTCCCCGCCTCACCCCCAGACAACGGTCAGGTCGAAGCTGTCAACAAGATAATCAAGAAAATACTGAAAAAGAAGCTTGATGAAGCCAAGGGTATTTGGGCCGCTAAACTCCCGGAAGTGTTGTGGGCTATCAGAACCACGGCAACGGAGGCCACGGGCGAGACCCCTTTCTGCATGGCTTTTGGATCAGAAGCAGTACTCCCTATCGAAACACAAATCCAGAGTCCTTGGATCGAATACTTCGATGCGGGTACCAACTCAGATGGCCTACACCTCAATGCTGATTTACTCGAGGAACGAAGAGAAGTGGCACATATGCATAACTTGGCAAACAAGCGGAGGATAGCTCGTTACTACGATGCCAAGGTACAGTCCCGGACATTAAAATTGGGGGACTGGGTCATGAAGCAAGTCTGCCCAGAACCCCGGGGATTGGATCCATCCTGGACAGGGCCTTACGAGATCATTGAAGAAGTAGGTCCCGCAACCTTCTTCCTCCGGGATATGAACGGGGTCGTCTCCATGCATCCATGGAATACCCAGCGCCTGCGGTACTATTACAAGTAGCTCTGGGAGCATCTTGTCCTAGCTTTTACTTTTTGGACATACAGCTATGACAAGCTACCCATCAAGTACTCATTCTGTATTTAACTACCGTGTGGTATTTCAATGGGAAAATGAATTATTCAGACCATTTCTAGCATTTTTTTTACCTACCCCGGACATTCCCGGACATAGCTATTGTCAGTTACTTTATTCCAGTAATAAGTGATGCAAACAAATGCTCAAAGGTACGAAAATCCTAGAAATTTTAATTCCTTTCTAATTCCCATTCAAATCAAGGATGTTCCCATTCACAAAAAGCCTGGACTACCAGATAAAATTAGACAATAGTTCAAAAAGAAAGTATAAAAATAAAAAAATTTACAACCGATCTCCATCGGTACTCTGAGACCCACCGGCACCGGACTTGGCCGCCGCCTCCCGCTCCTTCTTCCTCTTCTCCAGGAGACCCCGCCTAAATTTGGCTTCATCTAAGTACCCGGCCGCCACCCACTCCTTAAACTTCATGATGACAGCCTTATCTTGGGCAGCAGCCAGCATAGCGATAAGCTCATCCGAGGACTTGTACTCCTCCACGGCCTCGTGCCTCTCTGCGGGAAGGCGATACTCCAGAGAGTCTGCCTTCTCCTTCCATGAGACGGCAGACTCTGCAGCCTTTTTCTCGGAGTCCCGGGCGTTCTTGACCTCCTCCCGCGCCTCAGCAACCTTACCCTCAAGCTCCGCAATCCGCTGCTTAGAGGTGGCCATCTCAGCCCTCAATGAGTCCCGCTCCTTCTCCAGCTTGGCCTTCTCGCCATGAAGATACTTCACCTGCCCGGAGAGGTTGCTAACCTCCTCCTTCAGATGAGTATCTTCCTCGCTGGCGTCGATGGCGTACACATTGAAGAGTGCCTGCAGATATACCGATTAAAACGTATAACAAAAAAAGGTATAGAGAAAATAAAACAAAACGTACCCGCATCATTGACTCCCGGGCGAGACGGCGATTCTCCTGGGGAGTATTATCTTTGGCTCGAACCTGGTCGAGGTCAATATCCTTCAGATCCCCAAGCATGGACCGCACGAACTTTTCATCGGCAACCCCGTATTCGTTCAGCAGCTGCTTGATGGGCTTCTTGGGGATTACCGGAACGGCGGGAGATAACAGGCCAAGAGAGGGCGACGGCCCTGATCCCGGGTGATCTTTCTTCTGCCTCTTTGCACCGGTACCCTGGACATCCCGGCCAGTGTACGTCACCTCCTTATCGGTTCGATGCCGGTGCTTGTGGGATCTCTTCTTCTCACCGGGGAGTAACAACTCATCGCTCCCAGTGGAACGAGAGGAAATGGGCACTGAGGCCGGTACTTTTCCCACCCCGGTGTCAGCTATCGTAATGACATCGGCCATGGAGGGCTGCGCGGAGTGGGTCACAGGGGCGTCGGGATCAGGTTCACCGTATCCCTCATCGTTTATCTCCAACAGGGTCTCTTCGATAGACCGACTCGTGCCTTTCGACCCTAGGTCGACGTCGATATGCAGGGCATCTTCTCCCTGGCTCATCAGCATGTCCATTAATTGAGCATCATCCATCCTGTCCTCCTCCTTGCCTTTCCGGGGTTTCCTCTTCGGGGCTTTCACTGCAACCAGTTCAAAGGTTAGTCGAAAGTAGAAAGTACGAAAAAAAAAAAAAAAAGTATATATTACATATATGTATAAAATAATAAGTCCCTTACCGGAGAGCCACCCTAACCCTAGCCTAAAAAGTATAGAGTGCCGGATGAACCTATAAGAGCTGCTCTCTTTCTCTGACCACACGGCATATACCAAGGCTATCCTCTTCTTTTCTACTTCGGATAGCGTATAGGACTGGTCCCCGATAGCTTGGAAGGTACTGGTCAGCTGCCACTTCTTATTTTTTATCTGCCATCGCCCACCAGCTAGGAACACTTTGTTCTTCCACCTTTTGCTCATCGAGGTAGGCATATCGGTAACTAGCGGCTCGTAATCCCTAGCGGCAAAGGTCACCGTACCCGCACAAGACCGCTTCCTAAAATACAGTACCCGGTGTACCGCGCGGAACTCATTTATGGAAGGCCACCCTTGCTGGCACAGGTCCCACATGGCCATCAT
The DNA here is from genome assembly GCA_024704745.1 of Rosa lucieae. NCBI lineage: Eukaryota > Viridiplantae > Streptophyta > Magnoliopsida > Rosales > Rosaceae > Rosa > Rosa lucieae. Next base: position 85,859,286 of record CM045496.1, on the reverse strand, counting down.
ACTGTATATTTGGCGAACGGCATCTGGGGTTAGCTGCCCCGGTTACAGGTTCAGCATCCGCAGCAGATACTGTAGGCACCGGGGCAGGGGTAGCGATAACCCTTGGTGGAGCTGATTCTCGTGTAGCGCCACCCATCCCTAAGAGGCCTAAGCTCTACTGCGTCCGGTATCCCCCACTTCAGCCGCATGTCTACTATCTCCTTCATCGTCATGCTTCTCCCAGGTTCATCGCATACGGTCCCATCCGCAAGTGTGTACCTCGGCTTCGGAATGCCCTCGGGAATGGCCACTGTAACTACCGGGGCCTCCGCAGATCCACCCTCGCTCTCACCCTCGTCGGACTCCCCACTACTCTCCGAGAACACCCCAGTCGAGGACCCCGTGTTCTCCGCTAATTGGCTACCCGGCCTAGGTACCGGTCGATGTCCATTTCAGCTCGCCTGGCAGAAGACTGGTACGACGATCCCGTATCCCCACCCCTGGCTTCTGATTCCATCCTAACTACGGTATCGGGGACCTCATATCTTGCTATATCTGGAACCAGAAGCACAAGGGTTAGCCTATCCAAAACCCAGAAATTCATCCCAAAACCCAGAAATTCAAAAGAAAACCCAGATATTCAACCCAAAACCCACAAAAGGAAGCAAACCCAAATGATCTAACAAAACACAACAGTGACACTGGCATTGTCCGTTTCTATATTTATGCAACACAGACACAAACAGAAAACTGCCTTGGTAGTAACAGAAGCAGACCCAGCAGGAGAATGGGTAAAATCCACAGGCAGACAGAGATCTAACCTTTTTTCCTCAGCAGACGATCGATCTCACTCCACAGGCACTCACAATTCTCCCTTGGTTCTCCCTTTCTCTTCGCTGCAAACCTTCCAAATCTCTCGAGCTTCTTTTTCGCGAAAAGTGAGGGAAAACAGTCAGTTTCCCTCTTAAATTCAATCTCCAACGCATCAGGACCGTCGAAACCGAAACGACCTCTGCCGTAGGATCGCTACACGTGTCCTATGCGTCCTCCCATTTCTCGAAGCCTCGGCAGAAGAAGGGACGGGCATTTATTGCGCAACCTAGTCTGCCCACGTGGCCGACATGCATCGCCTACCCCATCGGGTACCAGAGGCTCAAATCTTCTACCCCATCGGGTATCAAAGCCAAGCCTTCTCCACCCCATTGGGTACCGGAGGCTCAAATCTTCTACCCCATCGGGTATCGAAGCCAAGCCTTCTCCACCCCATTGGGTACCGGAGGCTTAAATCTTCTACCCCATCGGGTATCAGAGCCAAGCTCTCTCCACCCCCATTGGGTACCGGAGGCTCAAATTCTCCATCCCACCCAGTCCCAGGGACAACCTCATTATCCCATGAAAGTGGCTTACCTAAAGCATAGCCCGCTCAAGATTTCTCTTCTGAGGGAACTTGGGGGACTACCTATAGGCACACTAGTGCCAAACCTTGAGACTAAAATAATAAGTCCCCACCCAAGAAACATCTTGAACGGGAACTTGGGGGACTTGTACATACTAGGGAGTCTCAACTAGGTTTAGCACTAGCCCCGGAGCCCCATCGGTACTCCCAGGTACTACGCCATGGACATGGATCACACCCCACCATGGCGGGCTTCACATAAGGTGCCACCCCTGGCACCCAGGGCCCCGGGCAAGGCTAGCACAGCCCACCTATCTTTACAAATACAAGACTGATATGGCATCAGAAGAACCTGTGTCCCACATCGAGGATAGGGGAGACTCCCTTCCCATGCTTGAATATAAAGATTATAGCACAACCACCTTGAAAGGGTAAGAACTCCTTGATCCACGATTTATTCTACACAGCTATTAGTTTCTCACTCAGGCATCGGAGAGGTATAGACCGTCCGGTACGGTTTATTCCTCTAACGTTGTGTACTTGATATAGGATATAGAAGTCAATCGGTGCCCCAGACGGTATAGCATTCTGTGTGAAGTACCCGGAGAAAGCCACCAGAAACAATAGATGTATAATGTTTCCCCTTGCACAGGGATGGAGAGAAGTGGAACTGCCGCCAGGTATTCCTTCAGGCCTTGGAACGCCGCCTGGCACTCTGGGTTCCAATCGATGACCTTCTTGTGGGTTGTTTTAAGGACTTTGAAAAATGGGGCGCACCTGTCGTTCAGTCTGGAGATGAATCGAGACAAGGCGGTTAGCTTGCCCTGGAGGCACTGAACGTGCACCTTCCATTCTGGATCTTTTAAGTTGAGGATGGCTTGCACCTTGTCAGGGTTGGCCTCGATGCCCCGCTCACTGACAATATACCCCAGAAATTTGCTGGCGGTGACACCAAAGAAACATTTTTCTGGGTTGAGGCGCATACCATAGGTCAGGAGGATGGCTACTATGATTTTTAGGTTTGCCACATGTGTGGCTTTAATACTCTTGACCAACATGTCGTCTACGTAGACCACGATTATCTTTCCCAGATGTTCCGCGAACATGGCGTTCATCAGTCACTGATAAGTTGCCCCTGCGTTCTTCAAACCGAAAGGCATCACATTGTAACAGTACAGGCCCTTGTCGGTGGTGAAGGTGGTGCACTCCTGGTCGTCGGGATGCATCCTGATCTGGTTATAGCCGGAGAACGCATCCATCATGCTGAGGAGCTCGTGTCCGGCGGTTGCATCGACGAACTGATCGATGCGGGGTAGTGGGAAGCTGTCTTTCGGGCATGCCTTGTTAAGATTTTTGAAGTCGACGCCTCCACCTGCCGCTGGCCTTTTTGACCATAACCAGGTTAGAAATCCACTGGGGATAGATGACCTGGCGGATAAACCCAGTGCCCTGGAGCTTGGCAACCTCTTCTCCTATAGCACGATACTTCTCCTCGTCAAAGGCTCTCCGTTTCTGTTTGATAGGGTAGAAGGATGGTTTGATGCTCAACTTGTGTGAGATAATTTCAGGGGAGATACCTGGCATGTCCGCATACGACCAGGCAAAGACCGTAGCGTTGTCACGTAGGAACTGAATGAGCTCCGCCGCCAGCTTTGGGTCTAATTGAGCGCCTATGCGGACTGTCCGCTCAGGGTGCTCATCAGAGATGCTGACCACCCTAAGTGATGTTTCTGGGTTGACCGGCTCTTTCCTTATGTACTTCTTTTCGTCTTCCCTAGGGTCCTCAAAATTGTTTGGTAGTGATGCCTGACTGCCTACCGCCAGGATCTCGTGGCGGCGAGCTGATTGTGCTATAGTAGTGGAATAACACTCGCGTGCCAACTGTTGACTTCCCTTGACACAGCCTGTGCCATTGGGTGTGGGGAATTTCATGAGCAGCATGTACCCGGCGATGATGCACTTGAGTTTGTTGAGCGCTGGCCGACCAATGATGGCGTTGTATGAGCTGAAACAATCGACAATTATGAACTCCGTATGTATCTCGGCCATACATGGACTAGTGCCGATAACTAGCCGCTTATAGTCAAAACCCAGAGGCTGTGTGACTTCACCGGAGAAGCTGAGCAACGGTTCATGATCTTGGAGCAATTTTCTGTTCCGTTTAAGGTCGTTGTAACAACCACTGAATATAACGTTGACAGCGGATCCACTATCAACCAGGATTCTGCCCACGGACATTTTGCCGAGAATGGCGTCGATCAAGAAAGGATCGTCATGGGGCAGATGCACGCTGCGTTCCTCCTCCTCTGAAAAGGTAATAGGTTCCCAACCAGCCCTTGGGAGTTTGGCGGATCTCTCATAGCGGATGTTGCAGACTTCCTTTGGGTGGTTAGCTCTTGCATAACTCTTCCTAGCTCTATGAGACATGTTGGTGATTGGAGCACCTCTGTCGATGGTGTTGATGCGGCCCATGGGCTCAATGTCGGCGATCACAGGTGGCAGTTGACGTACCTTGAACTGCTCAAGCTTGCCGTCACTGTACAAGGTCTCAATGGCCGTTTTGAGGGCGTTGCAGCTGTTGGTATTGTGACCGCTGTCTTCGTCGTATTTGCACCACCTGCCGGTGTTTCTTGGCTTCCTTGTTTTTGGGTACTTCCCCGAGGGCGGTGGTGGGATCTGATCCTTGCACTGATTGTATATTTCTTCATATGAGGCCGTGAGGACCGTGAACACTGCATACCGCTGGGAAGACTCCGTATGTTTGTTGCGGTTGTCCCCATGGGATGGGCGGTTTCCCTTGTAGTGTTGGTCCTTCTGTCGCTTGTTTTGGTACTGGCCCTGCTGCCATTCCTGCTTTTTGTCAGTTGGAGGAGTGTTGGAAGTTTTGTTAGCGGTCCCCTGCTGACTGGATGAGGGTTGTACTGACTTTGCCAATGCTGCTGGTGGCGGTGGGGTCTCTCCATATGTGATAAATTCTGCTTGGGCATGAATGACTGCCTCACTCATGAGGTGGTCGTATACCGCATTTGGATGATTGTAGTTGAGGTGATAGAGAAATGGCCCTTTGAGGAGTCCCTGCTTAAAAGTCGCCGAAGCCATTGTTTTATCAAGATCGCGGCATTGAGATGCCGCTGCTCGCCACCTTGTGATGAACGCCTTCAGTGTTTCCTCCGTGCCCTGCTTGACATTGAATAATTGGCTTGTGTTGTGGTGCCCGGCGGACAGTAGGATGAACCGGGAAAGGAAAGCGTGTGATAATGCCTGGAACGAGTCAATGGATCCCGGCGGGCACTCGAATAACCAATTCATTGCCTCATTGTCCAGCGTTTCACTGAACAAGTGGCACAGGGTGGCGTCATCGAACCCCTTGTTGTTGGTGACTTTCTTGAAGGTGTCCATATGGACGAAGGGATCAGTCTTACCGCTGTAATGCGACATTTTTGGAGTCTTCGCATACGCCGGTCTGACGGCCAGCAAAATTGCAGTGGTGAATGGTCCTGGCCTGGATGCGAAAAGTGGATTTGAAGCAGGTGTTGGGGTTCCTGATTCCGCCCGAATCAACCTTTGTTCCAACTATTGCATCATTTCCAGTATTTGAGCGGTTGCGTCACCGGCGGGGTCCAGCCTGGTACTCCGCTAAACTGATCCTTATCTGGAAGCGGGTGGGTTTCCCTCTATTCTTGCTCGAGGTCTCGAGCGGTGAGTGTGCAGTGATGACTCTGCCTCCTGTTCCAACATTAGCTGGGGTACAAGGGGTGGTCCCATTCCCGCTAGCTCTGGTGGGTGTAGCGGGACCTGCATATTCACGACTGGTGCCGGTATCAATGCTCCTGTGCCGGGTCGGCTGTGCCTGGTGCTTCGTGACTGCTCACTCCTCGCCGGGTTGGCGGTTGCCTCCAGCATTTTCTTCAGCTCCTCAAAGCGGGACACAAGCGTGGCCACTTATTGTTGGGCCTCGGCCTTCTCCTTGCGTTTTTGTTCACGCTCTCTGTTTGCCTTGTGAAGATCCGCCAGTGCCAGATCATATAGAGAGGCGAGGTCTTAGCCTAGCAGGCGGCTGCTACCTGGGTTTGCCTCACCGCCGGGGTTGACCGGGGTGGTGAATAATGCGCGGTTGATGCCTACCGCTGGGTTGGTGGGTTGGGGAATGGCGGACTGATCTGCTTGCTCGTCAGCGTCTTCCCTACTACCGCTAGTCATGATGATTGTGGCGGGATGCCTTTTTGTTCAAGGATTCCCACAGACGGCGCCAATGTTAATGCTCAGATCCGGCGGTAGCCTGCTTCTTGTTTAATTCGGGTCCGGAGGGCGGACCGCTTACTACGAGGATTAGGTGACTTCCGCTTACTGCAACACGAGAGACAGTACGTCAGAGGGAAACCGCGCTGGGCGGCCTTCACTTCTCCGATGCCTAAGTCAGTCACTATATCTGGGCAGCATAATAATAAATGAGTAGTAATTGCGTAATTAATGAGGAGAGAGGAGAGAACCTTTTATAGGTGAGGAAGAGGTTGATCTTCTTCTTGTCTCCGATGTGGGACTGATGTGCTTCGATTCCCAACGTCTGGAGGTTCTGATGCCATCTCGCAGCGCGTCAACGGTGATCTGGGGGCGGTCCAGGGTTCGAACGGTAGCCCACCTGGCCGTGCCTCCACGGGTTACCTCTTTGGTAGGAGTCTGTACCTCCGGCGGTACCATGAGCGTGGCTCATCATAGCTAATTATGCTCGTTCTGGCACATGTAGGTACATGCGGTGATCATTGTGAAAAGATATGTTGCCCCTGTTATGATACTGTTGATCCTTTTGCCGCTTGTCTTGATAATTACCCTGCTGCCATTCCCTTTTCTTGTCATTGGGTGGTGTGATTACGTTTGGAATGGTGGTGGTGTTTCCTAGTTGGGATGTGGCGGGTTGGGGGTTTTTAGTGGAGTTTGTGGTGGTGGTGGTGTGGCGCCATAAGTGCTGTACTCGGCTTGGGCATGCAGGACTGCCTCATTCATGACATAGTCATATGTGGCATTTGGGCAATTACAATTTAGGTGGTACAAAAAACTTGCCTTGTGGAGTCCTTGCTTGAAGGCCGCCAGCGCCATTGTTTTGTCAAGATCCCGACATCTTGACGTGGAGGTCCTCCACCTTGTGACGAATGACTTTAACGACTCATCAACACCTTGATTGATGCTGAATAGTTGGCTGGAGTTGTGGTATCTGTCTGTCATGAAGATGAATCTTGACAGAAATGCATTTGACAGAGCTGAGAATGAGTCCATGGAACCTGGTGGGCATTCGAAAAACCAACTCATTGCCTCACCATCCAGCGTTTCGCTGAATAGGTGGCAAAGCGTTGCGTCATCAAATCCCTTGTTACCTGTTACTTTCTTGAAGGTGTCCATGTGTACGAATGGATCTGTTGAGCCACCAAATTGGGCTATCTTGGGTGTTTTGGCATATGTGGGTCTGATGGTTTGCAAGATTCTAGCGGTAAATGGACCAGGTCGTACCGCAAAGAGAGGATTCTGCCCTAATAGTGGGGTGCCAGCCTCGGCTCTGAGCAGCCTTTCCTCTAGTTCCTGTATTTTTTTCCAATATCAAGGCTGTGGAGTCTAAGTCGGTCTGGGCATATGTTGGGTTGGTGCTGCGATCTGTTGTTGTGGTGCCAGCATGTTTCCAATTCCCCTTTGTTGACCGACACTGAATGAATTATCATATTGCGGCTGTGAATCCGCTACCTGCTCTTGTGTTACTTGTACTGGGGGTGTCGATCCTAATCCAGCTAGTTCAGCCGGGTTTAGGGCGACACCCATTAGGATTATTGGTAGAGGTGCTGCTCTTGTCCCTATGCTTGGGCTGGGCCTTGCGCTTTGAGATTGTTCACTTTGGCTTGGTCGCGCACTTGTTCCTAGCGCTTTTTTCAACTCATCAAATTTTGACAATAGCGTCGCCGCTTGATTTTGAGCTTCCACCTTCTCCTTTCCTTCCTTTTCTCGCTCTCTGTTTGTGCAAGTCTGCCAAGGCTATCTCTAACATAGCGGCTAGATCCCGGCCTTGCGCTTGATGGCTTGTGCAGGTCTGATTTTCCACGAAAGATTGTGTTTGGAGTGCCTCGGGGGTGTTGAAATTATGTTCGTCCATGTTAATTGGTGTGGTGAACAATTAACTGTTGACAGTTGGTGAGTTGGTAGGGTTGGGCTGAGGGTTGGCGGCCTAATCTGCTTGGTTTCCAATGCCCTCGCCGCTTCCGCTAGCCATGATAGGTTGAATGGGAAATGACTATTAGTTCAGTTTCCTACAGATGACGCCAATGTTAATGCTCAGAATACCGCCGTATGGAGTCGACTTCCGATAACGTGGACAGGAGTCCAATCTTCCGATATGTGTATGTTTCTGAAACTCCCACTAATCTGTTATGGGAAATACAACTGCGTCAAGAGGGGAGACCGCGGTTGGCGATCTTCGCTCCTCCGATACTAAAGTTAAGCAATGTACTTGTATTGACAAATGTAGTGGCGAATAGCTGTTGAATGTATATCTAATGAAGATAGAGAAGTGGAACTTTTATAGGTGAAAGAGTGAGTTACCTCACTCTTGTTTTCGATGTGGGACTTATATACCTCAGTTTGCTGAGTTTCGGTTCTTTCTGCAGAGCCGACTTTGGGTGGAGCGTGTCGGCGAGTAGAGGCGTGTTCTGGCCTGGAGTTGACTTGTCGGTGGAGGTTGTCATGCTGTGTTTCTGGGGGTTACACTATATAAGTCATTCCGATAGTGTGACATGGTCAAGTCTTGAATGCTGATTATGTCTGGCAGATGCTATGCATGTACATGCCCTTTTCTCAACCCCGCTTTGTGGAGTACCCTCCAACCACTCTGGTAGTAGTCCTAGTGTCAGACCACAGTTCCCCCGAGGATAAAGGCGAAGCACACTCCCTTGGAGCCTCCGAAGAAAATCCAATAGAGGGTGAAATCCAAGAGCAAGTGAAACCAGATGCTCAGCCTAACACAATTATCGTTAAACCTTAGGAGTCAGTGACAATAGAGGCCCAGGCCAGCCCAGTGGTGGTCCAAGAGGGCTCGTTATCATCAGTAAATAGCAAACTGACGTGGTAGTTTTCTTTTGCCCACCCACTTTCGTTCGACTTCGCCTGACATTTAACATCCTTTTTTAGGGACGAAGCCCGGTTCATACCGAAAAGGCGGCTACAGTCGCTGAGGAGATTGCTGGTGAGGGTCACATTGATCCAAACTTGGTGGACGAAGAGAACAACGATCATGCCCCCCAGGTGAATGAAGCTGAAGCTGAGTAGGCCCCTACCAAGTGGATGAAGAGATGGTTCTAGCTATCGAGCCTCCCATGGGTCTGATTATCAAGCCTGCCTCCCAGCGTCAGGCTCCCCCTGCTGGACCCTCTAGGCAAGAGAGGTTAGCTCGAGTTCTTGAAATGGCTCCTCCTAGGGCTGCGGAAGAAGCTAAGGAAGTCATTTGCAAACTTCTGGGCCAAAACTTGTTAGAGCCTGGTGTGCTCGCGCCCTGGGAAACTATTCAAGGGCTTCGCCGAGACACTGCCCTAACTGCCACCCAACTTAGCATGACAGAGAACCTGATGGGGAATTTTCCCGGCCTCTGCGAACTCAAAGCTGCTGCCTAAGCACAGGCTAGGAATGTTAAGTTGCAGCACCAGGCCCTTGCCCATCAGATGGAGGAATTGTGACGTTCCTTGGATGAGCGAGCTACTGCGTGGACGATCTCTTCTTGCAACTGACTTACGCATTGAGAAAGCTTTAGGCCCCTAGTGTTTAGGCCCATTTCTCTTTTGTAATCTTGAACACCTTTAATTCAGTATTATAATATTTATTTTCTTTATTCATTTCAGTCCACTTACTGGCCCAAAATTGATTCTTTGACTTCACATATTTGAATTTCCATTAACTGTGAATTGAAGTGGTTTTGCAAACCATAATCTCAAATTTAATCGGTTACTTCCTTGAAAATAGTTCCATTTCCCAAGGCGTCTTTAATCTGCCTTCATTTCCGAGATTAAATAGGTATGTTTTAGGGATGGAAAAATCAGAACAACACTATGCCAAATACCTTAACACACAACACTTTTTGCACAACGAAAAAAAAAGTGTTGTGTGAAGAAGAAAAGTGCATCACACAACATGTTTATTAAACTTACGTTGTATAAGGTGGTTACAATTCTGAAGTTTTTATCTAGAAATTCATTGCACAACGGTTACAAGACTAATCTGTTGTATGAATTAAAAAAAAAATAGCGACAGATTTCCCTCCTAGATCGACCCCAAATTTGGCTCCAAATTGGTACTTCATTGTACAACAGAATAGTTATATCTGTTGTATAAGTGTAGTTTGCAAATTGTCACACAACAGTTTTGTTTTTGTGTTGTATGATCAAGGAAAATATATTAGAGGTTTTGATGCGTCTCCATACGCCGCTCATTCCTTCCCTCCCAAACTGAACTTTACATACACATAGCGGGAACTTTCCCTCCTTGCTGTCACAACTCAAATTTAATGTGTGCGGAATCAGACAACACATAGCAAAGTTATGTTGTCTGATACATGAATCCAAAATAAAAATAGCCAAGAACCGGTGCGTTTGACAACTTAATTGGCTAGGGCTACTGACTTTTGTCTCCCACTTTGTTTATATCCAACACCCAGAAAGATCACCATCAAAGCACGTACTATTTCTTCATCACTCTTCTTCTCTCCTCGAAAGACAAGTACCTTCATCTTCATCCACAACCAACCTCTGTGTCCGACTCAAATGAAAATCAGGCTTCCAATCGAAGCGCCCAGTGGATTTCACCATCTCTAGCTCCACTGAAACCTGCATCCCTGATCCCTAATCATCAACCCCTCAACTCTTGACCCCAAAATTTCGTCAACCATCAAAACCCTAACTCGTTCTCTCCAACTTATTACCCATGCGGGGTCCCCATCTCTCTGAGCACAAGGTCAGTTAAGCAGCAAAAACAAAATCGAAGCTCTAGAGGCGGAGAAGGACTCCCTCATCAAATCGAACAAGGCCATCTAACAGACCATGTGGAAGTGTAGGACTGGAAGCAACAGCTCTACACTAAAGCCAACACTGACTCTGCTCTCATCCCTCTTGCCAGACTCAAAGCCATCTACAACGAAGCCCTACATCCCCAATTGGTACGCTCTTACTGCTTTGGTCTCTTTCGCATTTGGGTTTAGGGATTTAGGGAATCAGGGTCCGATTGGTTTTTGTTATTTGATTTGTTTCAATGCATTTTTGCAGCAGTGAAAGAGGATTCCAAATCTACCAAATCTAAATTTGAGGCTTCCATTCTCTAGAAGAAGCAAAAGCAGAAGCAAAAAACCACCAAGCTCGGAAGCTCCAGAACCCACATCAACAACCTCCCCAAGCTCCTCTCCTACATCACCCTAACCTCACCGCCTTAGTACATCGTCGAATCTCTCCTCTTCATCCTAGCCTTCTTCACTCCCGTCTTGCCTGACTTCCCTTCCTCTTCTTCCAAGCTTAATCACTCCCAGGACGACAACCCCGAGTTCATATACAACACTTGGCTCTAGTCCAAGTGTGACGAGCTCGTCGAGTCCCTCATCCAGCTCTTTCTTTTGCCGAAATCCGATGACACTCTCAAGGTTTTTTTTCTTTTTAATTTACAGCCATTCAGATAATTATAGATATCTTTACTGCTTCTAATTTGAAATTTGATAATGTTGTTAGGAGGTGGTGTTGGATACACTGATGGAGTTTTTGAAGTTGGGAAACAAAAGAAGGTTTCACTCTACTATATTCCTTAGGTTTCTTCGTAACATTGTAAGTTATGGTTTTCTCTATAGACTTAACCAGGCTTTGATTTTCCTTTATTGCTATTTTAAGAGATCTTTATGATAATTCTGTTGTTATCACTCGGTGTACTCTACAACATTGCTGAATTTCTTGGTAGACTTGCTTGCATCAAAGTATTTCAAGTATATTGATGTCCGATAAGGTCACATTGTTGTTAGGACTGATAATTGATAAATCTGAAATCAGATTGCTTCATTTAGTTCTTTGACAGTTATTGAAAATGTAATTCATAGATTGTTTTGGGTATGGGGGGTTTTTGGGTGGCCAACCGCTGCTGGGGCATCATCCTCTGGGTGGACCGAGGCTGTCATCTGTGGGAAATCAGGGACCGGGGAGTGGTGCTTAAAATTACTGCGAGTCGGTCTTACCAGCCAATTTTCTTTGTTTTGTCACCGCAACATTCAAAATATTTGGTATTCGTTCCAATTCCTATTTTCCAAGGAAAAACACATTGCATGCTTCTTGTTGATTATTTACTTCATTTTGGGTGAACTCTGATTTGCATGGTTATTGTGTTGAACAGTTTTCATGGTTTATGGTTAAATTGAATGATGAATTGAATTGATGAATATTTGATTCAGGTGTATGATTGCTTGTTGGGAACTGATGCTTTATGTGATTCTGGTGATTTGCATGATTGCAGAGAATATGCTCTCGTTTGATGATTGTATTAGCTGTGCTTTTATCGCCACTTCCTCTGTTCATCTGGACCTTTTAAGATGTAGGTTAGTACTCTCTCACCCCTGGCCAGACTCAAAGCCATCTATAGTGAAGCCCCACTTCCCTAATCGGTACTCTCTCACTGCTTTGCTCTCTTTCACATTTGGGTTTAGGGATTTAGGGAATCAGGGTCCAATTGGTTTTTGTTATTTGATTTGTTTCAATGCATTTTTGCAGCAGTGAAAGAGGATTCCAAATCTGCTGAAGCTAAATTTATGGTCTGAGGGTTGCTTGCATTTTTGTTTTGCCCACCAGGTGTTTGTGAAAATGCCTCAGATCTTCTTCTCTGTGTTTCTGCTCTGTGCGTCCTCTCCTCTGCTGTGTTTTTTTTTTCTTCCTCCTTCGTTGGGAGATGGGCACATAGCATTATATTTCTTTGCACCAAAACCAACTTGCAAAAACAATTAATATTGCTGGACATTGCTTTTGTTGTTGTCTTCCACTTCAAAAGATCAATTAATTATCATGCCATATTTATATTGCTTTGATTGCCACCACCGTAGAAAGCACACATCCACCACTGAGTGCTTTGTGTTAATAAAATTTTCCACCATTCGTTGTGTTTACATACTTGAATAATTAAACATGGTCCTTTGTCTTCTTGTTCACTACGCTTGAGGGCTTTACTCACTCTGCAGAACATGTAATTGGAAGAGTTTCCAACATTCCGACAGCCCTATGGAAGATGCCCCTGTTGGCTGTCTATCATTAGTATAGCTTTGAAACGGCTATAACAGCATACTTACACTTACCCACTCGTTCTTATCATGAAAAAGAAAGCTCAGCTTCAGTGACTTGATCCTATGATTTAGCTACTTCTGGTCCTAGCTAAAGTCTTTTTTTAGTTCATTATTACTTCAACATGATCCTCGTCATTGGATGACTCCTCGACGACAGTTTCCTTCGCTATGGCTTTTTGCTTCGAGGCTTGATCAGGAGCTGTGGTAGAAGTACTGCTTTGTTGGCAACCAATTGGTGGCAGTGCACACTTACTCCTGGAGTTGATTCGCTGCAGGAAACATCAGTCAAAAATCAAAGTTGGAAAGAAAGAGAACAAAGGGATGACAAAGGCAAGTAAGAGAAGCTTACCACTGGCCCTGGTTCGTTATGAATCACCACTCCAAGCTATGCGGGTCGTGGGTGTGCGCCATGCGAACTGGGAAGCCAGCGAGCACTTGTAGGTTCGCTTCACAGAGGTAGCTAGATGGCAAAAGATCAAGGCGAAAAGCTCATCATCCGGTAGGTCCCAACAATTGACAGAGACCTTCGCCCACCATTCAACATAATCTTCATCGACCCTATCGACGGGATATAGTACAATAGCCCAAGAAGGAAGATCTATCAGGGTAAACCCACTTCAAGGCGAGGCAGTTCCGATCGGGAGGCCCATCCTTTGCCAGGAAATATAGTAATTGATGGAGTCATAAAGGGGGAAGGGTATCAATTGGGCTAACCCAAGTTGGCAAGTGAAGTGGTTAGGTGCGTAGAGCTCATAACTCAGACCATCAGCCACGAACCTTATGTCGGAACAGGAAATGGCGCGGCAGAAGGCCAAGAGGGCACTTTTGCTATGATTTTTCCCACTAAGCAGAACCCGTGCTGAAGAGGTAGGGGAAATCTCTTGTTGCGGACTAGGTCTGAGTCTGGGATCTCGTGCAGAAGGTACAGATAAGAAAAACCCTCGGAATAGGGTGGGGAGGTGTACCTATCATCCTGGCAGAGCCATCGTCCCAGGACAGAATTAGTTAGGGGGATTTCAAGAATGTTCGGCCTATAGAAATGAGGAAAGTAGACTTGCAGCCAGAAATCCAAAATCCAGAGAGGGCCAGAAAAGCCAGTCTCAAAGGGATGCATAGTGGCTTGGTAAATGGCTCGATATAAAGAACCCAAAACATGTTAGCCGAGGCCGACGCGGCAGCCATTATAGCACGCAGTGGCAGCGGCCATTATAGAGCGCAGTGGCTAAAGAGGTCTAGTTACCAGTGGGCTTATTGGCTGAAGTACAAAAAATAAACTTACAAAGCCAATATTCAAGGAAAGCGATGCCGCTAGTCTTATCGTGTTGGGTGCGGTAGTAGTTTCTCCAATTCTGGTAGAACCTGATGTAGGAATGGCGACCATCTTGTTGCATTCGCAGAGGAAAGTTCACGTTGCCAAATTGACCATGCACATAGGGTTCATAGTCAATAGGCAGCCCTGTGATGGTAAGGAAGTCCAACAACGTGATCCCTATTTGCCCGAATCGAAAATCAAGGGTATTGTTGGAAGTATTCCAAAGATAGAAGGCGGTGGTCAGTGGTGCTCGATTGGCGTCTGTAGGGAGATTGAAACATAGATTAATGGAGTCAGTGATACCCACCGCATTCTAGAGATCCAGATCCTGCCTTATGATCTCTCGAAACCAAACAAGTTCGTCGTTATTCACCGACGGCCAGAATCCTACCAGAGCCTTTTGTTGCTTTTGGCCCAAGCCGCTGAAATCACCTGGAGTCCTTTGGAAGATCAAAATGGGACGGCAAATAAGGAGTCCATAGAGGGCCATCACATCCTCTGAAAAACAATCTCAGTGTGTGGGGCCCATCAAGCCTCAGGCTTGATGGTAGAGAGGGCGTAGAGAAGAGGCCTTTGGATTGAGGTGTGGGACAAACATTGGGTGCCCATGCTAGTGCCCCATATGTGGGCGGCTGTCTCGTTGATCTCATCCTCTTGATCAATGACGATTTTCTTCTGAGGAGCCATTTCTGGATTTCTGACGGAGAATGGGAGTTTTGAGAAGATAAAGAGGCTTCTGGGTTTAGAGAGATTGACAAAGGTTTCTGAAGTGACTGACCCAAACATTCACAACAAAGAATTAAATGAGAAACTTTGTGAGGGAAACGATGTGATGAAAAGGTGTCTTGCAGTTGCGTACCCACATTAATGGCCTCGTTTTTGTCATAAGGTGTGTCGTTTAAGCCCTCTTCGATCAGTTACAATATTCGCGGGCCTGATCTAGTGGGCTGGGGGGGGGGGGGGGGCAATGTTTGAGCCCAAAAGTATTTTTAGCAATATCATTTAAGAGGGTTGAGCATAGTGGGCCAATGCTTGCAGCCCAAAAATGAGTCTACTCGGTTTTGGGTTACAGCTTCGCCTATTCCGGAGTCCGTAAGGAAAACGAGCCCTTATAGGATTAGAGTAGCAGAGACCAATTAAGAATCTTCAATCAATAATCCTTCTATAGTAAGGAACAGCCAAAACCCTAGGTATTAATACCAAGTTTCAAGGGAAAGCAACACACAACTCCTCAATCAACTAATCTCTCAGATTATCAAAGTCTCTCCGGCTACCTTCAACCTAGTTGAAACTAACAAAGCAAAGGTAACGCCCTCATAACCCAGTGAAGCTAAAGTCACGCTTTAGCAAACCCGTGTGCTTTCTCTTACTTCCCGGTGATTGCTCTGCTCAACCTACAACGTTGAGTATTGACTAGATGACGCAAGAGATCACACCCAAAGTTCTTATCCGTAAGGCAGAAGTCCTTATCCGTAAGGCATACAAAGAACCCTATGACGAGGTTGGTGCTCTCCTTGTCCACAGAGTTTGAGAAGAAGTAAGGTCTACGGACGCTCCGACGACTACACCGCACAATGATGGATACTCCTTGTTGGAGGGAAATTTCCAATAGAGTGCATATATGATGTAATAAAAGTTTTTTTTTTCAGTCAATTATATTTCACTAAAATCAAAATTTGGTTCTTTCTTGGTCATCCAATATCCAAATGATACATAGAAAGAGATCTGAATAATTTGCATTGAGGCAATTTGAAAGTTTGAAGTCTAGCTAAATAAGACCCCATCTAAATTCAAATTGAATTTAAGTCTAGCTAAATTCTTGTTACTTTATTTTTATTTTTAAGTGGTTGGCTACTGATTTAGCTAATTTCTTTGATATTTATAATTTATTAGTTTAGTTCAGATGATAAGATCATATTAAATAAAATATCTCAAATATGTACAATCCCTTAAATAAAAAAATAAATCTCGAGTAAAAGAATGTAAAAGAGATATGTTTTTAGAGTATGACTGTCTTTTACATGTCTACAATATGTACGTATCACTTTTTGGGAGGGTCACATTGACATTGTCGATCTTGCTTCCACATGGTTACAAAACTTGGCTATAGATTCCATGACAATATATGGGCCAAATATCTTCCACAATTTGTCTACATGAAAATGATACCGATATGTCTTGATGCCGTTTGGACTGGGTTATGGACTTGCCGATCCTTCTGGGAACTTAAGCATGCGGCCAGGAGAACTAGGCTGATCATGGCACAGTTCGTTCTTATAATAATTATACCTTTTTTTTTTTTTTTTCCATTTTAAGGCTATGTACCCTGACCAGTAGATAGTTATATGAGCAAAGGAAGACAAGCTGCCATATGAAATTAAAACAAAACATAGATATAGATTCCACTAGATATACGCCCTGCGCGATGCTGCAGGTTTGCATTTTTTTTTCTTCCTCAATTTCTTGTGTGTATAACTATCAGAACCATAAACTAAGAAACGTTTATTGGTGAATGTCATAACTTTACAATAGTTGGTATTTAAGTAGATTTGTATATTTACATATTGCAAATATGGAATTTTGGGATAGAAGCTTAGCCATCAACAGTTACGTGTGTATGAATGCTGCAGAAGAATCTCCCACGACTACAGTATTTCCTCATCAACATTCTGAACACAGTTGTGATCAATACACCAATCAAAAGCCATCCCACACGTTTTATTAACAGAATCAAAACAGAAAGTACAATATCAGAATCCTCCCCTGCTTCTGCATTATAAACTGCAAGTTTCATGAGAATGTGTCTTACCTAAATCATCACGTCTCCTGCCGTTCAAGGTTCACTACATAATCTTTGATTAAGATTTTGCTCAATTTTGCTTCCGGCTAAGCTTCAGGTAGGTGTCTCTTTTCAATACCAATGAGCATATAAGCCAGGTCAACTCCTAGAATGAAAAAACAGCTTAATTGCTGAAGTTGTAACAAAGAATTTGGACAGCAGGTCAACACAACAATTACCTCAATGCTTACATTGTAACAAAAAAAATTTCAGCCACCAAGACCCGAGACCAACTCCATAAGTCATAACTGATAAGAAAAGAAGAATACTCCTTTTGAAAAGTCCACAGCAGGATCAAAGATTGAGCCAATAATAAGTGGGTATTGTTTATCTTGTACGTCATCCCTAATTTTCATGTTATTCATCTCACTGGGCAACCGTATTTCCACTGCCGTCTCCTAATCCAGATGAAGGAACCACACTTACAGAGGCCATGAGCACTATCAAGAACTGAGATAATTGTCTTCTGGATTCCCTCTCACCTCAATCAAAATAAATCAATAGCATCCCTACAGAAAACATATAAACATATTAGCATTAATGTTAAACGATACAAATTATGTTAAACCATTGATTACAGTGAACTCTTTAGATGCTTCACATTTCACAATTCAAATGTGTGATCAATTTTATTGAATTTAGGTTTGGGATTGAAAAACCCTGGAGCAATTCCAGCGTTCCAGGGTTCTCTGAGTACGTCCTAGAACACACAAATAATATCGCACATAATTTCAATCTAATGAGCAAGGAACCATTACATCTGTACAAATTCTATCCCTATGATGGAGTTAAATTCCAAGGTTTTTGCATTCAATATAACAGAAGAATCTAGAAAAGTAAAATAGTAATAAATTTTCTAAGCATTTTCGATAAGCTGTGGTATAGTCTGGCTTACTTGGACATCCATCTCTGGAAAAGCTTATTTCTTTGGTTGTTCACTGATGTCCACATGTCGTCGTCCTACTTATTCTCAGGTTCCTCGATTAAAATCCTCCACTGCATTCTTTTCTGCCATCTTAATTAAGCAGAGGTCTTATATATTACAAGTTCAGCAGTAGGAAAAAAGGCAATTGTTATTTTCACATCTAGGTTAAACCCAATAAATAAAGATTTAATGTTACATTAAAAGATAAACAGACTTCATGTTTAACCCCAATCTGTCGAAAAAAAAAATGATGTCAATAAGACCACTGTGCAACACAGCAATATTGAAGCACATTAGAGAAGAATCGATCACATTTGACATTGTGAGTATTTTGAGAAATGAAAGAAGAACGCATCACATTTGACACTGTATTTCGGCTTAATGCAACACAGCAATATTGTATAGTTGTATAGATCCTCGTCAACTTAAATTTTTTGAGTTTAGATAAGTTGCTGACTAAAATCAATACTGTTTAAGCTTGCTGGTATTTTGATATTGCTGTGAATTTGGTAAGGACAATGGGTTCCATTTGTCAGATCCCATCTGCAGAAGCAAAATAAGTTGCTGACTAAATATTGTTTAAGCTTGCTGGTTTGTGCTGGTTTTGGGTGAAATATAAACATTAAAATCAAAGAAATAAGCAGATTAGATCAGATTTCATATAATGCAACACATCAATATTGAAGCACATTAGTGAAGAATCCATCACATTTGACATTGTGAGTATCTCGGTTAGTTAGTTTACAGAATGGTCAAGATTGTGACAAATGAAAGAAGGGTCCATTTCGAGAAAGAGAACATTACTTGGTTTGCAGGAAGACAATTAAACTTAATAAACAGGATCTTAATCCTAACAAAAATGATCAAATAACAGACAATTGTGATAACCATATCATTTTTTTTTTTTGTCAGACAAATCATTTAATTGTGGGTGCTTTCATAATGAGCATGCCTATCATCAAAGATGTAAACTTTAGTGTGCAGATATGAGAGAGGAAGCATACTTGAATATGGTGTCAATGTGGGTCATCATTGTTCCCTCATCCTTCAGAAAAAGTTTAGCTCTGTATATCCATGTGAATATGGCTGAAGCTCCTCTACTTCAATCATACTTGTGCTTCCATTTTTGGTCTATTGGCCCCTCTCCCATAGTTGGCGCTACATTTTTCAGATGAACACCAAAATTAAGCATGAACATTCAACTCATTAGATTGAGATTTCTAAGTAACAAAATAAGAGAACAAATCAAAGTTACCAATAGAAAGCGGATTTCCCCATAAATTTTTTATGTCGTCGGCAGCTGAATTTCCATTTTCATCCTACAGTTTGATCAGATTGGAATCAAAAGTTCCACAATTTTAGATTTATTGAAGAAATTCGATGATGTCAGGATGCTATAAAGAAAAAGAAAATACCTGATCTTTGAGCTTCCTGTACTCCATGTTCACACTCACTCATCTTTTTCTCGTAAAATCTTGGGTCTTTTCAGATCTTGCCTTAAATTAAGATATTATTGTATAGGAAGTAAACCCAGAAACTGGGAAGCCGAAGAACTTTCGAGGAAAGTGAGATTAGATTCCAGAATAATAGATCAACCAAAAAATTCATCAAATTTCATAGATAAAAAAGATTTCAGCAGAAAAAGAAGAGCATAGTTTATGCCAAATGCAGAAATTGAAGAAGCAGGAAGTGAATTACTTTACTGATAGAGAACGCAAACAATACTTCAAAAGTGTGCAGAGCAAGAATCGAAGGATTACCTTTCTTGGTAAGCAGCGTCTCCAAATTGAGGTTTGGTTACCAATGTAGCCAAGTCCTACTTCAGTTAAATGAAATGGTTATCATCTGCACTATTTTGAACTTATTTTTTTCTGAACCAATTTTGTTTTATTTAAACTACAGATTGACAGTAGCTACTACTTATATGTTGTTCACATACAAATACACCAGCCTAACAGCAGTTTCAGATAGCAACACTGTCGCCTTACGGCATTTGCTCTCTGAGCTATGGTGGCCTGTTTCAACACACAAAATCAACAGCGTCAGCTACTATATTCTATGACAAATAAAGATTAAACCTTTTGTGGACAATAAATACAGATTCCCAGAAGGCCAAAATGGGTTGGAGTGGGGGTGAATTATACAATTAATCCATATCGTGAATCGAACTTTCCCACATGTATTAAACTATCAAAATTATAACCATAAATCTAATGTTATATACAATGGTAGCAAGTCAAAGACATACTCACCTTAATAGATTGAACAGCCCGAACATAATCTTTCAGGGGTTGACATATATGGCTGGAGAAAGATTTGAGAGGTTTTGCTGTTGAATGATGCGGGAGAAACTCAAACTAAGCGAAGAGGAAGCGGTGGGTTCCAAGTCTTGGTGCAAACTAACCTGTACAGGTGAAACGGAACATCTTCCAAAACAAACCCAACCCTCGATTGTTTCTTCGCTCTCAGAGTTGCTGTGTGTCTATCTCGATCACCGTCTCTCTCTCTCTCTATCACTGTCTCTCGAAGCCTGCAGCGTCTTATCGTAAAACAATGGTAAAATCGTAGTTGAGGCAATTAGTAAGGGCAAAACAGTCGCTCCATTTCTGACCAAGATGAAGAGTGACATACTATTGATTCATAAACAATATACAGTGCCAACCCAGCTATAATATATTGTATAATAATAATTGACAAAGTATCTTCTTAGAGGTAGATTCCATGACAAAATATATTCAATAATTTGTCTAGCTATATCAAAATGATACTTATCTTTCTTGGTGCCGGTCAGACTGGGTTACTAATTTTCTAGTTACTTAAGTGATCATCAATTAATTTGGCAATGCTGACCAACCTGATTTTAGTTCAATATAAATACAAACTTGAGTTTTCATCTAACGAACGAACAGACTTGCTAGTTCAGCTTTATCACCAAATGGCTAATGCATTCATTTTCTTCTTACTCTTGATATTCTCTTCCAATATCATATTTGAAAACATTCATGCTTGCAACCAAACCGAACGCAGCTCTCTGCTGTTCTTAGCTCTCACTCTGTCTTCTCCTCAGTTGAATTGGACTTCCGCTGATTGTTGCAATTGGGAAGGCATTACTTGTAATCGAGATGGTTGGGTCACCCATTTGCAGTTACCCTCCAAAGGGCTCAAACTAAAAGGAGGTATTTTCCCCTCATCATCACTTGCAAATCTCACACATCTCACTCACTTGAATCTCTCCCACAATTCACTCTCTGGTTCTCTAGATCAAACTGAATTCTTCTTGTCCTTGAATGATCTCGAAATCCTAGATTTGAGCTATAACCTTCTTTTTGGAGTGTTACCATCTTCTCTACCATCCAGTCATATTCGGATGGTGGATCTTTCCAACAATCGTTTACATGGTGCAGTTTCATCTTCTTTTTTCCAACAAGCTTGGAATTTGACTAGTTTCAATGTCAGTAACAACACCTTTTCCGGTCCTATCCCATCCTCCATTTGTCCTCCTTCTTCTTCCTCGTTACGACACCTTGATTTTTCCTTCAATATGTTCAATGGTAGTATATCTTATGGATTGGGGAAGTGTTCCAAACTGCAGGTCTTCCGTGCTGGTTACAATTACCTGTCAGGATCGCTTCCAGAAGATATCTTTAATGCTACCACACTTGAAGAGATTTCACTACTTCGGAATTCATTGTATGGAGCAGTGAGTGATAGAATTTCCAACCTCACCAACCTTACAACCCTTGACCTCTCCTATAACCAATTGAGTGGTGTGCTCCCTCTCCATCTTGGGAAGCTCTCCAAGTTGAAATACATTCTCCTTGATTTCAACCATCTGGAAGGTTCATTCCCCCTATCTCTGATGAATTGCACAAACCTTGTTGAACTACGTATGGGAGCCAACAACTTCGGAGGTGATATCTCCATGCTCAATTTTTCCAAACTTAGCCAACTTAGTAAACTCGACTTGCGACAAAATAACTTCTTTGGTATCTTGCCGAGAAGCCTCTACTCGTGCAAGTTCTTGAAAGCAATTCGAGTGGCCTACAATAATCTAGAGGTTCAAATAGAGCCTGAAATTCTTTCATTGAAATCCCTGTCCTTCCTCTCACTTGGTATGAACAAACGTTTGACAAATATCAAAGAGGCAATGAGGATACTGATGGGTTGCAAACGCCTTGCAGTCCTATCATTACAATCCAGTTTTTTAGGTGAGGAAATGCCGAACAGTGTTGAAATGGCGGATTTTAATGGATTTCAAAATCTTCTACTTTTAGATTTGAATTCATGTAACCTTAGTGGTATAATTCCTTCATGGCTATCGAAGCTAAAAAAGTTACTGATCTTGGAACTGAATAACAACAGAATCACTGGCTCAATTCCAAGTTGGCTGGGGACTCTTCCAAGCTTGTATTTCTTAAGCATGCAATTCAACCAACTTTCTGGAGAATTTCCAAAGGAATTGTGCACACTACCTATGTTAGTATCTGGACAAGCTGAAGCTCAAGTAGGTCGTATTTATGCTGAACTGCCTGTTTACTACACTCCTAGTGCGCATGCAGAACCTTTACAGTACAATTATATATTTTATACCCCATTTATACACCTAGGTCACAATTGCCTTAGTGGGAATATACCTATAGAGATTGGCCAAATGCAGCATCTCCAGCAGCTGGATCTTAGTGCTAACAACTTCTCCGGCAACATTCCAGACCAGATTTCTAACCTGAAGTATATTGAGGTACTGGATCTCTCCATGAACGATTTGTCTGGAAAAATCCCGGCGTCATTCACAGGTCTTAATTTCTTATCAAGATTCAATGTCTCGTACAATAATCTTGAAGGACCAATACCATCAAGCACTCAACTCCAAAGTTTCAATGCTTCTGCATTTGAGGGGAATCAACTTTGTGGTGCCCCACTTCAAAATAAGTGTCAGACAACAGAGGGTGCTGATGCACTTGATATGAGCACCCAAAATGCAGACACCAAGGAGCATCAAATTCCATGGTTTTATGTTTCTGTTGCACTTGGGTTCATTACAGGATTTTGGGGAGTCTGTGGTCCCTTGGTGCTTATGAGAAGGTGGAGGTATGCATATTACCATTTCCTAGACAATGTACAAGACAGGTTCCAATGTTCCATGTGATGATAGCAAGGTGTATGGCAAGCATGAGGAGAAAGTTTGTTTAGAAGTTGGATAGTAGACATAGTACTCTACTACTCC
Source organism: Rosa lucieae (assembly GCA_024704745.1). Lineage (NCBI taxonomy): Eukaryota > Viridiplantae > Streptophyta > Magnoliopsida > Rosales > Rosaceae > Rosa > Rosa lucieae. Next base: position 85,836,288 of record CM045496.1, on the reverse strand, counting down.
TATTGTAATAATCATAATAAAACACTCCCACAAATTTTCATTGACAAGCATGAAATTTTCACATATATTTACTTATAATTCATTCGGTGTAGATCAGTGCCTGTAGTTGGCACATAGAGGAAATAACAATACATTATTTTATTTCTTTTTGTGGCAACTAACAAGAAATTCATATGCACATACATTTGCTTCTGTAGGCCACTTGTGTGGAGAGAACTTGAGAGCAACAAGCATAAAATTCTTGCAACAGATAGAAACATTTGCACATTTTATTCTTCTTCCAATGCCAACTCCATTTAGTTCTTTCTACCTGCAACACCATTAAGGAAACTACATTAGTCCACCAAAGATTAGCATAATTCATTCAAGCCTAATCACACAAAGGAAGATGATAGGAGCCAAAAAAAAAAAAAAGCACTTTTAACTTTTAAAGTTTGGGAACATATTCTCCGGTGTAAATTTGGGTTAAAGAATTTTCTTCAAACAGAAAACATTCGGCTAAGAAGCTGGGTGTTCATGCAAGAGCCTTGTACTCACAGCAAATAGCAACACGATATAGAAGCAGGTTTAGAGCTTAAAGTTGCAAATTTGGTCTTGGTTTCACTTCAAAGGCATTCCTATCTACATATGAATATGAACCCTTGAAGAATTTGCTGATTATGCATGCTGCCAAAGTTTATTAACTCATAATTGTCTGCTCAGTGTTTAATAAAGGATCAATGACAAAATAACAATTTCAAGAACTATTGGCATCATTTATTTTTATTTTTTTGTGATAAGACTATCTGCTTAAATTACTGTTGATTATTATTATTTTTTTGTTTTTGTTTTTAATAAGAATATCTGCTCTATTTTATCTTGCTTAAAAAGGACAAAGGACATTGCAATTTCATTCTTTACTAAACAATTAATTTAGAGAAACAATGACCAATAGTACAAAGAGCATAACGACGCACCAGATATAATTTCACTAATCACCTAAACTTCCTAGACAGGGCACAAGATGGGGCTGATAACTTTTTTATCTTTGGAGGGTAAAAATGGGGCTGATAACTATCCTCCTAACCCTGAACCCACCCATATGAGCATTGGCCGCAAGAATTAGATCATAGATGGAGTGAAAGTGTGATACCAAGTGAAATAGGATTCGACTATTCAAGCAACCGTTGCAATACATAGGTCAAGTGCCTTTCTATGGCCTTCATAAAAAAAGTGCACACAGACATACATGATGCGAAACTTGAGATTCCAAACCTTCAGACATGCAGGGTTGGAGTAAAACACTACAAACTTCTCACAGACATTATCTTTATCAAAGCAAGCAAGGTTTTGATTGGAAAGGAAAATGGAAAAACTTATTTTCATCATAACCTCAGAAATATGGAAAGGAAAGACATAACATAGGTTCAACAAGATGATTTTAGCAAATAATTCATCAGAATTCTCCTATTAAAAATTTAAAATTACTACAAGAATCTCTTGGTCCTGCAATTGTTGCTCTAAATAACCTAAAAAATCAATCGAAAACATGATCTTCCTTTTCCTTCGTTTGATACTTTGATTTGGTTATCAAACACAAATGGCATAAACATTTCAGACAAGTTCAATCACTCAGAAGACCAGAATTTTTCAAACTTTCAAACTTCTTAACTAACAGAATATGAACATAATTAAAACCTAAGCTCATTCTCCATGTACAATAACAAATTTTCTACAAAAAGAAACTCAGTCTTTAACTTGAAGTAGAAGTAAATGTTGGCTGTGGTTTCTTTGCTTATTTTGCCCAACTATTCAAAGTAAAATTAGAAATCTCAGAAACACAAAATCCAGTCTTTCCCATATAATTCACACTAAAACAGCAGAGGCATTATTTTTCTTTCGAAGTAAAAAATCCAAATTTTACCTCACATCGACTCAACACTAGCTCCTCCTCCGCAAGCCTTGCTCTTACATACAGGAATATCCTCGAACTGTTTAGCAGGCAATTTCTCGGACAGAGCCCCAACGTAAAACTCAACCGAATCAGACCCTTGTTCCATATGCATCCCCGTCACGGTAACCCAAATAAATAGCTTCTTGGCTTGAATCCCCGACACATCGGAAACAGAGCCGAAACTCAGCTTCCCTTTAATGTTCTTATTGTAGTACACCAACTGATCAAAGTGAACATAACACGGGTTTTCGAGATAGATCTCGAAGGTTCCATCGTCGGAGAGAGTGTAGGATCTTACGTTGTCGGGTAACAGACCCCTTGGGAGGCCGTACTTGGGGAGGAGGTCATGGACGTCTGTGATTGATTGGAGCGAGGTGGATGGACGGTTGGGGTTGGGTTTGAGGTCTCTGAGGGATTGAGATAATTGGGTTTCTGAGAAGAGACTTAGGAGTAGAAGGTAGAGAGAGATTTGAGCGATGGATGAGCTATAGGAGAAGAAGAGAGGTGGGAATTGACTTTGGGAAGAACAGTGGAACAGAAGCGAAGTAATTTAGATGAGTAGGGAATGGTAAAGATGGGAAGAAAATTGATTCATTGTTGGTAGGAAGTTCTTGTTGGGGGGAAATTTCCAATAGAAAGCATATATGATGTAATAAAAGATTTTTTTTTTCAGTCAATTATATTTCACTAAAATCAAAATTTGGTTCTTTTTTGGTCATCCAATATTCAAATGATACATAGAAAGAGATCTGAATAATTTGTATTGAGCCAATTTGAAAGTTTAAAGTCTGGCTAAATAAGACCCCATCCAAATTCAAATTGAATTGAAGTCTAGCTAAAACCTCGTTACTTTATTTTTAAGTGGTTGGCTATCGATTTAGCCGATTTTTTTATTTTATTTTATTTATAATTTATCAGGTTAATTCAAATGATAAGATGATATTAAATAAAAGGGGAAATGATCGTTTACCCTATTTCTGTGACATTTGACCCCATTTACCCAAACACTCTAAGAGATTGCCCAATTAATCATTAGTTTTCATTTTTAAACCCCAATTACCCAACTTTTTAAACGTGTGCCTGTTTTATTCATTTTTGTGGACGCTTTTGCCCTTTTATAACTGAAAGCTCTATAACTGAACGTTTTGAAATCGTAACAGAAACGGGATTTAGGGAGCGAAGCTCTCCGATTTCAGTGAGAGAGGTTCGGCTGTATCTGTAGATAGAGAAGTTCTCCGGTTTTGAGTGTGGAGCTTTATCATTTTAGAGAGAGAGAGAGCAGCTGTGCGATTTATATAGGCAGGAGAGAGAAGCGTCTTGGTTCCGGTTAACGAATCTTCGGTGTCTTCGGTGTGTGAATCTTCTGCGATTTAGAGCTGGTGGTAGTATTATTTGCGATTCATATAGGGAGGAATTCTTCTGTGATTTTCACATGGATCGTGATTCAGATGCTCTTCGAGCTCATCCACTGAGGTTTGCTTTTGTTTCTTTACCTCTATCGAATCCGTTTGGTTTTTAGCTCTGTTTAATATGTTTGATTTTATGATTTTTTTTGTACGAATTGTTGTCTTATTTTTCGAACTGAATTTTCTGAATCAGAGCTTCCAGGCGTTTGTTTCGATTATGAATTGTTTTTGTTATTTTGGTATTGAACTTCCAGGTGTTTTTGAGTGCATTGTGTTAGGTTTGAGTTTTTGTATTAATTTCGTGTTTCTTTCGTTGAATTCATGTTTGGATTTTGGGGTTGAGCTGGTACCCGGAGTGTTGCGGTAGTTCTGATTATATTCTTGGGAGGCAGTAATATTTCTAGTGGGGGCCAATAATGTTGTTCAACGATATTTTAGTATCTATAATTGTTGCTTACTGATGATTTATTTTGAATACATTGCAATTTATTAACCTTACAAAGATTAAATGGCTGTTTTGACTATATTACTGGGGACCAGTAATTTGTGTATTGGGGGGCAGTAATGTTTTAATGTGTTATTAAGTAGGTGTAATTGTTGTTTTTGTTATCTTTTTTCGTCATTTTGAAAGTTGTTTGGTACTAATTCATCTTTGGTTTGGTAGGTTTGATTTCATTATTGGGGGGTAGTATTCAGTTTACTAGGGGGCAGTAATACGTGTTTTTTGTTCTAAAAATAGAATGGCCTGCCTGTGATTTCTTTGTAGGTCTATGCCTGATCCTCTGGTTGCTAGGTGTCTTTACTCTGGCAAAGGTTATATGATTCCTTTGAATCAATGCATGGACTACTCTGAGTTGTATGAAGACATTTTCCGTACATTCCAGTTTTTCCCAACTGATAATGTTGAGCTTCAGTATTCAGTTCCAGATTGTGAAGTCTGTTTTCTGCGTAATGATCGTGATTTCCAGATGCTGAAGGTTGGGGGAGGTTTTAGGAGAAACGGTTCGGTGGAGAGTGGTTCGGAAGTTATTGATGAAGATGATTATTTGGGTGATGCATTCAGGACTGAAGTTCACAAGACGTATTTGTCTGATGAGTGGAGTTCTTATATCCATAACGTCGGGGATAAGTTTCACGGTGCTGCTGAGCTACGTGAAAAACTCAGGAAGTATGCAATTGCAGTTGGTTTCGAGTTTGTATTCCTGAGAAATGATCTGGACCGTATTCATGCAGTCTGTGCAAATGTTGGAACGGAAGGTTGTGATTGGCATATTCGTGCTTTTTCATCATCTGCCAATGGTTGCCTGTATATCACAGAGTTGAATAATACTCACACCTGCAAGGGTGTAGTTAGGACTCAAAAACACAAGCTTTTGGGGTCCAAGGTTGTCAAGACTTGCATTGCTTCTGATGTTACTTTTAATCTCTCATTGAAGCCAAGGGAGATTATGAGCAAGTTTAAATCAACATATGGGTTTGATATTTCATACAAGGTTGCCTTGAAAGCAAAGCATCGGGCCAAGGAAGCGATTTATGGTTCCGATGCAGACACGTTCAGCAAGTTATCTTGGTATAAGGAAGCTGTTTTGCAGAGTAACCCCGGCTCTTCTTTTGTGTTGGAGGTTGAACCATCTTCAAATCGTTTTCAGAGGCTTTTCGTAGCTTATGGAGGTTGTGTAGAAGGCTTCCAATTCTGTTTGCCAGTGTTGTATGTTGATGGAACGTTTGGTAAAAGCATGTACAAGGGACAGATTCTGTCTGCAACTGGAAGGAATGGGAATCAAGGTAACTGAATTGTTTATTCCCTCCCCATAAATTTATTCTTGTCCCCCAGTAATATTGGCCTTTGTTATAGTTTTTAGTGTGAACTTAATATTTCTTGTTTTAGTTTCTCTTATTGTGATATATATCATTTTTACATTGCTGTGCGACGTTGTGACATTGTACTGCCGTGAAATTACAACATTATTGACCCCCAGTAGACTGATTTTTCTGTGATCTGTTTTATGCAGGTTTCTATCCTCTAGCTATATGTTTTTGTGATTCAGAGACAGATGCAAACTGGACATTCTTTTTCAAACATTTGAAGTGTCTGCTTGAACCTCAAGGGAGAGTTATCACATTTATTAGTGATCGGGGTGTTGGATTGTTGAGCGCTTTCGATAAGGTTTTTGCTGGTAATCCTCATCTGTTTTGTTACAAGCACTTGGTGGCAAACCTTGCCAGTAAATATAGGGGTAAAGGTAATTCAAAACTGATAGAAGATGTAAAGCAGAAGTTTTTTAAGGTCGCATATTCGTCGACTCAGAAGGAATACCGTTTCAATTTGCGGTTGCTTAGAGAAGCTGGAGGTGCCGATATTATTGACCTTTTTCTTTCTGAATTGCCTGTGGAAAATTGGTGCCGTGCATTTTATACTAGCTGCCGATATGGAATTATGGCTAATGGGATTGCTGAATCATTTAACTCTTGGATTGCAATTGAGCGTTTGATGCCAGTCTACAGTATGCTTGACCAGACAAGAATTAAACAAATGGAGATGGCGGGTAAAAGGAGGGAAGAAGCAGAACGTTGGACCACAGAACTAACTCCCAAAATGGAGGAAAGGTTGAAGGTGCAGATGGAGAAATCTCGTCGTTTCAGTGTCCATTATTCAAGTCCTGGAGTTTATGAGGTTCGATCTGACTTTTCATATGTTGTCAACATTTCCGATCATGCTTGTTCATGTGTTAAATGGCAGATCAATTGTTTTCCTTGTCCTCACGGCCTCGCTGCATTACAAGCAGCCTCTGAAAATGTGTATGATTATATTGATAAGTACTTTCATGTTGGTATGTTCAAGAAGAGCTACAGTTTTCCTATCCATCCGATAACAAATGTTGATATGTCTTCTTCGGATTCAGCCTCTGAATGTATATTACCTCCACTTGCGAAGAGGCCCCCTGGGAGGCCTAGGGTGAAGCGGTTCAAGTCGGTTGGAGAGGTTGAAAAGAAGCTGATTCGTTGTGGTCGTTGTGGAAAAATGGGCACTCATAACAAGTTGAGCTGCACTGAACCTCTCGTTCAGCGGTAGTATATGTTTCTGTAGAGAGTTTTTAGGTTTTGACTTTGTCTAGTGGGGGGCAGTAATTGGTTTACTGGGGGACAGTAATTGTTTATATTCATACTCAGATTAACATTTTTATCTCACATGTCAGTTTTTTACTGTTGTGATGATAAAAATTGCATCTACATAGCACAAGTTCAATTTTCTTTACAGGATTATAGATTATTGGGTGGCAATACTGGGGGGCAGTAATTTGATTATTGGGTGCCAGTAATTTTTTTTATTCAGTCTGAAATAAAAATTTTCTTATTCACATGTCAGATTCTTACTGTTGGGATGATGATTTAACAGGATTAATGCGAATTTGGTGTCAATACTGGGGGGCAGTAATTGGTTTACTGGGGGGCAGTAATTGAGCGTATTCAGGCTCAAATAAACATTACTCCCATTCGCATGTCAGATTCTTAATGTTGGGATGATTATAATTGAATCGACGTAACACAATTTCAATTTTCCTTCAGTGTTTTTGCTTATTGGGTGTCAATACTGGGGGGCAGTAATTGGTTTACTGGGGGGCAGTAATTGTTATTATTCTGGAGAAGAGAAACATTCCTCCCATTCGCACGTCAGATTCTTAATGTTGGGATGATTATAATTGAATCGACGTAACACAAGTTCAATTTTCCATCAGGGTTATAGCTTTTAGGGTGACAATACTGGGGGCCAGTAATTGGGTTACTGGGGGGCAGTAATTTGTTAACTTGGACATATAAGGTAGTAACATGTCTAATTTGGAGCATTTTTTTGTAAAGCGCCTGCTTCTAATTGAAGTCAGCATCAGTATACTATATCATCTAATAATGCAGTTCAATTCAACATAGTTTGAAGACTAGACTATTACGATAACTGTACACGCCCTACTCTTCGGGTATGAAAACTACATGTATAAATATGTAATATCTAATCCCATGACTCACTTTCTTCCCAATACTAGGTGCATGAACCTCTCAAGCAGTCTTTTTCTCATGTTGTCCCCACCTTCCTTGGTTGGTTCCACGCCGTTTACAATGCTCTCCATGTAATGTAGCATAAAGGGTCCGCAATCTCCACTGTAATGTAGCATAAAAAATTAGACATGCTTAGGAATGTACGCAGAAACGACAAATGTTATACAAGTATTATGACTAATATTTTGCTTCAATGTACTTACGATGATGGGTTCTGTTGCGGGCAGTCAAAGTCTTCATAGAGTTCATAGTCTGTCTCCGCAACGTTATTCTGTAAGATCCAGTTCCTGGTCTGTTTTTCTTCCTCGGTCATTGCTTCTTCAACAATAATCAGGTTTTCGTTATCATCTTCGCCTTTGCATTTTTCTCGTGTGACATTGGGATCTTGGCTTTCTCCCGGCATTCTCATCTTAGTCAAGTTCACAGCATGTATGAACTTCTTTATGTGCTTTACCTGTTATTAGTAGATATAGATTTTTAATTCCACAAAAGAATGCCAACAGTATTTAAAAAATAAAACTGAATTTCTGTAATTACTACATACCACTCTAGCTGCATTCAGGTGGTACTTCTCCTCATTGTTGAATTCATCTACTGGTGGCCTCAATGAATTCATATGGCTGAATCTCCTTGTTTCATTGTCGATTACCAGTAATGTGTAGTGCATGCTTGTGATGTGGTGAATTGGTAATAGCACCTGTTTGAAACGGAAGACGGACCACAGTGGTTCATAAATCATAGTCTCGACTCCACACTCAAAAGGCCGAGTGTCCTCTTCCTGTTCTTTCGTCTGTTCATACTTTATGGCATAATACTGTAAACATAACGTAACAAAATTAATTCATTTTAACAGTAAAACTTATCATTGAATCTAGTTCAAATTTTGCTCATTCAATGAGGGTAGTAGACTTATTACTAGGGTGCAATAATATTACGATATGAAATTCATATACATAACCGCTTCAAAACACAAAATTATATATACTTATTGCCACAAAGTGGGCCATAAACTGTCTACTGCCCCCCAGTAGATAGATTACTACCCCCCAGTAACCACAAAGGTTACTCCATATTTCAGCATGTTACTCAATGTGGCTTCCGAATAAACACATAACTGAATAGATTTGGGTGGTGCTACTTACTGAAGCGTCCACTGTGAGGAATCCCACTTGCGAACGTTGCTTTTCTGCATCAGACTTCAGCAAGTCAATGTAAACGGCGATCACCTGCAAAATTCAGTACGTGGAATATGCATCAAAACTTTATAAGTAATATGACAAATGAACAGTTGCAGTTATTGATGAGATTATTGGGGGGCAGTAATCATTAAACTGGGGTGCAGTAGATTATTGAATCGAGCCAGTGGGCATTAATCTATCTACTGGCAGGCAGTAGATAGTATAATGGATCGACTCATTGAAATACTTACGTCAGTTTCAATGTCCCCCTCCTGGATTATTACTCTTAGGTCGTGCTTCGTGATCCGGCGTAGAAGATCACTGCTGATCCAGTACTCGGTCCTATTGAAACAGAAACATGAGATTCCAACACTATCTGTATGTAACCCGGAAATTAAATTGTCACACCAATTTTAAACCACAATGTGTACTTACGTGTCTTTCTGAGCAACGTTGAAGAAGTCTCGATAATACCTTGCCACTGCAGGATCCAATGTCTTCCATGTTTGCTTATCGCATTTGACTCCCTTAAGCTTTAACTTGTTGTGAAATTTTCCAGGGGCTTGAAGCATGACTCCTGCCTTCTTAGGTGCAGCTCGCTTTGAAATTTTTGCCTCTTCTGGAGTGTCATACTCCCACTCCTCCTCTCTAGCTTTCTTGGCAGCCCTCCGGTATGTCTTCACGTTTTTCACTATCGAATGTATCTCCGGAGTTTTCTTCGTCTGTTCCTCATCAGCATTTTTCCGTTCCTTCCTTTTTTCCTTTCCAACTAATTGCATCACTTCTGCCTCAGCAATGTTCCTTATAATGTTGTCAAGCTGGGCATCTTCATCTTCATTCCCATGTTTTTGTTGCCCCAGTGGGAAACTGCTTTCATTTACTTCTTCAGGTACTTCATGTGCAATAGGGAACGCTGACGTCACCGTGTCCGTCGACTTTCCCGCACTGGCTGCATGATGGGTTTCCTCTCCGACGCTCGGTCCAAAGTTTGGATTTTCATCCTCAACTTCATCATGGTGGACCACAACTTGCTTGAAAGGAACTATCTCAAGTTGGGTTTTAGGTGGGGGGACCTCTCCTTTCTCCCTTTCAAGCCGTATGTACAGCGCCCTGATGAGGTTATTCTTGGCCCGTTTTTCAATTTCCAACTCCCTAATTCTCTCGTCGGCAACCCTAAGCTTTCCCCATAAATCCTTGTTCTGTGCAGTCAGGTCCTCATTTGCTTTGGCAAGCCTTGCTAACTTTACCTCCATTTCTTTTGCGGGCTTTGTCTCACCAATCGCTTCCTCCATCTCCCTAATCAGTTCCTTGATATTCCCCGTCAGCCTTTCATTTTGTTGCTCTTCTGCTTGGCTTGCCAGTGGTACCTGCCAACAGAACATAACCATAACCATCAAGCTATTGGTCCCCAATAATGTGTTTACTGGGGGACAGTAACAAGATTATTACCCCCCAGTAGACTGCCATAGAGACACATATATACATGTAAACAATTCAATTTGAGCAACAAACATCATAAATACCAGAAGACGGATTATGTTTAACGTATCTATTACCGGCCTATTACTGAATTAACACATTACTGGGACCCAGTAATGTGTTTATTACCCCACATATAGTACTGCCCCCTACTAGACAATGTCAACATACTGTCTACTGCCCCCCACTAGACCAATACAACCATCACAATTTGCAACAAATATTCAACGCATCCCAAGTTTCACGGTTTATATCAGTTATTCATAGTCAAAATCACATTTAATGTACAAATTCACACATTTAGATGGTAAATAAACTGTCTACTACCCCCCACTAGACACAGTTAGAAGCTCAGTTGTGCCACTCACCCAGTTGTCAAAGCTTGGTGTGTCCTGCACCTCTTCACCCAGTTCGATGTCTTCCAGTCTAATTTTTGTAGACCATGGTCCAGCTTTTATCAGATCTTGATACATTTAACAAGTAAGTAATGTGTTGTCAACATTGAAAATAAGGTATAAATCAAACAAGGTCTCTGTAATTTTCTTACCACAGCTAAGTTCTCGTTCATGTACAACTGCTCCAGGCTAAAAATTTCCTTTATTGACCATCGGATGAATCGTGGAGTCTCATTCTCCCTTCCAGGAATCCAGGTCTTTGCCTTGGTTTTCTCAAGGAACCAGTAATAGATGAGAAGAAGGCATCCATTCAAAACAGATGGACTGTTCCTCCTATACTTCTGTAACCCTTCCATCAAGAAGTTCAGAATTAAACTTGGCCAATTGTACATGTTAATGGTCTCAATCCGTTCACATATCGCGACCATATCCCAGGTGATCTGAGCACCGGTTCGGGTGAAGAAGAATGTGCTGAATAGATATGTCATCATTAGCACGGCTATCTTCCTGGCATCTTTCTCTTCTGCTGGCTTTGTCAACTCATCTATCAGTGTCGACTCCACCCTTGTTCTGAGGACAGCCTGCGTCTTTAAAGGGCTACCAAAAATCGGGGAGACTTCCATATCTTCCCTTACCACCCTCCTGTTCACATTGAACACCTCTCCTTCAGCGGGGATGTGAAACAAAGCCGTGACATCCTCCTCCGTTATTTCCATAACAATATCTCCAAATTTCCACTTGTTGTCGGTACGGTCGAAGTGCCTCAGGAGTATCTCCAGGTCCACTTCATGTTTGTGAAGCTGGATCTCTGTTATCTTGTCCTGCCAGAAAGGCTCCATCATTTCACCAAAGTTGGTGCCCATCAAAATCTCTTTCGTTCGGTCTGGTATTCTGTCTTTGTGATCGTTGACCATCCTCCAGAATGCACTGAGCGTGCACTTCTGTTGCTTCCACTCAATCTTTGCTTTCTTTGTCTCAGCTTGCTCCTCCTTTTTAACTGCCTTTTTCATTTGCTTCTTCGCTTTCTTCTTTGGTTTATCTTCTTCTGAACCCACTTCCTCTATAAGTTGTTTCCTTTTTGTTTGTTTTCTCGTTTTGATTACAAACCTTTTCGTTGTCTGTTCACCCTCTGATTCTGATTCTTCTTCAGACAATCGACCTGAATCTTCTTTAACTTCTTCTTCAGCGGATCCTTTGTCAGAAATATGTGCTGCCTGTTGTCGGTTCCTCTTTCTTATTTCGACAAACTTTGTTTGCAGTGTTTGGTTAAATGTGGCCTCAGTACAGTTATCGGAACTCTGTGAATTCCGGTCATCTTCCTCTGAGTCACTCATCAAAGTGAATTTTGGTCTACCCATTCTGCACCGAAAATAAAACCACAATGATTAATCAAAAATAGCTAATAGAAGGGTTCTTACTACATAAACCCTATTATTGAGGGGCAGTAATGTGTATACTGTCATCCACTAAGCCATCAAAACTAGGACAAGTTTTTTGGATTCACAGTTTAATGCACTATAACACAAAGAAAACCATAAATGATCATTACATAATCAGCAAAATATGAGTACTGTGTCCTAAGAGAAACATTATTGGTGGGCGCTAACTAGTCTACTGCCCACCAGTAGACCATCAAACAGTCCACCGCATCCCATGTTTCAGCAGTTATTCACACTCAAAACAACAATTAACGTACAAAACCCCACATCAGGATGGTCAATAAACGTTCTACTGCCCCCCACTAGACTGCATTAGGATGGTCAATAAACATTCTACTGCCCCCCACTAGACTACAAAACCCCTCACAGTTTCATAATAAATTCCACCGCATTCTCTGTTTCGCGTTTTATAGAAGTAATTCACAATCAAAAAAACACTTAATGTCCAAAAACTAGCTAACCAGAATGGTCATTATTCTGTCTACTGCCCCCCACTAGCCATCACAATTTGCATCAGACCAAGCACCGCATCACAAGTTTCACGGTTTATAGAAGTAATTCACAGTAAACATAACAATTAATGTACAAATTCACAGATTTAGATGGTAAATGTACTGTCTACTGCCCCCCAGTATACTGCAACATACAACATATCTTGAACAAATAATCGACTACTGCAGTTTTACACAAAATTATATGGCAATAGCATATTTGATTCCGCCAAATGTGTGAATTTGTGATAATTGGCCCCCAGTACTTACTCTACTGGGGGGCACTAATGTTACCAATTTAATAGGGGCCTTCACAATACGCTTCAGGTCCAACCTCATTTCATCTAAAATAAATGTTTTGAAGTACTGATTAAGATTCGAATCATATTTTCACAGTTATGAACTAGAAACCCTATATTTCACCGATTTCAGTAGTGATGCAAACTCGTCCTAGAATTTTCGCAAAATTGTCACCAAAATGTAACTTCAAGCTACTTTAAACGAAATATTTTGTAATAGGTCCCCCAGAAATCAAGCATAAACTGGATAACGGAGTCGTAATAGGGTTTTTACCTGTTTCGATATCTCCTAAGCCGGAAAAAATTAGAAACACAACCGCCGGACCGTGAAGCGTCGTCGACGTGTAACGGTGAGAATTCAGGTCAGAGACACAGAGAGAGGAGGAGTTAGAGAGGGAATGAGGCAGAGAGAGAGAGAATCGGGTATGGAGGGAGGAAGAGATTTGAAACGGTTTGACGTTTGATTGGGATTGGTAACTGACGAGTCGTGCGGTGTTAGTGCAGTGGCACTACCGTAATAATGTTTGTTTCCGGAACCTATATGAGTCTTGAACCTATAGAATTGGGTAAGTGGGCACATTTAGATGAAGGTGGAGTGATTGGGCATATATTGGACTAAAAATGTGTAACTGGTCACAACCCCTAAATAAAATATCTCAAATATGTACAATCCCTTAAATAAAAAAATAAATCTCGAGTAAAAGAATGTAAAAGAGATATTTTTAGAGTATGGTTGTCTTTTTTTTTTTTTAAAAGAAAGGAGGGCAGTGCAAGTGCCCTTACACCTTATCCATTAATGAAACTATAGAATACATGAGGGAGACATAGTGCCTTAACCCCAAATAATAAGAATCACAAAGAGAATCACTTAAGATAATAAAAGGCGTCTCACCTAAGAAAATGTATTCTAATAAGCACCATTTAGCGAAGAGTGCACTATAAGCTACTCCAATCGCTTTACAATTGTGGTGACAAACCGGAAAGACAATGCTCACACAGAGTCATAAATTACTAATACTATCAGCTTTCCCAGTATGTTGCCACCAGAAATATAACCCGGTGACACGACTAGGAGGCTGCGACCATTTGACAAAACAAACTAGAGCAGACATGGCACGCAAGGTGCGCAGGCCGGGACAACGCCCACATCTCCAAATCATGTAATGTTCGAAACTTATTGAAGGCAGACAATAAACTATAATTAAAAAGATAAAATAGCTAAAAAGCAACCCAGCCCAGATTGGGCCCGTCACAAGAACCAAGGATCCGTCCAAGAATGTGGGCAGGCCCCACCCGGCCCAAGCGATCACCTGCCGCATCCCCACCGTCTCTCGACCACCCCCATTCGCCCATTGAGCCCTCACCGCCGTCAAAGCACCGCTGTGAAAGCCACGTGGCTTGCCGGACCTGAGATGCCGACCATCGTTGGCCATATACCAGATCTGGTATGGCACCACCGATCGACTCAGATCGGATCGATCTCCCCAAGGTAGAAAGACCGCCGATCCCATCTTCCCTTCACCGCGTCGCCCACTACTCCATCGAGCCTCGGTGCTGCGTAGCAATGTAGGCCGTCGGCATCTCCCTTTCAACCCCATTTGCCACCATCGACTCAGAACTCGCTTCCGGTCAACAGAACGAACCTTCCCCATCCTTAACTCGGAATCCAGATCCAAGGCCTCACCACCAACCAACACAGCAGCCACGAAAGCCGTTAAACCAAACGGTCCCGTCCGACGACGACGTCGCTAGGACGTGCTGCCGGACGGAGAAGAAAACCAGAGCGAAAGGGAACCTAGACAGAGAGAGAGAGAGAGAGAGCCACCCTCACGCATTTATTGCGCTTTCTGTGAGTATGGTTGTCTTCTAAATGTCTAAAATATGTACGCATCACTTTTTGTGAGGGTCAAATTGACATTGTCGATCTTGCTTCCACATGGTCACAAAACTTGGCTATAGATTGCACTAGATATACGCCCTGCACGATGCTGCGGGTTTGCACTTTTTTTTTCCGCCTCAATTTTTTGTATGTATAACAATCAGAACCATAAACTAAGAAACGTTTATTGGTGAATGTCATAACTTTACATATTACAAAAGCTGGTATTTAAGTAGATTTGTATATTCACATATTGCAAAAATGGAATTTTGGGATAGAAGCTTTGCCATCAACAGTTACGTGTGTATGAATGCTGCCGAAGAATCTCCCATGACTACAGTATTTCCTCATTAACATTCTGAACACAGTTGTGATCAATACACCAATCAAAAGCCATCCCACACGTTTTATTAACAGAATCAAAACAGAAAGTATAATATCAGAATCCTCCCCTGCTTCTGCATTATAAACTGCAAGTTTCATGAGAATGTGTCTTACCTAAATCATCACGTCTCTTGCCATTCAAGGTTCACTCCATAATCTTTGATTAAGATTTTCACAGCTCAATTTTGCTTCCGGCTATGCTTCAGGTAGGTGTCTCTTTTCAATACCAATGAGCATATAAGCCAGGTCAACTCCTAGAATGAAAAAACAGCTTAATTGCTGAAGTTGTAACAAATAATTTGAACAGCAGGTCAACGCAACAATTACCTCAATGCCTACATTGTAACAAAAAAAATTTCAGCTACCAAGACCAGAGACCTACTCCATAAGTCATAACTGATAAGAAAAGAAGAATACTAGTCCACAGCAGGATCAAAGACTGAGCCAATAATAAAGTGGGTATTGTTTACCTTGTACGTCATCCCTAATTTTCATGTTATTCATCTCACCGGGCAACCGTATTTCCACTGCCGTCTCCTAATCCAGATGAAGGAGCCACACTTACAGAGGCCATGAGCACTATCAAGAACTGAGATAATTGGCTTCTAGATTCCCTCTCACCTCAATCAAAATAAATCAATAGCATACCTACAGAAAACATATAAACATATTAGCATTAATGTTAAACGATACAAATTATGTTAAACCATTGATTACAGTGAACTCTTTAGATGCTTCACATTTCACAATTCAAATGTGTGATCAATTTTATTGAATTTAGGTTTGGGATTGAAAAACCCTGGAGCAATTCCAGCGTTCCAGGGTTCTCTGAGTACGTCCTAGAAAACACATAAATAATATCGCACATAATTTCAATCTAATGAGCAAGGAACCATTACAACTGTACAAATTCTATCCCTATGATGGAGTTAAATTCCAAGGTTTTTGCATTCGATATAACAGAAGAATCTAGAAAAGCAAAATAGTAATAAATTTTCTAAGCATTTTCGATAAGCTGTGGTATAGTCTGGCTTACTTGGACATCCATCTCTGGAAAAGCTTATTTCTTTGGTTGTTCACTGATGTCCACATGTCATCCTTCTGCTTATTCTTAGCTTCCTCGATTAAAATCCTCCGCTGCATTCTTTTCTGCCATCTTAATTAAGCAGAGGTCTTATATATTAAAACTCATGTTCTGCAAAAGATAGGTATTGAAATTCAGGAAAAAAGGAAGATACATAAAAACTTAATACACAAATTTTCCGTACAACAAATTACTTCAGCAGTAGGAAAAAAGCCAAATGTTATTTTCACAGCTAGGTTAAAACCAATAAATGAAGATTTAATGTTACATTAAAAGATAAACAGACTTCATGTTTAACCCCAATCTGTGAAAAAAAAAATGATGTCAATAAGACCACTGTGCAACACAGCAATATTGAAGCACATTAGAGAAGAATTTGATCACATTTGACATTGTTAGTATTTTGAGAAATGAAAGAAGAACGCATCACATTTGACACTGTATTTCGGCTTAATGCAACACAGCAATATTGTAAAGATCCTCGTCAACTTAAACTTTTTTTAGTTTAGATAAGTTGCTGACTAAAATCAATATTGTTTAAGCTTGCTGGTATTTTGATATTGCCGCGAATTTGGTAAGGACAATGGGTTCCATTTGTCAGTTCCATCTGCAGGAGCAAAATAAGTTGCTGACTAAATATTGTTTAAGCTTGCTGGTTTCTGCTGGTTTTGGGTGAAATATAAACATTAAAATCAAAGAAATAAGCACATTAGAGAAGATTTCATATAATGCAACACATCAATATTGAAGCACATTAGTGAAGAATCCATCACATTTGACATTGTGAGTATCTCGGTTAGTTAGTTTACAGAATGGTCAAGATTGTGCCAAATGAAAGAAGGGTCCATTTCGAAAAAGAGAACAATACTTGGTTTGCAGGAAGACAATTAAACTTAATAAACAGGATATTAATCCTAACAAAAATGATCAAATAACAGACAATTGAGATAACCATATCATTTTTTTTTTTGGTCGGACAAATCATTTAATTGTGGGTGCTTTCATAATGAGCATGCCTATCATCAAAGATGTAAACTTTAGTGTGCAGATATGAGAGAGGAAGCATACTTGAATATGGTGTCAATGTGGGTCATCATTGTTCCCTCATCATTCAGAAAAAGTTTAGCTCTGTATATCCATGTGAATATGGCTGAAGCTCCTCTACTTCAATCATACTTGTGCTTCCATTTTCGGTCTATTGGCCCCTCTCCCATAGTTGGCGCTACATTGTTCAGATGAGCACCAAAATTAAGCATGAACATTCAACTCATTAGATTGAGATTTCTAAGTAACAAAATAAGAGAATAAATCAAAGTTACCAATAGAAAGCAGATTTCGCTGTAAGTTTTTTATGTCGTCGGCAGATGAATTTCCATTTTCATCCTACAGTTTGATCAGATTGGAATCAAAAGTTCCACAATTTTAAGTTTATTGAAGAAATTCGATGATGCTATAAAGAAAAAGAAAATACCTGATCTTTGAGCTTCCTGTACTCCATTTTCACACTCACTCATCTTTTTCTCGTAAAATCTTGGGTGTTTTCAGATCTTGCCTTAAATTAAGATATTATTGTATAGGAAGTAAACCCAGAAACTGGGAAGACCAAGAACATTTGAGGAAAGTGAGATTAGATTCCAGAATAATAGATCAACCAAAAAATTCATCAAATTTCATAGATAAAACAGATTTCATCTGAAAAAGAGGAGCATAGTTTATTCCAAATGCAGAAATTGAAGAAGCAGGAAGTGAATTACTTTACTGATAGAGAACGCAAACAATACTTCAAAAGTGTGCAGGGCAAGAATTCGAAGGATTACCTTTCTTGGTAGGCAGTGTCTCCAAATTGAGGTTTGGTTACCAATGTAGCCAAGTCCTACTTCAGTTAAATGAAATGGTTGTCATCTGCACTATTTTGCAATTCTTTTTTTCCGAACCAATTTTGTTTTATTTAAACTACAGATTGACAGCAGCTACTACTTATACACCAGCCTAACAGCAGTTTCAGACAGCAACACTGTCGCCTGAAGGCATTTGCTCTCTCAGCTATGGTGGCCTGTTTCAACACACAAAATCAACAGCGTCAGCTACTATATTCTATGACAAATAAAGACTAAACCTTTTGTGGACAATAAATACAGATTCCCAGAAGGCCAAAATGGGTTGGAGTGGGGATGAATTATACAATTAATCCATATAGTGAATCGAACTTTCCCACATGTATAAAACTATCAAAATTATAACCATAAATCTAATGTTATATACAATGGTAGCAAGTCAAAGACATACTCAACTAATCTTTCAGGGGTTGACATCGATGGCTGGAGAAAGATTTGAGAGGTTTTGCTGTTGAATGACGCGGGAGAAACTCAAACTAAGAGAAGGAAGCGGTGGGTTCCAAAACAAACCCAACCCTCGAGTTGCTGCGTGTCTATCTCGATCACCGTCTCTCTCTGTCTCTCTCTATCACTGTCTCTCGAAGCCTCCAGCGTCTTATCGAAAAACAATGGCAAAATCGTAAGGGCAAGTAGCAAGGACAAGATGAACAGTGCCAACCCGGCTTTAGTTTATTGTATAATATTGACAAAATATCTTCTTAGAGATAGATTCCATAATAAAATATATTCAATAATTTGTCTAGCTATATCAAAATGATACTTACCTTTCTTAGTGCCGGTCAGACTGGGTTACTATTTTTCTAGTAACTGAAGTGATCATCAATTAATTTGGCAATGCTGATAGACCTCATTTTAGTTCAATATAAATACAAA
Organism: Rosa lucieae; assembly: GCA_024704745.1. Lineage (NCBI taxonomy): Eukaryota > Viridiplantae > Streptophyta > Magnoliopsida > Rosales > Rosaceae > Rosa > Rosa lucieae. Next base: position 85,817,500 of record CM045496.1, on the reverse strand, counting down.
CGTGAGTGAAATTTGATCTAAACAACGAACAAACTTGCTAATGCAACTTTATCACCAAATGGCTAATGCATTCATTTTCTTCTTACTCTTGATATTCTCTTCCAATATCATATTTGAAAACATTCATGCTTGCAACCAAAGCGAACGCAGCTCTCTGCTGTTCTTTGCTCTCACTCTGTCTTCTCCTCGGTTGAATTGGACTTCCGCTGATTGTTGCAATTGGCAAGGCATTACTTGTAATCGAGATGGCTGGGTCACCCATTTGCAGTTACCCTCCAAAGGGCTCAAACTAAAAGGAGGTATTTTCCCCTCATCATCACTTGCAAATCTCACACATCTCACTCACTTGAATCTCTCCCACAATTCACTCTCTGGTTCTCTAGATCAAACTGAATTCTTCTTGTCCTTGAATGATCTCGAAATCCTAGATTTGAGCTATAACCTTCTTTCTGGAGTGTTACCATTTTCTCTACCATCCAGTCATATTCGGATGGTGGATCTTTCCTGCAATCGTTTACATGGTGCAGTTTCATCTTCTTTTTTCCAACAAGCTTGGAATTTGACTAGTTTCAATGTCAGTAACAACACCTTTTCCGGTCCTATCCCATCCTCCATTTGTCATCATTCTTCTTCCTCGTTACGACACCTTGATTTTTCCTTCAATAAGTTCAATGGTAGTATATCTTCTGGATTGGGGAAGTGTTCCAAACTGCAGGTCTTCCGTGCTGGTTACAATTACCTGTCAGGATTGCTTCCAGAAGATATCTTTAATGCTACCACACTTGAACAGATTTCAGTACTTCGGAATTCATTGTATGGAGCAGTGAGTGATAGAATTTCCAACCTCACCAACCTTACAACCCTTGACCTCTCCTATAACCAATTGAGTGGTGTGCTCCCTCTCCATCTTGGGAAGCTCTCCAAGTTGAAATACATTCTCCTTGATTTCAACCATCTGGAAGGTTCATTCCCCCTATCTCTGATGAATTGCACAAACCTTGTTGAACTACGTATGGGAGCCAACAACTTGGGAGGTGATATCTCCATGCTCAATTTTTCCAAACTTAGCCAACTTAGTAAACTCGACTTGCGACAAAATAACTTCTTTGGTATCTTGCCGAGAAGCCTCTACTCGTGCAAGTTCTTGAAAGCAATTCGAGTGGCCTACAATAATCTAGAGGTTCAAATAGAGCCTGAAATTCTTTCATTGAAATCCTTGTCCTTCCTCTCACTTGGTATGAACAAACGTTTGACAAATATCAAAGAGGCAATGAGGATACTGATGGGTTGCAAACGCCTTGCAGTCCTATCATTACAATCCAGTTTTTTAGGTGAGGAAATGCCGAATAGTGTTGAAATGGCGGATTTTAATGGATTTCAAAATCTTCTACTTTTAGATTTGAATTCATGTAACCTTAGTGGTATAATTCCTTCATGGCTATCGAAGCTGAAAAAGTTACTGATCTTGGAACTGGACAACAACAGAATCACTGGCTCAATTCCAAGTTGGCTGGGGACTCTTCCAAGGCTGCAAACTTTATTGATGGAATTCAACCAACTTTCTGGAGAATTTCCAAAGGAATTGTGCACACTACCTATGTTAGTATCTGGACAAGCTGAAGCTCAAGAAGGTCGTATTTATCTTGAACTGCCTATTTACTACAGTCCTAGTGCTCATGCAGAACCTTTACAGTACAATTATATATTTTATACCTCATTTATACACCTAGGTCACAATTGCCTTAGTGGGAATATACCTATAGAGATTGGCCAAATGCAGCATCTCCACAAGCTGGATCTTAGTGCTAACAACTTCTCCGGCAACATTCCAGACCAGATTTCTAACCTGAAGTATATTGAGGTACTGGATCTCTCCATGAACAATTTGTCTGGAAAAATCCCGGCGTCATTCACAGGTCTTAATTTCTTATCAAGATTCAATGTCTCGTACAATAATCTTGGAGGACCAATACCATCAAGCACTCAACTCCAAAGTTTCAATGCTTCTGCATTTGAGGGGAATCAACTTTGTGATGCCCCACTTCAAAAAAAGTGTCAGACAACAGAGGGTGCTGATGCACCTGATATGAGCACCCAAGATGCAAACACCAAGGAGCATCAAATTCCATGGTTTTATGTTTCTGTTGCGCTTGGGTTCATTACAGGATTTTGGGGAGTCTGTGGTCCCTTGGTGCTTATGAGAAGGTGGAGGTATGCATATTACCATTTCCTAGACAATGTACAAGACAGCTTCCATGTGATGATAGCAAAGTGTATGGCAAGCATGAGGAGAAAGTTTGTTTAGAAGTTAGATAGTAGACATAGTACTCTACTACTCCTATTGTAATAATCATAATAAAACACTCCCACAAATTTTCATTGACAAGCATGAAATTTTCACATATATTTACTTATAATTCATTCGGTGTAGATCAGTGCCTGTAGTTGGCACATAGAGGAAATAACAATACATTATTTTATTTCTTTTTGTGGCAACTAACAAGAAATTCATATGCACATACATTTGCTTCTGTAGGCCACTTGTGTGGAGAGAACTTGAGAGGAACAAGCATAAAATTCTTGCAACAGATAGAAATATTTGCACATTTTATTCTTCTTCCAATGCCAACTCCATTTAGTTCTTTCTACCTGCAACACCATTAAGGAAACTACATTAGTCCACCAAAGATTAGCATAATTCATTCAGGCCTAATCACACAAAGGAAGATGATAGGAGCCAAAAAAAAAAAAGAAGCACTTTTAGCTTTTAAATGGGAACATATTCTCCGGTGTAAATTTGGGTTAAAGAATTTTCTTCAAACAGAAAACATTCGGCTAAGAAGCTGGGTGTTCATGCAAGAGCCTTGTACTCACAGCAAATAGCAACACGATATAGAAGGTTTAGAGCTTAAAGTTGCAAATTTGGTCTTGGTTTCACTTCAAAGGCATTCCTATCTACATATGAATATGAACCCTTGAAGAATTTGCTGATTATGCATGCTGCCAAAGTTTATTAACTCATAATTGTCTGCTCAGTGTTTAATAAAGGATCAATGACAAAATAACAATTTCAAGAACTATTGGCATCATTTTTTTATTTTTTTGTGTGATAAGACTATCTGCTTAAATTACTGTTGATTATTATTTATTTATTTATTTTCTTAATAAGAATATCTGCTCCACTTTATCTTGCTTAAAAAGGACAAAGGACATTGCAATTTCATTCTTTACTAAACAATTAATTTAGAGAAACAATGACCAATAGTACAAAGAGCATAACGACACACCAGATATAATTTAACTAATCACCTAAACTTCCTAGACAGGGCACAAGATGGGGCTGATAACTTTTTTATCTTTGGAGAGTAAAAATGGGGCTGATAACTATCCTCCTAACCTTGAACCCACCCATATGAGCATTGGCCGCAAGAATTAGATCATAGATGGAGTGAAAGTGTGATACCAAGTGAAATAGGAGTCGACTATTCAAGCAACCGTTGCAATACATAGGTCAAGTGCCTTTCTATGGCCTTCATAAAAAAAGTGCACACAGACATACATGATGCAAGTACGAAACTTGAGATTCCAAACCTTCAGACATGCAGGGTTGGAGTAAAACACTACAAACTTCTCACAGACATTATCTTTATCAAAGCAAGCACGTTTTTGATTGGAAAGGAAAATGGAAAAACTTCTTTTCATCATAACCTCAAAAATATGGAAAGGAAAGACATAACATAGGTTCAACAAGATGATTTTAGCAAATAATTCATCAGAATTCTCCTATTAAAAATTTAAAATGACTACAGGTCCTGCAATTGTTGCTCTAAATAACCTAAAAAACCAATCGAAAACATGATCTTCCTTTTCCTTCGTTTGATACTTTGATTTGGTTATCAAACACAAATGGCATAAACATTTCAGACAAGTTCAATCACTCGGAAGACCAGAATTTTTCAAACTTTCAAACTTCTTAACTAACAGAATATGAACATAATTAAAACCTAAGCTCATTCTCCATGTACAATAACAAATTTTCTACAAAAAGAAACTCAGTCTTTAACTTGAAGTAGAAGTAAATGTTGGCTGTGGTTTCTTTGCTTATTTTGCCCAACTCTTCAAAGTAAAATTAGAAATCTCAGAAACACAAAATCCAGTCTTTCCCATACAATTCACACTAAAACTGCAAAGGCATTATTTTGTTGGCGTGAGTCATGCCATGTAATTGGGATTGTGAATTTTGTGTTTTATTAGGATTATTCTGTTGTAATTAGTTTCCTAATAGGTCTTGATGTATCTTGTATATATACTCCGTTCTTGGAGAAGGTAAATCATATCAGAAAATTTTCAATCTCTTATTCCTTTGTTCTGTTTGACTTGGTATCAAAACCGAGATCCATTCGGACTCGGTTTGTTCTTTCTGCTGCGAATATAGGGTTCTTTTGATTCAGTCCTTTTTGATTTGGTTGAATTGGTTCTTTTGGTCGGTTGATTCTCTTGCCTTGGTTCTTCTTGTCGAATTGGTTCTTTTGCTTCTGCAAGTCGTGAATTGGTTCTTTTGCTTCTACAAGTTGATTTCATCCTTTGTCCATCAGTTCATCCTTTTTTGTTCTTGTGTCCGTCCATATCCATCTTGGTTCTTTGGTATTCTTTTTGTTACAATTTGTAGGGTCTGAAAAAAAAAAAAAGGATGGTGGATTTAACTCTTACCGACGGGAATACTGGAGGATCTCCAAATGGAGGGGTGAACTTTGTGGCCCGTGAGGTTGTGATTGTTCATAATGTGACAGATAATTCAAGTTTTGGTGTAAAGCTCCATGGCACCAATTATCAGTTGTGGCAGGGGCTTATGAAGATCCATATTCAGGGGATTGGAAAGTGGAGTTATGTTACCGGTAGTGCAGCAAGACTTGCTGCAGGACCAAAAGCCGATGAATGGGATACGACAAATACTAATGTGATGGGAATTCTTCTCAAGGCTATGACTCCGGAGGTAATGAGATTATTTGCTAACTATGATTCTCCCAAAGCAATTTGGGATTCTGTTGCTGCTACATACTATGATGGGAGTGACTTTGCTCGTGTTCATGAATTGAATGTCAAAGCTTTCAAAATAACTCAGAGTGGACAGCCTGTTGCAACCTTTTATGCGAATTTGAAGACAATTTGGCAGGAGCTTGATCAGAGAAACCCTAATCCTATGACTTGTGAGTTGATATTAATTCCTATCGGACTGAGCAGGACAAGATGCGTGTCCATATTTTTCTTGCTGGCCTGGACCCTCACTTTGAAGGGGCAAAGAATGAGTTATTGCGTCTTGCAACTCCACCTACATTGGAACAAGCTTTTGCCTATATCCGAAGAGTTGAAGGTAATAAGGCTGCCGCTCAGAACCTTCATACTGAAATTTCTGGTTTAGCAATCCATGTTATACCTCCACCTTAACCTCAGATTGGGAATTCTACCCTAGTTCCATCTCAGAGTCAGTATCAGCCACAGAATCAGGGATATCAGCAGAACTAGAATTATAATCAAATGGCTTGCAACTATTGCAAGGAAGTTGGCCATTTCAAGAATCAATGTCCTAAGCTGTGAATGTTTAATTACAACAACTCTAGTTGGAGAGGAGTCAATAATACTAGAGGACGTGAAGGACGTGGTGGTGGTCAAAGAGGCAAAGCGGCAGTCCAATTGGTGCCAGAACCTGACTTCTACAGCATTGCAGGGCAAGATCCCTCACAGGGTAATGTTTCCTTGACTAAGGGAACTCGAGGTAAAATTGGTGTTGCTTTACATGTTTCTGACTTTACTGGTAGTGATACATGGATAATTGATTCTGGTGCGTCTGACCGTATGACCTATGATAAGTCCTTCTTTATGTCTATGTCATCCCCTTCTATATCCCATGTTTCTAATGCGAATGGTGCGTCTTTTCCAGTCTTAGGTATTGGGTCTGTTCAGGTTACACCATCCATTGTATTGCATGATGTGCTTTATGTACCCTCATTGTCTCATCATCTTTTGTCTGTATCCCAGTTGGGGTCACAAAATAAATGCTCTGTAACTTTTTATCCAATGTATGTTATTTTTCAGAATCTGTGCACCAGGGTGATCATGGGCAAGGGAGACCTGAGGGGGAGACTGTTTCACTTGGATTGCATGTACGCAGAGCCAACACAAGCACTGGAACAGCCTTTAGCCCTGACATTGAATTCTGACAGATTAAGTGAGCTATGGTTGTGGCATAGGCGTTTGGGTCATCCATCTTTTGGAGTTATGAAGAAGTCCATGCCTTCATTTTTTCTGGGAGTTAGTGAGTCTAGCCTGCATTGTGAAACTTGTGCTTTGGCTAAGAGTCATAGGTCTAGTTATCCTTCGAGTTTTCATTCTAGTACTATGCCTTTTGAGTTAATTCATTCAGATGTATGGGGTCCTTCTAAACATTCTACCATTTCTAGAATGCGATATTTTGTGTTATTCATTGATGACTTTACTCAATTATCCTGGGTGGTTTTACTTAAGTCCAAAGATTATGTTTTCTCTGCTTTTACAGCATTCCATAAGCTTGTTCGTACTCAATATGATGCTCATGTTAAGGTCTTTCGTTCTGATAATGGGGGTGAGTTTGTCAATCATTCTTTTCATGAATATTTCCAACACCATGGCATCATACATCAAACTTCATGCCCACAGACACCTGAGCAAAATGGGGTGTCTGAACAGAAAAATCGTCATCTTCTGGACATGGCTCGGTCTCTTCTACTTAGTGCTAACATGCGTAAGTATCTTTGGGGAGAGGCCGTATTGTGTGCTTCTCATCTAATCAATCATCTTCCGTCTGTCCCTCTTCAAGGTCGTGTCCCACTTGAGGTCCTGTCTAACTATGTTTCTATTCCATCTTCTAATACTCTTCCTGCTCGTGTCTTTGGTTGTATTGCTTATGTTCATCTATATAAGAATCAGAGGTCAAAGTTGGATGCTAGAGCCCTTAAGTGTGTGTTTGTGGGGTATGTTTCTCATCAGAAAGGTTACAAATGTTATCATCCTCAATCCCAGAAGTTTTATGTCACCATGGATGTTACGTTCAGTGAAGATGCATGTTATTTTTGGCCTCCTGTGACTCCTCGTCAGGGGGAGAAGTCTTGTTATTATGAAGATTTGTTTAGTGGGCAAGATGGGAGACTAGCATCCGAGTTCTCAAGGCGGGAGTGTTTTGGAACGGAACTTGAAAAAGAGGACAGCAGCCCGCCGAATGTAGAAGAGAATTTGGGTAGTCAGCTACTAACCAGTTGACCGGTCGGTTGAAGAGGAAGTTTCTGATTCTGTTTCCGATGAAATTCCTGATGTCACCAATGCCGTTTTGAACAGTTCTTCTGTCTCTCCCTCTCCTTCAGTGGTCTTGCCTGCTCAATCATCACCCGAGGTATGTTCTAATCCTTCTTTATCTAATACTCCTTCTGTGTCAACTAGTGTTCCTTCTTCTGTGTCAGATATTGTTCCCACCAAAACTCTGCCTAGTCGTTCCACCCGTGGCCAACCCCCGAAGCACTATGAACCTACTCTAAATGCCAAAGCTATATACCCCGTTGCTAATTATGTGTCGACCCATAAGCTGTCTAAACTGTATGTAGCCTTTGTGAATCAATTATCTTCTGTGTGTCTCCCTAGTAAAGTGCAGGATGCAATGAGGGATGAGAAGTGGATGTAAGCAATGACAGTCGAAATGGATGCTCTTGAGAAGAATTGTACGTGGGAGCTAGTATCATTACCACCCGGGAAGAAGAAAGTTGGTTGTCGGTGGGTGTATACTGTGAAACACAATTCAGATGGATCGGTGGATAGGTACAAGGCAAGACATTTGCACCAGTGGCCAAAATTAACACAATTCGGGTACTTCTTTCGTTAGCTGCTAATCTTGATTGGCCTTTACATCAGTTTGATGTTAAGAATGCATTCTTACATGGTGATTTACATGAAGAGGTTTATATGGATTTGCCTCCTGGATATAGTACTTCTATTGGAGAGCAGGTGGTGTGCAAATTGAAAAAATCTCTTTATGGTTTGAAGCAGTCTCCCAGAGCTTGGTTTGGCAGGTTCACCAAGTTCATGAAGAAAATTGGCTACCGACAAAGCAATTCAGATCACACCTTGTTCCTTAAACATCGGTGTGGTAAAGTGACTACCTTGATTATTTATGTTGATGACATGGTTGTGACAGGTGATGAATTTGAGGAGATTCAAAGGTTACAAGGTCAGTTATCTTTAGAATTTGAGATGAAAGATTTGGGTAATTTGAAATATTTCTTGGGAATTGAAGTTGCTCGTGGGAATGATTGTATTGTGTTGAGTCAGAGGAAGTATGTTCTCGACTTGCTGGCAGAAACAGGTATGCTTGACTGTCAACCTGTTGATACTCCTATTGAGCAAAACCATCGGTTAGCAGAGTACTTGGATCAAGTACCTACAAATAAAGCAAGATACCAGAGGTTAGTTGGCCGGTTGATTTATTTGTCCCACACTAGACCAAATTTAGCCTATGATGTTAGTGTGGTGAGTCAGTTTATGCATAATCCCAGTAGGACTCATATGGATGCTGTATTTCATATTTTGCGGTATTTAAAGTCTGCTCCAAGGAAGGGATTACTCTTTTCAAAACACAGTCACTTGGATGTTTCTGGGTACACAGACGCGGACTGGGCAGGTAATATTACAGATCGCAGATCTACGTCGGGCTACTTCACATTTGTGGGTGGTAACTTGGTTACTTGGAAGAGCAAGAAACAAAAGGTGGTGGCTCGTTCTAGTGCAGAAGCAGAGTATAGAGGAATGGCCCGAGGACTTTGTGAGTTGTTGTGGTTGAGAAATTTGTTGAGGGATTTGGGGTTCAGGCAGGAAAAGGCTATGCCGCTTTATTGTGATAATAAGGCTGCAATTGAAATTGCTCACAATCCTGTTCAGCATGATTGCACGAAGCATGTGGAGGTAGATCGACACTTCATTAAAGAGAAGTTGGATGGACAGATCATTATGTTTCCCTTCGTTCCTACTGAAGAACAGTTGGCGGATATTCTTACAAAGGCTCTCTCGAGTAAAGCCTTCTATGACACACTTGACAAGTTGGGCATCCGTGATCTGTATGCACCAACTTGAGGGGGAGTGTTGGCGTGAGTCATGCCATATGTAATTAGGATTGTGAATTTTGTGTTTTATTAGGATTATTCTGTTGTAATTAGTTTCCTAATAGGTCTTGATGTATCTTGTATATATACTCCGTTCTTGGAGAAGGTAAATCATATCAGAAAATTTTCAATCTCTTATTCCTTTGTTCTGTTTGACTTATTTTTCTTTCAAAGTAAAAAATCCAAATTTTACCTCACATTGACTCAACACTAGCTCCTCCTCGGCAAGCCTTCCTCTTACATACAGGAATATCCTTGAACTGTTTAGCAGGCAATTTCTCTGACAGAGCCCCAACGAAAAACTCAACTGAATCCGACCCTCGTTCCATATGCATCCCTGTCACGAAAACCCAAATAAATAGCTTCTTGGCTTGAATACCCGAGACATCCGAAACAGAGCAGAAACTCAGCTTCCCTTTAATGTTCTTATTGTAGTACACCAACTGATCAAAGTGAACATCGGGTTTTCGAGATAGATCTCGAAGGTTCCATTGTCGGAGAGAGTGTAGGATCTTACGTTGTCGGGTAACAGACCCCTTGGGAGGCCGTACTTGGGGAGGAGGTCATGGACGTCTGTGATTGATTGGAGCAAGGTGGTTGGACGGTTGGGGTTGGGTTTGAGGTCTCTGAGAAGAGGGTTAGGAGTAGAAGGTAGAGAGAAATTTGGGTGATGGACGAGGCCATTGATGACGAGCTATAGGAGAAGACGAGAGGTGGGAATTGACTTTGGGAAGAACAGGGGAACAGAAGCGAAGTAATTTAGATGAGTAGGGAAGGGTAAAGATGGGAAGAAAATTGTTTCATTGCTGATAGGTACTCCTTGTTGGAGGGAAATTTCCAATAGAGAGCATATATGATGTAATAAAAGATTTTTTTTTTTCAGTCAATTAAATTTCACTAAAATCAAAATTTGGTTCGGTCTTGGTCATCCAATATCCAAATGATACATAGAAATAGATCTAAATAATTTGCATTGAGGCATTTTGAAAGTTTGAAGGCCAGCTAAATAAGACCCCATTCAAATTCAATTTGAAGTCTAGCTAAACCCTCGTTACTTTATTTTTAAGTGATTGGCTACCGATTGAGCTGATTTCTTTGATATTTATAATTTATCAAGTTAGTTCAGATGATAAGATGAAATTAAATAAAATATCTCAAATATGTACAATATGGGTGAGTCTAGTTAGACCTCCTAATTTGCTATTTGGACCTCCTGTAATTTTTGTAAAAATTTAATCACAGTTTTACCCCTCTTATAGAAAATACAAGCTTTTGGCCCTCATATAAAAATAAAAACAATTACAAGTGAATATTCAACCGTCTGCTGTAATGCCCCGTTCCTTAAAATTTTTATTAGTTACATCTTTACCGTTATTGACCAAGGAGTTGACTTTTTCTTTGTCCGTTGAGTTAAGAAAATTCTTTGAGAATGTCGTAGTATACAAAAAATCGAGTTTGTGGACACCTTGTTTGTTTAAATCGGAATTATATCGGGAAAGTTGTGACCAACAGGGAAATTTACTATTCATGGTTGATATTTTAAGTGGAAGGTGGGTAAAAAGGTGAGAGAGAGAGAGAGTGAAATCGGGAGAACCCGACTCTAGCCCCCTCCTCTTTCTCTTTTTCTTCTCTTCAGACCCGGAACCCATTTCCGGTGAAATCACCGCCGCCGGCCTCATCACCGGCCATTTGAGGATCCTCTCTTTCTCCTCTTGCATCTAAGGTAAGATTTTTGAATTGGATAGCTTTGATTTGTGGAAAAATCGAAGAGGAAATTTCCAGGAAAGGGGAAAATCGGAGATTGCTTCGATCTCCGGTTTCCGGCGAGATTTCTTTGGGGTTTTTGTTGCTGAGTCGAAGCTAATTTTCATCCCTAACCTCTTGCAGCTTCTCATGATCGGTGGAGGAAGAATTGAAGGTGTTTGAGAGTGTGAACAGTAACTGACGAAATCTTGATTTTGGGATAGAATTTTCGACCCCTTCTGCTTGGTTTTGGTTGTTGTTGCAGGTATAAAGATTGTTGGGTTTGTTGTGGAGATGAATTTGAGCTAGATAGGTTGACTGGAATTGGGGATTGGTGTGGTGGTGCATGAAGCCACGCGCCGCTGCTAGTGGTGGTGGTGAGGAGGCTCAGTCAGCCCTCCGAAACCCATTAATTTAATCTTTGAGTTATGTTTTAGATTTGAGGTGGTTTGGGTATTGAAATTGCTTAAAAATTTGATGTTGGACATAGTTTATAAATTTTATGGTTTAAATCTCTTGGTTAAATGCTAATGGTGATGAGTGGGTATTGAATTATTGTGTTGGGAAATTGAAGTGATGATTGTGAATCAAAAAGGAAAATTTAGAGAAAATTTGGAAATCTCGAAAAGAGAATTATGTTATAATTTTGGTGGTTAATTATGGTTAAGGAATTGGAATTTAATTGGCTAAGTTACAGAAACAATCCTTGTGAAGATTTAAGATTAAGTGAGGGTGTTGAATCGTTAAGGAAATTCCGTATTCAAGAATTTAAATCCCAAAATGAAGTGTGAGATTTTTATAAGCATTTATGAGTAATGAGTACTAATTCCAGAGGGAATGAGTTTTGATTTTGAGATTATTTCCTCATTATGGTTAATTATATCATGTCCATTTACTACAGGATGTACTGAGCCCTCGAGCGAGGAGGACACGGGCAGGCAGCAGGATTAGCTGCGAGACTCACTTGTGAGTGGACTTTTATTTTCTTTAAATAATGCATGCAGCACAATATTAAATTTATAATGGATTATTATTTGAGTAAATGTGATTTTCGTGGAAAGAAATGAATTGGCAAGGAGGCTATTTCCGGCGCATGCGTACATTACCTAGTTGGCAGTCCCCTCTAGGTAATAGTTTGGTCGGCAGTCCCCTCCCGATGACATGGGTTAGTTAGTCGGCAATCTCCTCTAACTACATGTGGTTAGTCAACAGTCCTCTCTAACCACCGCCTCCTAAATCCAGTTGGCAGTCCCCTCCGCTGAGTCACCTGGGCGGCAATCCCCTTCAGATGGCATGAGATGACTAGACAGCAATCCTCTCTAGTCATCGAACGAGTTTTCTTAAGAAGGATATTTCAAAAAGGAATGAGTTGGAAATGTTTTGTAAATCTCGCTGCATGCTGGATTTTGTTAACAAGAAAATGGGAAAGCATTCAATTAATTGTTCATAACTTGTTTCAGTTTTGTCCACTCACTCTAACGGATTTTAAATGTTTTCCCTTCGGTTTCAAATACCCAGGTTTCAGATTGGCCGAGATCGCGTTCAGGAACTCGAGGCATAGGAATCAGTGCTTCCGTTTGTAGGTTAATATTTAACCTACTTTGTATGATATCGGCTTAGTTATGTAGTATTGCTCTGATAACCCTTTTTAATTTGGAGAATGTTATTACTTGAGAAGTTGTTATCATTTTGAAGTTGTGATGAATTCGTACTTTCTGGATGTAACTTATACACTTGGAATGTAAATCTTGGATTGTGTCTGTGAGTGTGAGATTAGATGTGATCATGTCCAGGTTTTATGAATTTTTGGGTAGCCCATTTTAGGGGAGGTTCTGCCAATTTTTGGGTAGGATTTCACTTAAAGTGGGCCCTACAGGCTCCTATCCGGGTGTCGGGGTGAAACTTGGGTCGGGTTCTGTCATCTGCAATCCCAATAGAGTTCCAATGCGATATGTTTATACTATTTCTTTGCAGATCCAATATGTTTTCTCTGCGGTCTCTATCAAACTTAAGGAACTATGAATTAATTTATATTAATCTTTCATTTAGCAACAAAGGCAATCCAATGGGTTATTTCTGAATAAATCTGAGCAACGGAGGTAGCGAAAATCAGTATTCTACAATCCTTTACTAAAGAAATATAATTTCTATTCTCATTATCAACATGCAAACTTTGTTTTGCGACCAAACAATTAACTCAAACTAATTCCCCTTTTTTTCTTTCTTTTCTTTGCGAATATTTGTTTCTGGTCTTGTGCCGCCGACCAAAGCGCGGAAGCTTTACAGTGAACTTGGTACCCGACAACCAACTCGAGCTGAAGATATAAATGGATGGAATAGGAGGTTGATAAAATAGTATTCAAATATGTAAAATAAAAATAAGGGTAAGTTAGGAAATTTGATGGACAAAAATAAAGGAGGAGGTATGAAAAGCAAATTGGGAGGTTTGAATAGAATCGCCAATCCCTTAAATAAAAAAATAAATCTCTAGTAAAAGAATGTAAAAGAGATATATTTTTGGAGTATGGCTGTCATTTACATGTCTACAACATGTACGTATCACTTTTTGTGAGGGTCACATTGACATTATCAATCTTTCTTCCACATGTCAGAAAACTTGGCTATAGATTCCACTAGGAATGAGATGCGTGATACCATGGGGTAGAATTTCTACTTTATGCTTGCTAAATTTATAAACAAACAGTAAAGAAACAATGTTATGTAGTTTTCTTAGGCATTCATCATTTCATCTTTCATGATAGTTACAAAATTGAAGACATCAAATAAATTTTGGATTGCGTTACCTATAAAGTGGCTGCTGTATTTCATGACCTCGGCAGATTAGTAGTTGACTCCGTGGCTTTTTCCTCATTTGCTTTGGGCATGAGGGACAGGCTGCATAGAACCATGCATCTTCAGGCACAAATTTGGTTAACGTTATTATGCAAAATACCAGCTTGTCCTGAAATGTAAAGCAGGGTATATTTAGCGTTGACATATTTATGGATATGAATGGATTGCTGAGAAAAAAACTATAATTAAAAGTTACGTAGTTCATCAAGTTTGTCAGGCGATGATGCAAATGATTCAGCAATTCGGGTCAGACATACAGAAGCATGCTCCAAACCTATAGCGATAACAAAGCACACATCTTCAATGGCACAAAAACTACTCATGATGGCTATTAACTTTGAAACTCAGAAAAATAGAAGTGCCTTAGCATCATGATATTGCAGAAGATTTGTCAATAATGGGACATCTTCCATCACAATGTCAGCTGCATCTGAAGGAAGTTTTGATCTCTTAACATCTGTCTGCATCATAAAACTCTGGTTTGAAGGTCTTCCAGAACTCTTCCCTGTGATTCATCACAACCACAAAATCAAACACTTCTTAAGAATACAATAAAACTAAAAAAGCATTGACACTACAGATATCAGATTCTGATATGAAGCCCAATCATAATTACATAACAGCACAGCCTCATTAGCATGTCACCATACAGAACAGTCCTAATTCAAGAATGTTGCAACCGCTAGATAAAGCAGAGAGCAGTACAATTCAAAGTGTAGGGGACATGCAAGGGAGATGCGCTGCTCCTCCCAGCCAACCAAAAGCTAATCCACCTTCAGGTTAACTGAGGAGGTAAGAAGAAATATCCAATAAATTTACAAACTAATCCAAATCAAAATTTAAACTATGATTGATGCTGAACAATTACTAGTAGAGGGATTTGTAAGCTATAAAATTTCTCTTCCTTTGGCTTGGTGTTTCTTTTATCTTTTTAGAATTAGCAGATTTTTTCATAAAAGAAGAAAACAAACCCAGAAACAATTGCGCCTTAAAATTACCTTCACGTATAGATTTTTGGCGTCTGCACCTCCACCGTTTTCCCCAATCAACCCAACCAACCGCCTAGAACCTCTATTTGCAATCAATCAAATACAAATTCCTCAAAAGAACCAAACTTTCGAATCAAATAGTGGACAATCAAACCAATCAACCTCAACTCTCTGTCAATTCAACTTAGAAATGAAAGAAACCGATCAAATTAAATAGACCCAGAACAAAAGCTCAGAATATTTGTGCTCTGAAGCTAAAACCCCATCAGAACACACACAATTTTCAACTAATCACTTAAAGAAAGAAAAATACAACCAAATACCATACCTGTTCCACTTGTTTTCAACCCAATCTTCTCGTCACAAATTGGACCCAATCACTACAAAACTGGAGAATACACATAACAAATTCAAGAAAATCAGCTTGAATAAAACACAACCAATACAAAACAGCAAAGCTCAATACCTCTCTCTTTCTACCTGCAACGATGAGGGATCCTCTCTCCAGGGCCGTCCCAACGGTAAGTGAGGCCTAAGGCGAAAATCATAACCTGTTTTTTATTTTTCTATATTTTTAGCACATTCTTGCTACTTTACAAATAAAGTATTTGGCACAAGAATTTTGGGTCTCTACTATGAATATAAGAATAACATAACCTATAAATTGAGCCTAATTTCAATTAGTTAACTAGTTAAGTTCAAACAAATCGAGTATATATGCATTAGCTAAAGATAGACAAGTACAAAATATACAAGAAAGTTTGTTGTTGAAAGAGAGAAAAAAATTGACGCAAAGGTATGAGGCCTAGTTCTACAAGATCTAGATAAGTTCAAATGACTTGGTAATATGTTGGGTAATTTAGAAGTTATATTCAATTTTTGTTAGGTTTTAAATAGTATATAGTACAAAAACTTGTTTCAAAGTGAGGCCTTCACCCAAGTGAGGCCTAAGGCAGTTGCCTTGTCTGCCTTGGGTTAGGACCAGCTCTGCTCTCTCTCTCTCTCTATCTCTCGATGATTCTGGATTCTCGACAAAAAAAAAAACCATTTCATAGTTGATAAATTTAAGCTACGTCAATAAAAGCAAGGACAACTACGTCATTTCCCACCCCCGATCTCAACTCATCTTTAGTACATGCTCTCCCCAAAAACTCCCCACAACAATTCTCTGACTCCCCAAAAACACCTGTAGCAATTTTGTGATTCAAACCCAAAGCCAGGGACAGCTGTGTCATTTCCCACCCCTGATGAACAATTGAAAACAGTGAACTCAGCTTTAGTATATGTATAATGACAAAATATGAGCCAAAAATCTTCCATAATTTGTCTATATGAAAATGATACCGATATGTCTTAATGCCGTTCGGACTGGGTTATGGACTTGCTGATCCTTTTTGGAACTTATGCATGTGGTCAGTAGAACTTGGCTGATCATGACACAGTTCATTCTTATAATAATTATACCTTTTATTTATTTTTTATTTTTCAATTTTAAGGCTATGTACTCCATAAGTTAACAGTGACCAGTAGATAGTTATATGAGCAAAGGAAGACAAGCTGCCATGTGAAATTAAAACAAAATCAGAAAAAGAAAGGTCTCTGTCACACTACTTAGATATATAGATTCCATGACAAAATATCTTCTTAGATATAGATTCCATGACAAAATATCTTCAATAATTTGTCTAGCTATATGAAAATGATACTTATCTTTCTTAGTGCCGGTCAGACTGGGTTATGGACTTATCACCGCATATGTGGTCATCAATTAATTTGGCAATGCTAATCGATCTCATTTTAGTTCAATATACATACAAATGTGAGTCAAATCTGATCTAAACAACGAACAGACTTGCTAGTGCAGCTTTATCACCAAATGGCTAATGCATTCCTCTTCTTCTTACTCTTGATATTCTCTTCCAATATCATATTTGAAAACATTCATGCTTGCAACCAAAGCGAACGCAGCTCTCTGCTGTTCTTAGCTCTTACTTTGTCTACTCCTCAGTTGAATTAGACTTCCGCTGATTGTTGCAATTGGGAAGGCATTACTTGTACTCGAGATCGTTGGGTCACTCATTTGCAGTTACCCTCCAAAGGGCTCAAACTAAAAGGAGGTATTTTCCCCTCATCATCGCTTGCAAATCTCACACATCTCACTCACTTGAATCTCTCCCACAATTCACTATCTGGTTCTCTAGATCAAACTGAATTCTTCTTGTCCTTGAATTATCTCGAAATCCTAGATTTGAGCTATAACCTTCTTTTGGGAGTGTTACCATCTTCTCTACCATCCAGTCATATTTGGATGGTGGATCTTTCTAGCAATCGTTTACATGGTGCAGTTCCACCTTCTTTTTTCCAACAATCTTGGAATTTAACTAGTTTCAATGTTAGTAACAACACCTTTTCAGGTCCTATCCCATCCTCTATTTGTCGTCCTTCTTCTTCCTCGTTACGACACCTTGATTTTTCCTTCAATAATTTCAGTGGAAGCATATCTTCTGGATTGGGAAAGTGTTCCAAACTGCAGGTGTTCCGTGCTGGTCACAATTACTTGTCAGGATCGCTTCCAGAAGATACGTTTAATTCTACCACTCTTGAAGAGATTTCACTACCTCTGAATTCATTGAATGGATCAGTGAGTGATGGAATTGCCAAACTCACCAACCTCACAATCCTTGACCTTTCCTATAACCAATTGAGTGGTGTGCTCCCACTCCATCTTGGGAAGCTCTCAAAGTTGAAACACATACTCCTTGATCTCAACTATCTGGAAGATTCATTGCCCCTATCTCTGATGAATTGCACAAACCTCGTTGAACTACGTATGGGAACCAACAACTTGGGAGGTGATATCTCCATGCTCAATTTTTCCAAACTCAGCCAACTTAGTAAACTTGACTTGCGGAAAAATAACTTCTCTGGTATCTTGCCGAGAAGCATCTACTCATGCAAGTTCTTGAAAGCAATTCGAGTGAGCTGCAATAATCTAGAGGTTCAAATACAGCCTGAAATTCTTTCATTGAAATCCATGTCCTGCCTCTCACTTAGTATGAACAAACGTTTGACAAATATCAAAGAGCCAATGAGGATACTGATGGGTTGCAAACGCCTTGCAGTCCTATCATTAGCATCCAGTTTTTTAGGTGAGGAAATGCCAAACGGTGTTGAAATGGCGGATTTTAATGGATTTCAAAATCTTCTAATTTTAGATTTGAGTTTATGTAACCTTAGTGGTATAATTCCTTCATGGCTATCGAAGCTGAAAAAGTTACAGGTCTTGGATCTGAATCACAACAGAATCACTGGCTCAATTCCAAGTTGGATAGGGACTCTTCCTAGCCTCCGCTCTATAAGCATGGAATTCAACCTACTTTCAGGAGAACTTCCAAAGGAAATGTGGACACTCCCTATGTTGGTATCTGAAAAAGCTGCAGCTCAAGTAGATCGTACTGCTATTGATCTGCCTATGTTCTACCCCAGTGTTGATCCCGCAAGACCTTTACAGTACAATTACTTATACCTTGCTGCCTCTATATCCCTACGAAACAATAACCTACATGGGAACATACCTTCTGAGATTAGCCTATCGCAGCTCCTCCAAACTTTGGATCTTAGCAACAACAACTTCTCCGGTAACATTCCAGACCAGATATCTAACCTAAAGGACATGGAGATGTTGGATCTCTCCATGAACCATTTGTCTGGAAAAATCCCGGCGTCCTTCACAAGTCTTCATTTCCTATCAAAATTCAACGTCTCGTACAATAATCTTGAAGGGCCAATACCATCAAGCACTCAGCTCCAAAGTTTCGATGCTTCTGCGTTTGAGGGGAATCTGAAACTTTGTGGTGCCCCACTTCCAAATAAGTGTCAGACAACCAAGGGCACTGATGCACATGAGATGAACACCCAAGATGCAGACATGAAGGAGCATCAATTTCCATGGTTTTATGTTTCTGTTGCATTTGGGTTCATAATAGGGTTTTGGGGAGTCTGTGGCCCTATAGTGCTTAGGACGAAGTGGAGGTATGCATATTACCACTTCCTAGACAATGTACAAGACAGGCTCCGGGTAATGATTGCAACGCGCATGGCCAGAGTGAAGAGAAGGTTTATTAGAAGTTAGATAGTACTCTTATTGTAAGAATCATAATAAAATATTCCATAAATTTCCATTGACAAGCATGAGATTTACACATATTTACTCATAATCCATAAGGTGTAAATTAGTGTCTGTAGTTGGCAAAAGAGGAAATAACAATACATTGTTTCGTTTTGTGGCTCCCAAAAAGAAATTGATATGGCATATATTTGCTTGTGTAGGCCACTTGTGGAGGGACTTGGAGAGCAACTAGCACAAAGTGATTGCAAGATGGAAACATCTGCACACCTTGTCCTTCATCCAATTTCCGACTCCATCGACTTTTTTCTGTCTGCAACACCATCAAGGCAACTTCATTATACCTCCAAAGATTAGCATAACTTCGAATTGGCAATTAAATGAGATGTATATAGGTCATGGAGAGCAAGTCCATCATGGAGTAGACCTCAATGGAGTGGTTAGTTCGAGCCTAATCACACCAATGAAGATGATAGGTGACAAAAAGGGAATTTAACTTTGAACATGGGAATATGGCCTCCATTGTAAAGTTGAAGAAGTGATTCAGACAACAATGAACAATAGTACAAAGAGCATAACAATAAACCAGAGATATTTCACTTATCATCTAAATTTCCTATAGTCGACAGCACAGATGCGGACGATAACTTTTTTACTTTTATCTTTTGGAGGCTAAAAGTCAGGCTGATAACTTTCTTCCTTACCTGAACCCACCCACATGTGAACACTACATATGAAAACATGTCAATCATATGTAGTGTTCAAAGTGAAAGAGAATTACAGAAAACTTTGCAATTTCAAAGTGATACTTTGTAAGTAAGAAAGAGGATTAGAAGTGAAAGAGGATTACAGAAAACAGAAATTACAAAGTGAAAGACAGAAATTGCAAAGTGATACTTTGTAACTTAAAAGTGTGAAATTTTTATGCCATTTTGCTGATAACATGTCAATCATATGTAGTGTTCACATGTGGGTGGGTTCAGGTAAGGAAGAAAGTTATCAGCCTGAGATTTTTATGCCATTTTGATGATAACCAAATCTTAGTATCAAACAAAGGAAAAGGAAGATAACGTTTTTGATTGGTTTTTTAGGCTAATTAGAGCAACAATTGAAGGATCAAAAGATTCTTGTAGTCATTTTAATAGGAGATGCCTGATGAACTATTCGCTAAAATCATCTTGTTGAACCTATGCTATGTCTTTGCTTTCCATATTTCTGAGCTTATGATGAATAAGGAGTTTTTCCATTATTTTTTTAATCTAAAACTTGCTCTTTGATAAAGAAAATATCCATGAGAAGTTTGTAGGCGTGTTGCTCCAATCCTGCATTTCTGAAGGTTTGGAATCTCAAGTTTCTTACTTGCATCATGTATGTCTGTGTGCATGTTTCTGTGAAATTGCAAAGTTTTCTGTAATCCTCTTCCACTTTGTATCACTCCCATCCGTGTTGATAACATGTGGGTATCAGAAAACTTTGCAATTTCTGTCTTTCACTTTGTATCACTTTGAATCATATGTTTGATACTATGATTTGGTTATCATCAAAATGGCATAAAAATTTCACACTTTTAAGTTCAATCACTTGGAAAAAACAGAAATTTCCAACCTTTCAAAGTCCTTCACTAGCTAAGAATATGGACACAATTAAAACCTAGCCCATTCTTTATATACAATAACAAATTCTCTACGTACAATAACAAATTCTCTACAAAGAGAAACTCAGTCTTTTAGCCTCAACTTGAAGTAGAAGTAAGTGTTGGCTGTGGTTTCTATGCTTATTTGCCCAACTCTTCAAAGTAAAATTAGAAACCTCAGCAACACAGAATCCAGTCTTTCCCACAAAAAATCACCCATAAATAGTAGCGAATCAATGTCAATTTCAATGCAAGATATGTACTACCCATAAATAAAAACTCTTTTAAGTCCTTTAACTTAACTAGGAATATGGACATAATAAAAAACTTGTAAGCTGATTCTTTATGTACAATAAGTCAATAACACATTCTCTACCAAAAGAAACTCAATCTTTACCCTTAACTTGAAGCAGAAGTAAATATTGGCTGTAGTTTTTAGCTTTGTTTGCCCCAACTATAAGCAAAAGGAAACTCAGAAACAACAAAAAATCCAGTCTTTCTCATATAATTCACATAAAAGCAGTAAAGGCTGTTTAAGGAAAAAGAGATTCGAGAGAAATTGTAGAGAGAATTGTCGTCATATTATTGAGAATAGGAGCCCTATATATAGGGATTACAAAGTATTAGTTCTAATGTTACAAGGAATACCAATCCGTGTAAGATTGGGAAATCTAGAACCTTCTCTCCTATTCCTACTCCTAGTTTGATAAGGCACACTAAACTTGGTTTTCCTTCAACACTCCCCCTTGTGCTGCTCAAACTTGGTGGTGATGCTTCATCCGTTGCCTCGTTAAAAACCTTGCCAGGTAACAAAAACCCTGTGGGAAAAATAACCTTGGTCGAAGGACAAAAAGAGCACAACAAGTCCTTCACTCTTCAAGATAGAACATATAGACATCATAACTCCCCCTGATGTCGATATCTCCCCCTGATTGCTACAATCGTGGGAGTTCGGATAATTTTCTCAATCCGATTCTCTTCACATGTTTCTCGAAGGTGGATTTAGGTAACGACTTAGTGAATAAGTCCGCTACATTATCCTCTGATCGGATTTGATTCACTTTAATCTTTAGAAGTGCTTGTTGTTGCTGATTGTAAAAGAATTTAGGCAATATATGCTTGGTGTTGTCACCCTTGATGAAACCTAACTTCATTTGCTCAATATAAGCTGCATTATCCTCATAAATGCATGTAGGTTCATCTGTGGTAGACTTCAAACCACAACTTCCTTGAATATGTCTAATTACAGACCTTAGCCATATGCATTCACGTACAGCTTCATGTAGAGCAATAATCTCTGCATGATTTGAGGAAATAGCAACAAGGGTCTGTTTTGTAGACCTCCAAGATATCGCAGTGCTTCCCATGGTAAAGACATAACCCGTTTGGGAGCGACCTTTGTGAGGGTCAGAGAGGTACTCTACATCAGCAAAACCCATCAAACCATCATTATCATTTTGATGGAGGGGGATAGGGTGAGGCCGGCCACCCTGGACGACGGCGGTTGCGCCGGCGGCAATCCTTTGGATGGTTGCCCTTTGCCTCTTGGGGTCCGATCCCAAATTTTCGTCATATCTTTTCTCTCTATAGGGATAGGATAGGCCCATATCAATCGTACCTCGTAGGTATCGAAAGATTGTCTTTACACCAATCCAATGGCGGCGTGTTGGCGCAGAGCTATGTCTAGCTAACAAGTTCACTGCGAAGGAGATGTCTGGTCTTGTGCATTGAGCTAAGTACAATAATGCGCCTATTACACTTAAATAGGGCACATCGGCCTCTAATGCTTCTTCTTCCTCATCCTTTGGACGAAACAGATCTTTTTCGGGTTCAAGACTATGACCGATCATGGGAGTACTCATAGGCTTTGCTTTATCTTCATTAAAGCGCCTTAGAATTTTCTGAGTATATGCAGACTAATGGATCAAAATCGAGACAGAACCGTGTTTTCCCAAGATCTTTCATCTCAAATTCGGATTTCAAGTATTTATCAGTTTCCTTTAACTCATCTAGAGTTCCAATTAGGTTCATGTCATCGACATAAACTGCTACGATTGCAAATCCGGAACTTGTTCTTTTAATGAACACGCATGGGCATATTTCATTATTAATATATCCCTTCCCAATCAAGTAGTCACTTAGACGGTTATACCACATCCGTCCGGATTGTTTTAATCCATATAGTGAGCGTTTTAATCTTATTGAAAACGCGCTCCGTGGTTTAGAGCCACTTGATTTGGGTAATTGAAGTCCATCTGGAACCTTCATATATATCTCTGAATCTAGATCCCCATAGAGATATGCTGTAACCACATCCATAAGCTGCATGTCAAGTTTTTCGGAAACTACCAAACTGACAAGGTAGCGGAACGTTATAACGTCCATTACGGGAGAATATGTCTCCTCGTAGTCAATTCCAGGGCGTTGTGAGAAACCTTGCGCCACGAGGCGGGCTTTATATCTTACCACCTCATTTTTCTCATTACGCTTTCTAACAAAGACCCATTTATGACCAATAGGCTTTACATTTGGGGGTGTCTGCATTACAGTCCCAAATACCTGTCTCTTTGTTAGTGAATCCAATTCAACCTGGATCGCATCTTTCCATTTAGGCCAATCTGCTATTCGTTGACAGTCTTCAACAGAGCGAGGTTCGATATCATCATATGCTATAATTCCTTTTGCAACATGATATGCAAATGCATCATCAATAGCCATAGAATTTCTATCCATCATCTCATGTACACTAGTGTAATTCATGGAGATCTCCCTATTCTCTGGAATTGATTCTGACATTGGAGCGTCCCCTAATGATGTCACTTGGACATAACCATAATCCGGAATATTCTCATGAGATGGATTATTTACATCGAAGATTAATGGATTATTCTGTGTCAAACTCACTTTCTTTCTTGGGCGAGAATCTATCGAACCTATGGGCCTCCCGCGCTTCCTGGCAGGAGCCATGGGCCTAGCCACAACGTCACCATCACTGTGAGAGGGGATGTTGGTGCCATACTCATGTACTCTTGAGTTGGTGTCATGTCCTCTGACAGGACCCGCCCCGAATTTCACCCTGAAATCCGAGGTGACCCTGTGGGGCCCACCTTAGGGATAACTCTACCAAAAATTCGGCAGAGTCACCTCTAAAATGGACTACCCAAAACCTGTAAAACACATAAAACATTTCAAGCAAACCAACCTTATACTCCTGGAGCCACCCCGCTCCCAATTACCAACAACTCCACTTTCACAAAACACAAAACTTAAAAATACTAATCCCAAAGGTTAAGCAGAGCAATACTACTATACAAAGGGATATAACCGAAGAGTAAAGGATCAAGTGATCCTACACTGCGGAAGTAGTGACAACTATGCCTCAAATGTCATGTACGCCCGACCTCAACTAATCCGCCTGCAAACTGGGCATTAGAAACCGAAAGGCCCAGGGGAAAGTAGACGAAAAACGTTAGCGTGAGTGGACAAAAATAAACAATTTAAAGGAAAAAGGATTTCATACTTTCCCACATTTATTCTCTTTAATAACCAATGCATGCAACAATTAGAAAAATACATTTAGCTTTAAATCCAAGAATTCCAAAACGATAAATCGACTAGCCTCGCTAGCCACCACATTCGAAAACTATATCGTAAAATCGAAATCTCATTTCTCAAGAAAATAAGACCAGCCCCGCTGGATACAGTGAAAATCGGACTAGCCCCGCTAGTCAAGCAACGATAAAATATGGGGAAGAAGTTTCACCATACAAAAGAAGGGAGCCTCCCAGGCTCGGGTCGGAGTGTCCCACACTCTAGAGCATCCCATGCTCTCCTCTACTCACCTACGAACACATAGTAAGTAGGGAGGAGTACTAATAGGCTAGCTAGCAATATAATATATATAGCGACCTAGGTATGGTGGGTAAAAACAAATAAAATCCCATAAATCTTTAAGGCTTCCCCATGTCCCACGAATAAAGAAAACACGGGTACGATTCCCAACCGTACCCGGAAATTCTCGTAAAGTCGTATAAATTAACAGCGTGTCCCACACGCTAAAGAAATAAATAGGTTGTCAATGAGGCATTCCCAATGCCAAAACCAATTATCAAATAAATAAGCAAGAAAATAATTCCATCGAAATCCCATTTCGAAAATCTTTCCAAAAATCTCAAATCCACGAATAGGAATATAATATAAATAGCATAATTCCGGAAATCACCTCGGAAATAATTCGTCGAAAATCAACATCAATTATAAATTCGAATCCGAGCATAACAACTTAATAACCGAAACTCACAACCAGTATAAATCATAATTATTCATGAGAATCATTATTTAAAAGCAAAACCATGAGATAAATCGCAATCAACTTTATATGCTCGGAAAATAACATGTTAATTAAATAGAACAAGCTTTAATAAATAAATGCATGCATCACTTATTTAAAACAAACGTCCACTCACGGTGTACGGCTAAGACTGCCGTCGATCCGAACCCTCCTCGAGGGAATCCTGTTCACGTCCTGTACAATATAACGTTCGTAAACCTTAATTACTGGATGGAAAACTAAATTACGATAATTAAAACCAAACCCTAACATCATCTTTATTTGCCCAAAATCTCCCAATCTTCTTCACTAATATTATCCCCTTAATATATGGGCTCAAAGGCCGAACCGAGGAAATCCGATGGACGGATTCCTCGTAATTCAATCATCAATTTCCAACCTTGAATAAACATCAAAATCCATAATCACTCTTCTCCAATTTTATCCCAAAACTGCAATTATAGAACTAAAAGTATAATTGACTAATTATATCAACAACAGAAGTCAAATTCCGGCCAAAACACAATCTCACGCGCCACCTACAGTGGCGGTGCGTGGCACCCATGCGCCGGTACCAACCTCCACCACCGGCTAGCAAATTTCATATACAGCAACTACTCAACACACTGATTAAACTTCTCAACTACAACAATCCCAAATTATACCTGGAAATAGTCGAATTCAACCGGCGAAATCAACCCAGAAAATCAAGAACCCTAGATTTTCGATTCGGCCTCTACACTTCAAATCGTGGTTCGAGGCTAGGGGCAAAATGATCTCCGTGGAAAACCCAAGCTTCGACGGCAAGATGGTGACCGGAGGTGGCCGGAATCGCCGGAAATCGGCAATAATGGCTAACTGCTACAGTGGCTTTCCCCGCTCCAAAACGAGCTTCTCCGGCCAAATCTCTGTAAAATACCTCCACAGACGTGACAAGGGGAAGAAACCGAGCTTGGGGGTGGCCGGATTACGTCCTGGGTCGGCCGGAGGAGGAAGAGATCGGAGGGGGAAGAGATCGGGCCGAGAGGGAGGAAGGGTCGGGGAGAGAGAGAAGGGAGAGTTACCCGGCTAGGTAGATTTCGAAAATAGAAATCTACCAACAGTAAATTCCATATATATATATAACTTACCATGAACAGTAAATTCTACATTTTTGGCCATAACTCTCACATACTAAGTCCAATTTTTACGCACCACATATGCACGCGCTCGGTTTAACGTCCCCTACAACTTTCATGAAGAACATTTCCTCAAATTTTGACCCGAACAAAAAGTCAACTTTTAGGGCCACTAAAAGTACTAAACCGAAGGTAAAAGTGAAAGTAAAGGTCGTTTACCGTCCAAATGACTAGTAAACCGGTGAATTTAGGTTCGGGACGTTACAATCTCCCCTCCTTATAATAATTTCGTCCTCGAAATTTCATACTGTTAAAGTAGAGGTAGCACACATGTACTAATCTGCAATGCAACATCCTCAACGAAGGTAGTACTCGGATCATAACAAAGCGGGGATGATATCGCACAATCGATATGCAAGTCTGCTCAACTCATGTAGAAACTAACTTTAGATCTAGTCCAAGAGGTGGCCAAATAAAATAAGGGAATCGGCATTTAAAAAGGAACAGTCCTCAAGCAGAAATATGACCAGTCACTGTAATCTTGAATACCGCATAAGGAATAATCGTCTCGCCCGTCAAGAAAACCAAGATGTGGAAATAACGATATAACCCACAACCAGAATGAACTTCTTTTCATAGTCACCAAAAGACTAATCAAAACAATATCTCATCCAATGTTTCCAAAACCTTGAAGCTTGTCGACTTATCCGTGGTCAAATTTTTCTCTTACAATCACAAGTCAACTACTTTGACAACCCCAAAGATTTTTCCTATAATCCCAACTACCCAAGCAAATCAAAACATGCTTATAGATCAGATAGCACATGGTATTGACATCACAAACCATTCGATCGAAATAATAGCATTCGTAACCTCTTCAAATACGTCACACCGTGAAGATCCACCCCGTTCTCCAATAATATTGTGATAATATATCAATTCCATACTTAATACATTTCCCTTCGTACGTGCGTTCATGGGGGTAACCCAACCGCTACTAATGTGCCACAAAATAGTCACTGTTAACCAACAAGTCCAAAACAATTAACTTAGCTACCCCAAAACAACACTTCCTCTTTTGCCTGTTGTGCACAGATTATTGATCAAATATCATTCACATAAAGATCCCACAATTGTCAAATATAACAAAGGTAGCTTCGAACAACCTATAAGTTCTTAATCATGTAGTTATGGGGCCACTACACTTCCGCTGCGTTACACTAATACCTGACTAAAAATCATTGGTCCAGCCTTGAATTTATGTTCCAAGTCGACTACGAAAACTCAATTGATAGTTGCCCTGCTGGCCACACCTATAGTATCTCAAACTGGTTAACTAACATTGTCTCTTGAAAATTTCTTATAAAATAATGTGGTGGAAAACTTTTCTAACTCAAATGTGTTTCAAGGAATCTACTAATTACCAACGTCCCCAATCAAAACTGCTAAAATTCCTCACATGATAATACTTACGGTACGCAACGAGTACCAGTCGTTCGAAACTCGGTGTAAAGCAAAACCATTACTACTCACTCTACTCCAGCCCAAAAACTCAAATCCAGGAGGAGATGCATCACTAAAATTGTTCTTAACTAAGGCTACACTTCTTTAATAATCATATGTCAGAAATCTGGTTAAATTCATTTCGTTCTCGCTGTCCTCTAATGCGACAATTGATAATTCTACTTCATATGTCAATGAAATTCTCACCACCGAAAACACCACAATCTGTATTATAAGATACTTGACTAGAATTCTGATTAAACTTAAGTAAAATAGGATCCTTAGATAACTAGAAAAACTCTCTCTCATAATTGCTCCACCTGATCCAAGTAGAACATTTCCAACCATCTGTCCGACATCACCTCATAACAATTCTACTACAGGTATGACATTATAGAAAAGTTCTAAATTCTGTATGTGTCAAATCCTCTAATGGATACATACCTCTAATGGACTATCCAACAACACTAGAAATTTCTCCAAATCTGATCCAAATCTTGACCAACAGGAAAAGAAATTCAACATTTAAAAAGGAAAAATCCTCAAGCTGGAATCTAGTCAGAGGCAACAATCCCAACAAAATTCACAGCATCCCTTGTTGACTCAACAGTTTTAAAGTATAGATATGCCCTCAAACATTATCGAAAACTCTTGGCCCCTGCTAAGCAAAAATTCGCAAAAACTCTTTTGCTCAAAACAACCTGGAGAGAAATTCGAATAAGAGCCCAAATAGAAAAAAACTCAAAGTCACTTAATTAAACAAATAACACTTTGTGTACCACAGAAACGGAGTCTACTTCTCAAGATAGGAAAATATGATATCGAAGAAGTTCATTGTCTGATGTTACAAGAATCACTAGAAATCAGTTATGTAAAACAACGGTGAACTTGCAAGTACTAGAATATAGCCAACTCCTTTTCTTTAACTTAAGGCCAAAACTGATAAACAACAATTGCCCTTACCGAAAAGAGGATAAGATAACCACGAATCCACTCCTCAATCGACGCTTAACTTATAAAATTTCAGCTACAACAAGAATTCCTATGACTTCCCTGTGCTAACCAAAATTGCACCAAAAACTTTCCAAATCTTCTCACCAAGAATTATTCCAATAACATAACTCAAACATAGTAGCTCAACAATTAGTACATAAATATCTATTGAACCCTTGATAGAACATAAGCCCAATCAATTTATTTCAACTCAACTCCTACTTCCTGTTCAAGTTGTCTTAACTTTAGATAAGTGGTGACCGGATTTCACTCATACCAACAACTTCCTATACATTTCCAATTAAAGGTCACCAGGGTGGCAAAGTTCGCTCAATTCCTCCAAAGAAATCCATTACACATAATCGATTCAAGCAATAATCAATCCCCCAAGGTAGCTAACACAATTCACAAGATCTTTCCTCTATATAAATCATAGGACACCCGTCCAACATCTTGTAGCACACCAAGCGATATCCGGATCCGAACGTGGTCCCACCACAATAATGATCCAATTTCCTCAAAGTAATCATCATTGAAGTACATCATTTAAAAGCATGCTACAATACCTTCCACCCAAAATAACAAGAGTCCTGATCAAACCTTGACTTAAAATATTTCCGGAGCTAACTGAAAACTTATTTCCTTAAAGTTATTACACCAATCGCTAATATCTTATCACAACCCATCCGTCAGGCAAAACTTCTACTAAGAGCCTATCACACTTCAACCTTCAAGGCTCCATGATTCAAAATTCGAATTAGATTCTATATCACATAGTAATTCCGTTCGAATTTCTATGGACACCCAACAAGGTCATTACCGCTATTCCCCAAACTTATGTGTAACTGTTTCACTCAAAAGCGGATAACCAAGGACACCAATTTGCACAATATCACATACGAAGAGTTGATTCCAACTCTCCCAATTATTTACCGACCAAAACCGTAACTCTAATATAAAACCTTAAACATTCTTCCGATTCTTGCACTTCAAGCACATATCAACTGTAAAAGCCCATTCTTGTTAATCTCCCTACTCGCTACCATCCAAGACTCAGGTAGACAAAACTATAAGTCATGGTATCAAAAATCAATCTCTTTTATTCCGAGCAAAACTATGCTCATACACCTTGGTTAGGTCAACGACCCAAATCGACAATTCTAAAAATCTCATCCTACTATATCTCTCAATTACTGTCATCACTTCTCACTTGCCATCATCAGTGACCAAAGTCACTTGGAAACAAAGACTCTAGCCATAACAACCCAGAATAATTATTCAAATTTTCTCTGTAAATGGTTTCCAACACTGAGGTTCCCAAAGAACCACCAAAAACTTCCAATAATATTTCAAATGCTACTTAACAACCAATCACATCACAAAACATCTTTCCTGAAACTTGGTTCAAAGTCAAAACCACCATTATTACCAAGTCCATTTCCACCCACAATCCTGATTTCCGAAGCAATCATATCATCCAGAGACAGCCCAAAGCTATTGTCGCTCGTCTCAGACACTCAAACACAAACTCGAACTCCGGTTTCCGCACCTTAATCCCTGCCCCAACAAACTTGTTGGCATCAAGGAAAAGACAACCACAACATTTTCCTCGAATCACATTTCGTAGCACAACTCGAAACTGTAGAGTAGTTTTACTCTACCATCACCAGGGATAGGCGCAAGACAGTTAACCAATCGAATACGCAAAGAAAGCCCTAGGAGGTCGGCGTACAAGAGGCATAGCACCAGAAGAAAACCAACTGACTTTGTACCTTACACACTTGATGAATACCACAGCACCGAAGAGTACACGATGGGGAACCGCTGCAGTCGGGCCATCACTCGAGAGGTACTGGGCAACACCAAGCATATAAGGTAAGAATAGAAACGAGTCTACAGAACCTAACAACCTAATGCTCTGATACCAAATTGACAGGACCCGCCCCGAATTTCACCCTGAAATCCGAGGTGGCCCTGTGGGGCCCACCTTAGGGATAACTCTACCAAAAATTCGGCAGAGTCACCTCTAAAATGGACTACCCAAAACCTGTAAAACACATAAAACACTTCAAGCAAACCAACCTTATACTCCTGGAGCCACCCGCTCCCAATTACCAACAACTCCACTTTCACAAAACACAAAACTTAAAAATACTAATCCCAAAGGTTAAGCAGAGCAATACTACTATACAAAGGGATATAACCGAAGAGTAAAGGATCAAGTGATCCTACACTGCGGAAGTAGTGACAACTATGCCTCAAATGTCATGTACGCCCGACCTCACTAATCGCCTGCAAACTGGGCATTAGAAACCGAAAGGCCCAGGGGAAAGTAGACGAAAAACGTTAGCGTGAGTGGACAAAAATAAACAATTTAAAGGAAAAAGGATTTCATACTTTCCCACATTTATTCTCTTTAATAACCGATGCATGCAACAATTAGAAAAATACATTTAGCTTTAAATCCAAGAATTCCAAAACGATAAATCGACTAGCCTCGCTAGCCACCACATTCGAAAACTATATAGTAAAATCGAAATCTCATTTCTCAAGAAAATAAGACCAGCCCCGCTGGATACAGTGAAAATCGGACTAGCCCCGCTAGTCAAGCAACGATAAAATATGGGGAAGAAGTTTCACCATACAAAAGAAGGGAGCCTCCCAGGCTCGGGTCGGAGTGTCCCACACTCTAGAGCATCCCATGCTCTCCTCTACTCACCTACGAACACATAGTAAGTAGGGAGGAGTACTAATAGGCTAGCTAGCAATATATATATATAGCGACCCAGGTATGGTGGGTAAAAACTAATAAATCCCATAAATCTTTAAGGCTTCCCCATGTCCCACGAATAAAGAAAACACGGGTACGATTCCCAACCGTACCCGGAAATTCTCGTAAAGTCGTATAAATTAACAGCGTGTCCCACACGCTAAAAAAATAAATAGGTTGTCAATGAGGCATTCCCAATGCCAAAACCAATTATCAAATAAATAATCAAGAAAATAATTCCATCGAAATCCCATTTCGAAAATCTTTCCAAAAATATCAAATCCACGAATAGGAATATAATATAAATAGCATAATTCCGGAAATCACCTCGGAAATAATTCGTCGAAAATCAACATCAATTATAAATTCGAATCCGAGCATAACAACTTAATAACCGAAACTCACAACCGGTATAAATCATAATTATTCATGAGAATCATTATTTAAAAGCAAAACCATGAGATAAATCGCAATCAACTTTATATGCTCGGAAAATAACATGTTAATTAAATAGAACAAGCTTTAATAAATAAATGCATGCATCACTTATTTAAAACAAACGTCCACTCACGGTGTACGGCTAAGACTGCCGTCGATCCGAACCCTCCTCGAGGGAATCATGTTCACGTCCTGTACAATATAACGTTCGTAAACCTTAATTACTGGATGGAAAACTAAATTACGATAATTAAAACCAAACCCTAACATCATCTTTATTTGCCCAAAATCTCCCAATCTTCTTCACTAATATTATCCCCTTAATATATGGGCTCAAAGGCCGAACCGAGGAAATCCGATGGACGGATTCCTCGTAATTCAATCATCAATTTCCAACCTTGAATAAACATCAAAATCCATAATCACTCTTCTCCAATTTTATCCCAAAACTGCAATTATAGAACTAAAAGTATAATTGACTAATTATATCAACAACAGAAGTCAAATTCCGGCCAAAACACAATCTCACGCGCCACCTACAGTGGCGGTGCGTGGCACCCATGCGCCGGTACCAACCTCCACCACCGGCTACCAAATTTCATATACAGCAACTACTCAACACACTGATTAAACTTCTCAACTACAACAATCCCAAATTATACCTGGAAATAGTCGAATTCAACCGGCGAAATCAACCCAGAAAATCAAGAACCCTAGATTTTCGATTCGGCCTCTACACTTCAAATCGTGGTTAAAGGCTAGGGGCAAAATGATCTCCGTGGAAAACCCAAGCTTCGACGGCAAGATGGTGACCGGAGGTGGCCGGAATCGCCGGAAATCGGCAATAATGGCTAACTGCTACAGTGGCTTTCCCCGCTCCAAAACGAGCTTCTCCGGCCAAATCTCCGTAAAATACCTGCACAGACGTGACAAGGGGAAGAAACCGAGCTTGGGGGTGGCCGGATTACGTCCTGGGTCGGCCGGAGGAGGAAGAGATCGGAGGGGGAAGAGATCGGGCCGAGAGGGAGGAAGGGTCGGGGAGAGAGAGAAGGGAGAGTTACCCGGCTAGGTAGATTTTCGAAAATAGAAATCTACCAACAGTAAATTCCATATATATATATATAACTTACCATGAACAGTAAATTCTACATTTTTGGCCATAACTCTCACATACTAAGTCCAATTTTTACGCACCACATATGCACGCGCTCGGTTTAACGTCCCCTACAACTTTCATGAAGAACATTTCCTCAAATTTTGACCCGAACAAAAAGTCAACTTTTAGGGCCACTAAAAGTACTAAACCGAAGGTAAAAGTGAAAGTAAAGGTCGTTTACCGTCCAAATGACTAGTAAACCGGTGAATTTAGGTTCGGGACGTTACATCCTCTAATTTTAGGGACATCAATCCTTGCAGCAGGTATGTGTGATCTCGTCACTTTTGCGATATCAAAAAACTCATCAGGCATCGATTCTGCTACGTTCTGAAGATCGAGAATTCTCTGCACTTCAATTTCAGACTGTACGGTTCAGGGATCAAGATGAGACAGAGTGGGGACAGACCACGGCAATTCCTGTCGTTCCTGTTGAACATTGATGTTCTTATCTCCCCCTAACGACGGGAAGACTGTCTCATCGAAGTGACAATCTGCAAATCTAGCTGTAAAGAGATTACATGTCAAGGGTTCTATGTAGCGGATAATCGTTGGAGAATCATATCCAACATAAATGCCTAATTGTCGTTGAGGACCCGTTTTGGTAGGCTGTGGCGGCGCAATTGGCACATAAACTGCACACCCAAATATGCCTAAGTGTGAGACATTAGGCTCATACCTAGTCACCATCTGGGACGCAGAAAAGGGTTGAGTGGCAGTGGGCCTCAGACGAATAAGCACAGCTGCATGCAATATTGCGTAGCCCCAAGCAAAAATAGGGAGATTAGTGCGCATTACCAACGCCCTAGCAACCATTTGTAGTAGTTTAATGGCGACTTCTGCGAGACCATTTTGGGTGTGAACATGAGGAACTGGATGTTCAACTTTAATCCCAATGGACATGCAATAATCATCAAAATTCTTTGATGTAAACTCCCCAGCATTGTCTAATCTTATAGACTTAATAGGATGATCAGGGTGGTGAGCCCTCAACTTAATAATTTGTGCTAGGAGTTTAGCAAATGCAGCATTCCTAGTGGATAATAGCATGACATGTGACCAGCGTGTCGATGCATCAACCAACACCATAAAATATCTAAATGGTCCGCATGGTGGTTGAATAGGTTCACAAATATCACCTTGGATTCGTTGCAAGAATGGTATATTTTCTTTAGTGTCCTTTGCATAGGATGGTCTCGATCCTAATTTTGCTAAAGAGCAGGTTTTGCAGAACGAATGATGGGCTTTAGAAACAACCAATGAGGATTTTGGTTGAGCTACGAAGTCACAATTGACTTTAGAAGTAAAATTTGGAGATGAAGGAGCCTTGGAGGCGTCAATGCCACCCTGATGCCGCATGGGGATGGCGGCGCCAGCCAAGGGTGGCCGGATATGGGGGTGAACGGCTCCGTGAGGCGCAGGGACTCCTTCGGTGTCCAAAAACTGACTTTTACTTCTTTTCGTTCTGAAAAATGGATGTCCGTGTGAAGTCTTTAATATACGGATCATCATATCTCGACCTGGATGTCCCAAACGGTCGTGCCAAAGCCTATATGTGTCAGAATCCCATAAATCATCTCTCATAACATGATTGGATTCAATGACTTGAATAGTGGTTGCATACAACCCACTAGAGCAACACATAAGTTTCTCTAAGACTCATTTATATCCGTAGTCATTAGAGGTGATGCAAAGGAACTCTTGTCCATTCGTACAATGTGTTTCCACATGAAAACCATTGGCTCTTATATCTTTGAAGCTCAAAAGGGTTCTTTCAGCCCTAGGAGCATAGAGAGCTTCAGTGACATTAATGATTGTGCCATGTGGCAACAAGAATTGAGCTGGTCCTCGACCATGAATCAATTTAGATGACCCTGCCATCGTAGTCACTGAAGGTTGAGTAGGCGTCATCTCAAGAAATAACTTCCTATTTCGAAGTATGGTGTGCGTAGTAGCACTATCCACGAGGCATTCTAGCTCTCCGGGAAACATACTTGAATGAATAAAGTTCAAATCAAAATCGCCACTTTATTTCAATGAAAGCCAATGACTACGTCAAAGTTTCTAAATTTAATCCAAAAAGGATAATCAAGCATAGACAAGTAGTAGTGACTCAATCTGTTTGGTAATTCCAATTTGGTTGTGACTAGGTAAGGTAAGGTGAGATTCGAGAGAAATAGTAGAGAGAATTGTCGTCATATTATTGAGAATAGGAGCCCTATATATAAGGATTACAAAGTATTAGTTCTAATGTTACAAGGAATACCAATCCGTGTAGGATTGGGAAATCTAGAACCTTCTCTCCTATTCCTACTCCTAGTTTGATAAGTCACACTAAACTTGATTTTCCTTCAACAAAGGCATTATTTTTCTTCCGAAGTAAAAATCCAAATTTACCTCATTGACTCAACACTAGCTCCTCCTCGGCAAGCATTACTCTTACAAGTAGGAATATCCTCGAACTGTTTAGCAGGCAATTTCTCGAACAAAGCCCCAACGTAAAACTCAACTGAATCAGACCCTTGTTCCATATGCATCCCCTGTTACGTGAGCTGCTCAGCACACCAAGTCACCAACCTTGACAAAGAGATCTGCTCTATATCATCATATCTCTACCATTGACGAAGTTGTCCATACTACATTAATGCCTTGACTTTTTTGTCTGCACCTTAATGATGTATCAGTAAACTTCCAAATAATATCGGTAGGATAGTTATGGTAGCAGCTCTATAAGAGCAGAATTGTAAACATGTAAGAACGTGCTTAAATATACAGAAATACATTACCAGATTTGACATGGTGTCAGAGCAGTTTTGCTCTTGAGACCGATACCCATCTCTAGAAATCTAGATTACCCATACCCATATTCAGCTGCCAGAAATACCAAGAGAAGAACTATGTTCTTCATCTTAGGGCATCTCCCATGGTAAGCCATAATCCTATTTATGGCCTACCCCAAGCTCCCACCATAAGCTATATCCCAAATGCCAAGAAAAAAATTTGGCCTTCTCAAATATGCTAGGCCAAATTTGGGCTTAGATTTGGTAAGCCAAATGGTGGGCCCCACTGCCTTTTTTTTTTTGTTTCATTAATAACATGAATTTTACATTTAAGAAAAAATCATTTTTCCTCTATACATGGGTTATTTATAATGTTACTAAATATTAAAATGACATCATTGTAAATATTTTGTTGAGATCTTCAATATGAGCCCAATATTTGATATGTTTAGAATTTTTAAAATAAATGTATAACCATTAATTTTTATGATATACTTATTTTCATTTAACTAAATCGACAAGTTTTATTGATAGCCTCATCAAAACCATACTATCATTATAGCCATTTATTACCGTTATTTACAACTATCATTATATCATTGATTAGAAAAATAACAGTTTTTTGTCATTATCAAATTAAATTATAGCCGTTAGATGTGATGATATTTGATTTTGGCCTACAGAATTTGGCCTACGGTGGCAGCACTGTTTTTTATTGGTAGGCTAAAAAAGCATATTAGAGGGAATATTCTGTTTTTGGTAGGCTAAATCCATTTGGCTTTTAGCTTACCATGGGAGATGCTCTTACCCAAGTACCCAGAAAATACTAGCACCAGAAACTCTAAACCATACCGTGCCAGTACCAGACATAGAAGAACTGTGTTTCTTCATTTTTATCCAGAAAATATATCCATACCAATATCATACCCAGGAAGCTTATTTCTTCCCCGTATCCATTCTCAGACAAAATCAACTGATCTTGATTCTTTTCTGAACAAACCCAGATCATACCCATAACCCATAACCATGTTTTTTGCTCAAGATCGAGCACAAACTCATACCCAGAAAACCAAGAACAATTTCGGTTCTTCAATATACCCAGTACCCATACTACACTTAGGAAGACAATCAAAGTACCTTGATTCCTTTCTCACCATTCCCAAACCATACCCATTCCGGATCAGTTTTAGAGTTCCATTCTTTTTAGAAATTCCAAACTGATCGTGAAGCTGTTGCTTCATCAAGCCGGTGAAGATCGATCTAGTCTGACCACGAAGCAAATATACCCACCAGCTCAGATTGCACGAAGCAAATATACCCACCAGCTCCGGGCCGACCCTTTCACTGAGGCCTAAGCCAAATCCGGCCCTTCTGACTCTGAGTTACCAAGACCCAATCAGTTCTGACCCGACCAACTAGAATACCAAGCTGATTACAAAAAATAAAAGTAAATTAGATTAGAAATTTTATCCTTATAATGTCAAGCTTACAAGCTCAACACAATTAGGCCCATCTAATTAATACGATGTCTAGGCCAAAGATCGAATAAGAGAAAGGTAACCGAAAGGTTGGAAAGTGAGCATTGCTCCACCAAAATATTAATCCTCCTTACCTGGTCACATTAAAAAGAGTTACAGAAAGGTTGCGCGATAGTTCTCGATGAATTACACACTGATTCAACCCACACATCAGCAACCAACTCCAAAGCTTCTTCTCAATATAAAGGGCGATCGTCATCCAATGATCATGGCCCTATTGCTCTAGAAAAATTGGATAGCACCAATTTTATTTCTTGGTCTAAACATGCCAAGTTGAACATCACTAGCCGATGCAAACTTGGCTATCTCACTGTACTTACATGAGCATTTGCCAAGCATAATTATCCATAATGAGCTACGCTCATGCTACCACCAGCGGTATCAATAACCATCAAGGGTGTGACCTACAGAAACACAGCAATACAAGCTATCAGCGGAGCCCCGGCTCACCCCCAGATCACCGCTGACGCGCCGCCATGCGCAGCGCCAAGATCACATCGTTGAAGCATCAGAAGGTGAGAACTGAAGCATATCAGTCCCACATCGAAAACAAGGAAGAGGTCAGCCTCTTCCTTACCTATAAAAGGTCCATTCCTCTCTCCTCATTAATTATTCATTTCTCACGGTGATCACTCTGGTAACTCCACTTTTGCCTTCATGACCACTTCAGGTACACCTTTCTCTTTGCTGTCGAGTAACTATGCCTTTAATTGGAAAGATTTGTAGATAATTGATTCGGGTGCAACTGACCATATGACTAATAACTCTAGCATTATTCACCATTTAACTCTAGTTCGCTGGTCTGGCGTAACTAATGTCAATGGCGATTCCTACCCATTACTAGTGTTGGGTTTGTCACTCTTACAAAATCCATTACCTTTGATACTATGTTACTTGTTCCTTCCCTATCTCATAATCTCTTGTCTGTCAAACAGATAACCAGATAATTTTATTGTTGTGTAATTCTTTACCCTTGGTGTTGTATATTTTAGGACATCCTAACAGAGGAAACCATTGGGTAGGGTATTGAGAAGGGGGGATTATATTATATAGAGTTGACCACTGCTCGCAATCGTTGTGTAAGTGAAGTGCATCAGTTTCAGAAAAAAAAAAAAAAAAAAATTCCATAGATGAAGAACAAATCTGGTTATGGCATAAGAGATTGGAACATCCATCATTTGGTTATCTCTAAACTCTCTTTCCGTTATTATTTCAGCACAATAGACCATTAGACTTTAAATGCAACACTTGCATTTTAGGTAAGAGTCACCGTGTAAACTATCCTTTGAGCTCAAATAAAAGTATTGCTCCATTTGATCTTGTTCATTCTGATGTTTGGGGGCCCTGTCCACCAACGCACTTTAGAATGAAATGGTTTGTTTTATTCGTTGATGATTGCACCCGGATGAGTTGGATCTACTTGCTGTGAAATAAAAGTGATGTTTTTTCAGTATTTCAAACTTTTCATGCTATGGTCCAAACTCAGTTCCAAACACCCATTAAAGTCCTTCGTTCAGATAATGGTGGAGAATATGTGAATCATCTCTTTCACCAATATCTAGCTACCCATGGCATCATTCATTAGACCACATTTCCTCAAACCCCTCAACAAAATGGTGGTGTGGCGAAACGAAAGAACCGCCACATTCTTGAAGTTGCTCGCCCCATGTTGATCGGAGCTCATATGCCAGAATAATTTTGGGGTGATGCCATCCTAACTACTGCCTACCTCATAAATAGACTTCCTACACAAGCCCCTCAGTCCACAGCCAAGGAAAATTGTCCACCACCACAAACACCAATTCAAGCCCTTGCCAGTCATTTACCTTTACCACCTACCCATGCCCTTGATCCAAAGATTTTTGGTTGTGTAGTTTATGTACATATCCATTAAAACCAGAGGACTAAGTTGGATGCTTATGCTGAAAAATGTATCTTTATTGGTTATGCTTTCACTCAGAAGGCATATCCGTGCTATAACCCTACTACTAAACGTACCTATGTTTCCATGGATGTTACATTCTTTGAACATGATCTATATTTCTCCCTGAAGACTGGTCTTCAGGGGGAGAGTAATATTGAGGAAGAGTAGTCTTTGAGGGATTGCTTGTGTCCCTTGGAACCATGGATATCCAGGTACATGGAAATACTAGAGAAACAAGAATTGAGCAAGGAAATACTGAAAGGAGCAACCAGTTACCAACATCAGAAATAGATTCTAAAATCGCTGAAAATGGAAATTAGCTGCCAATTCCAGAATCAGTAGTGAGAGATATTTCTTCCCCTTCTACTACCCATCAACACTAATGCGCCCTGAGGATGATCCAGAGGTAATTAATAACCCTATGTTTGAATTTCATGATAGTTTAAATTTTGAGCCTAACTCTGAAACATAACCAAGTAACATCATAGGGGTTTATAAATTGCCATTTCGGAAAAATTGAGGTCAACCAAAGGCTCAATATGAACTAGATCCTAAAGCCAAGGCCAAATATCCCATAAGCAATTACATGTCATCCCATAGGTTATCCAAGTCATATGTGTCTTTTGTATTTCATTTATCTGCTATTGTCATTCCAAATAAAGTGCAGGAAGCTCTAGCAGATCCTAAGTGCACTAAAGCTATAGAAGATGAAATGGAAGCCTTGCAAAAGAATCACACATGGGAACTAGTGCCAAAACTCGTAGGGAAGAGAACAATAAGGTGCAGATGGATCTATACATTGAAGTACGCAGCAGATGGTACACTGGATAGATACAAAGCCAGGCTGGTCGCCAAAGGGTATACTCAGACATATGGTATTAAATATCAAGAGACTTTTGCACTAGTGGCCAAGATGAATACCGTTTGAGTACTACTGTCATTAGCAGCTAACCCAAACTGGCCTCTGAAGCAGTTTGATGTAAAGAATGCTTTGCTACATGGAGACTTGAAGGAAAAAGTCTACGTAGATCTACCTCTTGGCTATTCTCTATCTTCACAAGCAAGAATGGTGTGCAAGTTGAAAAAAATCCCTTTATGGACTAAAACAGTCTCCTAAGGCATGGTTTTTGAAAGATTCAGCCAATCTATGAAACAGTTTGGTTACAAACAGAGCAACTCTAACCATACACTGTTTTTAAAGCGTAGGAAAGATAAACTTACTGCACTTGTCATTTATGTTGATGATATGATTGTGACAGGTAATGACCTGGAAGAAGTCAAGAAATTAGAAGCACATCTATCATCTATTTTTGAGATGAAATTAAAGATCTTGGAGGATTGAAATACTTCTTGGGCATTGAGGTAGCTAGATCAAAAGAAGACATTACTTTATCTCAAAGGAAATATGTCATTGACTTACTCATAGAGACTGGTTTACTAGCATGTAAACAAGCAGATACACCGATGGATCAAAATCACAAATTAGCAGAATATCCAGAGCAAGTGCTTACTAACAAAGAGAGATATCAAAGATGCTTAGCACACCAGCCTTGACACAGAGATCTGCTCTATATCAACATATCTCCACCATTGACAAAGTTGTCCATACTACATTAATGCCTTGACTTATTTATCTGTATCTTAATGATGTATCAGTAAACCTTCAACTATAATATTGGTAGGATAGTTATGGTAGCAGCTCTATAAGAGCATAATTGTAAACATGTAAGAACGAGCTTGAATATACAGAAATAGATTACTAGATTTGACATCCCCGTCACAATAACCCAAATAAATAGCTTCTTGGCTTGAATCCCTGACACATCGAAAATAGAGCCGAAACTCAGCTTCCCTTTAATGTTCTTTTTGTTGTACACCAACTGATCAAAGTGAACAATTGAACATAACATGGGTTCAACTGATCAAGGCACAGTTCGTTCTCAGAATAATTATACCTTTCTTTTAAAAAGAATCTTTTCTTTATTTTTTATCTTTTTCAATTTTGAGGCTATGTACTCTCCAGGTTAACAGTGACCAGTAGCAGATAATTATATGAGCAAAGGAAGACAAGCTGACTGCATTTACACGAAATCAGGAAAAGAAAGGTCTCTGTCACAAAACTTGCTATAAATATGGGCCAAAATATCTTCCATAATTTGTCTCTATGAAAATGATACCGATCTTTCTTAATGCCGGTCAGACGGGGTTATGGACTTATGTGGTCATCAATTAATTTGGCAATGCTGATTGACCTCGTTTTAGTTCAATATAAATACAAACATCAGTGAAATCTAATCTAAACAACGAACAGACTTGCTAGTGCAGCTTTATCACCAAATGGCTAATGCATTCCTTTCCTTCTTCCTCTTGATATTCTCTTCCAACATCATATTTGAAAACATACATGCTTGCAACCAAAGAGAACGCAGCTCTCTGCTATTCTTAGCTCTCACTCTATCTTCTCCTCAGTTGAATTGGACATCCGCAGATTGTTGCAATTGGGAGGGCATCACATGTAATCAAGGTGGTTGGATCACCCATTTGCAGTTACCTTCCAAAGGACAGAAACATCATCATCACTTGGAAATCTCACACATCTCACCCACTTGAATCTGTCCCACAATTCACTTTATGGTTCTCTAGATCAAACTGAACTCTTCTTGTCCTTGAATGATCTCGAAATCCTAGATTTGAGCTATAACCTTCTTTTTGGAGTGTTACCATCTTCTCTACCATCCAGTCATATTCGGATGGTGGATCTTTCCAGCAATCGTTTACATGGTGTAGTTCCATCTTGTTTTTTCCAACAAGCTTTGAATTTGACTAGTTTCAATGTCAATAACAACTCCTTTTCAGGTCCTTTCCCATCGTCTATTTGTCATCCTTCTTCTTCCTCGTTACGACACCTTGATTTTTCCTTCAATAATTTCACTGGTAGTATATCTTCTGCATTGGGGAAGTGTTCCAAACTGCAGATCTTCCGTGCTGGTTACAATTACCTATTAGGATCGCTTCCAGAAGATATGTTTAATTCTACCACACTTGAAGAGATTTCACTACCACTAAATTCATTGTATGGAGCAGTGAGTGGTAGAATTTCCAACCTCACGAACCTTACAACCCTTGACCTCTCCTATAACCAATTGAGTGGTGTCCTCCCTGTCCATCTTGGGAAGCTCTCCAAGTTGAAACACATACTCCTTGATTTCAACTATCGGGAAGGTTCATTTCCCCTATCTTTGATGAATTGCACGAACCTTGTAGAACTTCGTCTGGGATCGAACAACTTGGAAGGCAATATTTTCGTGCTTAATTTCTCCAGGCTAGGTCAACTTGGTAAACTTGACATGCGAAAAAATAACTTCTCTGGTATCTTGCCTATAAGCCTATACTCATGCAAGTTCTTGAAAGCAATTCGATTGAGCTATAATAATCTAGAGGTTCAAATACACCCTAAAATTCTTTCCTTGAAATACTTGTCCTTCCTCTCACTTGGTTGGAACAAAGGTCTGACCAATTTGACAGGGGTACTAAAGATGCTGATGGGTTGCAAAAGTCTGGTAGTCCTTTCCTTGGCATCTAGTTTTTTAGGTGAGGAAATGCCGAACGGTGTTGAAGTGGCAGATTTTAATGGATTTCAAAATCTTCGAATTTTAGATTTGAGTTCATGTAATCTTAATGGTGTAATTCCTTCATGGCTATCGAAGCTGAAAAAGTTACAGGTCTTGGTTCTGAATCACAACAGAATCACTGGCTCAATTCCAAGTTGGCTGGGGACTCTTCCAAGGCTACAAATTTTAATGATGCACTTCAACCAACTTTCTGGAGAATTTCCAAAGGAATTGTGCACACTACCTATGTTAGTATCTGGAGAAACTGTAGCTCAAGTAGGTAGTATTTATCCTGAACTGCCTATCTACTACAATCCTAGTGCTGATGCATTACCTTTACAATACAATTATGTATTTTATACCCGATTTATATACGCAAGTCACAATTGCCTTAGTGGGAATATACCTATTGAGATTGGCCAATTGCAACTTCTCAACCAGCTGGATCTTAGTGCTAACAACTTCTCCGGCAACATTCCACACCAGATGTCTAACCTAAAGTACATGGAGGTACTGGATCTCTCCA
Source organism: Rosa lucieae (assembly GCA_024704745.1). NCBI lineage: Eukaryota > Viridiplantae > Streptophyta > Magnoliopsida > Rosales > Rosaceae > Rosa > Rosa lucieae. Next base: position 85,774,293 of record CM045496.1, on the reverse strand, counting down.
TGAACCATTTGTCTGGAAAAATCCCGGCATCATTCACAGGTCTTAATTTCTTATCAAGTTTTAATGTCTCGTACAATAATCTTGGAGGACCAATACCATCAAGTACTCAACTCCAAAGTTTCAATGCTTCTGCATTTGAGGGGAATCTGAAACTTTGTGGTGCCCTACTTCCAAATAAGTGTCAGACAACAGAGGGTGCTGATGCACCTGATATGAGCACCCGAGATGCAGACACCAAGGAGCATCAAATTCCATGGTTTTATGTTTCTGTTGCACTTGGGTTCATTACAGGATTTTGGGGAGTCTGTGGTCCCTTGGTGCTTATGAGAAAGTGGAGGTATGCATATTACCATTTCCTAGACAATGTACAAGACAGGTTCCATGCGATGATAGCAAAGTGTATGGTAAGCATGAGGAGAAAGTTTGTTTAGAAGTTAGATAGTAGACATAGTACTCTACTACTCTTATTCTAATAATCATAATAAAATATTCCCACAAATTTTCATCGACAAGCATGAAATTTTCACATATATTTACTTACAATTTATGCGGTGTATATCAGTGCCTTTAGTTGGCACACAAAGGAAATAACAATACATTATTTCTTGGAAAATTTTAGTTTAGTACCCTGTGGTTTGCACTTGACATCATGTCAGTTCATGTCCTTTCAATTTGATCAGCAACACCCCTGAGGTACCAATTTCGATCACCCGTGGCCAAAATTTTGTGGGTCGTCCAAAATAGACGTCAAATGTTGACTGGCTCTGACAAGCCCCTAATACTTCACGTCAGCCCCACAAGAAGGGTTAAATTCCTAATATGCCCCTAATACTTCACGTCAGCCTCCACTCGATTAACCTAATTCATTTTGAATGAAATCAAACACCTCACTCTCCTAAAATCCTCCCCGAGCGACCCAAATCTCCCCCAAAATCTAACACCGAAATCAATCCTAAAATCGGGCAACCCTATCAAAGAAATCCTCCTTTTGAAGCATCAATGGGTGAATTGAGACCCCGAAATGGGTGGGGATAGAGTTGCTGACGAAATTCCTAAATATGGTAAGTTGTTTAGAAAATTTGAATCCAATCTTCGATTAGAGTGGGTTGAACAATGGTTTTGAAATTTTGAAGGTTTGGGTGTTTGATTAGGAATGGGTTTGGGGGTTATTGCTATAAGCAAGGGTTTAGGGCATCGTTTAGCCCTCTTTGAAGCTTCTGATTTGCTGTACAGGTTTAGGGGATGTTATTGTGGGTGGAATGGGTTTATAAATGGCAAAGTTTGCACCTTTCTTGTCTGTTTGCGCTGAAGTTTTGAGGATTAAACATGCTTACGATTTGGTGTTTGGAAATGTGAATGAATATTTTAGGGGTTTGATTGTGGGTGGAATGGGTTTATTAATGGCAAAGTTTGTACATTTCTTATCTGTTTGCGCTGATGGTTTAGGGATTAAACATGCTTCTGATTTGGTGTTTGGAAATGTGAATGAATATTTTAGGGGTTTGATTGTGGGTGGAATGGGTTTATAAATGATTGTGTGTAGCTTTATTGTTGCATCTTTCATATTCGATTGAGCTGTTGTCTGTTTGTGTTTATGGTTTAGAGAAATTGTGGTGTAAAGTCAGTTAAAGTGTAAAGAATACATGTGATGGTTGTTGGGGAGCTACTTTATGCACTTTAATACAATACTGCATATGTGGTCCAAATGTGGACAAAAGAAGAAATTTTACCGGAGGGCTTTTAATTAAAAGTTATTGTTTTGTTTGGACTTGTGGTGCTTCTCATTCATTCAATTGTTTGGTTGTGAGGTTGTTTTTCATTCAATATGTTCCTGTGGTAGAAACGAGTGGTGGTGAGAACTTCTATCTCCGAGTTCCGTACCTGCCAATCATGAACAGAGGTCAAAGGGAAAACCGGGCTAGCCGTCCTTCAACCCTCCGATGCCTAAGTCAGATACATGTAAGAATGTAGACTAGGTAGGAGTAAATGGAGAGTGGTGGCTTACCTTGAATGAGTGGCATGGAGAGTGTTAGCCAAATAACCACCCTCAAGTATAAGAGGTACAAGTAATAGTATATGGATTTAAGAAAGGTTGTCGAACCCACGAGGATTGGATTCCTTTCACTAGCTAGGATGTTAACCTAAGGAGAGCTAGAATATGCAAATTTTCAATCACAAACCTAAATTCACAAGAAATCTAGGTTGATGGTGAGTATGTGCATTGTGGTGGTAGCGAGATTGTTTGTTGGATAGAGTGGTGAACCAAATTAAATTAAATGCTCAAATGTAAACTAAACTAGTAATATAATGGATGAAGTTAGGGGTTGGATTGTCTACCACTAACCTCCCTTGAAAGTATTGAAGTTCAAATACAAGTGATGTTATTCTAATTTCCCAATTACCCTCTTTGCATCCGGATAAGACTGCAAAGGCTTAAACTCCTTTAATGGTATCAATTCCAACTGGATAAGTCTAGAATTAACTACCTAAGTACAAATCCTATTACCGGTTAAGTCTCAATTCATTGTTCCTAGATGCATAAAGCTTTGAGTTTAGATAATCATGCAAGCAAACCAATCCTAGATCTAGGTGATTTTAACTCACAACCTTCATATGCACATAGAGGATGCTATCATGCTATTAATGCTCAAGGTTAACTACTCCCTAAATATTTTTTTCATGAGATGACAAACACAACACATTCAAAATAGTTAAGTTTGAATGAATGCATTCACTTCTTAAACTAGCATATGAAGATGAAAATCACAAATAATATCAAATGCAAATTAAAACATCAATATTTCATACAAGTTTGGCTAAGGCTTTCAACCCTACCCCTACAAAGTACTACTCACTCATAATTCCATATACTAACTTCATAATCAAATTAAACACCAAAATATAATCTAGAGTAAAAGGGATAGAGTTGGCTTAGTGGTGTGTAGGATAGTCCCCAAGCTCACGTCTTGGTGGTGATGGTGGTGGTGGTGATTCCCTCTCCTTCTTGCTCTTGAAACATCGATGATAAAAGATAGTGAAGCTTGTATTATGTATTGTGTTAATAGGTGGACTACATGGAGAAAATGATGATAGAAAAGAGAGTGGAGAAATGATGTAGTAGTGATGGTGTTAATGGAGGTAGAGGATAAGAAATAGTGATGGTGATGGAGGAGATAGAGTACGAGTAGTATGGATAGTATGAGTTTGGATTTTTGGGAGGTGGATATGGAGGTTTTATGAATGAGATGAAGAGAGAAAGGAAGATGTAATGGATGAAGGAATGTCTTGTTACTTCTTTGTAGCCTCTATATATATGCTATCAAGCCATAGTGTTTGGCCTCAAACAAATCATGATGGGTTAGGTTTAAGCACTTAAACACTAATGGAATTTGTTAGGTTTAAGCCACTTTCTGCTCCTTCATTCCTTCAGTTGTATCTCTACCAAGAAATCAGAATGGGCCTTTGACTTCTTCATATCAAATGATCCATAATGAGTGTAGATCATTGTGGTGGAATTTCAGAGCTTAATTCCATGTGGTTGGGCCGGAAACGCTGCCGGACTCCTTATAGGTCCAGTTTTCCAGTTTTACTTCTGCAGAAAATTGGACTGATTGTTTAAAGGCTTTCCACTCAAAACTAGCTCTGGCACTCTTCGGCCCAGTTTGGGATTGATTTTGGAGCTGCTTTTGGTCCCAAAAGCACTTTTACAATTTAGTTGGGCTGTTTGGTAAAACCTGTAGAATCAGCTTCCATTCGGAAGCTCTTCCTTGAACCGCAGAATCCAGAAGCTCAATTTCTTAGCTTTGGAAATCTGCTTCTGCGGGAATCAAGTTGAAGACGCGGAAGTGTTAATGAAATTTCTGATATTGGCGAAATTGTCCTTCTGGTTTTCTTGTATCTTCTTTCACGTCCACATCCTCCGCTCTCTCACTGCTTCTTCTCTCTGATTGGCAAGGAGCCAACCCATATCGTCAAAGGTATGCCTCTCTTCCTCTAGATCCAGGTGTAAAATTTAAAGAAAGATGAATCATTCTTCGTCAATTCTATATGTATTTTGCAATTTTTGGATGATTTTTTTCTTCTCCTTTGTCGTCAATATTTCATTAACCCATGGGTCTCCTCCAAATTCAATTGCTAGAGCCATTTGGAATTGATATCTGCTGGGAATTGATGTCTGTTTTGAGTTAACCCAGGGTTAGTATTTCATGAATGCATGGTTTTTGCTTTGTTAGTAATTTGTATAATGATTCTGAAAGGGCCCTGCAATTTTGTTAAAATTGATATGGCAATGTTGCAATTGACATCTTCTGTTGTTAATTGAGGACTTTGGGGTTGAGCATCTATTGCAATTGGTATCTCAGATTCTCTAAATACCAACTTAGGCCAGTATCTATAGCTAAAAGTGTTACGTCCCGAACCTAGAATTAACGATTTACTTTCGTGTTGGACGGTAATTGTTAAATATTTTCAATTTTGAACATTTATGGATATTTTTAGTGGCCCTAAAAGTTGACTTTTTATTCGGGTCAAAATTTGAGAAAATGTTCTTCACGAAAGTTGTAGGGGACGTTAAACCGAGCGCGTGCATATGTGGTTCGTAAAAATCGGACTTCGTATGCGAGAGTTATGACCAAAATTGTAAAGTTACTGTTCATGGTAACTTTTTGATATAAAAAGGAAATTTACCCGGGTAGGTTTCCATTTCCAGAAACCCACCCAGCCCTTTCTCTCTCCTCTCCCCCGATCTCTCTTTCTCCGGTTCGACCCATTTTCTTCCCCCTCCGATTTCCGGCGATTCCGGCCACCACAGGGCGTGCCACCGGTCACCAGAGGAGCGTCTCCTCCCTCCGAGCACCCCAGCAACCTTGGTTTTCCACGATTTGGCCGGAAAACCACGGATCGAATCAAAACCTCCTCCGGCTGCAGTTTGATACTTTTGCCGATTCCCGGCGATTCCGGCCACCTCCGGTCCCCATCTTTCTGTCGAAGGTTTGGTTTTTACCACTGATCATTTCCCCTATGGCCTTGTATCATAATTTGAAGTGTAGAGGCCGGATCGAATTAGGGTTCTTGAATTTTCTGGGTTTTGTTCATTGATCGATTCCGGCCATTTTTAGTTGTTATTTGTAAATGTTGTAGTTGTGAAGTGGAATCAGTGTGTTGAGTAGGTGTTGTACCTGAAATTTGGTGGCCGGAGGTGGAGGTTGGCACCGGCGCGTGAAACCCACTGTAGGTGGCGCGTGAGTCAGTGTTTTGGCCTGAAATTTCGACTTGTTGTTACTGTATTTAATCCTTTCTACGTCTAGTTTATAAATCGAAGCTTGGAAATGGATTTGGAGTTGAATTGAACATAAATTTTGATGGTTGATCAAAGGATGGAGAAATTATTAATCGAATTACGAGGAATCCATCCATCGGATTTCCTCGGTTCGGCCTTTAGGCCCAAATATTAAGGGGATAATATTATTGAAGAAGATTGAGAGTTATTGGGCAAATAAAGATGATGTTAGGGTTGGTTTTAATTATCCCAATTTAGTTTTCCATCCGGTAATTAAAGTTACGAACGTTATATTGTACAGGACGAGAGGAGGATTCCCTCGAGGAGGGTTTGGATCGACGGCAGGCTTAGCCGTACATTGTGAGTGGACGTTTGTTTTAAATAAGTGATGCATGCATTTATTTATTAAAGCTTGTTCTATTTAATTAACATGTTATTTTCCGAGCATATAAAGTTGATTGCGGATTATCTCATGGTTTTGCTTTTAAATAATGATTCTCACGAGTAATTATGATTTTTACCGGTTGTGAGTTTCGGTTATGAAGTTGTTATGCTCGGATTCGAATTTATAATTGATGTTGATTTTCGACGAATGGTTTTCGATACGATTTCCGGATTTATACTATTTATATTATATTCGTCGATTTGAGATTTTTAAGAGATTATCGACTTTCTGTTTTGGCATTGGGAATGCCTTACTGATGATTTAATTCATTTCTTAGCGTGTGGGACACGCGGTTGATTTATACGACTTTTTGAGTATTTCCGGGTACGGTTGGGAATCGTACCCGTGTTTTTCTTTACTCGTGGGATATGGGGAAGCCTTAAGGATTTATGAGATTTTATTAGTTTTTACCCACCATACCTGGGTCGCTATATATTATATTGCTAGCTAGCCTATTAGTACTCCTCCCTACTTACTATGTGTTTGTGGGTGAGTAAGAGCAGAGCATGGGATGCTCCAGAGTGTGGGACACTCCGACCCGAGCCTGGGAGGCTCCCTTATTTCGTATGGTGAAATTTCTTCCCCATAGTTTATTATGATTTGACTAGCGGGGCTAGTCCGATTTATTTCACCAGCGGGGCTGGTATGTTTTGCACGAGTTTTGAATTTAAAGAAATACGTTTTATAAACGTTGCATGCATCGAGACTTTATAATGTAAAAATTGTGGGAAAGTATAAATTCTTATTCCTTTATACTTATTTATTTTTGTCCACTCACGCTAACGTTTTTTTTTTGTACTTTTCCCCTGGGCCCTTTGGTTTCAATTGCCCAGATCACAGTGTTGCGGACCGGCATAGGAGCGGAGGCTAGTACCACCTTTGTCATCCATTCTCAGTAGGTTATTGATTAACCTACTTATTGTATTATATTCCGAGTCTGTTCCTTAGATTGCTCTGAATACTTGTTGAGAGTGGATTTATACATATGTATAATTATGTGTGTAAGAGAGTGGTTTAATTTGGGAGGTTGTTGAACGATTGAGTTGCCGGGTTGTATTTGTTTAAGATGTTTTGGTTGTGAAGGTTGATGTTTTTATTTGGAATATTTTGGATTGTTGCTAGGAAGCAGGGTGGCTTCAAGCATAGAACTTTTTTTTTTTTTTTTAAAAAAAAAACCCCACCCCATTCCCACCCTTGATGGGGCTCAAACTCCTGACCTCTTATATATGAGACCAAAGCCTTACCACCCCACCAAACACACACACCCCGCTTCAAGCATAGAACTTAAATTATATTGAGGAGTGTTTTCAGCAGGTTTAGGGTTGCCCATTTTTAGGGGAAGTTCTGTCGAATTTTCTCGAAAAGTGGGTCCCGCAGGTCCACCTAGGACTTTAGAGGGTTTTTCCGGGGTGGGTCCTGACAAAAAGTTTAGGGGAAATGATCATTTACCCGATTTTAGGCTAAAAATTGCCCACTTGCTCCACCAACTGTTTTTTAACCCCATTTACCCAAAACACTCTAAGGGATTATTTCCCCTTTACCCAATTAATTCTTTTTTCTTTTTTTTGAGACTTTTTTGCCCTCTCCTTCTTTCTCACGTTTCGCGGTTGTCACCCCATCGGTCAACCAATAAAACATATAAGTGGTTACGGTTGACAAATCCGATCGGATTCGAAAATATGGTGAAATTGGCAAAATTTTTTACCACACTCATAATTTATTGTAATAAACTCATCCAACGGTTGGTTTTTCAATTTTGTTTCAATTGATATGGGTTGCTCTTTGGAGTGTATGATATATAAATATAGGTTTATAAGAGTAACTACGTTTGACCTAGTTGATCGAATTCAAAACGAGAACCAAATTAGCTGGATTTTCTACAACCGCCATAAAACATTACAATCTCTCCATCGAGCGGTTGGTTTCTCCGAATTCATTTTCCACTTCATGGTTGCTTTAGAATGAACTTAAACAATTTAAATGCAATGTATAAGTCATACAACTTTAGGAATAAAATTGGTATAGTCCAATGTGTTTGTAATTAATTTTTTTTTTTATCTTATGTCCACGCACATCCATCGATTGAATATACACAAACGTGATGTGAAAAAATAAGCACGTTTCGCGGTTGCCACGCCATCGGTCAACCAATAAAACATATAAGTGACTACGGTTGACCAATCCGATCGGATTCGAAAATATGGTGAAATTGGCTAAATTTTTTACCACACTCATAATTTATTGTAATAAACTCATCCAACGGTTGGTTTTTACATTTTCTTTGAATTGATAGGGGTTGCTCTTTGAAGTGTATGATATATAAATATAGATTTATAAAAAATTAGTGTCTTTAAAAATTTATTTATCAATAAATTAGTATCTATATATAAATATAGATTTTTTTTTTGGTACAATATAGTTATATAGATTAGTTATCTTTGGTTGTATTTGATCATTATCCATTGAATTTCCAAAGCTTGATTAAAAAAAAAAAAAATACTTGTGTCTTTAAATATTTATTTATAAATAAAGCCCGCAAGGCCCGGCCCGAAAAAGCCCGCAAGGCCCGCTTTATATGGACGGGCTTGGATCCTTTGATTTTTAATAAAGCCCGGCCCACAATTATTTAAAAATATAGCAAGGCCCGGCCCAAGCCCGCTATGAATGGACCGTTGACGACCCCTACATTCTCTAGTCCATTAAACTTAATCTATGGCAAGCAATCAATCAAATGAAGAATAATGAGATCATCAAAACATCACCAAGAAAATAAGAATATATATATTTTTCATTTATCACTCCAAGAAAAAGGGACATGGGCTCAAATATCTCACATGGGCTTTTGTGAATCAAAACTCATCTTAACATGCTCATATTCTGTACCAAGGTCACGAAATCCGTATCCACTACTCATGCATATGCTTTTCAAATATCTCAATTAACCGAATAATATCTTTTAAAATCATCTCGATATTGTGATCCTCTCTTAGCCATAATTTCAAAGATATAAGTTCATCCTAGACAGTTGAAAGGGCATCCTATGACTCAAAAAAAAAACCAATTTTTTTTTTAATTATTATTATTAGTTTTTATATGACTACAAAAACTAACTATTAAAAGCACAATAAAGCAATAATCCTTCCCTCATACTTAATTCATGCATTGTCCTCAATGTATAAACAAATATAAAGCATGCAAAGCATAAATCAAATATAGAAGAGAAAGTTAACGCAACGAAACCTAAAACAAATTAAAATTCATGAAAATAAAAGAGAAGGAAGAGTTCAATAAAGCAACTCTGCGTTGATGGCTCCTCCACAGCGTCTTCTTCTTCATTATAGGCCACTTTGGCCTTCTTGTGGGCTCTGGGAGGGTCCACTAGCACACGTTCACTCCTAGTGATGATGGCTTGGGCTTGCTCATTCCTTGGGTTAGGCACCATGTTGCTTGGCAGCTTCCCTGTTTCAGCAATCGGATCCATAAAATCCACCACTTAGCCCATTTCATTCTTGAGCTCTGCAAGTAGCTTATTATCCTCGTTCTTCACCACTGTCACCCCGGACTTCTTGGGCACCACTTACACTGGAGAGACCCACTTATTATCAGAAATGGGGTAGATCACCCCACAATCTAGCAACTTGATCACCTCGTTTTGGACCACCTTCATCATGGGCTGATGTAGACGTCTTTGGGCTTCTCATGTGGGCTTGGCACCATCTTATAACAAGATCCGGTGGACACATGTGGTTGGACTAATCCCCTTTGATATCTGCTAGTGTCCAACCAATGGCAGTCTTGTGGGCCGGCCCATGAAATGGTTGTACATCGGGCCTCCATCCACAGCTACAGTTGAGGGCATTGATTCGAGACATGCCATGACTTTTCTTTTCCGTGATTTACGGCAGCTTTTGGCTATTGTTTGTTTGTCACAACTCCTTGAAATTCGTTTGGTTCCCCCACGCGCTCCCCACGCTCCAATAATCCTTTCTTTTCCGTGTTTTAGGGCAATTTTAATTGGATGCGTAGTTTGACTCTCCGAGACTGTCCATCCAAGGGTGGAGATTTGCATACCATGTTCTTATCATTAGGTGCATTATGGGGATGGGAACATTCACGCCAAAAACCTTCCTCTGAGTTTCAGATCCTCAACAATACCCTTCCTTTTTTTACGAACACCTCTCTGTCAACTTCAGTTCTCCTCTCTCAGATCTTCAGTTGTCGCATTCTCTCAACCCATCACCAATGGAACCACATACCCAACAACCAACTGAGGATGGAGGAAGCAACAAAGCAGTTGGGAGTAGTGCTCTTTGCAAGCGGAGCAGTACCAGGTGAACTCCCACTCGAAATCAGATAAGAATCCTCAATGAGCTTTTCTACAGCAAGGGAGTTAGGTCCCCAGCCGTAGAGCAGGTTCAGTGGATCTATTTCTAGTTGAAACGGTACGGAAAGATCGAGGGCAAGAATGTCTTTTATTGGTTCAAGAACCACAAGGCTTGGGATAAACAAAAGAAGAAGATCACTTAGGATGTTCATGTGCCCATGCAAAGATCAGGCCTTGTTGGTAATGGTACCAATTGGAAACCTGAGGATAAGCATATTAACTTCGGATCTTCTACATCTGCTTCCGCTTCTTCAGCTGGTGTTGGTGGATTCATTAAGGAGATTGAAACCTTTCCACTGTTTCCCATGCATGGTGAGGATATCTTTGGCAATATGAAGACTACTTCCGAGGGAGGTAGCGGCTATGGCCACTACTCTTGTGGCTTGGGCGGCTACAACGGTGGCTCTCACATTTCCCTTGAGCTCAGCCTCAACTCCTCCGGAGCTGCTGATTTGGCTTAGTATAGTAATTTTTTTTTTGGTTTTTTTTTTTAATATATAGGACTCAAAATGAAAGACAAAAATATAAATCCCTTCCCCCACACTTAAATATTGCATTGTCCTTAATGTAATCAATTAAAAGCATGCAATGAAACAAGTAAACATAGATAGAAGGCATTTACGAAAACAAATCCTAAAATAAAAACAAAAGAGAAAAATTGAAAAATAGAAAGAAATAGGGAAAGAGAAAAAAAATCTGATTATATTCTGAATTGGGTTGCCTCCCAAGCAGCGCTTGTATTTTACGTCTTTCAGCCAGACGGTACCTACATTAAATAAAATTAGTGACTATAATTAACAAAGAGATACAAAATATAAACAAGTATAACTATTAATTACAAACTACAAGTATAATTAACAAGTACAATGTACAAAAGACACAAGTTAAGTACACAAGTAAGTATAAAACGTGAAAAGTATTTTTACAAGTGTTTTTTTTTTTTTGTTCTACCAACTTCTAATCCAAAAGAAATAAATCTAACTATCAAATATTTAATTTTGCAACTAGAAAGTGAAATTGCAATAAGTAATAAGCAAATAGCAAATAGGCAAGATTAATTCTTTTTTATTTTCAACAAGCTCACAATTTATCTTTTTCTTACCACAATTTACTAATTTACTTATCAAAGTACTTACCACAAATTCGAAAATAAGGTGACTACCACAAAAATTAACAAAACAAAGAAAATATAAGAACACAAGTTGAAACACAAAAAAGGTAAAATTTCTAGCCACCCGAAGGCAAACCAAGCTAGGAATCGGATTTTACTCCAATCCCTGGCAACGGCGCCAAAAACTTGTTAGCCAAATAGCCACCCTAAAGTATAAGGGGTACACGTAATAGAATAGGGATTTAAGAAAGGTTGTCGAACCCACGAGGATTGGATTCCTTTCACTAGCTAGGGTGTTAACCTAAGGAGAGCTAGAATATGCAAATGTACAATCACAAACCTAAATTCACAAGAAATCTAGGTTCATGGTGAGAATGTGCATTGTGGTGGTAGTGATATTATTTGTTGGATAGAGTGGTGAACCAAATTAAATTAAATGCTCAAATGTAAACTAAACTACTCTAAACTAAACTAGTAATATAATGGATGAAGTTAGGTGTTGGATTGTCTACATTAACGTCCCTTGCAAGTATTGAAGTTCAAATACAAGTGATGCTATTCTAATTTCCCAATTACCCTCTTTGCATCCGGATAAGACTACAAAGGCTTAAACTCCTTTAATGGTATCAATTCCAACTGGATAAGTCTAGAATTAACTACCTAAGAACAAATCCTATTACCAGTTAAGTCTCAATTCATTATTCCTAGATGCATAAAGCTTTGAGTTTAGATAATCATGCAAGCAAACCAATCCTAGATCTAGGTGATTTTAACTCACAACCTTCATATGCACATAGAGGATGCTATCATGCTATTAATGTTCAAGTTTAACTACTCCCTAAACATTTTTTCATGAGATGACAAACACAACACATTCAAAATGGTTAAGTTTGAATGAATGCATTCACTTCTTGAATTAGCATATGAAGATGAAAATGACAGATAACATCAAATGCAAATTAAAACATCAATTCATACAAGTTTGGTTAGGGCTTTCAACCCTACCCCCTACAAAGTACTAATCACTCATAATTACATATACTAACTTCACAATCAAATTAAACACCAAAATATAATCTAGAGTAAAAGGGATAGAGTTGGCTTAGTGGTGTGTCAGATGGTCCCCAAGCTCACGTCTTGATGGTGATGATGGTGGTGGTGATTCCCTCTCCTTCTTGCTCTTGAAACATTGATGATAAAAGATAGTGAAGCTTGTATTATGTATTGTGTGAATAGGTGGACTAGATGGAGAAAAGGATGATAGAAAAGAGAGTGGAGAAATGATGTAGTAGTGATGGTGTTAATGGAGGTAGAGGACATGAAATGGTGGTGGTGATGGAGGAGATAGAGTAGTATGGATAGTATGAGTTTGGATTTTTGGGAGGTGGATATGGAGGTTTTATGAATGAGATGAAAAGAGAAAGGAAGATGTAATGGATGAAGGAATGTCTTGTTACTTCTTTGTGGCCTCTATATATATGTTATCAAGCCATAGTGTTTGGCCTCCAACAAATCTTGGTGGGTTAGGTTTGAGCACTTAAACACTAATGGAATTTGTTAGGTTTAAGCACTTAAACACTAATGGAATTTGTTAGGTTTAAGCCACTTTCTGCTCCTTCATTCCTTCAGTTATATCTCTACCAAGAAATCAGAATGGGCCTTTTACTTCTTCATATAAAATGATCCATAATGAGTGTAGATCATTGTGGGGGAATTTCAGAGCTTAATTCCATGTGGTTGGGCCGGAAACGCTGCTGGACTCCTTACAGGTCCAGTTTTCCAGTTTTGATTCTGCAGAAAATTGGACTAATTTTTTGAAGGCTGTCCACTCAAAACTAGCTCTCGAACTCTTCATAAGAAATGATCCTTGGGATGTCTATAATGGATCTAAAGAGTTTCAGCTCATTTAGAGTTCATTAGGTCGGGTGGCCACACCTTCTTCCTTACTTGGCTTGGTTTCTCCTAGCCGGAGTAGGAAAATGTGTAAAGTTGACCTTTTTAGTGCATTTCCATTTTTCTGCATCATTTCTAGGTAATTATGGACCTAACACTCATTTCTTCTTCATCTACTCCAATATACCTGTTGAAATGGAAAAAATGCAGACCCAATTGCAATGAATTTCGTTCATGGAAGAAATATGAGTGCTTTATTTAAACAAGTTTAAAAGCCTCTAATTAACAAAAATGACGGACAAGTTGATTAGCTAATAAAACTCTAAACAAAAAAAAAAAACTGTAGAGTTTTTAAGCTACTTGTATTGGGTTTGCATCTGACTTCTAGCTTGTTTGAAACTCTAGACAAGCAGTTACAAAAAAAGTTCCAACCTGGACGTCAAAAGAGAAAGGAGATAAGGTGTCCAGCCATTTCACTTCAAGTTGAACTCTAAAACTGTCAACGTGGTACACAAGCCAAACTCATCTCTAGTGCAGTATATAAGCACCACATGAAAAGAAAAAGAGGGGGACAAGGCCCCAACGTGAAGACGCAGCAGGAGGACAAGAACGTTAGGAGCACAGCAGTGTGGAATTGCAGGGGGAGGAAGCAGCTTCGAAGACAAAGTTCAGAGGAGATATTCAAGACACCACAAAGGTTAAGATTTCCTCCCTTCCATGCTCTACCTTCTCTTTGAATGCTCACAGGCTCCACCTCCTCTTTGGGTGTTCACAGGCCTCTCAACGATGCCGTACCAAAGTAAAAACAAAAGAACAAAAATATCATGCCGGAGCATCGCCTCCGATGACCATGCCGGGTAGCGTCCCGATGAAACATGCCGGGCAGCGTCCCGATGAAACATGCCTGGTAGCGTCCCGATGAACTCATACCGGGCAGCGTCCTGATGACCATGCCAGGCAGCGTCCCGATGACCATGCCGGGCAGCGTCCCGATGATCCATGCCGGAGCAACGCCTCCGATGACTAGACAGGAGCAGCGTCTCTAAAAGCCATATTGCAGCTGCGTGCTTCACCATGCTCGCTTTTAACAACAACAAAGCAAATGCAAAATTGATGGGGTTGACGAGGGTGCTAAACGGCTTCAAAGAAATACTAAAGGCCATGCACTAATCTCACAAGCTTTGCTTCTCTCCCAAACTTGAGGCAAGCTCAGTGGGTGCCTCTCTCAAAATAAAAGGCAGGGAAGCCAAGACAAAACAAGTGAACAAAAGAGTTGCAGGCAAGCATGCAGTTCGTGGCATATAAAAAAAAATATATGGTCTAGTTTGACAAGGTCACCTCCTGGAGAGCCACGTAAATAGCCAAAAGCAAAACAAAACCAAAACATAAAAAGCATGATCACTTTTGGTTTTGGGGTGGTTGTGTTGCAGACCAAAAATAAGGAGGCCTTAATTACCTATGCATAAGTCAAAACAATTAAGGCTTTGTTTAATTGTTGTCCTGGAGCTTTGTTTTAAACATGATTAATTTAATATAAGGGTGAGCAAGATCAAATGTCGAAGTCAGGATGTGTAGAGACAAAACATGATCATATGTGGGTCTCTCCCAATAGCACCTGCAAGCAAATGAAGTTGAATTAATTATTGCCGGTGAAAGCATGGATCCAAAAGACTACTTCATCTTTAGATTGAGCTCATAAACACATGTTACTGGCTTTAAAATACAGCCACTGCGCACTAGCTTGTTCGAATTCACTTCAACCAAAGTTTAACACCAGGAATCAATTTCGGAAGCAGAGTGACTGATAAAGAGAAGAGAACCAAAAGTAAAGTTTCAGAATTGAGTTCTTCCTATTCCCAAGTTGAGGCGCTAGGCAATGAAATCTCCTAATTGCTTTGAGAAGTTTAGGCTCATCCAAATCAAAGGCCAAGTGTGATCTCACCTCCAGGAGCGGCCTTGTTCCATTTTTGACATCGCCTCCAGTTCGCTTGGACCTGGAAAAGGAAAGAAACAAGTAAAGAAGTCAGAGAAACAAAAGAGCAAAATGTTTAGCTTTTGGGTGCCCATAGCAATTTGCGGCCCAAAATATTCGAAGGCTGCTTTCGGGTTCCAGACGAAAATTTAAAAGTGTGACTCGGAGGTTACTCGACATTACGGGTGCCCATATCAAATTTGGGGTCCAAAAGCCTTGATTGGTCCGGACCAAGCAACTTAACCCTCAAGCAAAGCCCACGTCCAAATTTGGACCCATTTGGGGAAATCGGCGAAGCTTGACTCTACGAGTGTCCATAGAAAAATTTGATGCCCAAGATAGAAGTTTGATGCACTTCTCCGAATTCTTTTCAAGAAAATTGAGACACGGAGCTCTGTAAATTGAAGGCCCCCGTATTAAATTTGGGGTCAAGAAAGCTTCATGAATCGAGGAATATGATTCGCGAGGATACAAAATAAGCTCATTGCAAAACATGGCCCCGTTGGAAGAATTCAGCAAAGCATGACGCTATGGGTGTTCATTGCAAAATACCCGAGCCTTGGTTTCGTAAAAAATGCTCCGGAACCTAAAAAATATCCTTTTGGTACAAAACCAAGAAAAAGCCCAAATTCACAAATTCTGAACTACAATGGTTTGATCCCTTCACAGGGTATGTAGGCAATCTAGCGACCCACTAGATGCAACCACAAATTCAAATCGAATCCCTGACTCCACCAGTCAAATTCAGCCAATCCGAATCCCCGACTCCACTAGTCAAATTCGCCCAAACACCAGAAAAAAAATCACATTATTCCCAAATTACCCAAAAACAAATTCAAGGGCTTTAAACCCTGGCAAATAACCCAAACACAAATCAAAAAATAAATGGGTCATCTACCCATTTAAATCCCAAATGCTGGAACTACATGTGGTTTGATCCCGCAAGGGTATGTAGGCAATCTGGAATCAAATAATCTAGATGCAACCGCATCCTGAACACTTTTCCTATTCCAAAATCCAAGCCTTCCAATGGGTCGTTCACCTATTGGAACTCTTGAACTACGAGTGGCTTGATCCCTTCCCGGGTACGTAGGCAACCCATTCCAAAATTCGGGTGCAGCCGCAAAAACAAACAAACACACATTGGTTTCTTTATAAATGGAATCAAAGGGTGTTCCCTTGTAACAAGGGATTGTAATTAAGAGACACATTCTGTCTTGAATGGGTCGAACCTGAAATAATTAAAACTCTATTCTGTTAATGAATACGAGTGAAATTACGTTGGGTGACATTTTACGCTTTGTGCAAATTTTTTTTTGCCCAACAATACCTAAAAATAGAAATTCAATTAAAAAATGATTCGGTTAAGGAATTAACTAAGCAAAATATGAGGAATTAACTACTAAAATATCACATTAAAATGCTCCTATCAGAGAGGCATGTATTTATAGTGTGGGGATAGGCTTGTCACCCCTTTGTTTCCAATGTGGGACTAGGTGTAGCCTACCCGATACCACTGGTGTATGGTATCGGCATCATGTCTGGGCGTTATCGGCATCATTTTAAGTAGCTAGTGAGCCTCGTGCTTCCGATATTTGTGGCTAGGTGGTATATATATCAACAAGTCCCCCAAGTCCCTGGTCAAGAGTTCTCTTGGGTGGGGAGTTTGTCATGGTAGAAATATCGGAAGTGCAAGCCGAGCATTCTCGGCAAGTGACTTCCTTGCAACCACTACCCCCAGTCCCCCAAATCCCCAGCTAAGAGGAGTCTTGACTGGGGTGGTGATTTTGTTTTCTAAGTAGAAACTGCGTAAGCATTCATTGGACGTTTGGCGAGAGTTTGTTTCATAGGGTGACTAGTCCTCCAGTCCCTCGAGACCGAGGTCAGAGGGTTTAAACCAGTGTCTGCTAGCATATGGCATCAGGTATGCTCGATATAAGGTATACTCGATACACTTGGTGTCTGCAAGGGTAGCCTTGGCTATATTAGCCCATTTTTGCATGTGACGATAGTAATAAGTTGGCATGAAGCCGATAATGACTGTAATGAATGTAGCCAATAATGACTGTAATGAATGTAGCCAATAATGACTGTAATGAATGTAGCCGATAGTGGCTGGAATGTATGTGGCGATATCACAATTGTTAAGCTTGGCACAGCCTTTTGTTTTGCATGTAGTGGCATGCAATCATATAATGGAGAAAGATGAGACATGGCGATATTGTATAATGGAGAGAAGCCATGGCAATATCGTATTATATAATGGAGAAATAAAACATGGCAATATCGCGTAATAGAGAAAACATGGCGATACCGAGTGTGGAAGAAAGATAATTCATGCCGATATCATATAATGGAGAGATGACATATGGCGATATCGCGTGTTGGAGAGACAACTCATGGCCATATCATATAATAGAGAGGTAAAACATAGCAATATTGTATAATAAAGATAAAGCATGGCGATATCGTATTGTAGAGAGATAAAACACGGCTATACTGCGTATTAGAGGAAGATAACTCATGCCGATATCAAATAATGGAGAGATAACACATGGCGATATCGCTTATAAAGGAGAGTGCGTCGTAATCATGCTTGGTGGAGATCTTGGGTGTTTTATGGGATAGTGCTAGTCTATGTCACCACAACCATGCTTGTAGTGGTGTTTAGTGTTGACTATTTCATCTTGATCGCGTTTCGCCATTTCAACCATTTCACTTTGATCGCATTTAGCCCTTTTGGCTTAATATCATTGGAGCATTTCACGTTGATCGCATCGAAGCATTTCACATTGATCGCATCAAAGCATTTCACGTTGATCGCATTGGAGCATTTTACGTTGTGATCGCATTTAAGCATTACATTGTGATCGCATTTCTCATTGTGATCGCATTTGAACATTTCACATTGTGATCGCATTGGCAATACAAGGGTTTGTGAGTGATAGCACTTATAGTGCTATATCAGCACAACCAGCCAGTACTGATATTATTGATTTGAGCCATTGCGGTTTGGTTATGCATTAGGCAATAGTTTGGATTGCTATACAGCGTACCCATGCCCTTAGCTATATAAGAAATGGCGATATCGAGCCAATTTCATTGAAAACTGCCAAAGGCAGTGACAGAATACGCCGCGATCGTGGGTGAATACATGGCGATCATTGGAGAATATCATTAGAGAATATATGGCGATCATTGGAGGATATCATTAGAGAATATATGGTGATCATTGGAGGATTCATTAAGATCATTACAAATACAGTGAGATCATTGGAGAATCAAGGTTCTAAAAAACACTAGGCGCTAGTCGGGCGGTGCCTCAAGGACTAGCGCCCCCGCCTAGGCCGGGACTAGGTGGTTTTCATTTTTTTAATTATTTTAATTATTTTTATGACATATAATTATATAAATAAAAATATCTAAAGTCTAACAATTAATTATAAATTTAAAAATAGTCAAAATATAGAATAAAATTAAGAATTTAGCAATTACACGTTTGTTATATGACATATATCCTTTTATTTAGATTGAGTTTGTCATATCAGTATACTATTTTAGTTGGTGTGTTGTATGACTACACTATTTTAGTGGGTGTTGATTGCTACACGTCTGCAAAATGCATGTATATCCTTTTATAATATTTGCAAATGAAACCTCCTTTGCTGGGTTCCAATTTCTCTCTCTCTTCTCTTCCTTCGCCTCACTGCATCTTCAGCTTACAGTCCCACATCCGAGCAGCCTCACTCGCACCAAAACCAAATTAACCCTCGCCCCCCCCCCCCCCTCTCTCTTTCTCTCCTTTCCTCCTTCTTTCTCTCCCTTCCTCCCTCTTTCATTTCTAGTCATCGCCAGAACCACTACTGTCCAGTCAAGTCGTCGGCACTGGGTTGTCAATTTTGAATCAAGGGCTTAATCGAGGACTGGGTTTAGTTCAAAGAGTAGTCTCTAAATGGTTTTGATTTTTGAATCTTCTTCTTCCACTACTACAAAAAGGTCATCAGACGACGGTGAATTTCTGTTGTCTGATGACCAAACTCACCGTGGTCTAAGTGAGTGTTGTGTGATTAAAACATCAGACAACGGTGATTTCACCGTTGTGTGATAATAGTTTGCTCAACAGAAATACCTATTTCCGTTGTGTGAGTTCTGCGCAGCATGTGCCTGGCATGGCATGGGCGGCGATGCCTCGGCACATTCAGACAACAGACAAAAGAATTCACTGTTGTGTGAGATTCATAACACACAACAGATATAACTCATTCTTTGTTGTCTGAGTTATGTAACACACAACAGATATTACTCATTCTTTGTTGTCTGAGATTAATAACACACAACTGAAGTGAAATTATATCCCTTGTCTGTTGATTACTCAGACAACGGAGATGATTTCATTTCTGTTGTGTGTTATGAATCTCACACAACAGAACTTTGTTTTCTTTTGTTGTTGGTTGTTAGTTCACACAACTACTCTATTTGGTTTCTGTTGTGTGTTATGAATCTCACACAACATAACTTTGTTTCTTTTGTTGTTGGTTGTTTGTTCACACAACTACTCTATTTGGTTTCTGTTGTGTGTTATGAATCTCACACAACAGAAGTTTGTTTCTTTTGTTGTTGGTTGTTAGTTCACACAACTACTCTATTTGTTTAGCTGTAGTGTGAATATTGTAATCAAATTGAGTAACAAACCAGTGACTATTGGACAGTAATTACCACATCAAAAGTACTCAAATCCATATCATTCCATTATGACGTGTTCTGAACCAAAAACAAACAATCAATCCAAACCATCCAATCTAAACAATCAATACTAGTAATGCAGTTCTTTTACAACTGACCAATTTCTGAGAATCCTATAAAACAAACAATCCAATCCAAACCAAATCTAACAACACAATGCAGCAGGGGAAGGACACAAAAAGCAGAAGCCCTTAGAGTCCAACCCAAACCAAGGAACAAAACCTGCGATCTAACAAAGTGTAGTCTCTCTCTGTCTCTGCGCTTTGAAACTGGAAAAAAGAGTGTGCATGCTCCAATCCTACGCACACACTTTCTGTATAGGGGGGTGATTCCGTTGCAGCTTTAAACTGTTTCGAACAAACAGGTAGCAGGATCATAGTTTGGAAGACATTTCAAGGCCACTCCAACTCTGTCTTCTAGTTTTCCATCCTCATCCACAACAACCCCGGTTTCTGGTTCTGATTTCACATCACATTCAATCAGTCAATATGAATAAAAAACAAATTCCCTCTCAGACGAAAACAAATAACAATATTTCAAAAGCTTTCAACCTTGAGATTGACTTCAAAAGCTTGCATGTCTTCGAAATTGAAACCTGCATCCATTCAGGGGAATTTGTTAACATAGTTCATAACATATACAAAACGCAATCATCTCACCAATAATATGGCATTAGTAAATTCTTTTTCACAACAATCATCTCACCAATGCATCCTTTGCTTCTTCTCCAATTGCTTCATTCATTAATACTGTCTTTCCCTCATCAAGGCTTTCTATGCTTTTATCTGTACAGTCATCTTTCAAAGAGCTCTGAAACAGGACAACCAGCACTAAATTATAAAAAAAATTGATCGGCTAAAGTTTGATATATAACCAAGTGTTGCACTCTTTTATGGGTTTAGTTCTCTTTCTTATGCCCTTGCCTTTTACGGCTTTAACCAAACTTTAAGGTCTGAGCACTATCAATGGTTATATTCTTAAGATGAAATAAAGGCTTCGAAGTCTTTACAATTCATGTACAATTCAAAGGCGTTGCTTACAGATTTTCCCTTTCCACAATGCAAAACATCTGAAAGACTGAAACTTGTGTACAGTTTAAAAACAAAAGCCTAGTTACAGTGATGACTAACCTGACAGATGATTGGTTCTTTACCATTGCACTGATAATCATCAAATGCCTCTTTTTCACTATATTCAGCAGGAGCATCAGTTTCAGCTGCCACATTGTCTTTTAGTGCACTATCCAACTGGTCAACATTTAACTCAGGCTCACTCTGAATATGCACAACTCAACCCAATTAATATAAACCTCAACTACAAACCAAGAGGGAATATACACTACTAATAAAGTGCTGCTGTTGATGTAACATAGGGCACAGAAATGAATATGTTTGCTAGGATACAACTACTGTAAGGAACAAACACTCACTTGGCAACTTTTTCAGGGGTGACATATAACAGCTTGTATTTACAATATTCAGAACTCGGTGCTCTAAGAATCTAATGTTGTTCACTCCACTCCATATTGGCACTTAGGTAAGCAGCAGGAATATTTGCCTAGCAGATATGAGAAGACAAAGGAGGAAGGAACATCATTGTATATTGTTCAATAGAAGAAAAGGTAAAATCCAAATGAAAATAAAGTCTGGAAGAAAAACATTACCTGAAACAAGTCAAAAGAGTCGTGAGAAAAAGATTCAAGTACCTGATATGTCAGGCTCTTACCCCCTCCAATTGGCATTAAAACAAAAACATCATGGCCACTCATTGTAGCATTAATGACCTCTCTTTGGTTGAGGCGGAAAGAGTGGTTACCAAACACTCTTATTATTAGCCTGTAAGTTGGCAGCAGCCAGTCAATAATTAGGGTGACAGGTAATGCAAATAAGAAATATGATATAATCGAGGTGTATATTAGCCTGTAAGTTGGCAGCCAGCCAGTCTCAAACTCCTTCTTGTCAGCTTCAGACAAAGAGCTGTATATTTCCAACATGCCCTGTAGAAGAGGAGTATAAAAATGAGTTGACTTGTTACCAAATTCATATAGAAGCACACATAAAAGTAAACAGATGCTAATCTGAGCAGACAAAGGAAAGCAGCCCATTAGGGGAACAAGTCAAGCTTTGACAACACAACATGCACAAGCCCTCTATCAAATGCAAACACCAAGAAGTTAAGAGTTTTTATGCCTAGCAGAGTTACTTGTTTTTCTCGTAATCCACTATTTCTATCCTAGTGTAATAGTCATTCACTCCACTCCATATTGGCACATTTGCCTCTTAAAATGTAGTAAAATATATATATATATATATATAACAACATAATTAAGCAATGCCTTTACAGATTCAAAGTATAATTTGCAGATTGCAGAACAGGACGACTATAGAAGCCTCACATTATGTAGGAGGCTACACACTCACCAAAGAGATAAGAAAATGGCTAAAGAAGATTTCATACCAAACTATTGCAGTTGATGCATCTTTTATTCTCAGGAAGCTTTAAAAGACTTCGAATTATTCTTTCAATTTTCTCCTCTTCCTTTATCCGATTACCCATTTCTTAGAAAACTATGAAACCTGAAGAGAAAAGAACAATAAAGAAAGGTAAGTGTTCCTGGAACAAACCAATTAAGTCACCAATCACTAGGTTCAACAGAAACCATTGTATCGATCACCTCAATCTTGCTCCAAACTTTTCCCGCCAAGCAAATAGAAGATTACAGGAGGAAATCCCACCTGAGTATATAATCACAGTAGATTGTGGAGAAAATCTAAAATAAATAAATAAATATACACAAAATGTCATGTTCCAGAAAATTACTCAATGATATTGATAAAAATATATAAAATATGAATGGGAAAATATTCTCCTTCTTCAACAAAACTATCATATAATAAAGAAACTCAGAAAAATCATACTATGGACATATAATTGATTTCCAGAGATGCATATAATTTGATGATTTATATAGAGGTTGGCAACTAAAGAAAATAAAGCTGAACCAAATAACAAAGTTACTGGATCTTGTAAACATCCTCAAATTATTTATGTTATATAGTTCCACCATTACATATAGCTTTCCCTCATTCCAATCGTCCAGTTATTTATGTTATATAGTTCCACCATTACATATATCTAAATTGGTTCTTTCTAAATAATTATCTGTTGTGAGTTGTGTATACCGATTCTTTGCTTTGAACATAAACTCGAGGACAATCTTAAAATTTGCAATTCTCAAATATACATTCCCAAAATTGCCCAAAAGAAATAACCGCTGAGGAGAGGGCGAGTAGGATGGAATTAGATACATAAATGAGAAGTGTGAATTACTTCCAAAATTCAAATTATTGAATGTAGGCCTCAGAGGTCTAACCAGGATTAATTTTTTTTTTTTTTTTTGGAAATGACCAGGATTAATTTTTACTGCAAAAAGAGTATGAGATCAAATTGTATTCAAGTTTAACCACAATGTAGGGACACCTTGAATCATTTGCATTAAGAGAATGGTCTCTGCTTTAAGATAGAAAGTGGACTATTAGAATACTGACGGATATAAGGAAGGCATAAGCAACATATTTCAGACCATGTGAAAAGGACCTTATCCCAACAAACGGACAAAACAACAGTTACCTTAAAATGTGCATTTTTAGCATTTAATAAAAGATAAATTACCTAGGCTGGTGGACAACCATGCAAATGTTAACTCCTTCAAGAGCCTCACGTCTAAGAGCTCTAAGTAGCAGATTAGAAGATGAACTATCCAAACCAGATGTGGGTTCATCTAAAATTAGAAGTGATGGCTCCATGACCATTTCCAGCCCAACATTTACTCTTTTTCTTTGACCTCCAGAGATTCCTCGCTTCTCTACCGTTCCAACCAGGGAATCCTGCACCGCCTGCAAGCCCAAGGATTCAATAACTCTTTCAACAACCAGGACCTTTTCTGGTTGAGGCAGTTTGGAAGAGAGTCTACAATAACGAAAATCCAGAATGAGGCAGATGGTAGAAGAACTAATGTCAGTACCAGTAAGTGGTTGTGAACAATGAGGTAAGAAAAGAGATAAAGAAAAAAATAAATAATAAACAAACTAAACCAAAAAAAAAACAAAAAACAAAAAACGGTTAAGAGGATCACTGTCATAACTTATCAGTGTCTTACTTATATAAGGAATTGACTATGTTTTGTTCAGAAAATGAAACGGAAAAAAAAGGAAGAGGCTATGTAGAATTATACTAAAAACAAGAAACACGTTTTGTTTTAAATCTTTTGGTTTATAATTCATCCAAATGAACAATCATGTTCTGTACATATGTGATCACATTTTTTATATCCACTAATATTGAATGACATAAACTAAGATGCAGGTTGGGATAATTATATGAGCTTACCCCAAGAACTCTCTCAAAAAAAAAATGTGAATCATAGGCACTAACATGCATTCATGGCAAAAGATTCACTGCAAAGAAAAAAATTCAGCAAGTGCATACCAATCTAAGAATACATGCAGCAGTAAAACTCATGATACTCATCACAAAAATGCAACAAAATTTATAACATCAATCAGGTCTAAGCTCCTTACTATATATCCAGAAATTTCAGAGAGAGAAATGCTCATCTGCTGATGAGCAGCAGGCAGTTGTAGAAGCTCATCAGCTTCTGAAAAATTCATGAACCACTGGGTCAGGGGATGATCTTTTGTGTCACCTCTCTTTCTTTTACTTGGATCTTCAACTGGCGCTAAATGCAATGAAAAGGAATATTAAACACCCACAACAAGATAAAAAAAGGATTGCAGGCAGCAAGGCAGAAAAACTTATACCAGGAGAAGGCAGAGTCAAACCAGCAGGTAATCTGGGGGAGGCTATAGCAGGGTGATTCTGGACACGAGCTAAAAAACTCTCTGAAGGCTCAGGGAACACAATCTCATCATAGGATTCCATGACCACAGGTTTCTTGGTCAACATAGGACCAGATTCATCTTCTCAGTACAACTTCAAATGATGAAATCTGTGAAGACAAAATGCGACTGGCTTGTTACTCACCATACAAGCATCAAAAGTTAAACATTACCAAAAATCCACCATTTCTAACAGCTAGCACTCAACCTAAAATCCAAATCAAATCCTAATTGGCTCATTGACGTGAATGTAGTTAGTGGCTGTAGAGTGAGAGCTGATAGTAAAAGCAGCCGCACCGGACCGCCTCTAACAACTTATTCTAGGTGAGCTTATTGACCATTCACATAATAAACAGAGCTGTTTTGCAGCCACAATATGTGACTGGCTAGTTAGTCACCATCAAGCGGCATCAGAATTTCTAAACACAGAAAGGAAATGAAATCGGAAAAGGAATGGAAGAAGATTACGAACCAGAGTAGCGACGACGAAGTCGAAGGAGCCATGGGTGAGATTGAAGGCGAGGACGTTGGGCATGTCATCGCTGAACTCCGTCTCCACGCCGCAGTAGCGAGACTCGCTTTTGTCACCTGCTCTTTCCCCAAGCGGCATTTTTGGTACAACTACTCTATGTCCCTGCTCGAACTTGCTCTCGGAGAAGCCCCAGGCGGCCTGCTGGAGGACGATGGCGGCGGCGATGGTGGCGTTGACTGTGTTAGAGACCTCGTCGACGTGGTCGGCGTTGATAAGGTCCTTGATAAGGGTGCGGGAGTGGATGATGCCCGGCTTGGAGGTGGTTGAAGTAGAAGTGATCGGGCTGGGAGAATTCGGCTCTGGGCCTGGAGGACGGAGTCAGGGCAGAACCCGAAGTTGCCGTTGTTGATTCGGGCGACGGTGGGGTCGTGGTGGGAGAATTCGGCGGCGATTTCGGAGGGGGTGATGAAGGAGAGTTTGGGCTTTTTGGAGGCATGGGTGTTGGAATCGCCGTTCAGGGTGTGGTTGTGGTCGGGGGAGGAGGCCATTGCTGGGGGAGGAAGATTTTAGGGTTAGGGTTTGAAAGGGGGTGATGAGATTGAAGAAGAAGAGAGCATGAAATTGAGACAAGAGAGACCGAGAGACTGAGAGAGGAGAGTCGTGGGGAGGGGGGTGGAGAGACGAGGGTTTCAGTGTTTCACAACTGAGAGAGCTCGAGAGAATTTGTTTCATTTTTCTTTCGACATGATGTGGCTTGGCCCGGGTGGGAGGCACAATTAAACTTCCAACAAAGCAATCACACAACAGAAACCTAACAAACTGTTGTAAGAGTATCAAAATGTCAAAACATGGAGGGAAAATATAAAGCACCGTTGTATCAAGTAACACAAATTTCAGATTTCAAGAGGCAACCAAGGCTCCAAAGTGGAGGGAAATCTGCCGCTAATTTTTTTAAGACTCAGACGACAGACATTACTTAAGTCCGTTGTGTAATGTAGTTCTGATAAAAAAGTTATCACTTTGTTGGCATTCACACAACAGAACATAACAAGTACCGTTGTGCAATAAAGCTTACTTAAACACACAACGGATGATTTCTGTTCCGTTGTGTGATTAGTGTTGTGTGATTAACTTTTTGTAGTAGTGTTCGTCCTTTTGATACCTTACCAGAATCAAAAGAAAAAAAAATAAATTCAGCGCCCAGCGCCCAACAAATTCGCCTAGGCCGCCGCCTGGAGGCCTGACTCCTAATCACTTCGCCCAGGCCAAAATCGGAAAGGGATGCCGACGCCCAGCGCCTAGGCTCCGCCTAGCCCGTTTTTTAGAACACTGTGGAGAATACATTGAGATCATTGGAGAATACATTGAGGTCACTGGAGATCCCGTTGCGATCATTGGAGAATACATTGAGATAATTGGAGAATACACTGAGACCGTTGGAGAACACGTTGCGATCATTGGAGAATTGGTAGAGTTCCAGAGGAGCAGGTTTGTAAGAGTATAGTCCCGAGTGCTGCTAAGGTACGAGTAGGGAGTTAAAAGAGTGCCTGCTAGGGTATAAGCGTGAAGCAAAAGTATGGGCGAGTATATGACACTAAGGCAATGCGAGTTTGAATATGTTTCTGAGGCCTGGTGAGTGTGCAGCTGAGGCATGGTGAGCGTGTCCTTTGAAACATGGTGAGTATGCCATGTTGAGATATACCGGATGTAGGTTGCATGAGACATGGGTGAGATGCCGCTGAAGCATAAATAACATATCGCAGAGCATGTATATGACATCGCTGAAGTATGGAAAATGTATCGCTAAGGTCTATAGAAGATACTGTTGAAGCGTGAAGAACATGTCGATGAAGCATGAAGGATATATCGCTGATGCATAGATGACGCTGAAGCATAGATAATTACTGCTAAAAGATAGATAATATACAGATGAAACATAGGGGAGTTACCGCTGAAGCATAAGTGAGATATCGCTAGAGTGTAGATGAGATACTGCTGAAGCGTAGAGAAGAGATTTCCAAGGCCTGAATAATATACTGGTGAAGCACAGATACGATATTGGTGAAACGTGGCAAGTATTGAGTGTATGTCATTACAGCATGGTGACTGCGCTGTTGAAGCATTGGGAGCATGTCATTACAACATTGCGAGTGTATCGTTGAAACATGGCGAGTGTGACATTTATCATATAGAAGGATATATCACGTTGAAGCATGACAATTGTGTGTCATTGAGGTATGACGAGTACATCGCTGAAACATGGTGTGAGGCCCCATAAATTAGTATTTATTTTTCGAGGAATTTCCGGAATCTAATTTATGATTGTTGGACGGTTTCGTGGCTCGTGGACGGAGCGGAAGTGTTTCGGACGAATTAATTATTTAAAAAGTATGGTTTTAGGGGGGTTGCCAAAGGTTGACTTTTTATTTGTTGGGATTCTCCAAAAACTTCCTTCACGAAAGTTGTAGAGCGCGTCGATACGAGTTCGTGGACATGCGGAACTCGTAAATCGGAGTTCGTATGAGGAAGTTATGGCTATCGGAAGAAGTTTCCGTTTTAGTATAAATATAGAAAATGAGAATTTTATTTCATTTTTCCTCATTTCCATTTCCGGAAGATATTTTCCTCTCTCTCTTCTCTCTTGTCCGCGCCTTCAGAGTCGAAGTTTTTCGACTGACCCGACCCGGACCCAGTCGACCCGACCTGACTTTTCCGGCGTACTGCGGCGGTCTCCGGCGACCAAACTTTCCAGACAGGTTCGCCTCCTTGGTCCGGTCATCTCTGTGGTGTTCTCTAGTGCCGATTCTCGGTGGTAGCGGCGGTAGAAGGCGGTGCAGGTTGGTGTTTTCGGACCCGGCCGGAAAACACAGTTCCGGCGACTTCAAGGCTTCGAGTCTTCTTGGTTGAGTTCAGAATAACCTCGCCGATCGATCCTTGGTGTTTGTTTGGATCGATTCACGTGAAACTTCGATCAACTCGGATTGGATTTCTGTTCACGGCTTGTGAGGTAGTTTTCGATCCCTTAGGCTTGTTTTCTGACTTCGATCCAGTTATGAAAGTTCACAAGCATGCTTAGATGAAGCTTTTTGATGTTGGGAGTTTTGTGAAATAATGAGTTTTTGGCCGGCGGCGGTGCACCACCGTCTGTGGTGGCGTTCCGGCGGTGTTCCGGCCACTTAAGGAACTGTTTTTGGTATTATATATGTTCTACTCGTTGATACGAGCGTTTCGATATATAATATGCAAATTTTGGAGTTTGTATGGAATTGTTATGATTTTTGCAGTTTCATACCGATCGATTTATTCGATCCGTGAGGATTCGAGCGTCCGATCGACTTGTGGTTTGGTCACATCGATCGTGGACGTATTCCGAAGACTTTGGGAGGTCTCGGATGTGGTTTTGCCTCGATTGGCGCCACTTTGGGGATTTTAGTTCAAAACAGGGGTTTCGAACTTTAATCAAATGTGAATCGTTACTGATTTAAGATCATTGGTGATTAGGTGCTTCTAAAGGTGAATTGGACGAGTTGTTGCTGATAGTGTTAGTTCGGTTCTGTATAGAAGACGCAGCGGGAGTTTCGAGGTGAGTAATCTCACGAAGTTCATTTCACGAACGAGAAATACCCTTATTGTTTTGAGAGTTATTTATTAACTGCAAACTATAGATGGTATTAGTGGCACTTCTGAGTAGATGACCATGTGTGTGTGTGTGTATATTATGGGATGTATATATATACATACGTGTTCATGTATTAGTAGGCATTTCTGCGCGGATAACTACATATAGATATATGTTTACGTGAAATATATATGTTTTGGTGGTTTGTGGATTTATGAAAACAATATGCATGAAATGATGCTTTTTATTGTTTTGGGGTGTGGCTTTTGGAAAACAAATTATTTGTGGAAATGATTGATTTCGATTTGTTTTGAAAAGCGTTGAGATTTGTGTATGAAAACAATAGGCATGAATTGATGCTTTTTATTGTTTTGTGTTGTGGCTTTTTCGGAAAACAATGATTATGGAAATGATGATTTCGATTGTTTTCAAAAGCGTTGCGATTTGTGTAACATTTTGGGTCCAGTGCGACTCCTTTAATGTTTTGCTCCTAGGGACATTGCGGCCCGAGGATCGAAGGTCTGAGACCTTGGGCAGAATATCAGGTGACCACGTCTTTGGCCGGACGAATGGTTACGTTTTTCAGTTAGAGCTCTAATCTGTCTGCCATATAGGTAATTCATGGGGTAACGGGAATTGGTTATTGACAACTCATGACATTACGTATTTTTAGGGAACAAGGTGTGAGTTGCTTCCTTATTAATGGTTTTTAAGGGGACAAGGTGCAAGTTGTTTTCCTTATTAACGATTTGATAGAAATCAAGGTGTGAGTTGCTTTCTATGGTACGTTTATGGTACAACTGATAGAATTCAAGGTGTGAGTTGTTTTCTATGTTTTCTTGATAGAAATCAAGGTGTGAGTTGCTTTCTATGGTACGTTTATGGTACAACTGATAGAATTCAAGGTGTGAGTTGTTTTCTATGTTTTATTGATAGAAATCAATGTGTGAGTTGCTTTCTATGGTACGCTTATGGTACAACTGATAGAATTCAAGGTGTGAGTTGTTTTCTATGTCTCGTGTTTTAAGGAAATTAAAGTGTGAGTTATTCTCCTTTATTTCGTGTTTTTAAGGAATCAAAGCGTGAGTTGTTTTCCTTATCTTTGGAGTGAGTTGTGTGTGGTTTGAGTTACTCATACGGGCTTGCAAAAGCTTACCGGGTTTGTTGTGTGGCAACCCGGTGCACCATTCCAACGGTGTAGGGGTTAATCCTGCAGGTTAGGATAATCGCGTTGAAGCTGAGGTAGCGCCTTTGCAGCTTTACGGTAGGAAGCCAATTTTGTGACTTTACCGTTATTTGGACTTCCGTTGTAGTGAGCTCTGAGGAGCATTTACATTTTATCTTGTTGTTGACAATTTAATTCGTAAACTTGTGTAATATATAACTCTATGGAGCGAGCGTATATTAACTTTGAGGGTTCAGGGCATCATTATGTGTGTAAGTTAAGGGGAAAAAGATTTCAGGTATCTCGTATTGATGACTGGACGTTCACGCATATATAATTATGGGGTTATATATATATCGATTTTTTTTATGTGTGTAAAATCAGGGGCGTGACACATGGCGACATGAATCGTTACGGCATAGCGAGTATGCACTAAGCGAGTGTATCACTAAAGCATGGCGAGTACATCGTTGAAGTGTGGAGAATATAACGTTGAGGCATAGATAAGATACTGCTGAAGCTCGTTGAGGCATAGATAAGATACTGCTGAAGCTCGTTGAGGCATAGATAAGATACTGCTGAAGCATAGAGAAATATTGCTGATGTGTAGATAATATACTGCTGAAGCATAGATGAGATACTATTGGAGCATAAGGAAGATATCGCTGAGGCCTGGATAATATGTTGCTGAAGCATAAATAAGATATAGGTCGCTGAAGCATGAATAATATACTGCTGAAGTGCGGCGAGTATAGGTCGCTGAAGCTTAGATAACACGTCGTAGCATAGATAAGATACTGCTAGAGCATGGCGAGTGTATGCCACTGGAGTATGGAGGGTAGGGTGTGCAAGTCCCCCAGTATCGAGAACATTTGTCATGATAGGAGCGAGGACTGATCTCGCTAGTGAAATTTCATGTGTATATAAGCAACATATGTGCTAAACATGTAGCAATAAGTGGATATGAGATTAAAAGTGTGTAAATAAGAGTATTGACTATAGCTCAATGGGCATTTTTGGGTGCATGACACTGTTTGGAGTTTTGGACCACTGGATTCATTAGAATATGCAGTTAGACTGTGTGAGCAAGTTGGGTATGAGTGAGCCAATGAACATTGAGCATGTGGGCATGGCCCAACTAGGGAGAGTTACTCTCGATACTCAAGTGAGTCATAATTGAAGCAAATTCAAGCTCCTACTGATGACAAATGTCATAGTTTGTGAAGCGAGTATCGCATGTATATATGTAGCAATGTAATTAAGATAGAAGTATGACATGTGTTTAACATGTAATTGTAGTGGAGATGTTAAACATTGTGCATGTTATAGTCATGCTTGATAACATGGAGACATTTAAAACATTGCATCAACATTAAGGCATAGCGAATATGCTACTAAGACGATCACAGTTTGTAGACATATGCTTAGATTGTAGTAACCAATGAAGCATGTGAAGTATGACATTAGCTCAAATTAAGAGGTGTAGATGAAAATTTATCTGGAGCCGTTCATAAGTAGTGAAGATATTGTAGAAAGATTGAAGTTGTCTATATATAAGACTCCATGTCGGCTTGCGAGTACCGATATATAGTGCACTTTCTTTTGCTCATATAAGAGAGGTTCCTGTTGGGGTGATAATGTCTCGTCGAAAATAAGCGAGTAGTAGCTTATTCAAAATGTTTAATTGACTAAATTAAAACATTATATGCTCGTATGGCTTTGCTGCAATGTTTGAATAAATATTGTACACACCAACCAAATTGAAGTGCAAGTCGTGTTATCACTGTACTAGTGCACATTCATGACTACGGCTTGGGATGTGCCGAGTTTATATGAGCAATCCATTATCGGAGGGCAATAGAGCAAACTCATGAATATCAATTTATATGTAGGTGTTAGAGCCTATATGGATGAGCTCAGGGGATACGAATTGTGACTACCCAACATGATGTGTTTGATTGTCGATACCGTATATGCATGGCAATATGGAGCTATTGATTGATTTAGTTAGAGTAATTATAAGTAGGCACATAGCTAGCATATTATAAAGCTGAGGCCGTACCAGAGCTTGCAAGAATAAATTTGGCCCAAAGCCTATGCTTGTACGTGTAAGTGGGGTGTGCATGTAGACTTTATTTCAATTATGGACCATGCCACCAGTATTTAATAAATATAGCATGCTTGTGTGTCTACGCTGTGTTGAAAGCGCATAACCAAAACAATTCTATCACAGCATGTGCAGTTCATCTCGAGATGCGGTTTGCGAGTTTCTCACAACGTGAGCACCTGTAGATATCAAGATATGAATTTGAACCCCATTATATTTTAGGCAAAGCCTAAAGATGATAATCAAGCTACCGTGTTATTAATGGGGTATTGAATTTAGATAGACATAAGCCGCATATATGCGCGAAGTGCAATTGTGTCAGAGCGTGAATGAATTTATGGTAGCTATAATGGTAGCACAGAAATCATATTAGTCACAGGTTGTGTAAAGAAGATGCAATTTTGATTCTTGACTAGTGTCAATGGCAATAGATTCGCAGCAAATACAATGTAGAGTCTAATAGTGAACTAGGGATATTGTTATCTCAGTATCAGTAAGTAATATTAAATAATCATGGCAAGTTCTATATATGACAAGTTGTGTGCCAAAAGATATTACACGTTTGATGTGTGCATGCTTATAATGGTCAGATATCCAAGGCATTTGCGCACTGGAGATGTAGATAATAATATTTTAGTTTTTATAAGATAAGGGCACGTTTACTTACTTGGAATGGAATGGAATGTAATGGAATGATTACGGAGTAAAAACACCCCTGTGTTTACTAACACATAAAGGAATCGGAATGATTCAAGGTAAAAGAATTCCTGTGTTTACTAACACATGAAGGAATTGGAATTGGTGTAGGTCTCACCTATTTATCAGGAATCGATTCCTGAATACTCAGGAATTCGATTACGAAGGGGGGAGATGGGTTTAGGAATCATTCCTCCGGAATCAATACTGATTCCTTTCTTCTTCCATTCCACTTGTCTCCGATTCATGATTATT
Organism: Rosa lucieae; assembly: GCA_024704745.1. Taxonomy (NCBI): domain Eukaryota; kingdom Viridiplantae; phylum Streptophyta; class Magnoliopsida; order Rosales; family Rosaceae; genus Rosa; species Rosa lucieae. The sequence goes on along the minus strand of CM045496.1, from coordinate 85,741,255 downwards.
TTCCATTCCAAGTAAGTAAACGTGTCATAAAAGTACTTATCTGTTGGGGTGTATGCACGGAACAGACCCAGCCCCGGCTTTTGGTTGAACTACCGTTGGGTGTAGAGAGCAGATTTACAGGTGTATCCAAAGAATCGTGAATACAGCCATACAGGCAGGAAATATACCATAACTATCTGATAGTGATTTCGCTCCTTGAAGCTAATCCATCTCGGTGTTTATACCAGCATTATAATCCAATGAGTATCTACTGTGTGTTGAAGACAACCCCGGAAGGTGAGTCAGAACAAAAGGGTGATTCGAAGGGGCGCGGTGGGTTGATTTCACCGAGGTCTCTCCAGGTTGAGGCGCCGAAAGAGATGAGTGAATACCGCTACTGAGGGGCATGACAGCAGTTGGGTTTACTCCTTTGGCCATCATGGAATTGGAGCTATTTGCGCCTTTGGCTTTGCTGCAGCTGGGTGTCCAGAGTGGGACCTCTCGTAGTCGTTCTTCTTCTGTTTCTCTATTTTTTCTTTCTTTCTTTCTTTTTGACTTTTCACAATTTTTCCACCAACTAAATAATTCATCAAAAATCAAAATCAACCAAATAAATTCCAAAAATTCTAGGGTTTGTCTAAAACCCATTCCTTATCCTTTCTTCTTCAAAACTCACGGCCTAATCCTCCTCCTTGGCCTTCTTCACCTACAAATCCGTCCAATCATCAATATCACAACCAAAAATTCAAAACAAGCTTGCATGGGTAGATCCTTACCACAAATCCTTGCCAAACCCCTAGCCTAGCCTCTTGGTTTAGGGAAAATCGGGTTCATGCAAACAAAATTACAAATCAAAATAAAAAACTCGGATTTAGGAAGAAATAGGTGTAGATCGGATGAATAGAGGCTAGATTAGGATGAAGATTACCTTGATTTGAACTTGGGATGAAGAAATGACGAAAAGCCCCAATTTGGCTTCGGGTTCTAGGGTTTTTGGAGGATTAAATGGCTAAATTTCATGATTTGGTTGGAGAAATGGTAAGAGAGGATGAAGAGAAGAAAATCTGGAAATTTTGGCTTGGATCGGAGTTCCGACAACAGTGTGGCGGCGTTCGGCGACTTCCGGAGAGAGAAGGGGACTGATGAGAGAGAAGGAGAGCTGAAGAGAGAGAGAGAGAGAAGTGAGAAAATGCGGAAGAGGCTAGGGTTTTGAGAGAATGAGATGCTTAAATACCTCTCCCATTAATGAATGTGAAAAGTCGAATCTGCCCCTCCTTTCAGGCCAATGGGCTTGGGCTGCTCCTATTTCATTTTCCTCTTAATTTCCCTTAAGCCCACTCCGAAAATACATCTTCAATCATCCTTATTTCTCCAACACTTTAGCGAATCCTTTCGGGAAAATTTTCCTGGCTTGTCCTAAGCCTCGATACTTTAAAAATAGTATTCTAGACCCAAATTGGATTTTCTCTAAATTCTTAATCCTTTAAAATGACCTCAAAATCTTAACCAAAATGCGAATACTTGTGTACCTTACGAATACGTAGTTTCATACGTTATAAGACAAATTAAAATAAATAAGAAAAAGTACGGGGGTCTACTGTATTTATAGCACCAATACCTCTAACTTAGAAACATGAGTTTAATATGGTTTGAAGCAAAGGAAAGAGAGTGCAAAGAAGTTACAAAAGAGAAACAAGCTATGCTTTGTCAAATAGTGATGAGCGTCTTATGCTTTCTGAGGCCAATCAAAGGCTAATTAGATTTGCTATTCTATTGCCTACTAGGTGAAACAGATTAGCTCTTTAATTTTCAAGGCATCTCTTTGGTCATATGCCATTAACTATTGCTTTATGTTATTATGTATCAATATTTAATGTATGTTGATTCTCTCTCCTGGATGAAGATGGATGATGGAGACTTTATGATTAACTAATTGGTCTAATTGTGCGAAAAGGACCCTGGTCTTAGTGTTAACTATTGTTAAATTGGACAGCATCGAAACAACTATTGTTAATTAGTGCATGCTAATGTGAACGTTCGGGTTGATGATAATAGTTTTATCAGTTTCAACTTTCGACCATAGCCATTATTGACCGCAAGGTTCAACCATCTAAAAAATGAACGAGTCTTTTAGAACATTGATGTGTCCGAGTCCATCGTTAAGTATATAGTATTCAATCAACTAGCTAGATCTTAATTAGTTTCCTCATCTCATAATCTCATATGTTTACATAATAATAGTCAATACAGAGGCTGTCAAACCATCATTGCTAGGCAACAGCATCAAATAAGCTAGGCAACTTAATTAGTCCTCAAAAGACCAGTGTCCATTTCAACGTAGCAATTAATTTAGGTTATGTTATGTGAAGTTGTGAACTGCTAGAAACATGTAAACTGTATGGCTAACCCAATCACGAAAGTTTCTGGAACACCGCTAAGGCCTAAGGATGCATTTACAGTATGCATTATGGCATTCAATGGAGTAATTTCATTGCCTTATTAGGCCACCATATTCCATACAAATGAAAATCATTGGAGCCATCAAAACCAAACTTCAACTTTGACACGGTACATAAACATATCCCCATGCTGTCAATCGTACTCCATCAGAATACAAGATTTTGACCATTATCTTTCTAAGGCTTTATCTTCACTAGCTGACAACAACAAACAACAAAGGGATCGCGTTCGATCCATAGTCCAAGCAAAGACTAGGAACCAAGGGACGAAGGTTTCACCTAGTGAAATAATTTTCTTTGGTTTTGCTTTTACTCTTGCATTACTTTGCTCCCGCTATATAAATACACAAACCTGTGAGCAATCGATCTAAATCTAACTCTAAGAAAGAAATGCTAGTTCAGCCTGCAAACCACGCAATGGTTTCATCATTAAGCTGCTTCCTTCTCATTTTCATGTTATTGTTTACGAATTATATTCATGCATGCATCCAAACTCAACGTATTTCTCTCTTGTCCTTTGCCTTCACTCTGTCTTCTCCTTCCTTAAACTGGACTTCTAGTAGTTGTTGCTATTGGGAAGGCATTACCTGTAATCGAGATGGTTGGGTCACCCATTTGCAGTTACCCTCCAAAGGGCTTAAACTAAAAGTTGGTATTTTTCCATCATCGTCACTTGCAAATCTCACACATCTCACTCACTTGAATCTCTCACACAATTCCCTTTCTGGTTCTCTAGATCAAACTGAATTCTTCTTGTCCTTGAATTATCTCGAAATCCTAGTGTTTGAACCCAAAATAACATTTTTTCCCGACATGGGGGACTCGACGAAATCTAGGCCAATATCCGTGGCCCAAGCTATTTATTTGCAACAAGTTCGGAATACATTGTTTAGAGGCCAAGAAAAGCCTATTTGGAGGCCAAGCAATCTTGAAGCAAATATGAATATTCCTTGATTTACTAGTAATTATCAATATACTTGATAATTATGGTGATTTGCTTAGACTGCAAAACGGGAAGACAAAATTGATGGCCGAGATTACGCGAGCCATGTAAGGTAATTATCGAGATTCCCCAGATATTGCGATCAAGGACGCGAATGCGGACAAGTTGGTTGGCTCGCGAATATCAAGTTGGCCATATATATATCTCCCATGCAATTAAGGTCTTTGGTTGATCAATTAAGGAAGAAGTCAAGGTGGGCCACCAGCTAAGCTTGAATTGAGGGTGGTTGGACGTGGGAGAGAGATAGTAAGCATGCAATCATGCTTCAAGGAATATATATATATATATATATATATATAATTGTTACATGCATGGAAAAAGCCAATACGTGGCTGACATATGTGACATATATATATATATATATATGTATGTGTGCAATTAAAGTCTATTGCATGGAAATATGAGTGCTCGCGAAGAGTCCTCGCGAAGATATATATGAACATATATACGTGCATATCCAAATAGCTCGCGACCAAGAGGAAGATTGCGTTCAAGACTCTGAGAGGCAATTAATCTTTGCCTACATTCTAGCGACGACGGAGGATAATTATTAATTGCCTACGATAGTTATCAAAACTATTAAGAGTTTTGATTCGATTCAAAGGCCAATAACTGTGGCCTAAATATAGTATTTCATTCATATTTGGAAAGTGAATCTGCAGCAGCCTATATATAGAGGCTAAAGACGATACAGAAAGGGACCTCTCTCGAATAAATCAATCCCAGCGATTACAAAGCCTCCCCGGAGCAAACCTTCAACCTTGTTGAAACCCGGCGACCGTACTCTCAGTCCTAGTCTCTCAGAGCCGACCGTCAGTGCTACTGCCACAAACACTACCAGCGAAGCAAGGGTAACACCCTCGCAACCCAGCGAAGCTAAAGATACGCTTTAGCAAACCCCGTGCTTTCTCAAGACTTCCCAGTGATTGCTCTGCTCAACCTACAACGTTGAGTATCGATTTTGGTGACCGAAGAGATCACACCCAAAGTCCTTATCCGTAAGGCAAAAGTCATTTCCCGAAAGGCTAGAGAAGAACCCTATGGCGAGGTTGGTGCTCTCCTCGTCCACAGCGCTTGAAGAATAAGTCAGGTCAAGGGACTCCCCCGACGACTGCACCCCGTGGTGCTGGCACGCCTGTGCAATCACTCACTCAAAAGAGACAGTTTGCACACCAACTAGTTTTGGAGCCAAACACCTAGATTTGAGCTATAACCTTCTCTTTGGAGTGTTACCATCTTCTCTACCATCCAGTCATATTCGGATGGTGGATCTTTCCAGCAATCTTTTACATGGTGCAGTTTCATCTTCTTTTTTCCAAGAAGCTTGGAATGTGACTAGTTTCAGAGTCAGTAACAACACCTTTTCAGGTCCTATGCCATCCTCTATTTGTCATCCTTCTTCTTCCTCGTTACGACACCTTGATTTTTCCTTCAATAATTTCAATGGTAGTATATCTTTTGGTTTAGGGAAGTGTTCCAAATTGCAGGTGTTCTGCGTCGGTTACAATTACCTGTCAGGATCGCTTCCAGAAGATATCTTTAATTCTACCGTACTTGAAGAGATTTCACTACCTCGAAATTCATTGCATGGAGCAGTGAGTGATAGAATTTCCAACCTCACCAACCTTACAACCCGTGATCTCTCTTATAACCAATTGAGTGGCGTGCTCCCTCTCCATCTTGGGAAGCTCTCCAAGTTGAAACACATACTCCTTGATTTCAACTCTCTGGAAGGTTCATTGCCTCTATCTCTGATGAATTGCACAAACCTCGTTGAAGTACGTATGGGAACCAACAACTTGGGGGGTAATATCTCCATGCTCAATTTTTCCATACTTAGCCAACTTAGTAAACTTGACTTGCGGAAAAATAACTTCTTCGGTATCTTGCCGAGAAGCATCTACTCGTGCAAGTTCTTGAAAGCAATTCGAGTGAGCTACAATAATCTAGAGGTTCAAATACAGCCTGAAATTCTTTCATTGAAATCCCTGTCCTTCCTCTCACTTGGTTGGAACAAAGGTTTAACCAATGTGACAGGGGCAATGAAGATACTGATGGGTTGCAAACGTCTCCTAATGCTTTCCTTGGCATCTAGTTTTTTAGGTGAGGAAATGCCGAACGATGTTGAAATGGCGGATTTTAATGGATTTCAAAATCTTCGACTTTTAGATTTGAGTTCATGTAACCTTAGTGGTATAATTCCTTCATGGCTATCGAAGCTGAAAAAGTTACAGGGCTTGGTTTTGAATCACAACAGAATTACTGGCTCAATTTCAAGTTGGTTGGGGACTCTTCCAAGGCTGCAAACTTTAATGCTGGACTTGAACCAACTTTCTGGAGAATTTCCAAAGGAATTGTGCACACTTCCTATGTTAGTATCTGGACAAATTGCAGCTCAAGTAGGTCGTCCTTATTTTGACCTGCCTATTTACTACAGTCCTAGGGCTGATGCAAAACCTTTACAGTACAATTATATATTTTACCCATTTATATACCTAGGTCACAATTGCCTCAGTGGGAATATACCTATTGAGATTGGCCAATTGCTGCTTCTCCAACTGCTGGATCTTAGTGCTAACAACTTCTCCGGCAACATTCCAGACCAGATATCTAGCCTAAAGTACATGGAGACTCTGGATCTCTCCATGAACCATTTGTCTGGAAGAATCCCGGCATCATTCACAGGTCTTAATTTCTTATCAATGTCTCGTACAATAATCTCCAAGGGCCAATACCATCAAGCACTCAGCTCCAAAGTTTCAATGCTTCTGCATTTGAGGGGAATCTGAAACTTTGTGGTGCCCCACTTCCAAATAAATGTCAGACAACAACTGGTGCTGATGCACCAGATATGAGCACCCCGGATGCAAACACTAGGGAGCATCAAATTCCTTGGTTTTATGTTTCTGCTGCACTTAGGTTCATTACTGGATTTTGGGGGGTCTGTGGTCCCTTGGTGCTTATGAGAAAGTGGGGGGTATGCATATTACCATTTCAAAGACAATGTTCAAGACAGGTTCCATGTGATGATAGCAAAGTGTAGGGCAAGCAGGAGAGAAAGTTTGTTTAGAAGTTAGATAGTAGACATAGTACTCTACTACTCTTATTGTAATAATCACAATAAAACATTCCCACAAATTTTCATCGACAAGCATGAAATTTTCATGTATATTTACTTATACTTCATATAGTGTAGATCAGTGCCTGTAGTTGGCAAACAGAGGAAATAACAATACATTATTTCTTTTTGTGGCAACTAACAAGAAATTCATATGCACATATATTTGCTTCTGTGGTCCACTTGTGTGAAGAGAACTTGAGAGCAACAAGCATAAAATTCTTTCAACAGACAGAAGACATACAATTCCAACTCCATTTAATTCTTTCTACCTGCAACACCATTAAGGAAACTACATTAGTCCACCAAAGATTAGCATAATCTCGACTGGCACTTAAATAAAGTCTAGCATACAACAGACTGATAAAGTCTCCAACGGAGTAATTCATTCAAGCCGAATCACACAAAGGAAGATGATAGGAGCCAAAAAAAAGAACTTTTGACTTTTAAATGGGAACATATTCTCCAGTGTAAATTTGGGTTAAAGAATTTTCTTCAAACAGAAAACAATCAGCTAAGAAGCTGGATGTTCATGCAAGAGCCTTCTACTCACAGCAAACAGCAACACGATATAGACGGTTTAGAGCTTACGAATTGCAAATTTGGTCTCGGTTTCACTTCAAAGGTATTCTTATCTACATATGAATATGTTCCCTTGAAAAATTTGCTGATTATGCATGCTGCCAAAGTTTATCAACTCAGAATTGTCTGCTCAGTGTTTAATAAAGGATCAATGACAAAATAACAATTTCAAGAACTATTGGCTTCATTTTTGTTTTTGTTTTTGTTTTTTTTTTTGTGATAAGACTATCTGCTTAAATCACTATTGAAATTTTTATTTATAAGAATATCAGCTCAACTATATCTTGCTTAAAAAGGACAAAGGACATTGCAATTCCATTCTTTACTAAATGATCAATTAATTCAGGGAAACAATGGCCAATAGTACAAAGAACATAATGACACAACAAATATAATTTCACTAATCACTTAAACTTCCTAGACAGGGTACGAGATGGGGCCGATAACTTTTTTATCTTTTGGAGGGTAAAAATGGGGTTATAACTATCCTTCTAACCCTGAATCCACCCATATGAGCATTGGCGTCGAGAAGATCATAGATAGAGTGATAGTGTGATACCAAGTCAAATAGGATTCGACTATTTGAGCAACTGTTGCAATACATAGGTCAAGTGCCTTTCTATGGCCTTCATAAAAAAATGCACACAGACATACATGATGCAAGTATGAAACTTGAGATTCCAGACCTTCAGAAATGCAGGGTTGGAGTAAATCACCTACAAACTTCTCAAAGCAAGCAAGTTTTTGATTGGAAAGGAAAATGGATAAACTTCTTTTCATCATAACCTCAGAAATATGGAAACGAAAGACATAACATAGGTTCAACAAGATGATTTAGCAAATAATTCATCAGAATTCTCCAATTAAAAATTTAAAATTTAAAATGACTAGAAAAATCTCTTGATCCTGAATTGTTGCTCTACATAACCTAAAAAACCAATCAAAAACATTATCTTCCTTTTCCTTTGTTTGATACTTTGATTTGGTTATCAAACACAAATGGCATAAACATTTCAGACAAGTTCAATCACTCAGAAGACCAGAATTTTTCAAACTTGCAAACTTCTTAACTAACAGAATATGAACATAATTAAAACCTAAGCTCATTCTCCATGTACAATAACAAATTTTGTACAAAAAGAAACTCGGTCTTTAACTTGAAGTAGAAGTAAATGTTGGCTGTGGTTTCTTTGCTTATTTTGCCCAACTCTTCAAATTAAAATTAGAAATCTCAGAAACACAAAATCCAGTCTTTCCCATATAATTCACACTAAAACAGCAAAGACATTATTTTTCTTTCGAAGTAAAAATCCAAATTTACCTCACATTGACTCCACACTAGCACCTCCTCGGCAAGCCTTGCTCTTACATACAGGAACATCCTCGAACTGTTTAGCAGGCAATTTCTCGGACAGAGCCCCAACGTAAAACTCAACTGAATCAGACCCTTGTTCCATATGCATCCCCGTCACGGAAACCCAAATAAATAGCTTCTTGGCTTGAATCCCCGACACATCGGAAACAGAGCCGAAACTCAGCTTCCCTTTGATGTTCTTGTTGTAGTACACCAACTGATCAAAGTGAACATAACATGGGTTTTCGAGATGGATCTCGAAGGTTCCATCGTCAGAGAGAGTATAGGATCTTACGTTGTCGGGTAACAGACCCCTTGGGAGGCCGTACTTGGGGAGGAGGTCATGGACGTCTGTGATTGATTGGAGCGAGGTGGATGGGCGGTTGGGGTTGGGTTTGACGTCTCTGAGGGATTGAGATAATTGGCTTTCTGAGAAGAGGGATAGGAGTAGAAGGTAGAGAGAGATTTGGGTGATGAATGAGGCCATTGATGATGAGCTATAGGAGAAGAAGAGAGATGGGAATTGACTTTGGGAGAACAGGGGAACTGCAGCGAAGTAATTTAGATGAGTAGGGAAGGGTAAAGATGGGAAGAAAATTGTTTCATTATTGGTGGGAGGGCCGGTTGGTAGATACTTCTTGTTGGAGGGAAATTTCCAATAGAGAGCACATATGTTGTAATAAAAGATATTTTTTGCAGTCAATTATATTTCACTAAAATCAAAATTTGGTTCTTTCTTGATCATCCAATATCCAAATGATATATAGAAAGAGATCTGAATAATTTGCATTGAGCCAATTTGAGAGTTTGAAGTCTAGCTAAATAAGACCCCATTCAAATTCAAATTGAATTTAAGTCTAGTTAAACTCTCGTTACTTTATTTTTATTTTTAAGTGGTTAGCTACCAATTTAGCTGATTTCTTTGATATTTATAATTTATTAGATTAGTTCAGATAATAAGATGATATTAAATAAAATATCTCAAATATGTACAATCCCTTAAATAAAAAAATAAATCTCAAGTAAAAGAATGCAAAAGAAATATATTCTTAGAGTATGGCTGTCTTTTACATGTTTACAATATGTACATATCACTTTTTGTGAGGATCACATTGACATTGTCGATCTTGCTTCCACATGGTCACAAAACTTGGCTATAGATTCCTTGACAAAATATGGGCCAAATATCTTCCATAATTTGTCTATATGAAAATGATACCGTTTGGACTGGGTTATGGACTTGCTGATCCTTCTGGGAACTTATGCATGTGGTCAGTAGAACTAAGCTGATCATGGCTCAGTTCGTTCTTATAATAATTATACCTTTTTTTTTTTTTTTTTCAATTTTAAGGCTATGTACTATGACTAGTAGATAGTTATATGAGCAAAGGAAGAAAAGCTGCCATATGAAATTAAAACAAAATCAGAAAAAGAAAGGTCTCTGTCACAATACTTAGATATAGATTCCACTGGATATACGCCCTGCGCGATTGCAATTTTTTTTTCTTCCTCAATTTCTTGTATGTATAACAATCAGAACCATAAACTAAGAAACGGTTATCGGTGAACATCATAACTTTACATATTACAAAAGCTGGTATTTAAGTAGATTTGTATATTTACATATTTGCAAAAATGGAATTTTGGGATAGAAGCTTCGCCATCAACAGTTACGTGTGTATTTCCTCATCAACATTCTGAAGTTCAGAATCTGAACACAGTTTGTGATCAATACACCAATCAAAAGCCATCCCACACGTTTTATCAACAGAATCAAAACAGAAAGTATAATATCAGAATCTTCCCCTGCTTCATGAGAATTTGTATAAACTGCAAGTTTCATGAGAATTTGTCTTACCTAAAAATCATCACGTGTCCTGCCGTTCAAGGTTCACTACATAATCTTTGATTAAGATTTTCACAGCTCAATTTTGCTTCCGGCCATGCTTCAGGTAGGTGTCTCTTTTCAATACCAATGAGCATATAAGCCAGGTCAACTCCTAGGATGAAAAAACAGCTTAATTGCTGAAGTTGTAACAAAGAATTTGAACAGCAGGTCAACACAACAATTACCTCAATGCCTACATTGTAACAAAAAAATTTTCAGCCACCAAGACCAAAGACCAACTCCTTAAGTCATAACTGATAAGAAAAGAAGAATACTCCTTTTGAAAAGTCCACAGCAGGATCAAAGTTTGAGCCAATAATAAGTGGGTATTGTTTATCTTGTACGTCATCCCTAATTTTCATGTTATTCATCTCACTGGGCAACCGTATTTCCACTGCCGTCCCCTAATCCAGATGAAGGAACCACACTTACAGAGGCCATGAGCACTATCAAGAACTGAGATAATTGTCTTCTGGATTCCCTCTCACCTCAATCAAAATAAATCAATAGCATCCCTGCAGAAAACATATAAACATATTAGCATTAATGTTAAACGATACAAATTATGTTAAACCATTGATTACAGTGAACTCTTTAGATGCTTCACATTTCACAATTCAAATGTATGATCAAATTTATTGAATTTAGGTTTGGGATTGAAAAACCATGGAGCAATTCCAGCGTTCCAGGGTTCTCTGAGTATGTCCTAGAAAACACAAATAATATCGCACATAATTTCAATCTAATGAGCAAGGAACCATTACATCTATACAAATCCTATCCCTATGATGGAGTTAAATTCCAAGGTTTTTGCATTCGATATAACAGAAGAATATAGAAAAGTAAAATAGTAATAAATTTTCTAAGCATTTTCGATAAGCTGTGGTATAGTCTGGCTTACTTGGACATCCATCTCTGGAAAAGCTTATTTCTTTGGTTGTTCACTGATGTCCACATGTCGTCGTCCTACTTATTCTCAGCTTCCTCAATTAAAATCCTCTGCTGCATTCTTTTCTGCCATCTTAATTAAGCAGAGGTCTTATATATTACAAGTTCAGCAGTAGGAAAAAAGCCAAATGTTATTTTCACAGCTAGGTTAAACCCAATAAATAAAGATTTAATGTTACATTAAAAGATAAACAGACTTCATGTTTAACCCCAATCTGTGGAAAAAAAAAAAAAAATTATGTCAATAGGACCACTGTGCAGCACAGCAATATTGAAGCACATTAGAGAAGAATAGATCACATTTGACATTGTGAGTATTTTGAGAAATGAAAGAAGAACACATCACATTTGACACTGTATTTTGGCTTAATGCAACACAGCAATATTGTATAGATCCTCGTCAACTTAAATTTTTTGAGTTTAGATAAGTTGCTGACTAAGATCAATATTGTTTTTGCTGGTATTTTGATATTGCCGTGAATTTGGTAAGGACAATGGGTTCCATTTGTCAGATCCCATCTGCAGGAGCAAAATAAGTTGCTGACTAAATATTGGTTAAGCTTGCTAGTTTGTGCTGGCTTTGGGTGAAATATAAACATTAAAATCTTGGGTCTTTTCAGATCTTGCTTTAAATTAAGATATTATTGTATAGGAAGTAAACCCAGAAACTGGGAAGACGAAGAACATTCGAGGAAAGTGAGATTAGATTCCAGAATAATAGATCAACCAAAAAATTTATCAAATTTCATAAATAAAAAAGATTTCAGCAAAAAAAGAGGAGCATAGTTTATGCCAAATGCAGAAATTGAAGAAGCAGGAAGTGAATTACTTTACTGATAGAGAACGCAAACAATACTTCAAAAGTGTGCAGAGCAAGAATTCGAAGGATTACCTTTCTTGGTAAGCAGTGGCTCCAAATTGAGGTTTGGTTACCAATGTAGCCAAGTCCTACTTCAGTTAAAAGAAATGGTTGTCATCTGCACTATTTTGCAAACTAAGAGAAGAGGAAGCAGTGGGTTCCAAGTCTTGGTGCAAACTAACCTATACAGGTGAAACGGAACATCTTCCAAAACAAACCCAACCCTCGATTGCTGTGTGTCTACCTCGATCACCGTCTCTCTCTCTCTCTCTCTCTATCACTGTCTCTCTCTCTTTTCGTAAAACAATGGCAAAATCGTAGTTGAGGCAAGTAGTAAGGGCAAAACCGTCGCTCCATTTCTGACCAACATGAACAGTGACATACTATTTATTCATAAATAATATACCGTGCCAACCCAGCTATAATATATTGTATAATAAAAATTGACAAAGTATCTTATTAGAGATAGATTCCATGACAAAATATATTCAATAATTTGTCTAGCTATATCAAAATGATACTTATCTTTCTTAGTGCCGGTCAGACTGGGTTACTATTTTTCTAGTAACTGAAGTGATCATCAATTAATTTGGGAATGCTGATCTACCTCATTTTAGTTCAATATAAATACAGACGTGAGTGAAATCTGATCTAAACAACAAACAAACTTGCTAGTGCAGATTTATCACCAAATGGCAAATGTAATCCTTTTCTTCTTACTCTTGATATTCTCTTCCAATATCATATTTGAAAACATTCATGCTTGCAACCAAAGCGAACGCAACTCTCTGCTGTTCTTAGCTCTCACTTTGTCTTCTCCTCAATTGAATTGGACTTCCGCTGATTGTTGCAATTGGGAAGGCATTACTTGTAATCGAGATGGTTGGGTCACCCATTTGCAGTTACCCTCCAAAGGGCTCAAACTAAAAGGAGGTATTTTCCCCTCATCATCACTTGCAAATCTCACACATCTCACTCACTTGAATCTCTCCCACAATTCACTCTCTGGTTCTCTAGATCAAACTGAATTCTTCTTGTCCTTGAATGATCTCGAAATCCTAGATTTGAGCTATAACCTTCTTTTTGGAGTGTTACCATCTTCTCTACCATCCAATCATATTCAGATGGTGGATCTTTCCAGCAATCGTTTACATGGTGCAGTTTCATCTTCTTTTTTCCAACAAGCTTGGAATTTGACTAGTTTCAATGTCAGTAACAACACCTTTTCAGGTCCTATCCCATCCTCTATTTGTCGTCCTTCTTCTTCCTCGTTACGACACCTTGATTTTTCCTTCAATAATTTCAATGGTAGTATATCTTCTGGACTGGGGAAGTGTTCCAAACTGCAGGTCTTCCGTGCTGGTCACAATTACCTGTTAGGATCGCTTCCAGAAGATATGTTTAATTCTACCACACTTGAAGAGATTTCACTACCTCAAAATTCATTGTATGGAGTAGTAAGTGATAAAATTTCCAACCTCACCAACCTTACAACCCTTGACCTCTCCTATAACCAATTGAGTGGTGTGCTCCCTCTCCATCTTGGGAAGCTCTCGAAGTTGAAATACATACTCCTTGATTTCAATTATCTGGAAGGTTCATTGCCCCTATCTCTGATGAATTGCACAAACCTCGTTGAACTACGTATGGGAAGCAACAACTTGGGAGGTGATATCTCCATGCTTAATTTTTCCAAACTTAGCCAACTTAGTAAACTTGGCTTGCGGAAAAATAACTTCTCTGGTATCTTGCTGAGAAGCATCTACTCGTGCAAGTTCTTGAAAGCAATTCAAGTGAATTACAATAATCTAGAGGTTCAAATACAGCCTGAAATTCTTTCATTGAAATCCCTGTCCTTCCTCGCACTTGGTTCGAACAAAGGTTTGACCAATGTGACAGGGGCAATGAAGATACTGATGGGTTGCAAACGTCTCGTATTCCTTTCCTTGGGATCTAGTTTTTTAGGTGAGGAAATGCCGAACGGTGTTGAAATGGTGGATTTTAATGGATTTCAAAATCTTCGACATTTAGATTTGAGTTTATGTAATCTAAGTGGTATAATTCCCTCATGGCTATCGAAGCTGAAAATGTTACAGGTCTTGGATCTGAGTGGCAACAGAATCACAGGCTCAATTCCAAGTTGGCTAGGGACTCTTCCAAGGCTGCAAACTCTACTACTGGGCTTCAACCAACTTTCTGGAGAATTTCCAAAGGAATTGTGCACACTACCTATGTTAGTATCTGGACAAGCTGCAGCTCAAGTAGGTCGTTTTTATCTTGAACTGCCTGTCTACTACCAACCTAGTGCTGATGCAATAACAAAACAAATAAATTATTTATTTTTTGACCCAGTCATATACCTTAGTCACAATTGCCTTAGTGGGAATATACCTATTGAGATTGGCCAATTGCAGCTTCTCCAAGCGCTGGATCTTAGTGCTAACAACTTCTCCGGCAACATTCCAAGCCAGATATCTAACCTAAAGTACATGGAGCGACTGGATCTCTCCATGAACCATTTGTCTGGAAAAATCCCGGCATCATTCACAGGTCTTAATTTCTTATCAAGTTTCAATGTCTCATACAATAATCTTGGAGGACCAATACCATCTAGCACTCAACTCCAAAGTTTCAATGCTTCTGCATTTGAGGGGAATCAACTTTGTGGTGCCCCACTTCCAAATAAGTGTCAGACAACAGAGGATGCTGATGCACCTGATATGAGCACCCCAAATGTAGACACCAAGGAGCATCAAATTCCATGGTTTTATGTTTCTGTTGCACTTGGGTACATTACAGGATTTTGGGGAGTCTGTTGTCCCTTGGTGCTTATGAGAAAGTGGAGGTATGCATATTACCATTTCCTAGACAATGTACAAGACAACTTCCATGTGATGATAGCAAAGTGTATGGCAAGCATGAGGAGAAAGTTTGTTTAGAAGTTAGATAGTAGACATAGTACTCTACTACTCTTATTGTAATAATCATAATAAAACACTCCCACAAATTTTCCTTGACAAGCATGAAATTTTCACATATATTTACTTATAATTCATTCGGTGTAGATCAGTGCATGTAGTTCGCACACAGAGGAAATAACAATACATTATTTTATTTCTTTTTGTGGCAACTAACAAGAAATTCATATGCACATACATTTGCTTCTGTAGGCCACTTGTATGGAGAGAACTTGAGAGCAACAAGCATAAAATTCTTGCAACAGATAGAAACATTTGCACATTTTATTCTTCTTCCAATGCCAACTCCATTTAGTTCTTTCTACCTGCAACACCATTAAGGAAACTACACTAGTCCACCAAAGATTAGCATAATTCATTCAAGCCTAATCACACAAAGGAAGATGATAGGAGCCAAAAAAAAGAAGAAGCACTTTTAACTTTTAAATGGGAACATATTCTCCGGTGTAAATTTGGGTTAAAGAATTTTCGTCAAATAGAAAACACTCGGCTAAGAAGCTGGGTGTTCATGCAAGAGCCTTCTACTCATAGCAAATAGCAACACGATATAGAAGGTTTATAGCTTAAAAATTGCAAATTTGGTCTTGGTTTCACTGCAAAGGCATTCCTATCTACATATGAATATGAACCCTTGAAGAATTTGCTGATTATCCATGCTGCGAAAGTTTATTAACTCAGAATTGTCTGCTCAGTGTTTATTAAAGGATCAATGACAAAAATAACAACTTAAAAAAACTATTGGCTTCATTTTTTTTTTAATAAGAATATCTGCTCCACTATATATATCTTGCTTAAAAAGGACAAAGGACGTTGCAATTTCATTCTTTACTAAATGAACAATTAATTCAGGGAAATAGTGACCAACAGTACAAAGAGCATAATGACACACCAGATATGATTTCACGTACTAATCACGTAAACTTCCTAGACAGGGCACGAGATGGGGCTGATAACTTTCTTACCTTTTGGAGGGTAAAAATGGGGCTGATAACTATCCTCCTAACCCTGAACCCACCATATGAGCATTGGCCTTAAGAATTAGATCATAGATGGGAGTGATAGGTGATACCAAGTGAAATAGGATTCGACTATTTGAGCAACCATTGCAATACATAGGTCAAGTGCCTTTCTATAGCCTTCATAAAAAATTGCACACAGACATACATGATGCAAGTACCAAACTTGAGATTCCAAACCTTCAGAAATACAGGGTTGGAGTAAAACACTACAAACTTCTCACAGACATTGTCTTTATCAAAAGCAAGCAAGTTTTTGATTGGAAAGGAAAATGGAAAACCTTATTTTCATCATAACCTCAGAAATATGGAAAGGAAAGACATAACATAGGTTCAACAAGATGATTTTAGCAAATAATTCATCAGAATTTTCCTAGGCATTTCTTAAGTAGAAAATGCAATTATAAGAAAAGAAGAGTGCAATTGGAGAGGACTACAAGTTGTCGTCTGCATCCGCTATTCGATTACTCTGTTGTGAAAGTATTGAAGAGTGGAACCTTCACTTATTTCCCATAAACCAAACTTGTGCATGCTTTAGTCCACCTCTTTTGTGATCCATTTACGGACTTTCTGGTCAAAGCCAAACTTGTTCTTCAGCAAATCAACCTTAACACGCAAAATGACATACTATATTAAAAAGGCAACAGGAAACAATTAACAAAATTTGAAAAGCAATTGGAGTTTGGAACATCAGTTTTGGACAGAATGTGACAATTAACAAACGCCGCAATCATAGAAATCAAAATGTAAAATATCTTTGTTCAAACAAATAAGGGTTTGACACTAATCTCACCATTCAGCATAAATAAGAAGAAGCCAATACAATCAGTGACATAAAAAGATAATGCAAACTTTTTGTTTCAAGCAGAGGCAATTTTGCAGAAGAAGAATTAAAAAGTGGTAGTAGCAGCAATAGCAACTGAAATAATAGGGGCAGCAGGGAGAGGGGAGGGCATATCGGTGCCACCAAGTCGGTGGTGGGAATCTAAAACAAATACTGAATGGAAGTGATGAGACTATACTCTTCCCAGCCAGTCTTTCCCCAAACCAAGTCGCCTTGCTTAACTTTGCATCCCCAGATTCCAAAACTTTAGCCACGCCGAAACCGCTGATAGGCTGCACATATATAATACTATATGAAAAATGATTTCAAATATATTGTAAACAATATCGTAATTGATCTAAATCTCATAACAAAGCAAGGTTCTTTTTACTCATTTCATACACACAATAGGTGCGCAAATCGTATATATAATAGTAGCAACAATTGCGAAGATATTTGTGAAGATACTAATTATGATATCTAATTACCAACATATTTGTGAAAATACTAATTATAATATCTAAAGTAACTTCTATATGTGGATGACTTGTGAAACTCTTGTTAAAACATAATTTACTAGATACAGCAAATCCGCATATCTGCCATCTGCACTCAAACCTGAAGAGCGCATGCACATACAAGCAGAAGATTGACAGTTGAAAATGAAAATTTTACTATGGCCCATCAAAATCCTTTTAATGCAAGCTGCGTCAAACATGACAATATACTCCATAACCCAAAAGCAATTTAAACAAATGATGTAAACCCTTTTCATTACAAAGTATTACACCATATAGTTGTCCGCCATCTTTTAAGGCAAATAATAATGTTCAATGTTTACTACAATAGTGTAAAGAGAAGAAAACAATATTCATCAGATGAAATTTCAGATCATATAGCATTGAAAACTACAGTACAAAGGAACTTATTTATAGAAAGTTAAATGTAAAAAGGTAAATAGTAGAACATAAGCTGATCATACAAAAAAAAGTTACTATTAACCATAAGTGAAACAAGCAAAACAGAATGCATTCAAATGCCAATCTTTTGACTTTCCAAGAAGACCTACTTGATGCATTAGATAATTGGGTACTAATGATGTCAAAGGACAGTACCACATGGATGATCACATGTTTATTAGTTTTGGACTCTCAGGATGTACCTGTACAAAATATAGGCCAGAGTGCCGAATCTAGAAGGTCTAGAGGCTTGACCAATTAGTCATTCAATTAGGAATCAAAGATTGATGTTCAGATAACCAAGAAACCATTGAAGCTAATACTATAGTTCTGTCTTTTCGTAATATACGAGGGTAGGTGATGGCCTTCGTTCTAGGAACGGGACTCCAAAATTCTAGGCTTCTTCTGAGTGATTCACATGTCTACGTTGTGAAGTGTTTTTCATAGCTGGGATTGGTTCCTAGTCTGTCATCTCAAAATTCTTTATTATCTGATATTTCTAGCATCCCTGACTATTAGCGCAAGACATATATAAAGACTTCCCTTATCTAATAGTTAATCAGTGATAGGCATTGCTTATTTATGAAGCCTTTCCCCAATCAATATTTTATTCGGAAGGCAAGGCATGTTAGGTTAATAATCAAACTAAGAGTTCTGGCTACTGCAATGAATCAAAGCTCATGCAATTGCAGCTTAAGTTTCCCTCAAAATAAAAAGGAGTTGCCTCCCAAAAGTAACCAAACACAGAAAGATGTAAAATGAATTTTTTTGATTCAAAACTCTATCTGTTTACTGAAACAGTAAAGCCTTTTAAGAAATGAGTACGTGCAAAATTGATAGGATGAAATTTTGGGTTTGCTTCTTAAATTATTAGGCCTTTAAATTGCCGCATATGTGTGTTTCACTTTTATCCTATCACTGGTGTAGTTGTGCACAGAAACACCATAAAAGTCCAACATCAGAAGCTTCAAATGATAGAAGTTGAGGTAACTATTGGAGAAAGGAGCAAGGGAAACGAAGTAGAAACGCTAATTTGAACAATATGGGATTAGGGGGAGTAAGAAAAGTCAAACCAAATGTGTTTGATGAAATACAGAAGTGCATTGCAGGAAGCAATGGAAAGAGTTAAGAACTCACAACTTGATTTCCAGTACAACATAATATGACATCAAAACCAGAGTTAAAAAGTATTTAGCTAAAAGACAAGTTGATCTTAACCCCTATATAACATGCATGCCGTCTGAACAAATGAGTTTCTAATTTGCATTTGAACATTCTTTCCTTTGAGGTCAATGAAATTATTTGATAAGAAGGGCATTTAACACAATAGCATAACATTCTCTCTACATATATAATTCAGATTGGAGCAAGCTTAGAATTTGAGAAATTTGCATATATGCTAGCACAGCAGCGCAACAATTCCAATTACAAGAATAAAAAATATTCCTCAGATTAAACGAATCCCAGTAAAAACAAACAAAGGCAACTGACCTCAAGAACACACGCAGAGAGGTGTAATTGTAAAGTGGGTGAGGTGCATGTGGATCCCGCTGCTTTGAGCTCCTAACAAGGCAGCATAAGGTTTGATCTCTCAGTCCTTGCTTCTCCATGCTTTTTATGACCTGATCTCAGAATCAGTTGCTGAGGTCAATGGCTTCCCAAGGATAAGATATTGAAATTTGTTAACGTACTCTAGATATCTGCTATTTGCAATCAAAATACTTGATGCAATTCAATTTTCGATGGAATCAGAAAAATTGATACAAGAAATAGCGGAGACATTGACTCAACAATTGTAGGTTAAAGAGAAGGGAACCTGGTGAGGGTGAGAATGAGGAATTAAGGGGTCTTGTAAGCGTGAACCCAAGCGCCCTCTGCCGCTGGTCAACTGCGGGTTGGAGCTCTGTTCTTTTTTTTCGTAAGCAAGGGGTCAAAAAGACCCAGAAAAACGAAACAGACTAAAGAAACAAGCTATCTTGGCCTATTATCAGGCCTAACAGAGATTCGTCGTTGCCAAGTAACTCCATCAAGATCATCAAGATAAGTGTTGATGTCTAAAAGTCTAGCGGTAGCTAGATCTTAGTTAACGCTGATCCGGTGGGCGGATCGATACTAGTGTTGTTGTTGTAGTTCCCGTTACCTGTCAAGTAACATACAATGGGCGTCAGAGGGAGACCGCGCCGGGCGGTCTTCAACTCTCCGATGCCTAAGTTAGTCAATGTATTTATGTTGACAAAGTAACAGTAGGAAAGTATTGAATGTGTAATTAATGAGGAGAGAGGAGAGAACCTTTTATAGGTGAGGAGAGAGGAGAGAACCTTTTATAGGTGAGGAAGAGACCGATCTTGTCTTTGTTTTCGATGTGGGACTGATATGCTTCAGTTCCCAGTTTCAGAAGCTTCTGATGCCATCTTGACACAGCGCGTGGCGGCGCGTCGGCGGCGATCTGGAGGTGGTCCGACGCTGAGGTTGTAGCCCGCCTGGCGGTACGTCTGCCTGTCATTCCTTTGGTTGGAATTAGTACCTTTGGCGGTACAACGAGCATGGCCCATTTATAGCTAATTATGCTTGCAAATGTACATGTATGTACAATAACCAAGTGACGCATGGATAGGAGGGCTATCAAACTCGATTATCCCATAAGCATGATTGATGCTCTACTTAGCAAGGCAGCAACCATGTTACATTCTCTGTAAATGTGCCTTATGGAGAAGCATTGAAAATTTCTGATCAGATTTTTGCAGCAGCAAATAAGAGAGCCCATGGGGTGAAGAGTAACATCAGTCTCAGAGATTAACTTTACCAGAATTGCAGAATCAGTTTCAACTTCAATATGCGTAATGTGGCATTTAAGAGCTTGTTGAAGACCATAATAAAGACTCCAAGATTCAGCATCTAGGACATCGCCTATGCCCAAGTTAATCTGAAAACCCTTAATCCATAAACCATTAGAACATCTAAGAACCCCTCCTGCACCAATTTTTCCGGAAAGCCCATTTCTACTACCATCAATATTTAGCTTGTAGATTCCATGAGGAGGTTTCATCCAATTCAGAAGGTTAAGACAATAAGATTTGTTCAAGTCAGTTTGCAATTGAGCAGTATTCCATTCAGAGATAGCAGCAATTATGATCGTACCAGGATAATTGGGTTTTTGAAAGTGAGCCGCAAATATATGCTTGTTCCTCCATTTCCATATGAACCAGCATATGAAAACAAAGGTAGAGCACCACAGATTCCCAGCATTACATTTGGATTTGCAAAGAAGATTAGCCTGCAACCAACCTTCCCAACTCATGGAAAAAGTAAATCTAACCGACTGAGATAAAGTGAAAGAATTCCACACATTAACAGCAGCAGGGCAATCTTTAAACAGATGAGAAAGGGACTCACTATTGCTGCGGCATATAGGACAAGTATCATCATGGGTGAGATTCCTTTTAACTCTGTGAGCATTGGTGAGAAGTTTACCATGACAGAGAACCCATAGAAATGTCTTGAGCTTTGGGGGAATTTGCATTTTCCAAATAAATTTTCGAGAGTTACTTTGTTCATAGTCCTCAAAGAAAATGTTGTAAGCTGACTTGACTGAAAATGAACCATTAGAAGTGCAGCCCCAAATTTGAATGTCATTTCCACAACCATCAAAACCAGGAGGAATGCGCAATATTTGATCAACAATATCAGCAGGGAGACAAGAGGAAAGCAAATTTAAGTCCCATCCATTATCATTCCAAAAGCTACAGATAGTAGCATTAATATTAACAGTAGAATCTGGCAAGACATAATTGATAAGGGGAATAGGAGGGAACCAGACGTCAGTCCAAAATCTAATTGTTCTACCATCACCAACCCTCCAAATTAAACCTTTTTTCAGCAAGTTAACACCATGAAGAACACTTTTCCAAGTACTAGAACAATCCTTAGATTGCTGATAGTTTTGACCAAACAAAAAGCTATGTTTCAGATACTTTTCTCTATAAATTGAAGCCCACAGACCAGTATCATTTTAAAGTAACCTCCAACCAGCCTTAGCAAGCATAGATTGATTCATATAAGAAGATTTCTTGATACCTAAACCACCGAGATTCTTAGGCAAACAAATAGTATCCCAGTTCACCAAATGAATTTTTTTCTTACTGTCATTATCACCCCACAAAAAGTTTCTATTTATTTTGTCCATGTGATTAGGAATAGCAGCAGTAACTGAATGAATTAAAGTCAATCTGCCAGCTAAACTTAGAACTTTGCATTTCCAACCAGCCAATCGACTTTGAACTTTATCCAAGATGCTAGCATAAGTAAACTTAGTAACACGAGAATGAATTAGGTTGGAGCTCTGTTCTTCGCGATCAGTGATCCCTCAAATAAATTGGTATCGAAAATTTTGATGGGTGACTGGGTGAGACCGTGAGAGAAAGGCAAAGAGGGATGGGCCCGCTGGCCATACAAAGGCTGCGAAATGACTCCATTGCCTGGCTCGTTTAACCATAACGGGAAGGGAATTGCTTAAACAGATGACTAATAGTCAAATTTTTTTTCCACAGTGTGCGACGTGGCTAATAACGAGCCACGTCATTGGGCCCACTTTGGTGGAAAGCAGCCCACCCCGTTTCATAGAATATTACAAGAAACCTATAGTGATGCACAAATACTTCTAAAAGGTTATCATGGCAGAGACTCTGATAATTACCTGAATCATTAAGCCCACAGCTTAACCAATCACGGCTTGTATGGTGTCTGCAAGGCAACATTATAATCGAAGCAAAGAAACTAAAGCATCTGAAAGTCTACAATCAGTCTCATGTTTTGATTTTCCCCAAAATTGAAGCAAGTGGCAAGAAGATCAAGGATGAAAGTCTTTTGGCTTTTCTGTTCTCTGTTCAAATTGTGGTACTGTAGAGAGCATGAATAAAATCATCTTTCAAGTAGCCACGTTAAACTTGGAGGTGGAGGAATGTTCAAGACCTGCAGATAAGGACAAAGAGCTTTAAAACATATTAATTTGAACTATGATTGTCAAAATGCGCTGCAAGCTTGCTTTAAATACGAGTTAGACAACAAAGACCAAGAAACAATGTCCAGGTGCTTTGAAGAATAATAAGTTTAATTAAGCTTTTCTCTTCTCTCTCACTTTGATCATAAGGCGGTGGTTTGATAATGCAAAATGGTGGTTCAATAGTACAAGAAGACCAAACAAACACCATGCCAAAGTGATAAGTTCATGTCTTTTGTTTGGCAGTGGAAAACTGATCAATATACATGAAGTGATAAATATACATGAAGACAAAATCTCATATGCAATTAAAGCATAATTATCAAATATGGTGTGTTGTAGCTTTGTTTATGACTGGGTGCTAAAGACAAAAGAAACCAAGAGGCAATCATGCATTCATGCCTAAAGAATAATAAGAGTAACAAAGCTTTGTAGTTTCCTCACACTGTTCATGAATCAGTGGTATATTTAAAGCATAAATTGGTGTAGCGGTGAGATGCTCAACAATTTTAATTGGTTTGAAAGAATGGTTTCTCACCAGTTCTAGTTTCCACACGAACTGCTCAGGCAAACCAATACAAACTATTATGATGATATTAGGATTGCACATCTATTTTGTAATAAGCATAGCAAAGCTAATGTTTCAACATCAATACACATTTGACTTACCTCTGCAACTAGCATTACAGTTTCGAAAAGGTCATCTATATTGTTCCCTTTAAGTGCACTAATCTGTTTAAAGATGTTGGTATAGATACCTCTCAGGCACAAGTATAGGAAGCACAAGGCTCATTAGCCATTTAAAGTAATGCCGATAATGCCCAGACACGATGCTGATACCATACACTAGTGGTATAGGGTGGACCACAGCTAGTCCCACATTGGAAATAAAAGGATAACAAACCCATCCCCACACTATAAATACATGTCTCTCCACTCATTCAAGGTAAGCCACCACTCCCCATTTACTCCTACCTAGTCTACATTCTTACATGTATCTGACTTAGGCATCGAAGGGTCGAAGGCCGGCTAGCCTGGTCTTCCCTCTGACCTCTGTTCATAGTTGGCAGGTACGGATATCGAAGGTGGAAGCTCTCATGACAACCCCGCTTCTTACACTGAAACATTTGGTGCTAGAAGGAGCCCTTCGGTTGTGCCACGAGCTCACCACAGAGCAATTTCATCATCTAACCGGAAAATTTCCTTCCGAACATCCAATGTTTTCTCTCTTTATATATCTTCATCTGCACATATATTTCTGGATTCTCACATCCTTTCACATCAAAAATCAAGCTTTTTAGCTTCTGGGTTTTTGTTCACAGTGAGCTTTGAGGAGAGAGAAAGCATATATGAGATTCTCTCTCTCTCCTCCATAACTGATCTATACGCAGCTCACCTCCTTCACACTCTCTTAACCCAACATCAAAGGGTTCTGGGTATTGAAATCGAGCTCAGAAAACAACCCATCATCAAAAAACAAGTCATTCAGCTCCTGGGTGGGTTTCAAGTTACAGAGAATTTTGAGGGGAGAGAAACTAAATTTGAGCTTTTCTCTCTCTCTCCTCCACCATTGCTCTACAAGCACCACCATGCGTCACCTCCACCAATATGAACTCATGGGCCTCTGACGATTCAACACAGTATCCATGTCATCTGGCGACCCCTCACGCGCCGACACCGTCGATACCTTAAATTGATTTGGACACCCAAATCCATTTAGGGCATCCGCTATCCTCGCTCTTCGCTTTAACACAGCACCGTCAAGAATTTCTTTCTCCATCAATCAATTACATCTACAAATCTCGCCGTTCTGGGTTCAGATGAAAGAAGGAGAGATGGAGGAGAAAAGGGTTCGGGCTTTGGTTTCTTCCTCTATTCGACAAAGCTCCTTCCTTTACTCCTCTCGCTACCAGCACCTCCCAGCAACACTTTCATGTCTCTACAACCAACCCAACAACTCTTCCTAGTAGAAGACTTAGGAGATTGAATTATTGATCCCAACAGCTCTCTCATTCAAGAGCCCGAGATTAACAGTCAATCAATAGCTCATCTTCTTCGAAACTCCACATCGCAAAAATCCAAGAACCTCACTGCGAAATTAAATGACAATGGGTTAGGGTTTCTTAATCCAATTCAAACCAGAGGCCTCAAACACAGAGAGGTGATGAAATTACCTAAAAAAGGAGGTCTGGAAGTCCCGCGGCGATGCACGGCGGTGCTAGGTCAGCTCACGCACCAGCGACGGCCAGTGAGGCGTGTGCGGTGATTCTGATCGGAGTTGGAGGTCGGGATTAAGGGGTTAAGGCGATTCGTGCAGCCCTAAGCTTCTTCAAGGTGATGGCTTCGTTCAATCGTGGCCGAAGGTGGTATCTCTAGCTTTGCAGAAGCCCAGATAGCCGACGAAGGCGTGTACGACATTCTCCAGCTTCGGGTTAGCGACGAGGCTTTAGGGTGATGATAAATAGCTTACCCCGAACTCATTGGTGGTGGCTGTGGGTTGAAAGGATGGCCGGAAATCAGCGAGGCTCGAGGAACAGTGGCGTCGCAGTAGTAGGTTGTCGAGTATGGAGGTTGCCGGCGGCGTGTCGGTGGTGAGGCTCTGGCTTGGGTCGGATTTGGGTACTGGATCGATTGGTGGTGGTAGTGTGGTGAGATGGTGGCCAGAGATGGTGTTCTCCGGTGGTTGAAGAAGGAAGAAGAAGAGAAAGGGAACGAGAGGTCGGGATTGATGCATGGCTTCGATTTCTCTTGTGCTTGGCTCGGATTCAGGTGTTGCATTGATTGGTGGAGGCGGTGTTGCATGGTGGTGGCCAGAGATAGTGTTTTCCGGCACTGGTAGTGGGAGGACGAGAGAGAGAGAGAGATCGGGGGGGAGAGAGAGGTTCTAGGGTTTTCACACCCTAAGTTTCCTATTTATACTTGTGCGTGAGAAATGTTGAATTTGCCCTTTAGACGAGTTATGCAATTTCCCTAGCTAATTACTTCTGGGTTTTGGGCTCGTGGCTTTTTGTATATTCGTTTTTTGTCGGAAACTTCCTAAGTTATTTCTCGACTTCGTCCTAGGCCCAAAACTCAATTTCGTTAAAACTAAAAATTCAAATCTTCACTACAACTCAATTCGCCTTCCTTTCAAATTTGCTTCGACGATCTTTTGCTTCAATGAACTTTAGCAACCTTCTGGGCCCAAAACAAAGAACATTGGCCCAAACTTAAATCATAAGGCCCAAATCGAAGTCTCGACACTGAATTAATCTCCAAAGTCTATTTCTTCACTAAAATCACCTTGTGTAAAAATCTTATTTTCAAAAATTTACCTTCGAAAGTCAAATAAAATTTTTGGGGGCTCACATATAGTATGATATATTTATCCAACAAAAAGTACATGGCTGCTGCACAAACACGCTCTAATGCTGGCATGACACATTTGTGCACTACAACCATACTTTGATAACACATGCTCACCAAATCAGTTATGTGATATGTGCATAAGCTTCAAGCTAGACCTGTATGCAGGAAGTACAATTATGTTTTCATTCCATGACACCTTGCACCAAGTTTACGTGTTGGCTCATTTATGATCATGTACATGCATGCGTGTTTATTTGCATGACATTTCAGGCATGCAAGTTAAGTACAGTAGCAGTCTATCTCATTATTCCATTTATGCTTTTCGTCTTACGTGCAATTATGCTTACAAGTCAAGAGTCATACTCCAACAAACATAAACATATGCCACGTGTGCTTACTACATAGCCACACACATGCTATACACCTATACTTGCTCCTACATATCAAGCATATGATATTTAACTAATTGCTTAATCAATGTCTATCCAAGCATCTATTCTCCAAGTTCAGAATCAATTCTAGAGAAGTTCGAATCTACACATTTTGCTCGGTGCTGCAACCCCTTCTTACAAGCAAAAGCTAATGCTAAACTCAAACGTGCATACATATATATTTTGGCACCGCTTTGCAATCTCCATCCGAGGATCAAGTAATGTTTTTCTCTGAGCATCCCAGATTCCTCCATTGTTCATTAATCGAAAGCTGCTTTACACATAAGTCTCTCTTATCCATTGCCTCTGAAGTATGGCTCTCGGCATCGCTCATCTCTCTCAAAGTATGGCTCTCAGTATCGCTCGCCACTGTTATACTTCTTCTCAGTATTGCTCATCATTTCGGATTCGTTGTTCTCCTCTGCACTCCAGAACAATATCTACATTCAAACAAGTCCCTTGTCTTGATTATGCTTCAACTAATCTCTTCTCGAGCTTCAAAGACTTACTCATGCCATTGTCCAAGCACCGCCATGCTCTTGGCATGCCAAAATATGAAGACAAATCAAATTTCAATTATCATGCACATATAAGCCGCTCATCGCTGACCTATTTTTGAGGAGGCATACTCACTCAATCGGACATCTTCTTATATGAGCAAGCTCAAGCAAGCTGTTGATACGCTAAAAACAAGCGCTCAACTTAACCCTGCAAGATGCAGTCGTTAGCAATATAGAGTAAGTAAGGATCATTCGATGCCAGAGATTGAGGGTAACCAATTAATCACAAAGAAAAATAAACTAAGCTAAACTAACAAAAAAAACACAAGTTAAACAAACAAAGAAAACTAACTAAAGAAAACGCAAAATAGGGGACAAAGAAGGGAGGAAGCAACGAAGTAGAAAAAGAAAAGAAAAATATATATTTTGGGGGTTTTTGAGTTTTACGAAAATCAAAGGAAAACAAAGAAAGCAATTTCAATTTTAAGTTGAAAAACAATATGGAGAAGACATTAGAGACTCGGAAATCCACCACCAATTATTTTCGAACAATGTTAAGTTAACCTAGTTTCAATTACTAAGGTGTGAACAGAAATCAACCAAGAAACAAGTAGGAGTAGATCATGTCCCTTATTAATGTTTCCCTAAGTACTTAGTCTACGTGAACGCACAATAGCTAAGCCTATCAAACATGCAATCAACGTATAGAACGCTATCCTATCAACAACACATATAGTGTCAACATATTTGAAGCATTAAGATCTCATGGAAACGATTGATTATAGAGTTGCAGTCTAGTGTGGAACGCCTACCTAGCATGCTCTTCTAGTTGTTTAAAACATCAACTTTTGTTCAAAGCCTTGCATACTTGTGGATTAGAAAACAAAACGATTAGGTGAATTATTTTCTAAACCTAGCTCCAATTACATGCATAAATCCTATGTTCGCGACCATAAAACATACACATGCAAAAGTTTTCAATCAATCAGAGATAAACAACCAATCCACACCACAGATCATGAAACTAAATTTAATCAAACATATGTTCTACATAATTGGGGCTTCAAACCTCGCCCCTAACAAAAATAACTAGCCACACATCATCTTAAATTCAACAATTAAAAACATGAGTATTCGATTACAAGAGGATAAAAACCGTAAAGAGCAGAGTATGAGAGCCACGAATTCACTTTTAGGCAGCCTTAGATGCAGGCAATCCTTCAAGATGGGGCACGGCAGGAGCTTGATGGAGATGGATGGTGATGTGCACGGTTTTCCTTCTTGAAGACTTGGGAATTTTAGACTTTGTGTGCTAGGGTTTGGGAGCAGAAGAGGGCGCTGTAGGATGTTGTATTTTCAACGTGTTCTACTGCTCTATATATATAGAATACACAGCCCAAGTTTCCTTTTCCAATTCCGCTTTGAAAGCCTCCCCTAGTTGCTTGAGGATTACTCTACTTGGTGCATAATTAAATGATTTTCAAGCCTTAATAATCTTCCCAAAATCTTAAGGAATCATTCTAGGACTCTCCTTCATATTTGCAGCAGCAATAACCTCCCAAAAATGCCCTGGAAATCCGTCCAAAGAAGAATTCTGCAAAACCGTCCTGTTTTGACTAGGATTCAATTTCTGACTCTGAAGCTTCCTTCTTGGACAAGGAACGACTTTGTCTTGACAAGTTTCTGGATGGTTCTTGACTCCCACGTGCTCTATGACATCATATCATCTAGAATGATCAATAACCTTCTGAAAAAACTCCAATAAAATCGCCGGAAAAGATCTCCCAAAAAACTTCGTGAAAAGCTGACAGTTTCCGCCTTATCGGGAAGCATACTTCGACTTTGATTTCCTACTGTCTCGTTGATGTTTCTGACCTGTTATTTAGCTGTGGTTGAAGTATAACATCATGTATTCAAGTATCGCTGGCCCTTCCTTCATAGGTGCAGATGGAATGATGCAATAATTTCTCCTCAAAACCGTTCCCAGAAAGCTCATTCTGAAACTGCAGTTTTCTGCTTTGCAGCAACTGTTTTGCACAACGATTTCCGTGGACTTCCCTTGTAATTTCTGGCCAAAAGGTTGATCAAACTTGGTCCTCTGCATCAGTAATTCATGATCTATGGCTCCATTGCTCCCTTTCAGCTCCTATTTCTCTTGAATCACTCCATGAACTACCCAAAAAGAAAACAAAGTTAAAACTGACTTTTTCAAGGATTTAACTAAGAAAAGTGTAAGGGATTTCACACTATATTCGTCGCATTTATGCTCCCATCAGCTGTCAACGTCTATTTAACGATCACATGGAGTCTTATATATGGACAACCCCAATCTCTCTATAATATCGTCACCGCTTGCGAACTGCTCCAGATAAGTTCTCATCTATACTATTTTAATTTGAGCTACTGCTATACTTCACATGCTTCATTGATTACCTCAATCTAAGCATGCCTACAAAATGCAATAATTTTAATAGCATATTTTCTATGCCTTAAATGTTGATGCAATGTTTACATGTCTCCATGATTTTCAAGCATGACTAAAATGCACAATGTTATTTGTATCTCCACTGTGATTTACATGCTAAACACACATGCCATACTTTTATCTTGGTTACATTGCTATATATATACATGCGATACTTGCATCACAAACTATGACATACATAGACATTTGTTTATCATTACGAGCTTAGACTTGTTCAGCTTATGATTCACTCGGGTATCGAGCATAGTTTCACTTGCTTGAACCACACCTACATGCTCAGTGCTTATTGGCTCACTCACACCCAACATGCTCAAATGCAATCCAACTTCATATTCTAGCAGATCTAATGATCTAAACAATATCACGCACACCACACCGCCCATTTAAACACTTTAATCTTACATACATACTGCTACATGTTTAGCACCTCTATTGCTTATATACATATGAAATCTCAATAGCGAGATCAATCCCCGCACTCGCCATGGTAAATGTTCTTGATAATGGGGGGACTTGTACTAAACACTCACCATACCCAAATAACATATACTCGCTATGCCTGACTGATATACACTCACCATGGTAAATGTTCTCGATACTGGGGGACTTGTACATTGTACTCACTACGCCTGGATTGCATACACTCGCCATACCTAAATGACATACAGTCACCATGCATGAATGACATACACTCGCTATGATAAATGCTCCCAATACTGGGGGACTTGCACACCTTACCTGCCATGCGTGGATGGCACATCCCCTTTATGCTTCAGTGACATATCGTCATGCTATACTCACCATGTTTCAGTGATATCTCACTTCTGCTTTAACCATCTCCGCCTCAATGTATATTATCCCGGCCTCAGCGATATCTTATTTATGCTTCAGCGGTACACTTGCAATGCTTCAATGGTATCTTATCTATGCCTCAACATTATGTTCTCCATGCTTCAGCTATGTCCTTGCCATGTTTTAGTGATATGCTTGCCATGCTTCAGCAACGTACTCTCCATGATATACTCGCCATGCTTCAGCAACGTACTTGCCATGCTTTAGCAACGTACTCTCCATGATATACTCACCATGCTTCAGCAACGTACTCGCCATGATCTACTCGTCATACTTTAGCAACATCTTATATATGCTTTATCAGTCTATTATCTATGCCTTAGCAACCTATACTTGCCACACCTTAGTAGTATATTATCTACACATCAACGGTATCTCATCTATGCATCAGCAGTATATTGTCTACACATCAGCACAATGATTATCTATGCTTCAGTGTCATCTATACATCAGCGATATATCCTTCATGCTTCACCGATACGTTCTCCACGCTTCAGCAGTATCTTATCTAGATCTTAGAGACATATTATCCATGCTTCAGTGATACATTATCCATACTTCAGCAATGTTATATACAAGCTCCGCGATATGTTATTCATGCTTCAGCGACATCTCATCCATGTCTTAGGCGACTTACATCTGTTATATCTCAACGCAGCGTACTCCATGTTTTGAATGACACACTCGCCATGCCTCAACTGCACACTCGCCATGCCTTAGCGATATACTCAACATACTTGCCATGCCTTAGCAGCATATACTCACTCATACCTTAGCTTCACGCTCGTGGCCTAGCAGGCACTCTCAACTCCCCGAACGTGCCCTAGCGACACTCGGGACTATACTCTTCGAAACCTGCCCATGGCAGTATCATTTTGGTTTACCTATAGCCTTACTATATAATCCCTTTGGGACTCTACCAATTCTCCAATGATCACAACGTATTCTCCAACGATCTAAATGTATTCTCCAATAATCGCAATGTGCTTTCTAATGATGTTGATGAATTCTGTAATGATCACCATGTATTCTCCAATGATAGCCATGTATTCTCATAAGACCGCCACGTCTTCTCTCATGATCGCAATGTATTTACCCACGATGGCGGTGTATTATGTCACTGCCTTTGGCAGTTTTCAATAAAATTGGCTTGATATTGGCATTTCTTATCTCTCTCCACCAAAATATCGCTAAAGGCATGGGCAAGCTGTATAGCATCCCAAACAACGGCCTAACACGAACAAGCTGGAATGGCTACATAATTCAATATCGCTAAAGGCATGGTTGTGCTGATATAGCACTATACGTGCTATCACTCGCACACCCTTATATTGCCAACTTGATCATTGCGATATGCTCCAATGCGATTAACGCGAACAAGCTGAAATGGCTACATAATTCAATATCGCTAAAGGCATGGTTGTGCTGATATAGCACTATACGTGCTATCACTCGTAGACCCTTATATTGCCAACGCGATCAATGCGAAATGCTCCAACACTATCAATGCGAAATGCTCCAACGCTATCAATGCGAAATGCTTAAATGCGATACGCCAACGAACGAATGAATGAATGATACGGGATACGCCAACGAGTGAACGAATGAATGTTACGCGATATGCCTCCGTGAACGAATGAATGATTGCTACGTGATACGCCAATGAGTGAATGAATGAATGTTACATGATACGCCTCCGCAACATCATGAATGAATAAATGTTATGCGATACACTAATGAATGGAAGAATGAATGATACGCTACATGCCAATGAATGAATGTTACGCAATACGCAATGAATGAATGTTACGCTATACGCCAGCAAATGCATGAATGAATGAATGTTACGCGATACGCCAATGAATGAATGAACGAATGAATGTTACGCGATACGCCAATGAATAAATGTTACGCAATACGCCAATAAATGAATGAACGAATGAATGTTACGCGATATGCTGATAAATCAATAAATGAATGTCACGCGATATGCCAGTGAGCGAATGAATGAATGTTACGCGATACGCCAATGAATGCATGAATGATACGTGATACATCACGCCAAACAAATGTCAATCAATGTGAAATGCTCCAATGCGATCAACCTGAAATACTTAAATGTGAAATGCTTTGCATGATTTAATACGATCAATGCAAAACGCTCTAATGTGATCAAGGCGAAATGCCTAAATGAAATGCACTCAAGGAAAAATGTCTAAATGAAATGCGATCCAAGCAAAATGCCTAAATGACATACGATCAAGGCGCAATGCCTAAATGAAGGGCGATCAAGATGAGATAGTCAATACCAAACACCACTACAAGCACGGTGGTGGTGACATAGCCTAGTACTACCAGCGACAACACCCAATATCACCACAATCATGATCACGACATGCTCTCCTTTATACGCGATATCGTCATGTTTATCTCTCCATTATCTGATATCGGCATGAGTTATCTTCCTCCAACACTTGATATCGCCATGTTTTATATATCTATTGCATGATATCGCCATGCTTTATCGTCATGTCTTATCTATCTATTGCACGATATTGCCATGCTTTATCTCTACTACATAATATCGCTATGTTCTACCTCTCCATTACACGATATGGTCATGAGTTGTATGTCCAACATACGATATCGCCATGTTTTCTCTCCATTGCATGATATCGCCATGCTTTATCTCTATTATACAACATTGTTGTGTTTTACCTCTATTATACGATATGACCACAAGTTGTTTCTCCAACACGCGATACCGCCATATGTCATTATCTGATATCGGCATGTGGAATCTTTCTCTAACACGCAGTATTGCCATATTTTCTCTCTATTATATGACATGGCCATGTTTTGTCTCCATTACATGATATCGCCATACTTTATTTGTCCATCACACGATACAATATCGCCATGGCTTCTCTCCATTATACAATATCGCCATCTCATCTTTCTCCATTATATGATTGCATGGCACTACATGCAAAACAAAAGGTTGTGCCAAGCTTAATAATAGCGTTATCGCCAAGAACATTCTAGCCACTATCGGGTACATCATTACAGCCACTATCTGCTGCATCATTACAGCCACTATCGGCTACATTCACTATAGTCACTATCGGCTTCACGCCAACTTATTATTATCATCATATGCAAAAATGGGCTGACACAACCAAGGCTATCCTCGCTGATACCAAGTGTATCAATTATACCTTATATCGGGCATACCTGATGCCATTTGCTAGCATACCCTAGTCTAAACCCTCTGACCTCGGACTCGAGGGACTGGGGGACTAGTCATCTAAAGGAAGACACTCTCGCCAAATGTCCAATGAATGCTTGCGCCGTTTCTACTTGGAAAATGAAATCATCACCCCAGTCAAGACTCCTCTTAGCTGGGGACTTGGGGGACTGGGGGTAGTGTTTGTATGGAAGCTACGTGGCAAGGATACTCGCCTTGCACTTCCGATACTTTTACCATGGACAAACTTCCCACCCAAGAGAACTCTTGATCGGGGACTTGTTATTATATATACCTCTAAGGCACAAGTATCGGAAGCACAAGGCTCATTAGCCACTTAAAGTAATGCCGATAAAGCCCAAACATGATGCCGATACCATACACTAGTGGTATTGGGTGGACCACAGGTAGTCCAACATTGAAAATAAAGAGGTGACAAGCCCATCCCCACACTATAAATACATGTCTCTCTTACTCATTCAAGGTAAGCCACCACTCTCCATTTACTCCTACCTAGTCTACATTTTTACATGTATCTAACTTAGGCATCGGAGGGTCGAAGGCTGACTAGTCTGGTCTTCCCTCTGACCTCTGTTCATGGTTGGCAGGTATGGATATCGGAGGTGGAAGCTCTCATGACAACCCCGCTTCTTACACTGAAACAAAAGACACAGAAGATTGGCTCAGAAGAAAAGTATAAGGCATAAACAAAATATGTATGTAAAGTTCCTCCACTCAAGAAATAACATACCTAGACTATTGAGACATCACCACCGTGACCCCCGGCATTAGACCAATTGAAGAAAGCTCTTGCATGACTCGTTCTGGATTAGCTCCATCCTTGTCTATCTGTTCCTTGGATTGACCTGCTCTCAACAGCTCCTGGCTTTGGGGCACTCACTAGAACAAAATCAAAATAGAACCAACATCAATTAACAATTCAATTTGAATTGGGGAAAAGAAAACCTATGAAACAAATTTCGTCAGATCTTGACTTATCTAAAAGTCGGAGCAATCCGTTGTAGGTTAATATCTACGGAGTCTCGTCAAAACAAAACCTAGCTTAATTTTTCCAGAAGAAATTAATGAGAGGAAGGTGAATTATTAGAATTTACCTTGTCCCAAGACCCTAAAGTATGAAATTCACAGCAATCAGAGTATAGAATTCAAGCCCTAATTTGATTGCACGACCCAAATTCTAAAGGGTCCAAGCACTTTTGAAGAAGTGGGAAGGACATCCATCCGGGGTCAGGACCTCCACCTAGTTAGAGCTTCTCGTACAATTACCGTGCTTGGATCTCACCAAAATTAATGGCGGCTTGACCTTCCGACAGTGCAGAGCCTCTAGGTAGAGAGAGAGAGAGAGAGAGAGTTGGGGTTTTTTGGCAGTGTCTAATTTTATTTGATTTTTCACTTTTGCAAACAGGCGTTTCTGTTTTGATTGTCGCTTAGAACTTTTAAATGTTTAGCTTTTAATTTTATTTAGGTTTTTGAAAGCCCGCTTTAATTCAGGGTTTGTGGCTTAGGGTTTAGGGGTTGTTGGCTTAAGTCATGATAATGGCTAACTAAATGATTTTTAATTTGAAGAGGGTATTGTATTACAAAAAATTTAGGGTCTGGTGCAACATTTTCTATGGAAATTTTATTTCGATGATCTGAGTTTAATCTTAAGAAATCACTTCTAGATCATCTTTGTAAATTTTAAGCTAAATTGAGTACCATTTAGTTGTTAATATCATGAATTATCAAGATGATCATATTGAACATTGTGTGATCGATTGTCTACTTTTCTTCGAAGTTCTACATCTTAAATGAGTGTTATAAAACTAGAGCACTTCAATTGGAATGACATAGTAAGTCATGTATAATACAGTAATATGAATAAAGAAGAGTCCCTTAGTGGAAACGTTAAGTATGCAAAGTGAGTGGAAGATCAATGGGAAGGAATTGGTGAGTGATAATAAGTTATTCAAATATAAATAAATAGACACACACACACACGGCCCTTCTAGCGAGGGATCCCTCTTTTTTGGCTATTTTAAGGGATTGTTTATTAGAGCCACTTTTTTTATCACATATTCACATCTCAACCGTTCAGTTTTTAGGTCTATATGAGTAGATCATCTTTGTAAATTTTCAACCAAATTGATAATCATTAAGGGATTCATAACTACGATTTACAGTTATAAACATCAACGGTTCAAGTTGGACATAAGTTTGATACCTTAACGATCATCAGTTTAGCTGAAAATTTGTAAAAGTGATCTATACATTAGAACCTAAAAACTGAATATAATGGTCGAGATGCTGAAATGCGATAAAAAATGGATCACTTAATGAAAGCTAAGGGCCCTATATATATATATACGGGCCCATTCTGAAGCGGACGTCTGCACTTCTCTAAAGTGTGGACGTCGACGCAGCTGAGGAATTACAGGTGGCGTGCGGCTTGCTGGAGGGAGGCAGGAGGCATTTCGGACGGTTCTGGGCAGCGTTCGAAGTCGGAGGAGGTCGGGGTTGTAGGTTCTGGGCAGCAACTCGACCTGCAACATACTGCAGGTTTTCTGCAGCAAGGTACAACCCTTTCGCCAGCGACTCCACCGACTGCAGACCACTCCGTCCGATCCCTGGCGTCTATCCGGCAAGCCCCGCCACTCCGTTGTTCCCCTAGACGAGCTGTAGCATCGATGTCTGCATTTTAACAATAGTACGGACGTCCTCTTTGGAACGGCTTCATGTGTGTGTGTGTGTTTGTGTGTGTATAGATCCTATCCAGTTGAAATTTCAGAGCAAGGTTAGGGTTTATGGTCACTTTTCGATCGCATATCCACATCTCAACCGTTCAGTTTCTAGATACTAATGTATAGATCATCTCTGCAAAATTTCAGCCAAATTGATGGTCGTTAAAGCATTGATAACTGTCTTAAATCTAGTATGGTTCAGGTTGGACAGATTCAGTTCATCCATTGGTTTAAGCGAGTTAGATACCTTAAAAACCATCAATTTCGTTGAAATTTTGCATAGATGATCTATCCATTAGTACCTAAAAATTGAACGGTTGAGATATGTATATGCGATCGAAAAGTGACCATAAATCCTAACCTCGCTCTGGATAGGAATTGTATATATAACTCTAGACACAATGACAAAATAATTAGTTAGTCATTAAATGT
Organism: Rosa lucieae; assembly: GCA_024704745.1. Lineage (NCBI taxonomy): Eukaryota > Viridiplantae > Streptophyta > Magnoliopsida > Rosales > Rosaceae > Rosa > Rosa lucieae. Next base: position 85,704,257 of record CM045496.1, on the reverse strand, counting down.
ACTAACGGCAAGAACATGTCTTTCTTCAATTATATAATATCTTTAGTGAAGAAGACTTATTTTCACTGCTATTAAATTTGGCAGTTCAAAAAACTTCCAGCCATTGAGTTGAAATTATTAATATATCGCTAAGTGTATCAAAGGCAAGAAAATTATTTATCACTAAAACATTTTTAGTGAGGAAATCATTCTCTATAAAAGTCATCTCTTAGTGAGGAAATCATATTTTCGTCGCCATACAATTTTGCAGGTTTGAGAAAACTTTCTACCAAAACTATAGCGACGACTTAATTATTTCCTTGATAAAATAATAAATTTAGCGAGGAAGACTTATTTCATCGCAATTAAATTTGGTAGGTTCAAAAAACCTTATGCCAAAACTATTGCATCGAAATTATTAATTTCTTGCTAAATGTATCAATAGCGAGAAAATAATTCATCGCTAAAATAGAAATTTTAGCGAGGAAATCGTTCATCGATAAAAGTCCGCTTTTGGCGAGAAAATCGTTCATCATTAAAAGTCATCTTTTAGCGAGGAAATCATACTTCCATCGCCATACAATTTGGCAGGTTTGAGAAAACTTCCCACCAAAACTATAGCGACGATTTAATTATTTCCTCGCACACTACATCTTTTGGCAACCAAATGTTTCCTCGTTGAACATTGACATTTAGCAAGGAACCTATAGTTTTGTCGCTACTAGATTTGGTGAGTTTTACATAATTTTCCGCCAAACAAATAACGAGGAAAGTGTATTTCCCTCGCTAAATGTTTCTTTTGACGAGGAAATAGTTCCTCGCAAAACATGGATTGTTAGCGAGGAAACCATAGTTTTGTTGTCGTTGAATTTGGCTGGTTTTACATAATTTTCCGCCAAACTAACAACGATGAAATCGTTATTTTCTCCTTGAATGTCTTTTTCGAGATGAAAAAATTCCTCACTGAAGAGTCCTATTTCCTTGCTAATAAGATGATGATTTAGGAGACCAAATTATGGTCACCTTTAGTGATGAACTGAAATATTCATTGTAGAAAGTGGTGTATAGTGAGGAAAATATGTTTCTCATAGAAAACCTAAAAGTCGTGTATAGTGAGGAAAATATATTTCTCGCAGAAAACCTAATGACATTTAATAAGGAATCAACATATTTCTCGTAAAAAGTGACATTTACTAAGGAAAATAAATTCCTCACAAAAAACTTGGTCACTAAAAAGACTTTCTGTTGTAATGAAAATTTCAAAAATCTATATTCAGACAACATAATTTTCTTATTATTGTGGTCTGAATAAGACTACCTTATAGGTTTTAGATGAATGAAAATTATAGGTACTTTTCTATCTTGAGCTAACAATGTTAATATGTTGTTTGAATGTCACCCTTTTATTCAAAATGAAAAACGTGTGTTTTAGTGAATATTCAGACAACAGACACTACTACAAAATGGCTCATAGGACACCAATTTTGGCCACTATTCGGAATTGGTGCGAATGTTGAATAGCTTTGCACTGTCTAATTTGATCAATGAGTTTTCGGTGGCACAATGGGGACACTTTATTAAATGATTCATAATTGCAAGGCTGGGTAGTGTTTGGTTACAAATATTTACGGGTTTTGCCTCCAAATTACATGTCTTGTTCAGCAAAAACATGGCTTTTCTATTTATGGTCAGATGAAAAGAATGGGTGATGACAGTAAAACCAAAGTTTCTACCAAATTTATAGTTTATTTATTGTATTTGAAACCCACCCAATAGGCCAACATCCACTACAACAAAACTGAACAAAAAACACCATTGTGAATGGTGTGGATTGAAGTAAAAGACAAACGTGATTGGTGTGTAATAGCAATAGACACCCTTGTAGACACTAATTAAGGAAGCATGGGCATTGCTGGCGTGACAAAGACTCAAAAAGACATTATCACTTTTGTGGTGACTTCCAAACTGTGGGCCCCATCACCAGAAAACACACTACCTAGCAAATGGTGACTGCAATATTTCATATTAAAAAAAAATTAAAATTAATATACAAATTCAATTTTGTGAAAAGAACAATTCTTGGCAGTTTTAATTCTAGGCATGGTATCTGCAATTTCCTCCTCTCCTCCATGGATGACTACATCAAATAAAATGAAAGGAATATTTAGAATATATAAGACTTACATAACCATAATATGAAATATCAACTAAAATTTTTTGTTGTGGAAGAATTGAAATTCTGAACACACAAGCTTAAGTAATATTTTGCCATACCATTTGATGGAGAAAGTATGTCAAGCAAGTATATTCTGCCACACCAAGGGCCAAGACACATAGTCAATGTCACAAAGTATGCTGCCATACCATTTGCCTGCACCTGCAAAATTCACAGGTTATATTAGAACATGAAACTTCAAATATACGAGTGCAACTATAGTACTAAAATATAGCAGTCTAGTAGCTCAAAATCAAAATCAGTCTCCTTGATTTTCCTGCACCAACAAATTGTTAAATTGCTCAAGCTTCCAATAAAACACCAACTTCAATACACAGCTCCACTGGATTAAATAGAAAGCAATAGAATGATAGGTTAACTAAAACCATTAGAATGAGCTTCCACCTTCAATTTCAACGTGGACAAGAGAAGTAACCAACCATTGTAAGATGATCAAATATTGCATATTAAACCATTGTAAGATGATTAGATCATGTATAAATAAAATAAACTAAACATTAGACTATTGTTTCATGAGAATTTTTCATTGCTGAGATGCTGCATAAACACTAGGCTAGCTTTTATTTACTTTATTTATTCACAAAGCATGTGTACTATTCCAGAAGTATGTTGATTCACAGGTGCTCTGTAGAACCTAAATCCATATAAGCTGATTACTCGGAAATATGCAACTATTGACTGACATGGAAACCGGAAAGGATCTTACAGGTCCTTGCAAATTATATGTAAAATGCCTTCAAGAAATGGAAGTAAAGTACGTACCTTCAATTCTATGACACATTTGTTATCACCATGAATAGGAGCAAGTATAGTTCAGGTAACTTGCTAATTAAGAAGTGCATGACACATTTAATTTGTTATCACCCTGAATAGAAGCAAGTCTAATTCAGGTAACTTGCTAATTAAAGAAAGCATGTTGGACTCTAAACTTTAAAAGTGTTTGCAGATGGTTCTAGAAGTCATGTAATATCTTGTACCTCATTTGGGCTGCTACCATTTGTTATCACCTCTTCTACCATTTCAAAATTTCAAAGTGATAAGAATCATCAACTGTTGCTTCGAATGAATGCGTAAACCTAAAAATCATAAACAATCTAGAAATAACTACTTAAATACCAAAAAGTTTATCCAAACAGACACACAGGAAGAAAGAAGAAAAATTACAATGATATCAAACAAAGGTTATACAATTATAAAGAATGTAGGAGTAGATGATTAGCTTTTCAAGTACAAACACTACCTTCGAGATAACTACTCTAGTAAAGCATACAACTAAAATTCTCAAAACCACAAGAAATAGAAAAACTAGTAACGTACAAACACAACATAAATCTCAAATAACTAGCTAAATCACCATCTTTAACTGGCAAGAGGTTAGGTCAGTTGCAGCACAGCTCCAAGAGGCATGCCAGTTACTGTCTAATATTCAAAGTATAATGCCTTAATCTTGAACTTATATATTGCTTGACTGATATTTAGAAGTCATTGATGTTATACTGTTGAAAGCGTTTCAATGGTTTAAGTATAAAGCATACTATCATCTCGAGTCAAATCACGAGAAGCAAATGAGAATAAGGACTATAGAAAACCACCTTCCAGTGTCCAATTCACGTCCATCTAGTAGCCCATCCCAATTATACCTCCGATGAACAGCAGAAGTTAAGCATGTGAAATTAAAAATTAACAATTATTGGGAGAAGTATAATCAGAAACATTGAGAACAAATTCAATTTGACCCGAAAACAATTGGAACTTATAAATCTAAAATTAAATTCAAGGAAAGACAATTTCTTTCTCAAACCCACATGAACATCAAGGAAAGAAACAACCCATATCTAAATAAGAAACATATATGTATTAAAGAAAGGAGAGATAGAAGTTATGAACCTTAACAAGTCAGTTGCATTGCCATGCAATACATGAGACGGAGACTGACGACATGTCGGCTTGGCTGAAGACACTGTTCAGATCTGCACGGAGGATTTTGTTGAAATGAGACTGGGTTTCATTGGTTGAAAATATTGAACAAATTGAATAGCCAGATCGATTGCAAGATCCACTCTTATGAGAAGAGATTTTGGATCTGAGTTGGTTTCGACCAAAAGAAGAATCGCAGTTCGACTTGCAATGGCGCCGGCCATGACTTGTTGGATTTATCTGTGTGAAGAAGAAAGAGGAAGGAACTCGCAGAAGATATCTCAAAACCCAGAAGGACGAGAGAACAAGTGTGTGTGTTTTGTTGTTGTTATTGTTGCTGTAGTGTTCACTATTTAGCGTTCTGTTACTTAGCTGAGGACTGAAAGGAGTATTATATTGGATACGAAGGTAGTGTGGTCTACTATTTAGTAAAACATAACACCAAAGCAAACAATGGTGTGCAAATTCACTACTATTTAATTAGTAAAATATGACTCCAAAACAAACAATGGTTAGTAAAATATAACACCAAAACAAACAATGGTGTGCAAATTCACTTGTGAACTCACCATACTTGCATAAGTGGCCAACAAATGGTATCTAATGCCTATATTTGTGGTAGTGATCCATAACACTGAGTCTTGACACTGTCGATCACTTTACCAAAATATAACCTAGCTTGCTCTCTCAAAACCTGATTGAAGACTGAATCTTCTCAGAGACATCGTCCATGTTTGGCCTCTACAACCTCGCTCACCATGGCTCCAGGGTGCATTGCTTTACGAATCACCATCCGTTGTTGCAATCATGGTTGGAGCATTGCTGAAGATATTTTTTTTCAAGGATGAAAATGATGCTAGCATCAAGGATGACGATCTGAGAATTTTCGGGGGTTTGGATTTGATCTACATACAAAAGTGCTTTGCATTCGTAGCTTACAGTCGCTAGAGTTAGCCGGACGCGTGATTACACGCATTTTTATGCATGTAATTGTATCCAAAACACTATAAATAAGATAATATTTGTTGTGTAGGAAATAAGCGGAATTACGGAAATCGAGAGAGAAAATGATGGAAAATTGAGCAAAATGAAATTTCTGACAAAAGGACGAAATGGTCAAAGCGGGTCAACATGGTCAACTCCATCAAGGGAGCGGAATCTAATTACTTCCGAAAGTATTTGCGGAAATGCATTGAGAAGAAAGAAGAAAAGAAAAGAAATAGGAAGAAGAAAAAAAAAAACAAAAATGGCATTTGCTGATGACGTTAGCATCAACATGGAAGGAAAAGATCCCCACGTGCATGCCCTTCACCATTTCCTTCCTTTTCTTTTTATTTTTTTAATTTTTTTCTCTTTTTCCTTTCCTCCTATCAGTGGCCGCCACGTGTCCCACATTCTCTCTTCTTTTCTTCCAGCCATCCACCACCGAGAACCATATATATATATATATATATATATATATATATATATGGAGCTAATCGAGAGAGGACGTCCGCACTTTAGCGAAAGTGCAGACGACGGCGCTGCAGCCCAACTCAGGCCACGACGGTGTGGCGCCAGTTGCCGAAGGGAGGCCAAGGGTCGGACGGACCAGTCTGCAGTAGGGTGGAGTCGCCGGCGACGAGGTTGCAGCGTTGTAGGTCAAGTTGCAGTTGCAGTTGAGGTTGCTACCCAGAAATCTGCAACCTCGACCTCCTCCGACCTTGATCGCTATCCAAAAGCCGTCTAGGATGCTTCCGGCCTCCTTCCGACTGGATTCGCGCTGCTGTCGTCTGCACTTTAGTGAAAGTGCGGGTGTCCTCTCTTGATCGGGCCTGTATATATATACACGCATACACACACATAGGGAATTCCAATTATACCTCATCTTCATCAACTAGAGTAGCCACAGTCTATAAAACCAGTCATACCACACTACTCCACTTCCCATTCTCTCTCTCACCCTTCACCAAACCATTCCACTCTCCATTTTCTTCTTTTTCTACTCCTCACCAAGATTCATTTTCCTCCTCACCAAGAACCAAAATCCACCTCACCAAAATTCCATCAAATCCTCATCAATTTCTTAAGGGATTTCAAGGGCCATCAAGATTTGAGATTGGGTATAATGGGAAGCCATAAATCAAGGCTTGTCATAATTGCTCAATAACAATTTGTGACTTGTTCTTGTTACTTTTCACTCATCTTCACCTTTACCTCTTTAATTGATGTATATTGTTGTTAATTTGTGGATGGTTTGTGAGTAGTCTGTTTAGAAAGCTAGGGTTTGAGCCCTAGCATGGATTTAATATAATAAATATGTTTTGATTTAATGGTTTTCAATTTTGTGTTTGACATATGTTCATTCTATAATATTTGGCTTAGATGCTTGATTAACTCTTGAATATGTAGATGAGCATGTCTAGAACAAATTAGGGGACCTAATCACTTCTCTAATTTATGGCTAGGACACTTGTTTAGAACATGGTTAGTTTCAATACCAATTTCGATTGCCGTATTGGCTAGCTTGGGAACCTTGATTCTAGGACTCTTCGCCTTTTGGTGCAACTAGAGGCCCTAATAAGGTTTTAGATTGTCCCAATTGAGTTTCTACGACCCTTGATCCGGAGTAGGAATACCCTTTAAGGAATCTAATTGGGTACGGTTCTTGATGCCACTATGAATTGAATGACCATTGTTGAAATATATTTGTGCATTAAATTTGGCTAGGAGGATACCCTAGTGACCTAATTTCCATATCTTGATTAGTTTCCATTATCTTAATTTTTAATCGTAATTTTAATTTTCAATTTTCAATTTTATTTTTTGCAATCACAATCAATTTTTACAAACCACTTTCATTGTCCATACCATTTGGTTGTGAGCTTCCGCATTTATTTGTGGTTCTCTTGACCAATTTTAGGCTTGGTTGTTCTGAGCCGGGCATGTATCTTGGTGCTAGTTTTAGGTTTTGTTTGTTAAATTGTTGGTGACTTAGTAATCGACATAACCAAGGATTGGAGTTAGCTTTTCAATCCCCATGGTATGTTAATTTCAGGTTCAAATATTTCCCACTTCTTTGATGACCGTGCCCTTATTGCGTGTAAGTTGCATTTAAGCACCAAATCAACGTGCAACACGTGCCACCATATTTCTGGCAAGTAAGCTATTTGATCCTCTATCGCCCTATAAGATAGATGTCCTCATGCTTTTCTTTTGAAATTAGGTTTCCTTGTTATTCATAGGTGCTGATTGAACTACATTAAAAAGAATACATTTTTATGGTTTGATTTGATTTAGTTATGTATTTAGGCACTAAATCAAGTGAGTCCGGCAGGTAATTGGATCTATTCACTAAAGAGGCAGGCAATGGGATCCTCCATTATGCTCTTTAATTGCTCTCAAGGTTGAGATTTATGTTCTTTTGAAAATACAAGGACAGAATATGATTTTCTGGAAAATGAGGATTGCAGTGCACTGATCAATCCTTACTGGGCAGCAGAAACCAAAATACCAACTTTGAAAAAGTTTTTGTCGGCTCGTGCAAATTTTCAAATCCTGTTAAAAAGTCGACTTGGGAAACGCTATTCGAGAACGTGTTTCCGAACTTTTGACTCGAAAAGTTGTGAAAATCTCTACATAACGCTTGAAAAGGTTTGACTTCGGTTTTTAAGACCAAGTTCCACAAAACGTTCGAGAAAGTTTCCGGAAAAAGGATTTCGAAAAATGGTTCACGAACTGGTTTTAAAGGTGTTTCCAAAAAAGAGATTTAGAAAACGGGGTGCCAAAAGCGAAAGTGCTTTGAAAGGCGATTCGGTAAAAAGGGATTTACTACCCGTTACTATTCAAAAGTTTTGGATTTCGGTGTTTACTATTTACGTGTTTAACCCGAGCTAACTTTGAAATGAGTTTTGCAGGAGTATGCTTTGTGCCGAAAAAGGCAAGTTTTAGTTGAAATCGTTGTTTAACTTCAACGCGGGTTTTACATTTGAGGTTTTTGGAACAAAACCTTGTACTAATTTAAACAGTTTTTCGAAGTTTGTCTAGAGACTTGGTTTCCGGTTACGTGGGAGACTTTAGGAATTTCTCTACCATGAAATTCCGGTTCACTCCTTGGTTGTGAGAGGGTAAAAAGAAAGTTTACCTGAAAGGATTGTTGCTAGTGTGTGTTCATATAATTACAACTCTTCACTCGGTTTAGGGCCCGACTGGCCACCGGATCCCCCTAATGTATACCGAGGCTGAAAGTTGTTAATTGTTGAATACAACTTGCGACAAATAAATGACTCTAGAGTTATTCTCCTAAACTTCAACTTGTTGTGAGTCGGAACTATTGTTTGTTTTCCCCTTTGGATCCCTTTGACTTATGTTCCGACTTGTCTTTGTAATTGAACTTGTGTTTGCATGATTTTCTATCCTTTTGAATGTTGATATTGTTGGATTCACTTACTGATTCGGTTGTTTGCCATCGCTCTGTTAAGTGAATCTGGTTTGTTAAATGTTGGACTTGGTAATTGGTTCTTCTTTGGATACCCTGTCAAGTCTAGTTCACTTGATTGCTGCCACATACTCGATTGTTGTGTATGGATTCACTTCCAAATTATGCATATTCATGTGAATCCTGTTCGTTGAAATATTGTTGGTGGGACTCGATGTTGCATTTGTCTTGTAATCTTTATCGAGTCCAGTGATTGTTCATCCTTTTATTTGTTTTTCTTGAAATTGAATGAGTATCGCCACCCAAAGCTCCTCCACAGTGCACAGACTGCAACAAAGATGTGGGCCCAGTATGAGGTAAAAATAAAAGGAGCAAGGTATGTGAACGACAAACTTGGGTTTACGTAAATGTGATTAATGTGGGAATTTGGTTGGTTGTTTGAGTGGTGATGTTTATTTTGGAAATGAAATCATTATAGTGTGGCACCTTTTATAGGTCCAATCATCGTACCGATTAATACGTAGTTGATTGTTGCTCTCGTATTAAACTTGATATATCGCTTAACAAAGAAATCTTGGATAGTTCGAATCGTTGTTCAGGGAAGATCCTGTCAAGCGCAACTCGTTGATACTTCTCGTGTCTTAAGAGTATGGGTCAAGAAAAAGTGGATCTTCAGCTACTTAATCTACTGAACAACGGGACGACATTCCTCACTTGGACGTGTTAACTGCGAAATTAAGTAAGAGGAGCTAATTGTGCTTTAGTTCTCACTATTTAACGTTGCTTGTGGAATTTTAGGATTGTAAAATCCAAAAGCACAGATTTGGTGAGTGGTACCATATAAGGCGTTGCTTTGTGGTAGCCGAGGAAGCTACGCAATTAGAAAACTTATAGGTTTGACTAAGGTCCTCCTATGATATACCTGGTAGCACTTAGACCTCTTCGGAATGCTTTAGCAAGTTAATGTGTATTCAACATGGGCCGGAAGTGTATCATAAGGGAAGAAGGAAAAGAGGTGTATGTTTCCCCTGTGCGACCTCTATGGCAACTTCTCGAATTATGTTTCTTCGACTCACTCATATGTGCGGCAGAAACTCCGTGTTAATGATGGCTATAGTTGACTCAAGTTTCTAGACGTTGGGATTCGCGTACGTACGAGGAAACAAGGCTACTTTGTTTCCTGGACCAAATGGTTCACCTCTAGGTATCGACAAATTTGGTAGATATCGACGTATGTTAACTATTGCGTAGTTGAGTTCGTTCGGAGCTCCACCATTTGCCGAAGTCAACAATGGAAGGTCATGAAGTAAGATGTCTTTCAAGGAAGGGCAGATGACTCTCTGGGATTCTAGCCGTCTACAACAATACATATCACTGGTACGAATCCTAGGAAGACTGCGAGTATTTCTTCCTTGCTAATAGTTGCGATGAATTTTATTTCCTTCTTTTGGTTGATGTTGCTTTATAGTTCTCTTACATCATTAAAGTCCTGGTTGTGGTTGAGATCATGCTAGTTCAACGTTGAAACCTCTCCATTTGAGTTGTTTCCAAGGTTTAAAAGATCTTGTGTTTTGAGAAAGCTTTTCAGGTTGCAAAAGTATTTCTATTCAAAGTGTTTTCGGAATGGTTTTCGATTCCAACAAATTTCACCTAAAGGTGAGAACATTTTAACCTTCCGAATCAGTTTCAAAGCTGAGATTCTAATGTCAAAGTTCTATTGATTTTCCATTGCAGCAACTTTGGAATCAGTTTCGAATAACTCCCAGAGCTCCGAAAGTTTTGAAATTTTGACGCAAAAATGTTCAGCATCTTGGCCAATGATCTGAAAAATTTTACTTCGTTTAGATTGAACTTGAAGTCATGGCAATTTTTCCAAATCTGCTTTACGAGAAAGGAAAATTTGAAAACTTATTTGCCAGTTGTTTTGGTAAAAATTTTCACTTGCTTTGATCTTTTCCCTTCTTGGAAGTTTACGGATTTGGTATTGAAAAACCATATGAAATTTTCTAGAGCTCAAATTCTTTTCTTAGGAAATTTGCAAAGCGAAGTTTTGGCATTGTTTATGGTTGCTTATTTATAAAAGTCAAGTTCAACGTAAATGGTGGTAGGGGAGGATGCTCCCCACGCTACGAGACTTTTGGCAACCGAAAATAATGGAAGAGATGTGCGCAGAATGAAAGGTGGGAAGTTTACCTTGTCATCGCCAGAAACGTGACTTGCGAGTTCAGCGACATGGCTTGACATAGTCTGAACGACGTGTGACCTGGAAAAATGTTTTGACGTCAAGTACGTTATGAGTGTTGTTCATGGTTGCTTAACCATAAGCTCCTCTAATTTTGGCAATGCTTTCGAGATCGACGATGTATTATATGTGGAAGTGTGTGAGTCTTTAGTCTTCAAGAGTTACACCTTTAACGGTGATCCTCGAATTTCGTTGAACCATGACGGAAGCGCTGGTTGAAGCTTGTTATCAAGATTGATCATCGATTCGACCGAACTAGTGTTCTAAGAAACTCGTTGGCACGTAGTTGTTGCTGGAAGGGCAGCATGATTCGATGTTGCTAACATGGCGTATATCGCCCGCGTGGTTGGAAGAAGTACTTCGCCCTCGAGTTCATGGAGTGGATGAATTAGCCGAGACGGCGGTCATTAACGAATACGTTACGAACTCAGGTGCATCACCAGAAAATTCGTAAAGTGTCGTCAGGTGGGAAATCCGTGGACTAACTTTGAAAAGTCAGTTACTAGCCCCATCGTGTATTCCCTGTAAATCGTGACTAGGGGAGACTGATACTTGGCCAATTTCGAGTATGCTTGTCCTTTTGAGGACCGATATGTCTTCCACAGTGAATTGCAAAATTTCTTGTTAGTGACGACGACGTCTACTTGTTGTTCATAGTTGATGGGAGTTCCGCGTGAGGAACATAATTTTACATACGGGTAGTTGTATTCGACTACGAGCACTTAAGTATGTCTTTTGACAAAACTACAATTCCCAGAACGTTGTACTTGTAATAAGCGGGAATTGGAATGAAGATGTGAGTCGGCTATGAGTTGCCAGCTGTGGCAGTATTGTGTTGGGGTAACAAGGTTAGTAGTTACCTAGTCTTATTTGGTTTAGACACGAATTGTCTGTGGGAATAATGAGTATGGTAGTGGTATGAGGAGAGTAATGAAATTGCTAATTACTCAGTCTAGTTGTTATAAGAAAATTCTTGTGGGTACAGGAGAATAAAATTAATCGGAGCGAAGTGTATCCTGCGAACGATAGATAAGGAACACTTGGTAAAGAAAAAGGTTAGCTCCGATGGTAATATATATGACTGGTAAAAGTTGAGTTGTACCACAAGGAATCAGAAATTGGAAATGTTATGGGTATTAGAGTCCGACATGAAAGGTAAAGTATAATTGACCGTTTGACCAATCATGAAATTTTGAGGACGAAATTTATTTAAGGGGGGTGGAACTGTGAGCCCTGGAAAAGTTTATCAAGCTTAAGTGAAGTAGTTCGATAATTTACTTATCAATCTCGATAATTATCCACGCGCTCGAGGGAATTTTCAGAAATTTTCATAAAGTGAAATCCTCAATATAGGAGCTGGATAATAAAGTACACGACACGACGAGTTCGTGGAAATTTTCGGGGAATTTTCCTGTTACCCGAGCTATTTATAACGATTTTCCAAAGTGGTGGAATTTTAGAAAATAAATTAAAGAAATCAGATTTTCTGCGGTGCAATCCTAGCTGTCCAAAACCTCCACCGCTTCATCAGGTCCGTCTAAAGTAATTAGAGGAAGGTTATAAATAGAGGAGAGGCTGATTGAACATTCCAGATCAGTCTGGAGGTACCCAGTGCTCTCGATCTTTCTCGGTGCCTGATGACCCGCGACCAGGCCTGAACGTATTCTCGCCGTCCGGCCACCGATCGCTGATGGACGACCACCATCCGCTTCATCTCCGCGTCGCCTACCTCCCTACATCCTCAGATCGTCCATGCACCGACGATGAACGGAGCAGCAACGACGGGAAGCCCCGAGCTTTCTCCGGCCACCTCTGCAACTTCCGGCGACCGATTAAGCTGCATTTGGTATGGAAACTCACCTCCTCGTCATGCTCAACACCCTAGTAAAATTAGTTTTTCGATTTAATCAAGTTTTGACGATTTTGCGTTTCTGGGTAGCCACGGCTCCGCCGTGTTCTTCGACACCGGAGACATTTCGGGCACTTCTGGGCTTAGTTTCCATCTCGAGTTCACCTGTAGACGAGGAATTAAGAGGCTTGCTGGGTTGTTGGCATCAAAATCTGCTGCTCAGCAACGTTCCAGTTCCGGCAAGAGGTTCTGTAAACCTGAGCTTGATCAGCGTAGAGTTTTGAAGGTATAATTTCAAACCTTGAATTGAAAGGCTGTTCTTGTGATGAATTCGAACTTGTGGGCTGAAGGGTTCTTGAATTATTTCCGTCTTGGTATTTTGGTTACTGTTGCCGGTTGGTTTTGGTTGAATTGTGTAGTTTTGGTGGTTTGACAATATGTTTGAACTGGGAGGACAAATTGAATGAATTGTTGTGCTGTGGTTGAGATTGAGATATCCTGGTTATAAGTTTGAATGCATAGGCAGAATGGGTTGTCGTGTATTTATTTGAATGGACTTGCATGATCAAGTTTATGTTTTGTTAGCATTGCCTTGGCTGTTGGTTGAACGATATTGTTGATGCATTTTTATTCAAGACTAGTATTTGGGATTAGTGTTGAAGTGAAATTATATGGTGAAAGTGGCCTAAAGTAGTGTATGGGTGTCCTTAGTAATTCCGTCGAATTATTGTGCGACACAATCGTTAAGTAAAGAAAAGAAATTAATGTGTATACATGTATTGGGTGGCCTTAGTAAATCGGGTGCACTCAATATATGTTTGGTGGATAACGTAACTTCAAGTGAATGTTCGATAATCTAAGTTAATTATCGAACCTATCTCGATTGGTCAAACAATGGTCAAAGTTGGTCAACTCCTGGTCAAACTAGGAAAAGTTGGTTGTATGATTTGTTAATCGTCGAGATTTCGTATAATTGTTCAAAAGATATTAACGGTCGAAATGTCGGAATCTAGGACTCCAGTTACTCGAGGAAAGGAAGGTTCGCGACTCTCGGAGTACGTGAGAGAAAGCATCGAAATCCAGGTAGGGATTTAGGACTCTCCTCGGTTAGTGATTTTCTTATATTGTTATTAAATGATGCATGTTAGTTGGTATGGTTTGGTTATGTTCAAATGCAATGCATACTAACCAAACCATGTGAGAAATGTGATGGCTTGAGAGCGAAGGGTGGCTCTGACTTCCTTGGGTTCGATCCCCAAAACCTCCGGAGGGTTAGTTACGCCGGTCGTCCGGGTATTCCGATTGTAATGACGGGCCTGGTACGTGTGTGTAGCTAGGTAGTGGACGCTCTCGCTACGCTTACCTGATTTACAGATTAGTTGAGGTAAGATCGTGTAGTGGGTCTATGGGACCAGCCATCCGGTACGTTTCATCGTGCATGTTTACTTAAGTACCTTGCATCGATTTTTTAGTCAGAAAGCTTTATTAAAAATTTTGTCATTCACTGAAATATTTGGTTAAAGCATATTTTCATACTGAGGCCTCAATAATTTATTTATCGATTTTCAAATCTAGTCGAGACAGAGTTCCTGTTGAGCAGGGAGGACGAAAGCTCACCCCTACAACAGTGTGGATGCAGGTACTGTGCACTAGTGACGGGACAATAGCGGAAGGAGCTGGGTGTGCGGAAACAAGTTCGGTAAATCGTCGTAATTTGAACCTTATTCTAAATTCTATTTCTCGAACTTCGTATTCCGAGACTTGTTAATAGTTAGCCTTGTGTCAATGTTGGTTGAGTTCTCATTTCCTTGGAGTTCGTACCTCTTATGTGAGAACTCATTTCAAGTTCTAGACGAATGAAATAAATTTTAGCAACTCAATTATTTTCACCTCAAAAATATGTGTAGCTTCCGCTGTGCTTCTACGAAAAGTTTTTTAAACAAAATGCCTAGCGGTTTTCTAGAATGTAAATCGAGCGTTCGGTTTATGTTTTAGAGGCTCGCGGAACTGTGACGTGCTTAAGCTGGTGAGGTGCAGCTTGGGGCGTTACACCTGTGATTCTCAGAGATCAGTAAAGGGACTTTGTCATAGTTTTGGATGGGAATGCCAATACGACATGTACAAGAATTATACCTACAATCTCCCCCTTTGGCATTCCTATACAAAACTTAAATTAGGAAAAACTCTCCCCCTCAATATGTATAGGAGGAGCATCACAACTCTTCATCCATTCATTCCCGAAACACTTATCACATATTGGTTAAAATGCATAAGATAGAATAACGTTAACACATTTAAGAATTTGCTTTCTCCCCCTTTTTGAATAGGAATGACAAAGATAACTTACGTAGTGGAAGCAATGGAGAAAGAGGAAGATAGTCCAAGTATTAATACTCCCCCTAAGTATGAAAGATGCAAGAATGAAATGCAAATACACAATGAGTGGGTTTGTATCCAAATGCTAAGAACATATTTAATTCACATAGCTTTCCCAACAAGAGCAATACCACTTAACCATAAACAAGATGCAACAAAATAAGTTCACACGAGTGAATTTATTCCGACAATCACAAGGTAAGATAGAGGGTGTTCGAGTATTCTATATCTCTTGCTTTGAAGAGTGAACATATCTCAAGATGGGGTGTGTAATATTTGTGGAAACCTGAAAAGCAAGGCTCACATACCAAACACATTTAAGTACATAAACTTTATTCCTCCTTGTAACACCGTGTGGGCATGATTTTGAATTTTTCTTTTGGCCTTCACACAAAGTAACATTTTTTCTCAAGAAGACTACGACCCATGTAACGAAAATTATGCTAGCAGCTCCCAAGTCAGATGACTCTAGGGTACTAGATGTAACAAGGACATCCCAAAGAGCACATCTACTCAAGTCAATAGTTTCACAATCCTCCGGGGTGACCAAACCATTCCCGTTTCTTCCCAATCTTCATATCGTTCGTCACGACCGAGGCATGTTTACTTTGGGAATAGCCTGGCCATGCTCCATAAATCTTTTTTTTTTTTTAAGGAGCAGCAAAAATAAGGAATAATTTCGAACATGAGAATTGAGAACAGGCAAACCAACAAATATGACTTACCACCACTTAGAGTATGTGTGCATGTGAGGATTCAATGTGACAGAGAATATGTTGTTCAAGCTCACAATTACAGAGTGATGCAAGAGCAAATTCAAAACATGCTAGGCACCTCATTGCACACAGATTGAAGGAAAAGAGTATGGCCCTTGTCAATCTAAGTTCAAAATAATCTATCAGATACTCGGGGATACAAACTACTATTTTTCAATCCTGAATTTCCAGAAACTGAATCTAACAATGCAGAAACGTAAAGAAAATGCACCTATACTATCACGAAGACATATACCATGAATGCATGCAAAATAGATCAAATGAAGTGAGAGTATCAATACTTAGAGCATCCACCAACGGTGCTTCTAACTTCTAAGTAATTCAAATTGAGTTCTGTCTAATGGCCTAGTAAACGAATTAACCAATTTGTGTTCAGTAGCAATGAAAGCAAGCTCAAGCATATTATCAAGATTATCTGTATGACTAGAAAAATGATTATTTGAACTTTTTTTAATCCAGATTTGCTTATGCTTTGTTTTTGTTTCCAGATCCACGAGGATTGAAGCTAGCTTTGCAATCCTGGAGATCAAATTCAGACCCTCTTTCAACTCAGCTTGCAACGAGGCAGATGAGTTAATTCTCAACGTTTTCCTCTGATTTTGAGTAGCCCTGCGAAACATATTGCACCTAGGACGTATGTGTCCTAATTTTCCACAATAATGACAAGTAGGAATGAAGTTTTTGGGGTTGTGAATATACCTGGGCTGACAAAGTTTGTCAGGACTTACCGAGGAGCTTTTCTGAAGTGTTTGGTGAGCCACATGTGGTTCTTATTTTGCAAGCAACTTGGAACCAGACCCATTTTCACAAGAACTTTGTGGCTGACTTGATGAGCTTTCACATTCCACACCTTTTACAAACCTTAAAGGCTTGCAGGTCTCACCATTGTATCCTAATCCCTCTTTGTTGCAATGAGCTTTGCCTAATCCAATCATTTTTTAGACCTTTTCAGACCCTATAGAGAACTTGTTCAAGTTTTCCTTGACCCTCAATAATTCATCCTGCAACTTCTCATTTTCAAGGGTTAGTGAAAAATTTAGATTAGATTGAGTTTTTATTTCAACCTGCAAAACTTTGATTTTGTTAGTGAGCTCATCATGTTCCTTGTCCCAATCTTGAGACCCGGCCTTACCCCACAAAACTTTGATCTTATCAACAAGGTTAGCACACTCTTCTTCCCAATCTCTCAAAGAAATTTCAAAATTTTGCTCAATTTTTTCTTTTTCCATTCTCAATGATTCAAGTTCGTAATTTTTTCGAAGAACAATTTTTGAAGCATTATACAATTGCTTACAATTTTCATTTGTTTCTTCATCAAGAGTATCATCTTCTAAATCAGAAACATCACATAATTCAGAATCAAAAGAGGAAGTAAGAACAAGATTTACCTCTTCGCCATCAGATTGAGAGCCTTCATCACTGTCACTCCATGTAGATTTTAGAGCCTTGTTTTCACGCAAATTATACCTCTTATTGCCATAATCAGCAGCAAGGTGTCCAAAGCATTTAGGTTTGTTAGGAACAATTTTCGAAGAGTTTCCAAAGGATTTTTTGTTTTTTTTTTCAGAAAATTTTTGAACTCTTTTGTCAATAGCGATAAATCCACATAATCATCATCAACATCATCTTTCTTTTTAACAGAGAGAAAACAATATTTTTTTACCTTTTTCTCGGGCTTGATCCTCATCTCAAAGGTTTTGAGATTACCTATAAGTTCGTCAAGAGAATAGGTGTCCAGGTCTTGAGTCTCCTCTATAGCTGTCTGTTTGGATTGAAACTTTGATGAAAGAGACCTAAGTATTTTCTTGACAATCCGACGCTCTTCAAAAGGATCACCAAGACTGTGACTTTGACTTGTCACATTCATAAGATGATCATGAAAGTCATCTATTGATTCATCCTCCCTCATTTGCAAGTTCTCAAACTCCAAAACAAGACTCTGAAGCTTCTGACCTCTAACCTTTTTATTTCCTTCATAAGTGACCTGAAGAAGATCCCATGCTTGTTTAGCCGTGTCACAGTGGCTGATTCTCACCATCTCCTTCTTGGATAAAGCTGTGTATAGGGAATTCCGTGCCCTGAAATCACAACGTCTATTCCAAATTACCTCCTCTTCTGTCCATTCCTTTGTAGGCTTAAGTACTCTTGCAGATGACCATTCCACTTTCTTTGATTCTTTTGCCTTTGTTGGATGTTCCCATCCATTCTCAACAACATTCCACATGTTTTCATCCTGAGAGTAGAGGAAAGCTCTCATCATAATCTTCCATTATGAATAGTCTTCACCATCAAACAAAGGCGGACAATTTATAGAACTAGAGGGTCTGTTATATTCACGTTCCATCTTTCACCACGGATCAACTAAAAAAGCTTTAGAACATGCTCTGATGCCAAGTGAAAATGCAAGGACAGAATATGATTTTCTGGAAAATGGGGATTGCAGTGCACTGATCAATCCTTACTGGGCAGCAGAAACCAAAATACCAAATTAAACACTAGATTTTGGTTACGCAGTGAAAACCTCAAATATGAGATTAAAAACACTGCGGGGCTCTTACTCTTGAGAACCCAGAATAATGATCATCTTATTCAAAAGGATATGTTCTTGTACAAATTTGAATAGCACTTGCTCGGCTATAAGATTTAGACAAAAAACTAACACAAAGTTTGTCTTCCTTCTAGAACTCCTTCACTTGAATGATCATCAAATCTTGCTCTTCTTTCTTCACTGTCTCTCTACTGATCTCAAGAGAGTTTTATGCATATGAGAACACAATCAATGACACTTATACATGGACCAAGTGTTTGACTCTTTGTGAAGACTCAATTTCAAACTAACATGCAAGACTCTATCACAATTCTTGCATCTCTATCTCCAAAGCTCTAACCGTGTGTATTACTCAATATATCATGAACGGACGGCAACCAACTCTACCCCTAAAGATTCTACCATAATTCACCATTCATTAGGAAAGAGACTTCCCTTATATGAACTCCAACAAATCTTCAAGAAAATCAATTAGGAATAGACACTTCCTAAAAACCCTAGGACATCAACACCATGATTTTTACAATCGGAAGAATCTTTAAAAAAACGTAAATACATAAAATCCAAACCCTACTTTCCAAAAACGGACTCCACATGAAACTGACTGTAGACTCGGGGATTGCAATACACGTTGCAATCCCATGCATATGCAGATGCATTTACCTGTGATTCTCAGAGATCAGTAAAGGGACTTTGTTATAGTTTTGTATGGGAATGCCAATACGACATGTACAAGAATTGTACCTACATCTTTTAATTGTACAACAAACATGTAGTGATATTTTTCAACCCCTTTTGTTTCCTATACTTTTGTTGACACGTACTGGGTAGCACTACCAACCAATTTAGAGGTTTCATGTCTTCTGCAACCAAAGTTTGTCGTTGGTGGACATTATCTTTCAAAAGAATGTACCTAAAGTTTGAAAGTTTACACTTATGTGAGCATGTGGAGGGGCTGAATGGTTTGGTTTCCGAACTTGCTATTGTAGCAGTGCAAGAGAAAGCCATGCTTAACGAATGTAAAACATTGTTGGCTTCAGCAGCAGCTATGCAGGTATAATAATGTGGCCATATATGTTCACAAACATTGAAAATACCATACTTTCTTTAGTAACTCACTCTTTGATTAGATTTGGAATTCTACCTTGTGTATTCATTAATCGTAACTATGATTGACTAATGGGGTCAGTAGTAACATGTTCGCTTCCACGGGGTGGAGCAGGGCTGATCCTATTTACCTAGAGCTCAGGGATTTGATCAAGGTCTTTATAAAATAGACCAAAATTTGAACACAGGAACTCAAATATTCTAGCAGCCTCTGGCTTCTATTAAACTACATTCTCTTCTGTGCCCAGTAGTTTGGGATCACGTGGTATATTGAACTATTGAATGTAAGTTCTCCAAGTTGATTCTGTGTCCTACTTGTTATGTAATAATCGGCTTATGTTAACTTCTGATTCTTCTTCAAAGGAGGTTTAGTGTATTTCAAAGCGTCTTGTCCTGCTTATATTCCCAGTACTTACTACTGGTAATTCATTTTACTTCCTATAACGTTGGTTGTCCATATTTGGTAGTTACATAAATATTTTGAGTGGTAGGAAGATGACCTGATCTGTTTAAATTACTTATGTAGTTCCAATCCTTGGAGAATGTCCCAAGACATACTGGAAAACTATTACCTTTTTCTTATCTGGTTACTTTTGCCTGATATGTTCAACACGGCTCTTCAGCATACGGCTTTTGGTTCTGTCAGCTCATTTTTTTTCCATTGAAGTTATTTTAGTTTCTATATATTGAGTATATAGTCTTTGGTAGTTTGTTATTGAAGTTAGTAATCTATATCTTAATATGTCTCTACCTCATTAATTAAACCACTCCATTTAATTGCTTTTGTTGCTCAGATCATTGAAAAGGCTATGTTTCCAATGCTATTGACATTTGCAGACCTGTTCAAGTAAAACCAATTTTATGGTGTACGAAATAAGTGAACATTGTTGGCATTAGTGTGATGATTAGATTCCTTTATTTATCACTATTTCCAGAAACTTCATATGAAACTGTTAGTTTTTTATTTTATGTTTTCAGACTTTCGCGATTATGTGTGTGAGTTTAACTTATTGTACAGAAGTTTTAGGAATTTCTAAACTGCAGGTATATCACTTCGTTCAAGATAGATAACTATTATCAATTGCTTTCTAACTGAACTAACAACTAATAGTAATCAAATGAAGTTCTCTAGTTCATAGAGGGAGGGAGCCCAACTACTTTTACAGTCTTCTCCATGTTGTAACCATTTAACACATTCCTCCTGCACATAATAGAAGATACCAGCAAAGCAAGTGTGAGACTCTGCCAAAAAAGATTCCAATTCAACATGATTTTAAATTAAGTTGAAGAGACTTGGTGTCAATTATAAGCAGTGAGAAAAGCATTGACATATCAGTTATAGGACCAGTTATAATCAGTGAGAAAAGCTAATGAAATATAATCAATGAGCAAGGAGCAAAAAGGATAACATTGTTCCAGCAAACAAAGTGAGGAGTCCAAAATTTCATCTGTCAACTCTTTGTTAACAAATCATGCATATATGTTACCACTTAGAACCATAGTGGCCAGGCTAAGGACGGAAAAGAAGTGCATCCATTCAAAATTAACTCAAACATAGAACATCGATTGCAGAACCAACCAATTAAGAAATTTAACCAACAAAACTCAATAGCATAAATAAGAATGTCAAATTAGTATAAAAGCTAAATGATTTAATTCTCTAATAAGAATGCCATGCTGTTACTCATTCAAATGGCAGTGTCTCTCCTACATATTTAGGCTATCTTCATTACCAAAAGACTCAAGATTGGACTGCAACTTATAATAGCTTGTTTGCAACCACAAATTTCAAAATTCAGTATCTTTTGCTATGGCTCTCTCTGTAATTGACAAATAACAGACTGACTCTACACAAACCATTATCATGATCTCAATATGTTTGTAAAAGAGTAATCAAAGAGTTCCATTCATGTTTTCAATTTCTTATACCAATTAACAATGCAAAAATTGTCCCAAAAAAAAAAAAAGAACAATGCAAAAATTGAGAACTATAGAAAATGAAACCACAGAAGTTCAACACAGCTGGTGGAAGGGCTAAATCAGTTGAATGAGAAGTAGCAGTAATAAGTGAAATATGCAACAAAATTTACAATTAAAAAAAATAAAAAAATAAAAATCACATAAAAGCAACAACATAAATGAATTGAAAAGAAAAATCATAGTATACTCATTCCCTCAAATCTCTCAAATTCATGAAATTGCATAAACAAAACCTATTTCATCCGAGAATCAGCAACATAATTTACTGGAGAACCAGAAATCGGGCAAACACAGAAATAGACAGAACCCAAGCAATAATCGGATTAGAGAAAGCTCAGAGGAAGAGGAAGAAACACTACCTTCAGTACCTTGCCTGGCCAAAAGCAAGCAAACAACGAACACCGACCAGTCTGTGATTCTAGCTTCGGTCAACAACCAATGACAGAAACTCGGAACTCTCTCTCCCAATTCCTCGTCTTCTAAGCAGAACTCTCTCTCCCAATTGCAAACTTGTGTTCTTTGATTGGTGCCTTCAAGTTGAAGCTTCTAGGCTTTCTTCAAAAACCAATTGAAATTTGAAAGATCTGTACGGTTCAAAGCGAGGGGAGTAGGAGAGCGAGAGAAAGGAGAAACAATTCGTTTTAGGTGAAAGAGAGAGAGAGGCAGAGGGGAGGAAGAGAGAGTAAATGGCAAAGGCGTAAAAAAAGATAAAGTGAGGACAGAACCGTCCTTTCCGTCCCTTAGGAACAGTGCACTGACGTTTAGTATATACACTAGAAAAAGCGTCCGCGCGTTGCTGCGGGTTTGGTTCCTTTTTCATGAATTTTATATGTAATAGATTGATAGTTTGACGAAAACAGAAAGTTCTATTCCAGCTATAGAACACTTGATGAGTACAAAAAGGAAAAGAAAGGCAAAGTAACAACAACCAAATACTGGGGGAGAAAATGCACCTATGTTACTAATAGCCTCCTCAAGTTGGAGTTGATATCAATGCTTCTCATTTGCTTCAATTTCCTGCAAAAGATGATGTTGGTAATCAGATCAAAAGTCAACAAATGTTGTAATGTTGAAATAAAGTAAAACATAGTAACAACACTATCAACTTAAAGTGCAACCCCCTACGGCCCTACCTATATAAACGAAACCTTGCACTACATAATTAGCAGAATTTTTACTCTTTAGAAGGTGACTTGCACATCCCATCTGCAGCTACACTCCCAGTTACTGACTTATTAAGTATTGTTTTTGCCCTGTTTGCCTTGTCAACAACATGTAAAGCTTTTTTAAAAAGATGGTTCTCTATGATTTACAGCTACATATTACTAAGATAAAGAAATGGCAGAAAGAACTCACGACGCCTAATTGTCGTAATCTAAGCATGAATACAAATAACAAAAATGGTAAAACATAACAAAAGATCATCTCTTTCACACCTTATCCCTGCAAGTTGGAGCTAATCACAATCTACTACAATCCCAGAACAGATTTTCCAATAAGAAAGGTACTTTCCAAACAAATCAACAGATTAACAACAAATGGAGACAACCCAGAAAAACTCTCACACACAATAGTGAACTTCTGTTGATTAACCAAGGGCAAATACTTTCATCACTTCTGAAGCAGCAAAGCTTTAAATCAAAGAAGTAAAGCAAAGCCTTATACAAAGTAAACCATGAAAACAGATAAAGTCTACTCGCATATGTAGTTTGTAACCCTCACCGATAGAGGCAGCAGTAGTAATATTAGATATAAAAAAAATAAATAAAACCATTATATAAAGGAACATAGTTTTCTAGCAGCAAGAGAAAATTCCATCATTATATAAGCTCCTTGGCTCTGCTTTTTGTGAAACTTAATATCCATCTAAGAGATAATCTATAAGTGATGATCAACATTGTCCTGTTTAGCTTGTGATTGTAGAGATATACATGAACAACTAATCACAGAATATCAACCTTGATATTATGTAATAATATCAACTTATTACAGTCTATAGCTTTAAGAAATATATAAACAACTATTCCTTGGAGTAAGAAAATCACATGAACATCGAAAAATTGGCATTATCCTTCGAACTTGATAACAACATATAGCATTTTAATTTCACCATCCATATTTGGGTTTG
Source organism: Rosa lucieae (assembly GCA_024704745.1). Taxonomy (NCBI): domain Eukaryota; kingdom Viridiplantae; phylum Streptophyta; class Magnoliopsida; order Rosales; family Rosaceae; genus Rosa; species Rosa lucieae. The sequence goes on along the minus strand of CM045496.1, from coordinate 85,680,702 downwards.
TTCCCAACACTTCATCATCACAGTTTCCCTCTTCTCTAGGAAATAACTTTAGACGTTGACTTTTAAAATCAAAATATTCAACAATATTATCAAGAGAAAGCGTAATTAACAAACATATAAAACACTCATTTACGTTACAAAACAATCATTTACATTAACAGAACCCTGGCATGTAAAGCAAATATCTTCATCATCAGATACCCAAGTATGTTGATCCATTGATCAGTGGCCTATCATGAGGTTAGTGCATACCTGTTTGAAGATTGCGGAAAACTTATTCAACAGATCTCGAATCCTCTTTGCAGCAGCGGCTTCCCTGCGTGATGCATCTTGCTGCTGCTTCTTAATTGTATTAAAATGTTTCCTTGTCTTTCTCCTTCGAAGTGGTTGGTTGCAGACTGCCTTTCCTCAAGTAATACTGCTCGACCTCGTTCACTCTTTTCTCAAGCTGCAAATCCACCACAAACTAATCAATCCAAGAAATACAAAACTGTTTAATTGAAGAGTTAATCATAAAGACAACGGTTTAAATAGAGATATATAATAGCTGACAAAAAAGGCGACAGCAGCTATAATTATTGGCACATATGCTAATAATTAATAAATATAATTAAAACTTTCTCATAGAATCTACTTGGTACTTATTCACCTGCTTGTTGTCTAGAACTTTCTCACAGTTAAAGCATATGCTCACTAATCTGAGTTGTAAAACTTCTACCAGAAGAGGCTCTAGCATTTTGAGAAGTAATTTTTAAAAATGATGACAGATAACACATGTGTGTACATATGCAGAATTAATAACAATAAGTAAGATATTATCCTAACAAAAAACTTCCCATAGCATTTGTCATTATTCAGAACCTACTCACCCTTCAAATAAAGGAAAAAGTATTATATCCAGGTTATCTAACGCCTCCCTTTTGTCATCGTTGTTCCTGCAAACAGGACAGGTATGAGTGCATAGCAAAAGGTCCAAAAATAAATAATCATCCAAAGTAAAAAGGGCTAGAGGCAAGAGTTATCACCAACTCTACCCCAAGAGAAGGACAACTGCATCAAAGGAAATGAAAAACAACAATTCAAAAATTAAGAGTCCAAAGCAGTACTGCCACCTACTATTCCTGTTATTGAAATCCCTAGACAATGTTATGTTACTACAATGAAAACAGAAAATTGAAAGATAAGTTAAAAAAATCTAGATAAAATGCTTCCAAAGGTCATCTCAAACATTCAAAATCAAATGGAATAGTCTGAGCAGATTAACAATTATATACTTGCTTACTGTGTGCCATGCAAAATCAAGACATTCTAAACCATTTGTCGCTTCTGTTTGCAGCATTTCTTAAACACTTTAAGCAAGTTCTAACCCATAGGCAATGCCAAGGATAACTTACATAATAATATGTGTGGAGGAAGAAGCACACATCAAAAATTAATCTTTATCAACCAGATAAAAATCCAACAAACTAATCTTTCTCCTCTGTTACTTCATTCAGTAAATACTAAATATTTGTTGAAGAAAGAGGTTCTATCCCAAAGCAATCAGTCCAGATTCTCAATTTAGGATTATCTATCAATGTGTGGAAACATAGATTCTCTAGCTGAAGCTTTATCAATTGCATGCTCAACATCATGATGCAGTTACATGTTCCTTTTTTGATTAGTGAGCATATAGAGTATTTAGTATTTATAATTTGGTGGAGAAGGATTTTTGACATCAAGTAATATATTTCATCAGTGATTTTCATGTATTTGTTACAAAATAATGAAAAGCATTTTCTCTGACAACATAGCTTTACTCTCATTGATCGATATATAATCTTCAGATTTTCATATTTCTGCACTATGTTTTCAAAGTCAAAAACTATACAGTTGAGCTTGAAGGGCTATCAGTTAATATCTGTCTTTCCATCTGGTAAAGAAAAAGATGCAGGTCTTTCTTTATTTCAATTCTACATAAATCAGTTAATATTCACAGTCATCACTCACCGTGCCTTGGCCTTACTCTTCAACAGTGCTATAACTCGGATCCTTAACCGAATCATCGGAATCGTATTTCGGGTAAGCAAGGTCTTCACCTCTGAGTAAAGCAATCGCACAGCCCAAACGATAAATCAGGAACATATGAATTTTTACACCGATATTGAAGAAATCAAGCCAATGCCTTTGATAATGAAGAGATCGTGCTTTGTCTGTCTTCGACGAACCTCAATTACTCAGTGAGTGATTTAAAGAGCGTAACGGCTCAGCAACATCACCACCCTTCATTTTCTCTCTCATCAGCCCTGCTTGGAATAGTGAATTTCAAGACCTCCATCACAGAAACACACCCTCGATCTCTCTCAATCAATCGTTCTTGATAAATGAAAGACAAAAAGAAAGGGCAAAACCGTCATTTAATTTCCACCACAACGAACAGTGCTATGAACAGCTGACCGTCCTTGGATGTATGGTATTCCATGACAAAATATCTTCTTAGATATAGACAGACTCTCAATAATTTGGTCAGCTATATGAAAATGATACTTATCTTTCTTAGTGCCGGTCAGACTGGGTTATGGACTTAATATTTTTCTAGTAACTCAAGTGAATTTCAAAACCTCCATCTCAGAAACACACCCTCGATCTATCTCAATCAATCGTTCGTGATAATGATGAAAGACAAAAAGAAAGGGCAAAACCGTCATTTAATTTCCACCACAACGAACAGTGCTATGAACAGCTGACCGTCCTTAGATGTACGTATGTATGTATAATTAATAATTCCATGACAAAATATCTTCTTAGATATAGACAGACTCCATGACAAAATATCTTCAATAATTTGTTCAGCTATATGAAAATGATACTTATCTTTCTTAGTGCCGGTTAGACTGGGTTATGGACTTAATATTTTTTTAGTAACTCAAGTGCTCATCAGTTAATTTGACAATGCTGATCGACCTCATTTTAGTTCAATATAAATACAAACGTTAGTGAAATCTGATCTAAACAACAAACAAACTTGCTAGTGCAGCTTTATCACCAAATGGCTAATGCATTCCTTTTCTTCTTACTCTTGATATTCTCTTCCAATATCATCTTTGAAAACATTCATGCTTGCAACCAAAGCGAACGCAGCTCTCTGCTGTTCTTTGCTCTCACTCTGTCTTCTCCTCAGTTGAATTGGACTTCTGCTGATTGTTGCAATTGGCAAGGCATTACTTGTAATCGAGATGGTTGGGTCACCCATTTGCAATTACCCTCCAACGGGCTCAAACTAAAAGGAGCTATTTTCCCCTCATCATCACTTGCAAATCTCACACATCTCACTCACTTGAATCTCTCCCACAATTCACTCTCTGGTTCTCTAGATCAAACTGAATTCTTCTTGTCCTTGAATGATCTCGAAATCCTAGATTTGAGCTATAACCTTCTTTTTGGAGTGTTACCATCTTCTCTACCATCCAGTCATATTCGGATGGTGGATCTTTCCAGCAATCGTTTGCATGGTGCAGTTTCATCTTCTTTTTTCCAACAAGCTTGGAATTTGACTAGTTTCAATGTCAGTAACAACACCTTTTCAGGTCCTATCCCATCCTCTATTTGTCGTCCTTCTTCTTCCTCGTTACGACACCTTGATTATTCCTTCAATAATTTCAATGGTAGTATATCTTCTGGATTGGTGAAGTGTTCCAAACTGCAGGTCTTCCATGCTGGTCACAATTACCTGTCAGGATCGCTTCCAGAAGATATGTTTAATTCTACCACACTTGAAGAGATTTCACTACCTCTCAATTCATTGTATGGAGCAGTGAGTGATAGAATTTCCAACCTCACCCACCTTACAACCCTTGACCTCTCCTATAACCAATTGAGTGGTGTGCTCCCTCTCCATCTTGGGAAGCTCTCCAAGTTGAAATACATACTCCTTGATTTCAACTATCTGGAAGGTTCATTGCCTCTATCTCTGATGAATTGCACAAACCTCGTTGAACTACGTATGGGAAGCAACAACTTGGGAGGTGATATCTCCATGCTCAATTTTTCCAAACTTGGCCAACTTAGTAAACTTGGCTTGCGGAAAAATAACTTCTCTGGTATCTTGCCGAGCAGCCTCTACTCGTGCAAGTTCTTGAAAGCAATTCAAGTGAATTACAATAATCTAGAGGTTCAAATACAGCCTGAAATTCTTTCATTGAAATCCCTGTCCTTCCTCGCACTTGGTTCGAACAAAGGTTTGACCAATGTGACAGGGGCAATGAAGATACTGATGGGTTGCAAACGTCTCGTATTCCTTTCCTTGGCATCTAGTTTTTTAGGTGAGGAAATGCCGAACGGTGTCGAAATGGCGGATTCTAATGGATTTCAAAATCTTCGACATTTAGATTTGAGCTCATGTAACCTTAGTGGTATAATTCCCTCATGGCTATCGAAGCTGAAAATGTTACAGGTCTTGGATCTGAGTGGCAACAGAATCACAGGCTCAATTCCAAGTTGGTTGGGGACTCTTCCAAGGCTGCAAACTTTAATACTGGACTTCAACCAACTTTCTGGAGAATTTCCAAAGGAATTGTGCACACTACCTATGTTAATATCTGGACAAGCTGCAGGTCAAGTAGGTCGTTTTTATCTTGAACTGCCTATCTACTACCAACCTAGTGCTGATGCAGTGACAAAACAGTACAATTATTTATTTTTTGTCCCAGTTATATACCTAAGTCACAATTGCCTTAGTGGGAATATACCTATTGAGATTGGCCAATTGCAGCTTCTCCAAGAGCTGGATCTTAGTGCAAACAACTTCTCCGGCAACATTCCAGACCAGATATCTAACCTAAAGCATATGGAGAGACTGGATCTCTCCATGAACCATTTGTCTGGAAAAATCCCGACATCATTCACAGGTCTTAATTTCTTATCAAGTTTCAATGTCTCGTACAATAATCTCGGAGGACCAATACCACCAGGCACTCAACTCCAAAGTTTCAATGCTTCTGCATTTGAGGGGAATCTGAACCTTTGTGGTGCCCCACTTCCAAATAAGTGTCAGACAACAAAGGGAGCTAATGCACCGGATATGAGCACCCAAGATGCAACCACCAAGGAGCATCAAATTCCATGGTTTTATGTTTCTGTTGCACTTGGGTTCATTACAGGATTTTGGGGAGTCTGTGGTCCCTTGGTGCTTATGAGAAAGTGGAGGTATGCATATTACCATTTCCTAGACAATGTACAGCACAGATTCCATGTGATGATAGCAGAGTGTATGGCAAACATGAGGAGAAAGTTTGTTTAGAAGTTAGATAGTAGACATAGTACTCCACTGCTCTTATTGTAATAATCATAATAAAACATTCCCACAAATTTTCATTGACAAGCATGAAATTTTCACATATATTTACTTATAATTCATACGGTGTAGATCAGTGCCTGTAGTTGGCACACAAGAGGAAATAACAATACATTATTTCTTTTTGTGGCAATTAACAAGAAATTCATATGCACATATATTTGCTTCTGTAGACCACTTGTGTGGAGAGAACTTGAGAGCAACTAGCATAAAATTCTTGCAGCAGATAGAAACATATGCACACTTTATTCTTCTTCCAATGCCAACTCCATTGTAGTTATTTCTACCTGCAACACCATTAAGGAAACTACATTAGTCCACCAAAGATTAGCATAATTCATTCAAGCCTAATCACACAAAGGAAGACGATAGAAGCCAAAAAAAAAAAAACACTTTTAACTTTTAAATGGGAACACGTTCTCTGGTGTAAATTAGGGTTAAAGAATTTTCTTCAAGCAGAAAACACTCGGCTAAGAAGCTGGGTGTTCATACAAGAGCCTTCTACTCACAGCAAATAGCAACACGATATAGAAGGTTTAGAGCTTAAAACTTGGAAATTTGGTCTTGGTTTCACTTCAAAGGCATTCCTATCTACATATGAACATGAACCCTTGAAGAATTTGCTGATTATGCCTACTGCCAAAGTTTATTAACTCAGAATTGTCCGCTCAGTGTTTAATAAAGGATCAATGACAAAAATAACAATTTCAAAAAACTATTGGCTTCATTTTTTATTTTTATTTTTTTTAATAAGAATATCTACTCCACTATATCTTGCTTAAAAAGGACAAAGGACGTAGCAATTTCATTCTTTACTAAATGAACAATTAATTCAGGCAAACAATGACCAACAGTACAAAGAGCATAATGACACACCAGATATGATTTCACTAATCATCTAAACTTCCTAGACAGGGCACGAGATGGGGCTGATAACTTTCTTACCTTTTGGAGGGTCAAAATGGGACTGATAACTATTCTCCTAACCTTGAACCCACCATATGAGCATTGGCCTTAAGAATTAGATCATAGATGGGAGTGATAGTGTGATACCGAGTGAAATAGGATTCAACTATTTGAGCAACCATTGCAATACATAGGTCAAGTGCCTTTCTATGGCCTTCATAAAAAATTGCACACAGACATACATGATCCAAGTATGAAACTTGAGATTCCAAACCTTTAGAAATGCAGGGTTGGAGTAAAACACTACAAACTTCTCACAGACATTGTCTTTATCAAAGCAAGCAAGTTTTTGATTGGAAAGGAAAATGGAAAAACTTCTTGCTTATTTCGCCCAACTATTCAAAGTCAAATTAGAAATCTCAAAAACACAAAATCCAGTCTTTCCCATATAATTCACACTAAAACAGTAGAGGCATTATTTTTCTTGCGAAGTAAAAATCCAAATTTTCCTCACATTGACTCAACGCTAGCTCCTCCTCGGCAAGCCTTGCTCTTACATACAGGAATATCCTCGAACTGTTTAGCAGGCAATTTCTCGGACAGAGCCCCAACGTAAAACTCAACTGAATCAGACCCTTGTTCCATATGCATCCCCGTCACGGAAACCCAAATAAATAGCTTCTTGGCTTGAATCCCAGACACATCGGAAACAGAGCCGAAACTCAGCTTCCCTCTGATGTTCTTGTTGTAGTACACCAACTAATCAAAGTGAACATAACATGGGTTTTCGAGATGGATCTCAAAGGTTCCATCGTCAAATAGAGTGTAGGATCTTACGTTGTCGGGTAACAGACCCCTTGGGAGGCCGTACTTGGGGAGGAGGTCATGGACGTTTGTGATTGATTGGAGCGAGGTGGATGGACGGTTGGGGTTGGGTTTGAGGTCTCTGAAGGATTGAGATAATTGGCTTTCTGAGAAGAGGGTTAGGAGTAGAAGGTAGAGAGAGATTTGGGTGATGGACGAGGCCATTGATGATGAGCTATAGGAGAAGAAGAGAGGTGGGAATTGACTTTGGGAAGAACAGTGGAACAGAAGAGAAGTAATTTAGAGGAGTAGGGAAGGGTAAAGATGGGAAGAAAATTGTTCCGTTATTGGTGGGGAGGGACGGCTGGTTGGTACTTCTTGTTGGAGGGCAATTTCCAGTAGACAGCATATTATGATAAAAAACTTTTGTTTTGTTTTTTGATTTTTTTTAGTCAATTATATTGCACCAAATCAAAATTTGGTTCTTTCTTGGCCGTCCAAAATCTAAATGATACATGCGTTTGGATCCAAAATATGCTTAAGTGCTTAAGCCTACCATGATTCCATTAGTGTTTAACCCATCATGATTCAAAATATGCATAAGTGCTCAAACCTACTATTAGTGCTTAACCAATCATAATTCAAAATATGCATAAGTGCTTAAACCTACCATGACTCCATTAGTGCTTAACTCATCATGATTCAAAATAAGCACTTATGCTTAAACCCACCATGATTCCGTTAGTGCTTAACCCCTATCATGATTTGTTTAAGGCCAGCCACTATGGCATGATAGCCTCTATATAGAGGCTACAACGAAGTAACAAGGACACAATTCATCAACTAATCTCTACGACTACTCAAGTCTCTCCAGAGAATCCCTCTCTTTCTCTTACTGGTGATCACACTCCAGTCCCAGAATCCTCAGAAGCCGATTGTCAGTGCCACCAAACCCTCTGCCAACGTGCTTCGGTCCTAGTATCCTCCGGAACCGACTGTAGTACCGCAACCACAACGGTTACGGAACCAGCCAAGCAAGGGTAACACCCTCGCAAACCAGCCAAACTAAAGTCACCCTTTAGCAAGTTCTCCCCACTTCCCAGTGATTTTCGTTTTGCTCGATCTACGACGTCGAGTATCGATTGTGTGATTTTGAAGAAGCTTAGAAAAAGTCCTCACCACAAGGCACAAAGACTCCCGCGACGAGGTTGGTGCTCTCCTCGTCCACAATCACTCAAAAGAAGTCAGGTCAAGGGACACCCCTGACGACCGCACCCGAACGGTGCTGGCACGCCCGCGCAGAAAAGCTATTGTTGACTTGCTACAACAAAACTGGAGCCAAACATTTTGGCACGTCCAGTGGGACCTACTGCATAGCGTTTCTTCGTGATTGCAGCCATTGGGAAGTTAAGCGCAAACCCTTATCAAAAGGTTTACGTTAACTTCCCGAAACATAAGACATCTAGTTACAGACCGCACTCGCTTGCAGACTATCGTGGTCTTTCTGAAGAACTGGTAATCCATAGATTTTCCCTCAATCCACCATCGACTGAGATGACAACCGAGCAAGGAGGAAATCGACAGCCTACTACTGAAGGTGATCCCGCCACCCAGCCTAATGAGGCTGGAAATGCGTCTAGCATCACCCAGGTAGCCGCGAGCGAGGTTACAACTATTTACTTTGTGCCTATTCCCGTTCCAGAGAATAGGCACATGAGAAGATGGAAAAAGCCCTTGCGAAGGACCACCAACGGCTTGATGAGTTCACTATCTCAGTCAAGAAGCTTGAGCTAGGGGCACAACAAACACAAGGGCAATTGGATGGCATGAACAAAAAAATGCAGAAGAACCACGAAGAACTATTGGCTGCAAGCAAACACATCTCCACAGACGTCACGGCTATCAAAAAGGAGGGATCCAATCTCGCTACCCAGGTTGCCATGTAGAGAGCTGACTTAGACCAGGCTAAAGAGGTTCTGAATAAAGCTTTGGGAGATCCGAATGCCATCTTTAGTTCGCTTGGCCAATCCATAGGGCCAGGCAAGTACATACCACCGAATGCTCGAGAAAAAGCTAGCGGCGGCAGTACGGCCACATCCGCTCTAACTACAACTGCCGCATCAGTCAAAGGTAAAGAGACTACCTTCGCAGTGGGTGGAAAGAACAACGTCGCGTCATCAATCGCGCAAGGGACCAGGACTTTGAAAATCAATGAGGGGGCCCTTGTTGACCATAGTCTGTCTCCCCAATACGACAGCGACGGAGTTGAATACGTGCACTAGGACTGGCCTTCAGCGAGCCAATAGGTTGGTTAATCAGCCAATACGAAGTCCAGCAATGATCACCGCAGCCATAAAGGGTCAGCCAGCAGCGGGTTTTACTTCGCAGACGTCAACCCAACACAAAATGACCTATGGAGGCTGGTTAATCAGGCTTCACTGACGCCATCACTGATCCGGCCAGTTGATGATACAGTGGTTCACCCACCTCCTCCTGATCCAAGATATGTAAGGAGAGAAGAGGTAGAAGTAATGATCAGGGCCGCGAATCAGAGGCCTAACCTGGAGGAAGCCTACCAGGGGCCCTTCCTACCGCATATTACACAGACACCTCATCCTAGGGGATATAAGAACATTACGTTCTCTACTTTCTGAAGAGAGGAAGTCGAAAGTGCAGCGGCCCATTTGGTCAGGTTTTGAGTACAGTGTGGCCAGTACTAGAACGGTGACAATCTGAAGTGTAACATCTTCGCTACTTCTTTGTCGGGGTCTGCCTTCACCTGGTTCACTAAGCTGCAACCAGGATCAGTTGGGAGTTGGCCAGCAATGGAGAAGCTGTTCAAGGAAACTTTCGAGACTATCGAGCCGGAGATAGATCTAGCTTTTACTTAGATGGCTCAACAGCCAACTGAATCCGCTGTCACATACCTTCTACGCTTCCAAATACAGAAGGGGAAGTTGAACGTGATTCTACCGGAGAAAGAACTGGTAAAGTTGGCAATCAAAGGCTTAGAACCTCGCCAACGCAAAAAGCAGCATGGAAGCATGTTCAATTCCATGGGAGAGCTGATCACAGAAGTAGGAAGTTTCGAGCATTTGCTCAGGGCGATGGACGCTATGAATAACGCCTCGAAATACAACTATTTTAGAAGATTTGTTGTGAGTATTCCCTGCCCAAAATGCAACTATTTATAGGGACTTCAGGCAAATCCCCACCCTTGGATGGATGGTTAAAGAGTCAAACCGATGTCAGTAAATCGAGATTAGTGATTCCAAATCTCGGGAAAAAAGGGACTAGTAGCATGTGAGGAGCGGTTTTTGAGAAGTTAGCTATTATTAAAGGATTAATAGCATGTGAGAAGACCAAACGGTTTTCGAGAAGGCCTACAGAGATTGGCCCACGAAGCTCAATTTCAAGCAAAGTTCCTCCACGCAGAGGTTCGCCGCAATGGCACCATCTTAGGCCTGAGTGGCACGTTCTCTGACACCCGCCAGGTTGCGGCCCATTTCTTCAGAAGCAGCCAAAGGTTCATCGAGTTGGGCTTCTTCTGCAACAACCGCATTCTCAACAGAGAGCCAGCGAACAAAGCAGATACTTGCTGCTATACACATGGCGAAGCTACCACCAAGGAAGAGAAGGATCCTCATTCGCGATCAAAAGTAGTCTCCTTCACATGGGGGGCACGCTAAAGTTCTGATCTCTTACAACCTTCCCAAATTTCACCAATTCACTGCATACCAGACATCAGATACATGGGGGGCAATAAAGTTGGCAAAGAAAGCATCAGTTCATGACAAAGGCAATTCAGATTGTGGCATTCAAGCTTTATGGCCTATTTAGAGACCTATATGGAATCAGTTAAGTAATTTCAGTCAAGCCAATACAAGTGGCTTTGGAGCGACGACATTATAAGAGCAGTGTTGATTCAAGACCTCTTCAGTCAAGACGAAGACCTTTGACTTCGAGGTCTGGGGGGCAATGTTTGGACCCAAAATATGCATAAGTGCTTAAACCTACCATGATTCCATTAGTGCTTAACCCATCATGATTCAAAATATGCATAAGTGCTCAAACCTACCATGATTCCATTAGTGCTTAACCCATCATGATTCAAAATATGCATAAGTGCTTAAAACCACCATGATTCCATTAGTGCATAACCCATCATGATTTGTTTAAGGCCAAACACTATGGCATGATAGCCTATATATAGAGGCTATAACGAAGTAACAAGGACACAATTCATCAACTAACCTCTACGACTACTCAAGTATGTCCAGAGAATCCCTCTCTTTCTCTTACCGGTGACCACACTCCAGTCCCAGAATCCTCAGGAGCCGACTAGCAATGCCACTAAACCTTCTGTCAAAGTGCTTCGGTCCTAGTCTCCTCGGGAGTCGACTGTAGTACCGCGACCACAATGGTTACTGAACTAGCCAAGCAAGGGTAACGCCCTCGCATACCAGCCAAGCTAAAGTCACGCTTTAGCAAGTTCTCCCCACTTCCTAGTGATTTTCGCTCTGCTCAATCTACAACGTCGAGTATCAATTGTGTGATTTTGAAGAATCTTAGCAAAAGTCCTCACCACGAGGCACAAAGAATCCCGTGACGAGGTTGGTGCTCTCCTCATCCACAATCGCTCAAAAGAAGTCAAGTCAAGGGACATCCCCGACGACCGCACCCTAACGGTGCTGGCACGCCCGCGCAGAAAAGAGACTGTTGACCAGCTACAACAAAACTAGAGCCAAACAACATGGAAAGATTCAAATCATTTCTATTGGAGGATTCAATTTGAAAGTTTGAAGTCTAGCTAAATAATACATCATTCAAATTCAATTCCTCTTTTGGATTCAAGTCTAGCTGAACTCTCATTACTTCATTTTTTGAAGAGATAGACTACCGATTCAGCTGATTTCATTGATATATATATATATATATATAAGATGATAAAAATAAAAAAAATTAACCTCAAGCAAAAAAATCTAAAGAATTTTATTTTTGAGATATGGGTGTCTTTTACATGTCTACAAGATTAACTAAGGCTGGATTCGGTACTAAACCGAGGCTATTTCTCGTCAACCGCCTAGCGAACCGACCTTCATCAGTAGCTAATTTTTCAAATCGTTACCGTTCAATATAATCGGTATACTGACTAGTCGGTAACTGAGATCTTGGTTTGCTATCGGTGATCGGTAACAGCATTGAAACCCATGTAAGAAATCTGATGAAAAAACAAGGATGATCGGTCGGATTGCAGACACTCAATTGCTGTGGGAGTGATAAAGTGGCGTCGAGAAGTGGGAATGATTCGAGGTGGGTTGATGGGAGTGAAGTGGAAACCGATTCCTTCTAATAATGGAGGCAGAGATAGAGGGTATGGATATCTAAGGAGGATTTGTTGACGCCGCTGGATAAGGATTTGTTGATGATGACGGTGATATGATGATGATGGTGATGGTGAAGGAGAAAAATAATATAGGGAATAGAAGAAAGAAGAAGATGAAAGCTGGAAGAAAGAGATAAGGACGAAAGATAGGAGGACTTGAGGAGAGACGAGGATGAATCTGATGATTAATGAATCCTCTGTGTTTGTTTTGTTTTATTTAAACTGTATATGAATGCATAAATATAAACTTTGTGTATATTATAACAAGAGAAACTCGTGGTCTTGTGGTAAAGACTTGAGTTGCTTTGTAAGAGGTGAGAGGTTGAATCTTGCCTCTTATAAAATTATTCTATTTTGCATACTATTATGTAAACATATACGAATGTGTACAACTCGGTCGGTATACCATATGCCGAAGGTGTGAAAATTCTCACACCATAGCCGAGCCGAATCTGATGCTCGGTATGGCTTAGCCGAGCTGAAATTTCGGTAGGCCTATAATTCGGCCCAAATCAGTTTGGCTTGTTCCGAAAATCGGTTGGCTTTGCCCATTCGGCCTAAATGGCTAGCCCTACTACAACATGTACATATCACTTTTTGTGAGGGTCACATTGACATTGTAAATCTTGCTTCCATATGGGGTAAGACCTACTCTGAACAAATAATTGTATTTAATTCAATCAAAACTCAAAATCAACAAGAAATCAACAGATACTTAGAAATTTGGAACGAATAATTTTTATATCTCCATTTCACATTTGGATTCATTCGATGCCTTCAGTCTCTTGACTGTTATGTTTGTGTTGGAGAAAATTGTATTGTGTGGAAGGGATTATGGCGCCATATTGACATTGTCACATTTGGTCTAATTTGTCGTCTTGTCTTTTATGGTTGTGTTGGAGAAAATTATTGTTATGTTGGAGAAAATTGTATTGTGTGGAAGGGATTATGGGGTCACATTTACATTGTCACATTTGGTCTAATTCAACGTCTTGACTATTATGGTTGTGTTGGAGAAAATTGGAAGGGATTACGGGGTCACATTGACATTGTTACATTTGGTCTAATTTGACAGTCAAGTATGACTGTGTTTGAGAAAATTGTACTGTCGGGGTCACATTGACATTGTCAATCTTGCTTCCATATGGGGTAAGACATAGTCTGAACGAATAATCATATTTAATCCAATCAAAACTCAAAATCAACAAGAAATCAACAGATACCTAGAAATTTGGATCGAATAATTTTTATATCTCCATTTACATTTGGTCTAATTCGACGTCTTTACTATTATGGTTGTGTTGGAGAAAATTGTATTGTGCGGAAGGGATTATGGTTGTGTTTCCCAGACTTTTACTTGGTAGTAGACATGAAGCCCGCAGGATGCTACAGGTTTATGCCTTTTTGCCTTAAATATTATAAAAACCAGTAAACATATATACTGTGGTCTAGCTCAATCTCCTCAGGTAAAGGTTATTTTGACCAAAATATATGTATCCATAACTACTAAAAAATAAGTAAATAATTAGATAAATAAAGAACTAAAATGTGAGGCCTTTGAAAAAAAATGGGTTTAGAAGAAGAAGAAGAAGAATAGCAGAGAATGCAACAACCAACTAAAGTAATTCCATAAAATGTCACAAAAGATAACTCAATCTTTTAGTTATCTTCAAGTACATTGATGAAATTTTGAAAACCATGCCCTACTGCAACACAGTTTAAGAGACTCCTCAGTCCTTGAGTCAACAACATTCAACCACACCAATTTCTTTCTCTACGGTCTTTTCATTTTTTCCATGGCATGAGTCAACTACACCAATGTTACGGTCAACCTCAACTATCCATGCCACCACTTCAAAATTTGGCAAAAGCGCACATTTTGTAGCTTAGTGTCATATCAAACTTGTTCTTTTACGTTATCTTCAAGTATGTTGATGACATTTTGAAAACCATGTCCTACTGCAACAAAGTTTAAGAGACTCCTAAGTCCTTAGGTCAACAACATTCAACCACACAAATTTCTTTCTCTACTCTCTTTTCCTTTTTTCCATGGCATGAGTCAGCTACACCAACGTTACGGTCAACCTCAACTATCTACCCAATTCAAAAGTTGGCAAAAGCCCACATCTTGTAGCTTAATGTCATATGAAACTTGTTCTTTTATGGTTAGCCTGCATATCCATCGTCAAAGATTGAACACATGAACAAAATCAAGACTGAGTTTACATAATTGGTGAAAACTGAAATCTATTACTCAACTTAAAGCTGCACATAAGAGCAACTTCAATACATAGTCATACTATCATAAATAGAAGACATTAATCGACTAAGGTTTCTAATCTTCCTCTTCCTACCAAAAGAGGAAGAACAAAAAAAAAAACAGTTTTGATGGCAAAAACGAAGCATTACTGTCTATAACAAATACTTTGGTTAGAGTACTACATGCAATATATACGTGTCAATATTTAAAAATTAGAAGGAAAAAAAGAAGAAAAGAAATGGATTCAAAATTTCAAATATTTCTTTGCATCATCCCGTGCATATATATAGTTATATCAAATGCATGCTATCTAATTCTGTAATCATACTAATAGTAATATTATTAGTAGTTTTCCATAAGTTTATGGAAAAACTGCTTCGAGCTTATGAAGATGGATTTCATGATAGCTTTGACTTGTTCTGACTTCATGTTGATTAATTTAAGCTTGATTTCATATTGAAGTAGTATGTCATTCATAAACACGGCAAATATATATGATATATATAGCCGATGTTTGTTAATTGCTCAATGGCACATGCACTGTTCTTTATTTATTTATGTTATGAGTTTGCTTTCACTAGATTCCATTATGAGATATAGGAATCGTAGCCCGCTGTGCTCTTAATCAAATCTTATAATCATGATTTTGTATGCCGTTTTGTTGCATTACACTACCATATAGGATTAATTCCAATTGCCCAGACATTTAATCATCAATTTTGATATCATTGTTTCAAATTGGTTATTGGGGTTTTTCTTTGTTTTTATATTTCAATTTCGTCTGCCATGTGTATGTGCTTCTGCAACCCATGGCTTCTCCTCCCTACTGGGTCTCTTTTGGATATTGAGTTTTATTAGATAATCATGATTTGTATTTATTTCCTATACATCAAAAAAATTAGCATGACCATAATTTGCAGTTTACATTTATTGATCAATATTGTTTCCTGCAGAGAAGATTTAGCATTTATTGGTTCAGGCAAGGCTAAAGAAAGAGGGAGTTTGGTGGTTTTGTGTATCCAAATTCCAAACCAATACACACACACACACACACATATGATTAGTGAATATTTCAGCCTTTCGATTGAAAGAATTCCAGATCAAGACCTGCAGTCTCTTGATTCAATTATAGAGGGCCTGAAGTTCCTCAAGTTACATAATCAAAATTGCTACATGAAGTTTCTCAGTGCTTATACAATTAACAAGGACCATAAGTTCCTCAGAGTTATATAATGATCGAAACTGCATGTTGTGATCCCTGATCATAAGAGGGCCTGAAGTTCCTCACCTTATTTTGATATTTTGTTCTTATGCAATTAGAGGAGAGAAACAAGATTATCATATTTGTGAATTTAACCAAACCAGAAGTTCTGTGTATTTTCTTCATTTATGGAACCAGGAGTTTCCATTGTAAAAATTATTCCATAATTTATTTTTTTATCTTCCCTACAATTTTCCTATTTTGTTATGTACTTTCATTACATTACTTATCTTTTAAATTTTTTTTGTTATTCATATGGGCCACCAACCCTATATCTCGAACATATGAATTTCAAATGTCATATTTTTGAACTTGAAGTTCAAAATTTCATAGTAGAACCTGAAGTTCTAACAGTAAAACTCAAACCTGAAGCTTTGAGTATAAAGTATAAATTAGTTAAAAGTGAACTTGAAGCTTCACTTTAGTCACCTCGAGCATGAAGTTTCAAGCATCAAATTTATTTGAACCCGAAGTTCAAATTATGAAATCTTAGAACTTGCAGTTCATAGGAAAAAAAAAAAATTCAAACCTGAAGCTTCGAATAAGCATATAATTCATTCATAGTTTATTTGACTTCATGTCAACTCAAACTAGAAATTTCGAGTAAATTTTCATATGTCGATTGATACATTCTTCTTTATGCTTGCTTAAAGCATTCCACCATAGAACATGTACTTACATAAGCATTTGCAAGCATAATTAGCTATAATGAACCACGCACATGATACAGCCAGCGGTACCAGCTATCGCCAACTGTGACCTACGGATACACAGCCAAACAGGCTACCGCCTGTGCCCCGGCTCACCCCTAGATCACAGCTGACGCACCGCGTCAAGTTAGCATCAGAAGCTCCAGAACCTGGGAACTGAAGCATATCAGTCCCACATCGAAAACAAGGAAGAGGTCAGCCTCTTCCCCACCTATAAAAGGTTCTCTTATCTCTCCTCATTAATTACGCATTTACTACTCATCTATTGTTACTCTGTCAATATAAATACATTGACTAACTTAGGCATCGGAGAAGAGAAGACCGCCCAACGCGGTCTCCCTCTGACGCCGCTTTGTATTTCACTTGACAGGTAGCGGAAGCTTTGAGAATATTGCAAGTAGCGGTCCGCCCATCGGATCAGCGTTAACCGAAAACTTGGACTACTGCCCAAATCTAAAGCATTAACAGAACCTGAAGTTCTAATTGTGCAGACTCGGACCGTAAGTTTCATGTATATGGACAATTTATGGAAGAGCTTTAACCTCAATCAAACCTGAAGTTTCGAGGGAATTATATTGACACAAATTTTTACGTAAGCATATACTCAACCATTGGTTTATGACGAATGAGTATGAGTATACCCTTTGAATATAGGTACACCATTTCATTAATTTAATTATGTCAATATCAATTTTTTCCTTGTCATTAGTTTCGAGAAAGTGATCCATTAAACTCAAATTCGTGATCTAGAATTTTGTAATTATAAGAAATCAAAACCTGTAGTTTCTTGATCCTTAATTACATGAGGACTTGAAGTTCCTCAACGATCATACTCACTAGATGACAGTCTAAAGTCCCTCACTTAGAAGGTATGATCGTGAAGCTATAATCATCTCAGATCTTACATATCTGATTACTGGCTCCAGAATAGCACATAATATTATTACCAAAGATGTACAATCTCACACTACCATGGTCTCATTGTATAGTAAGAAAACTGATTGACATGACTACACCATGAAATGCCACCAGAAGCGGATCATGGCAAGAGAAAAATCATGAGTCAATGCAAATATTGCCCTAACATTCATACATGTGAGGAAATTGAGATATTGGGCATGTGTCGCCTATGGTACACTATATGGTGGATGTTTATCAAGCCATTTTTAAAATGACACTAGTCAAATTTAATTGCATTGACTAATAAAAATATTGAGATTCATCTCACATGCCTGACATCTTTTGCTTACAATAAGCAAATTGAAAGTATTATCGTGTTATTTCAACAATTTATTGTAACCTCTTGAGAAATGAGACTCTAGCTATTTCATTTCAAGTGGGAGTCAACAACATTCATGTTAATCTCTTCATCAGTCCACTATATAAAGCTAGCAATATTAACGTGGAGGACACACAGAAAAGGAGGAGAAGATAGCCGAGGCCCTGCTGCAAGCAAGAAGAATTCAACAGCGTGCGTTCATCACAAAGGTTGAGACTCCCTCTCTTCCATGATCTTCACTTTCCTTGTGTTCACAGGTTTTTCAAAGATAATGAACATGTCGGGCAGCGTCCGGATGAACCATGCCGGGTAGAGTCCCGATGACTCATGCAGGGCAGCGTCGCGTTGACTCATGCCAGGCAGCGTCTCTGATGGTCTATAAACAGAACATTCATTAAAAAGGACCTGCCTTTGAAACACCAACATGAACAATCTCCCTTCCTCCCTCGTTTCTTTTTCAAACCATCATACCATATAGCCTGTCCCAAATTCCATGCTTTCTTCCCAAAAGCACCAACTCAAATGACAGAAAAAAATAAATAAACAAAGTCTAAATAGACAGAGACTCACCGAAACTCTGGAATCTTGACTGCAGCTGCTGTCCTTGCCTTATAACTGCACAAAAGGGGTTATCAAAATTAATATCTTTAAAGTTGCAGCAAGAGGAGTTGACAAAGCACAAAGAAAAATATTTTTGGTGCAAAGAAACTATAAGAAAAGGATAGAAGACTCACCTTTGAATCAAAATTCTGGAACTCTGGAATTTGTGACACCATAGCTCCTGTAGTTGATTTGTACCTGCATAAAAATAATAATAACAAGGTTTTGTCAAATTAACGATAGGCTTGAAAATGCAGCAGTTGGTAATACAAAAGGAAGGCAAAGTCTTCATGTTCACAATGAACCAAAAGTTTTCTATTTGATTGTTTGGTGGTGGCTCTATATTAAACAAATGAGATCAAATGACAATTGCAGGAGTACGTTACCAAAGTATGAAGCAAAAAAGTAAAGAAAAAGAGAGCAAGAATGATATTCTGGTGGCATTTGCAGAAGAGAGTTCCATCAAATTGCACAAGTACAACGAGATTGACAAAAGCAAAATGACAAGCATGTGTTCTCGGGTACGATGTGTCGAGGTGCAAACCAAGTGTAAACAGAAGAAACAAAGTAGAAGCCATGCGGTGGAATAGCAAAACAAACTTCAAAGCTTGATTATGGTGAAATGGTACACTTGGTTGATAGAATGCGGTAACATCAAGACCATTTGTCCTTTGATAAAAATCAAATTCAACTATTCAAAGGCTGCA
This sequence comes from Rosa lucieae, assembly GCA_024704745.1. NCBI lineage: Eukaryota > Viridiplantae > Streptophyta > Magnoliopsida > Rosales > Rosaceae > Rosa > Rosa lucieae. The sequence continues at coordinate 85,661,457 of CM045496.1, read as the reverse complement.
GCAAGTTTTGAGCCAATATTGCTGCAAGAAATCGAAGCGGTGCCAACATAAAAATAAAAAAAAAAAATAAAAAAACTAGCTAAAGAGGAAAAGTCTTTGGCGGCGGCATCCCTTGTTTAAAGATGAAGTGTTGGTCAATGTCAACAAAGCAATTCCAGAAATTCATAAATGCACAAAGCAATATAAAAAAAAATGAAAATTTTGGTAATGTTGCAGGCCATGTGGGAAAGTTTAATTAAGCTAAGCACAAAACAAAAGGGCTTAACTAACAATTGCACGAGTTACAAGCTTGATGAGGTGCTGCCATAGAAAAAAAAAAGGTTTGGCGGTGGTTTTATAATCAAGTTTGAAGAGTCAATGAGAGCTAGGCGGTGGCTCCAGTTTTGAACATGAAGGTTTCAATTAAATGAAATCAATGAGAACAAGACAATTGCAGAGGTTGACAAAGCACACAATATAAAAGGAAAAACTTATGGTCGTTCTGATGGTGTCGCAGACCAAAGCATAGCCTAATCAAACTATGAAAGACAAAGGTTTAATTAGCATATCCAACTCTTGTACTGGGATTGTGAGCAAAACAAAGAAGGTCAGTGTTTATCAATTCAAGTCAATTGGGTTTGGCCTCACCCACAATGTGTCGATCTTCGAATTGGATGGCTCCCCGATGCACAGAGCTCCAATCTTTCCAAAATTGCTGTAAAATGCTATGGAAGAAGAATGGATGTCAGTATCTAGCCTTCTGAATTATAGAGCTAAAAGCGAATGCAGGGAGAGAGGTTTACCTGATTCTTCACAGAGAAAAGCAACTCGCCAAGTTTCAAGCTTCGGGTATTGAGAGACTTTTCGTTGAAGACCCATGCATGTATTTCCCTCTCCGTGTTGATTTAGGACTTCGAGTCCATCTCTAATTCAACCTGGTAATGGTACAAACCCAAGGTTTGGGGATAAGACGAAGCACGGGAAAAGAAAGAAAAGGAGAATTGAAAAAATATGACAAAAATTGCCGCTGGGTGTCCTTATCAAATTTGGGCCTCTAAGAAGGTTGGGCCTCTGAGAAGTCTTTGAGGGGTGTCTATCCTGATGCCCAAAATAAAAGTTTATGCATGTCTCCGGATTCCAAAATCAAGACTCGGAGTTCACTCAGTGCATCGAGGGTCTCTAGATTAAATTTAGGGCGAAGAAAGCTTCATGAATCGAGAAACATGATTCGCGAGGATACAAAAGAAGCCCATTTCAAAATTTGGGGCCCGTTGGAAGAATTCGCTGAAGCATGATGATATGGGTGTCCATTGCAAAATACCTGGGCTTTGGGTTTCGTTAAAAAATATTTCAAAGCCTAAAAATATCCTTTTGGTACAAAACTTCAAATACCCAAATTTACAATATACTAAAGCTCAGTTGCCCGGTTTCCTGTTCATCACTGTTCATTACTGTGCACAAAATGGATTGACGGTTTTGCCCTTTTGTTTTCCCTTCATTTTTGGTCTCTGCTCTCCCCTTGAACTCTTCGGAAAACTCTCGAGGTTGCTCGCTCCATTTTCGCTCACCTCTCCAGGTTCCTCTCTCTCTCTCCCTCCAACTATATCCATACAGCCCCTTAACCAATCTCACACACAAATTAACTTTGATCTCGAACTGATTGTAGAGCTTTCACTCATACTGAGCTTGAAGATCTCAGGTCCCTGCTTGCGTCGTTAGCTGCTCAGTCACACAGCGACGACCAATTCATCTCTCCCTCAGTTTTCAGGTCAATTGCTTCACTCCCTTCCTTTTTCCAGTTCACATAAATTTCTTATCTTTTTTATTTTCAGCAGAAGCAAACTTCCGGGAAACTTTTGATCCTTTAGAGCTTTTACCTTCTTGGGCTTTTCTGAAAAATCAGATCACTCTGAACTTTTGTTCTGGGTATGTTTTTGATCGGCTTCTTTGATTTCTAAGCTGAATTGACAGAGAGTGGGGGGTTGATTGGTTCGATTAGGTTTTGGGTGTCCACTATTTGATTAGAAAGTTTGGTTCTTCTGAGGCATTTGATTGCAGATAGAGGTTTGCTATGAACATTTAAATGCCATATCCTTCTTCTTCTTCTTCTTTGCTATGAACATTTAAATGCCATATCATTCTTCGTATGAGTCATGTTTGTTAATAATTAATATGGAAGACCGGGAGCTGGGAATAAGTTATGTTACAAAAAACTTATAGATAAAAGAACTTCTGGTCTTGCATCAATTAGTATAAAAACTTGGTTGTATGACATTAATCGAATGGATTCATCAATAAAGGCAATAGACTAAAGTAATGTCTTATTGCCCATAAGAGCTCTAGATTCATTTGCTAAGGCGCATATACCAGAATATTCGAAGTCGGAATCAGGCGTACAACTTTACTTATCCAAAGAACTATAAACAAAAACCCAAAGAAGTTTCTGACTGACAGTCGTAAATTGGACGGCTTAAAGGACTTGGCATTTGGACTGCGTCATACTGTTTTATTACTTCAAACAACAATAAAAAAATACTAAACACCCATTTTTCAGTGTCATTATTCAAATCAAATAACACCAAAGTTACACTCTGCTCCTCTGTATCAACCTATCTTCCCACAAGATTTATATGACAATCCATAGCAGAAGTTCTAGCAGCTAGATTACTCTTCCCCGTTGTGTTTATATTGGTTATTTAGCAATTAGCACTTTTTGTTTTGAACATGAAATTGATGGTTTACTCTGAAGTTAGTTTAGATTAGAAGTAAACCATATTGTTCACAGTGGGAAGAGTATTGACAAAAGATTAAATATAGGCATTTGATTGTTGTATTTTTAACATTGTATTTCTAAATTAATGTGAATTGATATGAGATGATCTACTGTTATTGTTAATGTTAACTGTTAATTGAGTTTCTAAATTTGTTGTTAATGAGATGAGATAGTCTGTTATTGGTAATTGTTGAAATGAGATGAGATGATATACTGCTTTCTTAAAAGTGGTCTACTTAGGATCTACCGTTCTGCTTGAAATGAGATGAGATGATCTACTTTTCTGCATGTAGTGGTCTCAGAATAAATTTAATGCATTATTGACAGAAATCTAGCAGTTTTTGCTGCGTTATATGAGTTTTTTTTTTCCTTTTTTTTTTTTTGGTCACTGCAGTTTCCCCCATCTTTCCCTTGAAGTAGAAGATCAAGGTTTTTATGACTTAAGAATTCCTTGCAGTTTACTTCAGCATAGGGTTGCAGGAAGGGGTGCAACTTTTACTAGCTTGACTCTTTTTGTGTGATAAGGCTGAAATTGATACTAACTTTTGGCCTAGATAAGATTAATGTCCTTTGCATTGATAACCATATTTGTCCAGAGTGCATCAGCCTTTGTCCTGAGTTATGCAATGCAGATTTCTTTGACGCAATTATGACACTAGGCAAATAGATTCACAAATTATTTACTCAAGTTTCCTTTCGCCCAATTATGCTTTTCCATACCCATTGCATCTTATTGAATTTACTATAAATGTGGTTGTACGACTTCTTCAAAGGTGGTTGATTACATTTTTGAATCTGTATTCTTTTGCTGTTTATAGTGATTACTTTACTTCAGAGAAGCTATTGGATTTGATTATGTTGGTTTTTCGATTAAATGGCTTTTGTATGATCATCCAGCCCTTGCAGTCTCTCTAACTTTAGCTATCCCTAAATTTAATGCCTCTTCATTATATTTTTAAAGCATACTCATACCACTGATTCATTAGTATATGCATAAACTGGATAGTCAATTACAAAAGAATATATGCATTTAGTATTCTTGCAGCATATGCATTATTATATACAAAAGGTACCACTATTTTCTGCGTATGATTAGCTGCCTTTTTTTTGTTTTTTGTTTTTTTCTTTTTCATTGTTGTTGTCGCAAGTAGTTGAAGTTCTAACTTAACAAAAACTTATTAAGGGGTTATTGGGTTTGGATTTGGGGAGGAAGTTCTCAGATGTTTCTATTCTTTGTGTAAATATTTGTTTGTTTTTCTTTTCTATCATACATGTTTTAAAAAAACGGCTGCATGATGTTTTTCAATGGATGGGTTCTTGGGTGTAGTTTGATTAAGTGTGCCTTCTTTAAAAACAACAGAAGAATGTGTTGAGTAAAATAGTTCTGATTTCTGTATATTTGGTTTATTTTGTTTAGAATTGTTGTTGCTGTTTCTTTTTTCTTTATTTGTCTTTGTTATTGAAAATTTGATTTGCTGTTCTTTGTGTAGTTGGAGCTCAAAAGTTGCATATATTCAAGAAGCCGTGAAGACCAGGTTTTTTAAACTCCTAGAGGCAGAGGTTTGGGAGTTTAAGGATTGTGTTCCAAGGTTGGTATTCTGTGTGTATATTGGAGAGAAGATTGATTGAGGGCTTTGGTCTATAAATGGAAGTATAAAGTTTAATATTTAATGTATGTATACATTAATTAATTGACATATCTCAGTTTCTATACGTTCTCTGTCAAAAAAGAAGTTCAAATTTTCTCCTCAAGAGTTTCAAACTAGGCTCAATTTATTTTTTTCGGTTATCGTTGGTAGATCTGGAATTTTTCTTAAAAATTGGTACGGAAAGGTGCAGACTTGAAGATTATAGTCTCGGAAATTTGTTTACTTGGCTCTTGGGGCAGTTGCTACAACATTTCTATTCATTTACTGTAGCATTCCCTGCTCCCTGCAATACTTGATATTGTGATAGAATGCTTTGATCGAATGTTATGGTAAATTGCAATAATGCAAACTCAAACAATTTTAGAGAGATGAAACTTTGTCTTTTATTTTTTCACTTTGATCAAGAGTGAAGTCCTTTTCATTAGTATATGTCATTATTATAAATTATTAGTAACAACAAATCCCGCAGCAAAGCGCGGGTACAATCCCTAGTTACTAACTACAAGTGGCTTGATCCCTCCTGGGGTACGTAGGCAGCCTGTAAAACAACCCAGGTACAGCTGCAATTTTTCACAAACACACACTTCTCCATATGTTGACTTTGTATTTGTTGTATTTGGAATCAAAGGGTTTTTCCCTTAAAGTGAGGGATTGTAATTAAGAGATTATTGTCATCTTGAATGGGTCGAACCTGACATAATAAAAGTTCTATTTTTATCAATAAGGTCTTAAACAAAAATATATAGCTCACTGTTTTAGATACATCAACATTGCACCAGTGCAGAATGCCTCAAACATATATAACATATTGCTTCAATATGAAATCAAGCTTAAATTAATCTACATGAAGTCAAAACAAGTCAAAGCCATCATGAAATCCATCTTCATAAGCTCGAAGTAGTTTTACCATGAACTTATGGAAAACTACTGATAATATATATTACTATCAGTATGACTATAGAATTAGATAGCATGCATTTAATATAAATATATATATGCACTGAATGATGCAAAGAAATATTTAGAATTTTGAATCCATTTTTTTTCCTTCTAAGTTTTAAATATTGACATGTATAAATTGCATGTAGTAGTAGTCTAACGAAAGTATTTGTGATAGGCGGTAATGCTTCCTTTTTGGCATCAGAATTGTTTTTTCTTCTTCCTCTTTTGGCAGGAAGAGGAGGATTAGCAGCCTTAGTCGATTAATGTCTTCTATTTATGAGAATATGACTATGTATTTAAGTTGTTCTTATGTTGAGTGCAGCTTTAAGTTGAGTAATAGATTTTTGTTTTCACCAGTTATGTAAACTCAATCTTGATTTTGTTCATGTGTTCAATCTTTAAGGATGGATATGCAGGCTAACCAGAAAAGAACAAGTTTGATATGACATTAAGCTACAAAATATGGGTTTTTGCCAACTTTTGAATTGGGTAGATAGTTGAGGTTGACCCTAACGTTGGTGTAGCTGATTTATGCCATGGAAAAAAAGAAAAGAGAGCAGAGAAAGAAATTGTTGTGGTTGAATATTGTTGGCTTAAGGACTGAGGAGTCTCTTAAACTTTGTTGTAGTAGCACATGGTTTTCAAAATTTCATCAATAAACTTGAAGGTGACAGAATAGAACAAGTTTGATATGACATTAAGCCACACAATGTGGGCTTTTGACAACTTTTTAAGTGGGAAGATAGTTGAATCCATTTCTTTTTCCTTTTTTTTTTCCTTCTAATTTTTAAATATTGACACCTATAAATTACATGTATTAGTCTAATGAAAGTATTTGTTATAGGCGGTAATGCTTCCTTTTTGGCATCAGAATTGTTTTTTTCTTCTTCCTCTTTTGGCAGGAAGAGGAGGATTAGCAGCCTTAGTCGATTAATGTCTTCTATTGATGATAGTATGACTATGTATTTAAGTTGTTCTTATGTTGAGTGCAGCTTTAAGTTGAGTAATAGATTTCAGTTTTCACCAGTTATGTAAACTCAATCTTGATTTTGTTCATGTGTTCAATCTTTGAGAATGGATATGCTGGCTAACCAGAAAAGAACAAGTTTGATATGACATCAAGATACAAAATATGGGTTATTTTGCCAACTTTTGAATTGGGTAGATAGTTGAGGTTGTCCCTAACCTAGGTGTAGCTGATTTATGCCATGGAAAAAAGGAAAAGAGAGGAGAGAAAGAAATTGGTGTGGTTGAATGTTGTTGGCTTAAGGACTGAGGAGACTCTTAAACTTTGTTGTAGTAGTTCATGGTTTTCAAAATTTCATCAATAAACTTGAAGATGACATAATAGAACAAGTTTGATATGACATTAAGCCACACAATGTGGGCTTTTGCCAACTTTTGAAGTGGGAAGATAGTTGCGGTTAACCCTAACATTGGTGTAGATGACTCATGCCATAGAGAAAAGAAAAAGAGAACAGAGAAAGAAATTGGTATGGTTGAATGTTGTTGATTAAACTTTTCTGCAATAGGGCATGGTTTTCAAAATTCATCAATGTAATTGAAGATAACTGAAAGATTGAGTTATCTTTTTGTGACATTTTATGGAATTACTTTAGCTGGTTGTTGCATTCTCTGCTATTGTTCTTTCTTCTTTTTTTTTATATTTTATTTTACTTTTTTTAAGCAATTTTATTTCAAAGGCCTCACATTTTAGTTCTTTATTTATCTAATTATTTACTTATTTTTCAATAGTTATGGATACATATATTTTGGTCAAAATAACTTTTACCTGAGGAGATTTTTTTTTTTTTTTTTTTTTGAATCAATCAATCAATGATTGTTATATTCATCACAAGCCAGGATAGACCGTTACATACCCTTCCGCTACCATTTAAGGGCATAGGCAGACAAGAAGATAGTGGTAGTACCTACAGTGGTACATAGAAATAGACCTACTCATTATACAATTAAATACGTAGAGATAGCGGGAATCCTCCTTTGGTACTACTCTAGAGGCGCTAGAGGTACATAGAGTGCACAACGGTGCTTAGCTTCCTAAATACAAGGAATTTATTGGAATTTAGACTAAAATAAAAAACATAGAGAATGGCTTAGGGTTAAAACAACCCCAGCCAAATTAGAAGGCCCAATAGGGCAGGCCCAAAGAGAAGAGCCCTACTTAAGGCCCAACAAAACCGAGTTGACCCAAGCCCAGTCCACCATTCCATCACGTCCACAGCTGCCTGTGCAGCGCTGCCTATGAGTACCTCCCCGAAACCAACCACCACGAGCCGCGCCTCCCATAAGTCATGCCGCAAAAAGCAACCTCGATCACCAAGAGCCGCGTTGCCAATCTTTTCCACAAGCCAGCATCGCCCTGAGACCCTCGAGCCACTGCCAAAGCACTAGCCCCGAGACCCACAAGCCACCTCGGTCGCCCAGATGCTTCCAGATCCTCGCTGCCTCCCCGGTCACCTAGATGCTCCCAGATCCTCGCCGCTCCCTGATCGGGTCATCCCTGCAAAGAAACCACTACAGACGTCCAGAAAAGCCTTCCAAACCTGCCATCAATACCAGCCTGCCAAACGCCAAGTCAAACCAACATCTCCCGACCCCAGCCCAGGGCGTTGAAGTGCCCGTCCGGCAGCCAACATAGAGACAACGCGGCAAAGTCGGCGCTATCCATAGCTGCCGCCTAACAGGTACCGAGTTGGCTGCGTTTGTGCTCTCTCACGGCTAGGGCTAGAGAGAGTTTTTTGTGAAATTCACTTATTGTTAATACAGAAATACTCCTTTACCTGAGGAGACTGAGGCCAAAGTATACATGTTTATTGGTTTTTATAACATTTAAGGGACAAAGACAGAAACCCGCAGCATCGGGCGGGCTTCATGTCTAGTGATTTCACTATTCATATAAACTTCCTATAGATGGCAGAAGATGGGGCCGATAACTTTTTTGTGTCTTTTGGAAATGGAGCTGATAACGTTCCTCCTGACTAGAACCCACACATACGAGCATTGACCTGAACAATTAGATCATAGAAAAAGGATTAGGGCAACCATGGCAAGACACATGGCAAGACACAATTCGTAGTGGATAGTTTGCTCCAGTCCTTCAAGCAGAGGCTGTTAGATTGAAGACCCGGATTACTCTGGGCAAGTCAACTCCAAATACCAAATCTTCAAGTTGAAGGTGTCCTTACTCCTAATTAAGATGATCAATCATATTCATACAGTGCCTTGGAGAATCTTTCACTCTTTTGGAAGAGATTAGCTAGTCATCTTTCCGCTTATTTTGTCAATCCTTCCTTTACATTGACTCAACAGTAGCAGGCAATTTCTTGGAAAGAGCCCCAACGTAAAACTCAATGAATCAGACCTTGTTCCATACGCTTCCCCGTCACGGAAACCCAAAGAATTAGCTTCGTGGCTTGAATCCCCGAGACAGAGTCGAAACTCGATCAGCTTTCCTTTAATGGTCTTGTTCACTTGTTGTAGTACACCAACTGATCAAAGTGAACATAATATGGGTTCAACTGATATAGGCACAATTCGTTTTTTTTCTTAAAAAAAAAAAAATCTTTTCTTTATTTTCTATATATATATATTTTTTCAATTTTAAGGCTATTTACTCTCTAAGTTAACAGTGACCAGTAGATAATTATATGAGCAAAGGAAGACAAGCTGACATATGCAATTTTACAAAATCAGGAAAAGAAAGGTCTCAGCCACAAAACTTGACTATAGATTCCAATTCCATGACAAAATATGGACCAAAATATCTTCCATAATTTGTCAATATGAAAATGATGCCTCTATCTTTCTTAGCCGTTCGGACTGCGTTATGGAGTCCCTCTGGGAACTTATGCATGTGGTCATCAATTAAATTGGCAATGCTGATCGATCGACCGCATTTTAGTTCAATATAAATACATGAGTTAAATCTGATCTAAACAACGAACAGACTTGCTACTGCAGCTTTATCACCAAATGGCTAATGCATTCCTTTTCTTCTTGCTCTTGATATTCTCTTCCAATATCACATTTGAAAACATTCACGCTTGCAACCAAAGCGAACGCAGCTCTCTGCTGTCCTTCGCTCTCACTTTGTCTTCTCCTCAGTTGAATTGGACTTCCGCTGATTGTTGCAATTGGGAGGGCATCACATGTAATCAGGGTGGTTGGATCACCCATTTGCAGTTACCTTCCAAAGGACTTAAACTCAAGGCAGGTACTTTTCTATCTTCATCACTCGGAAATCTCACACATCTCACCCACTTCAATCTCTCCCATAATTCACTTTATGGTTCTCTAGATCAAACTGAATTCTTCTTGTCCATGAATGATCTCGAAATCCTAGATTTGAGCTATAACCTTCTCTTTGGAGTGTTACCATCTTCTCTACCAACCAGTCATATTCGGATGGTGGATCTTTCCAGCAATAAGTTACATGGTGCTGTTTCATCTTCTTTTTTCCAACAAGCTTGGAATTTGACTAGTTTCAATGTCAGTAACAACACCTTTTCCGGTCCTATCCCATCCTCCATTTGTCATCCTTCTTCTTCCTCGTTACGACACCTTGATTTTTCCTTCAATAAGTTCAATGGTAGTATATCTTCTGGATTGGGGAAGTGTTCCAAACTGCAGGTCTTCCGTGCTGGTTACAATTACCTGTCAGGATCGCTTCCAGAAGATATCTTTAATGCTACCACACTTGAAGAGATTTCACTACTTCGGAATTCATTGTATGGAGCAGTGAGTGATAGAATTTCCAACCTCACCAACCTTACAACCCTTGACCTCTCCTATAACCAATTGAGTGGTGTGCTCCCTCTCCATCTTGGGAAGCTCTCCAAGTTGAAACACATTCTCCTTGATTTCAACCATCTGGAAGGTTCATTCCCCCTATCTCTGATGAATTGCACAAACCTTGTTGAACTACGTATGGGAGCCAACAACTTGGGAGGTGATATCTCCATGCTCAATTTTTCCAAACTTAGCCAACTTAGTAAACTCGACTTGCGACAAAATAACTTCTTTGGTATCTTGCCGAGAAGCCTCTACTCGTGCAAGTTCTTGAAAGCAATTCGAGTGGCCTACAATAATCTAGAGGTTCAAATAGAGCCTGAAATTCTTTCATTGAAATCCCTGTCCTTCCTCTCACTTGGTATGAACAAACGTTTGACAAATATCAAAGGGGCAATGAGGATACTGATGGGTTGCAAACGCCTTGCAGTCCTATCATTAGCATCCAGTTTTTTAGGTGAGGAAATGCCGAACAGTGTTGAAATGGAGGATTTTAATTATGGATTTCAAAATCTTCTAATTTTAGATTTGAATTCATGTAACCTTAGTGGTATAATTCCTTCATGGCTATCGAAGCTGAAAAATTTACTGGTCTTGGATCTGAATAACAACAGAATCACTGGCTCAATTCCAAGTTGGCTGGGGACTCTTCCAAGGCTGCAAACTTTAATGATGGAATTCAACCAACTTTCAGGAGAATTTCCAAAGGAATTGTGCACACTACCTATGTTAGTATCTGGACAAACTGAAGCTCAAGTAGGTCGTATTTATCTTGAACTGCCCATTTACTACAGTCCTGGTGCTCATGCAAAACTTTTACAGTACAATTATATATTTTATACCCCATTTATACACCTAGGTCACAATTGCCTTAGTGGGAATATACCTATTGAGATTGGCCAAATGCAGCTTCTCCACCAGCTGGATCTTAGTGCTAACAACTTCTCCGGCAACATCCCAGACCAGATTTCTAACCTGAAGTATATTGAGGTACTGGATCTCTCCATGAACGATTTGTCTGGAAAAATCCCGGCATCATTCACAGGTCTTAATTTCTTATCAAGATTCAATGTCTCGTACAATAATCTCGGAGGACCAATACCATCAAGCACTCAACTCCAGAGTTTCAATGCTTCTGCATTTGAGGGGAATCTGAACCTTTGTGGTGCCCCACTGCCAAATAAGTGTCAGACAACAAAGGGTGCTGATGCACCTGATATGAGCACCCAAGATGTAGACACCAAGAAGCACCAAATTCCATGGTTTTATATTTCTGTTGCACTTGGGTTCATTACAGGATTTTGGGGGGTCTGTGGTCCTTTAGTGCTTATGAGAAAGTGGAGGTATGTATATTACCATTTCCTAGACAATGTACAAGACAGGTTCCATGTGATGATAGCAAAGCGTATGGCAAGCATGAAGAGAAGGTTTGGTTAGAAGTTAGATAACTCTACTACTCTTATTGTAATAATCATAATAAAACATTCTCACAAATTTTCATTGACAAGCATGAAATTTTCATATATATTTACCTATAATTCATACGGTGTAGATCAGTGCCTCTAGTTGGCACACACAGGAAATAACAATACATTATTTCTTTCCGTGGCAACTAATAAGAAATTCATGTGCACATATATTTGCTTCTGTAGGCCACTTGTTTGGAGAGAACTTGAGAGCAACAAGCATACAATTCTTGTAACAGATAAAAACATATGCATCCCTTATTCTTCTTCCAATTCCAACTCCATTTAGTTCTTTCTACCTGCAACACCATTAAGGCAAGTAAGAAACTACATTAGTCCACCAAAGATTAGCATAATCTCAACTGGCACTTAAATAAGGTCTAGCATGAGACTGATAGAGTCTCCGATGGAGTAATTCATTCGAGCCTAATCACAGAAAGGAAGATGATAGGAGCCAAAAAAAGAACTTTTAACTTCTAAATGGGAACATATACTCCAGTGTAAATTTGGGTTAAAGAATTTTCTTCAAACAGAAAACACTCGGCTAAGAAGCTGGATGTTCATGCAAGAGCCTTCTACTCACAGCAAACAGCAACACGATATAGAAGGTTTAGAGCTTAAGAAATGTAAATTTGGTCCTGGTTTCATTTCAAAGGCATTCTTATCTACATATGAAATATGTTCCCTTGAAGAATTTGCTGGCTATGCATGCTGCCAAAGTTTATTAACTCAGGATTGTTTGCTCAGTGTTTAATAAAGGATCAATGACAATATAACAATTTCAAGAACTATTGGCTTCATTTTTTTTCCCTTCTGTGATAAGACTATCTGCTTATATTACTGCATGTTGAATTTTTTTAATAGGAATATCTGCACCACTATATCTTGCTTAAAAAGGAGAAAGGACATTGCAATTTCATTCTTTACTAAATCAACAATTAATTCAGGGGAACAATGACCAATAGTACAAACAGCAAAACGACACACCAGATATAATTTCACTAATCACTTAAACTTCCTAGAGAGGGAAGGAGATGGGGCCGATAACTTTTTAATCTTTTGGAGGGTAAAAATGGGGCTGATAACTATCCTCCTAACCCTGAATCTACCCATATGAGCATTGGCCTCAAGAATTGGATCATAGATGGAGTGATAGTGTGATACCAAGTAAATAGGATTTGACAATTCAAGCAACCGTTGCAATACATAGACCAAGTGCCTTCCAATGGCCTTCATGCAAGTACGAAACTTGAGATTCCAAACCTTCAGAAGTGCAGGGTTGGAGTAAAACACTACAAACTTCTCACAGACATTATCTTTATCAAAGCAAGCAAGTTTTTGATTGGAAAGGAAAATGGAAAAACTTCTTTTCATCATAACCTCAGAAATATGGAAAGGAAAGACATACCATAAGTTCAACAAGATGATTTTAGCAAATAATTCATCACTATTAAAAATTTTAAATGACTACAAGAACCAAAGTCAGTCAATGTCTAATAGCACAAATATATACATGGACAATTAAGAGAGAACCAAGAGATGAATCCTACACCGCCAATCTGAGCACCGCCAATGACATTAAAATAGTTTGAATATATCTGTTCAAAATTGCTTTTGAATGTCCCATGAAGCCAAATTGAGAACTTTACAAGATTTCACCAGTACCACACCATCTTCATGGGAGATAAACAGATCTAGAGTGACAATAAGCAACACAGCACATATGGTTTAATTTATAATTTGAACATCCTGCACCAGAAAGGCCCAAGATGTGGCTGATTTAATTCGAGCTTTTTCATTGTGATGATAACTGTGCACATCAACAGGACAAAAAGCATCAATTAGAAGCTAGCTGGCTGGCTAGATATTGCACCTACTTTGGTGTTTTGATTTGTTTGGCTGATTAAGGAACAGTTCGTTCACATAATAATTCTACCTCTCTCTTTTTTTTTCCTTCAATAATGAGGCTATGTACTCTCTAAGTAAACAGAGACCGCAAGATAAATTCTATGAGCAAAGGAAGGGAAGCTGACATATGCAATTGTAAACATACAAAATCAGGAAAGGAAAGGTCTCTATCACAAATCTTAGATATAGATTTCATGCCAAAATATCTTCATTTATTTATCAATATGAAAATGATACCTATCTTAAAAAAGATGTAATGACTGTCAGACTGGGTTATGGACTCGCTGATCCTTCTGGCGACCTATGCGGTCATCATTTATTTGGCAATTCTGACCTCATTTAGTTCAATAAAAATACAAACATAAGTGAAATCTGATCTAAAACAATGAATATAGAACAAACCTGCTAGTGCAGCTTTATCACCAAATGGCTAATGCATTCCTTTTCTTCTTGCTCTTGATATTCTCTTCCAATATCATTTTTGAAAACATGCATGCTTGCAACCAAAGCGAACGCAGCTCTCTGCTATCCTTCGCTCTCACTGTGTCTTCACCTCTGTTAAATTGGACTTCCGCTGATTGTTGCAATTGGGAGGGCATTACATTTAATCAGGGTGGACGGATCAGCCATTTGCAATTATCATCACTTGGAAATCTCACACCTCACACAGTTGAATGCCCCCCACAATTCACTTTATGGTTCTCTAGATCAAAGTTCTAGATTCTTCTTGTCCTTGTATAATCGTAAAATAGTAGATTTGAGCGACAACCTTTTTTCCGGAGAACTACCATTTTCTCTACCATCCCAAAACATCAGAATGCTTGATTTGTCCAGCAATCACTTACATGGTGCAATTCCGTCTTCATTCTTCCAACAAGCTTGGAATTTGACTAGTTTCAATGTTAGCAATAACACATTCTCAGGTTCTATTCCATCATCAATTTGTCTTCATTCTTCTCCTTTGATTAGGCTATTGGATTTTTCATTCAATGAATTTACTGGCAATATTTCTCAAGGACTAGGGGAGTGTTCCAAACTGCAAGCTTTTCGTGCTGGTTACAATAACTTGTTAGGATTACTTTCAGATGATACCTACAATGCCAACACACTTGAAGAAATTGCTTTACCTCACAATTCGCTATATGGAGCCATTAGTGAAAGAATTGCCAACCTCACAAACCTCTTAATCCTTAACCTCAACACTAATGGATTGACTGGCATGCTCCCTAAAAGCATCGGCAAGCTCTCCAAATTGAAACTCTTACTCCTTCAATTCAATAATCTTGAAGGTTTTCTGCCCCCATCTTTGATGAATTGCACAGGCCTTACAGAATTGAAAATGGGATTCAACAATTTGGAAGGGAATATCTCTGAGCTTAATTTCTCCAGACTTAACAAACTCAGTAAACTTGATCTTGGGAAGAATCACCTCACCGGTATAATTCCAACAAGCCTTTACTCTTGCAAGTACCTGAAAGCAATTCGGCTGAGCATTAATGATCTAGAAGGAGAAATACAACCTGATATTCTGTCATTGAAAATGGGATTCAACAATTTGGAAGGGAATATCTCTGAGCTTAATTTCTCCAGACTTAACAAACTCAGTAAACTTGATCTTGGGAAGAATCACCTCACCGGTATAATTCCAACAAGCCTTTACTCTTGCAAGTACCTGAAAGCAATTCGGCTGAGCATTAATGATCTAGAAGGAGAAATACAACCTGATATTCTGTCATTGAAATTCTGTCCTTCCCCTCGCTTGGTTATAATAGAATGACTAATATCACAAAGGCAATGAAGATACTGATGCATGGCAAAAATCTCATAGTCCTATCCCCTTCATCTAGTTTTTTAGGCGAGGAATTTTCGGCTGATCTTGGCATGGTTGATTTTGATGGATTCCAAAATCTACGAATGTTAGCTTTGGGTAAATGTGAGCTGACAGGCCAACTACGATCTTGAATCTTGAGTTTAATAGAATCACAGGAACAATTCCTAATTGGTTGGGAACTCTTCCAAGGCTCTTTTATATAAGTTTGGACTACAACCAAATTTCAGGTGGATTTCCGAAAGAGCTTTGTAAACTACCAATGTTAGTATCTGAATGCTCAACAGCTCAAGTTGATGAAATTTATCTTGAATTGCCCATCTATGGATTCCAAGGTCCAGCATTAGTGCAGTACAAATTGTCTTTCTTTCCTCCAGCAATATACATAGGTAATATGGGAACATACCTACTGAGATTGGTCAATTGAAGCTTCTTCATACATTGAGTCTTAGCAATAACAACTTTTCCGGCAACATTCCAGAGCAACTGTCCAGCCTCAAAAACTTGGAGAATAGGATCTATCCATGAATCATTTGACTGGAAAAATCCCATTGTCATTGACTAGTCTCAACTTCTTGTCATCTTTCAATGTCTCATACAATAATCTTGAAGGACAATTAATACCAACAAGTACTCAGCTGCAAAGCTTCAATGCCACTGCATTTGAGGGGAATCCCAAACTTTGTGGTCCACCACTTTCAAATGAGTGCCTACCAAATCCAAACAAGGGCATTGAGAAAGGCAACAACAACAATCAATATCTTCTTGACATTAATGGGCAACAAATTCCATGGCTTTCGGTTGTTCTTGGGTTCATTGTAGGATTTTTGGGAGTTTGTGGTTCTATATTCTGGAAAATGTACATAGTTGGCTTTAAGTGATGATAACAGTGTGAATGCAGCCAAGGCTCAGAAGCTAGATGACATATCTCTAGGTTTGTACTTATTCTGTTTTTGTTTGCTGGTAATGTATAATGTAAGGCACACTCACAGTTTGTTCTCACAAATATTCTGTAGTATTCTTCTGTCTGTTGTTTGGAGTGATGGGATCAGAAAGGAAATAAAACGAATTATGTATCTGCTGTTCATATCCTTCTACCATCCATTGCGCTTTTTGGTACCTGCAACAGTTCTCTAAAGATTAGTGTAAATTTCAACTTAGCAACTATTAAGATCTAGCTTAGGTCAATAGAACAATTATGGAAGCAAGTTCACTAAGCACTGGCTTCACAAAAATGAAGATAAATGGAATTAAATGGATACTTCAACTTCTACATGGCGGGATGAATACCTCCCTCTTTTAATTGTCACTATTAATTTGGGATTAAGAGTTTTATTTCAAACAGAAAAATACACACCTAGGGAAGCTGCACATTGTTCATAAATGAGCCTTGTACACAGAACACTGATACAAGTCTATGACACAGAAGGTTTAGAGCTTCAACATGCAAATTTGGTATTGGTTTTTCATTTCAAAACCTAGAAAGTGTTTTATCTACATGCGAATATGTTTGTTCAAGGAACGTGATGATTGTACAGGATCAATGACATGCAATGAATTAGTAGTTAGAACATCTATATGATTAAATCTGCTATTGAATGTGCCCTGAAGCAAACTTGAACACTTCACAATCAGATTTTCACCAGTATAGCTCCACACCATCTTCATGGAAATGAACAGATACAGGGTAACCTTACTACAAAGAGCATACCAACACACCAGAAAAGGTTTTATTTATAATTTGCAGTTCTTGCACCAGAAAGGGCAGAAGATGGGGCTGCTCTCTTTTAACCCAATTTGAAGTGCTCATGAGTCATGAGTGAGCAGTACATATAGGATCATAAAAAATATTAAAAAAAATGCACATATACGCAATTTGAGAGATAAAGGGTTCAAGTAACACACCTACATACTTCTCACAAATACAAACCATTTATCCAAAGCCATGATCTTTCCAAGTTTATTTTTGACAAAAAAAATTAAACAACATCATTGCTTATCATGACATAAGAAAAAATTTCAAAGCAAAGACATAAAAAAGTTCATCAAGAAAATTCTTGAGACATTTCCTATCAAACTGATCTGATGGAAGAGGGCATTTGATCCTTCAATTGTTGGTCTAATTACGCAAACCAGTAAATCAACAAACCTTATCAATTCCAAGATGTACAGTCAAATAACCAGTCTATACTCTGTTGCGAAAAATGGTACATTTAAGTACCCTGAAAAAAAAAAATCTTTCAAGTCCTTTATGTACTAGCACTATATACATGCTATCAAGAACCTCATAGACTGATTTTCCATAATTTATAACACAGATCAAAAACCCACAGCAGTGACAGCACAGAAAAAGTGGCTAACTTGATGGTTGTTACCCAAATGCTTAGAAGTAAAAAGAAACCCAGAAACAAAAGATCCAGTCTTTTCCCAGTATAATTCACACAAGAACAGTGAAAGGCATTACTCAAGAAAAAACGAAGATTACCTTCGGATCGACTCAACCTCAGTTCCTTGGAAAGCCGTGCTCTTACACAGATATAGCATGTCATAAAATTTTACAATACATAGAAATATTTTGGATATTTCTCCTCATGTTAACAATAAATTTGATACAAAACAACAATCATTCATTTATAATTACTACAAGGCAAGGCGTCCATTCAGTGTAAAAAGTAAGACTTATCAATTAAAGCGTGGAAAAACCAAGATGCTCACCCATTTCATGGCTAAAGGAAGTTCCTCTGGTATGATCCTCCAGAAAACCGAGATGACAAACCTCGAGTCATGTTTCTTGAATCCAATTTCACACGTTGTCTACCACCTGCCAAATCTTTCTCACGGTCCCAAGGCTTCCACGGATGTTTCCCCACCCAGTCTTCCTCCTCTGCCTGTTGCTTGGAGTATTTTCTCTTTGCTCTAATCTCATCTTGGTGCTTTTGCAGCAATGATTTCGATCGTTTATCTTTCTTGTAATTGTCCATCAACTCTGCCACTAAACTCCTCTTCCTCTCCTCCTCATTCGAAGCAAGTGATGCAAACTCATTATAGGCTTGTAAGTACTCCATCTTAGCTTTCCAAGCTCTTTCAGAAGGAGCATCAGTCCATCCACTGGTATCCCCACGCCCTTGTTTAGCACTCCTGCTAAACATTGTCGACTGCCTTGGACTCATACCATGTTTCCTCTCTGGTGGAAGCTCTGTCATCCACTCATCTCTTTTTCGTGCCGCTTTAACACCACTCACATCACCTGCCAGTAGCTCCTCATCACCCTCCATGGAAATCCCCTGCATCCTTCTCCACATTGCTGTTTCCCGCATTGCCCTCAACTCAACAATGAATCTCTCCTGCTTCTCCCTGAGCTCAATCTTCTCATCCAGTGCTCTCCGCTTCTGCGGATCCTGTAGCTCTTTAAAGGCCTTGTTCAGCTTCACAAATGCTTGGTTGGCTTGAGGGTGTGAGCATTTATCAGGGTGCACCAAAAGTGACAACTTCCAGTACCTTTTCTTGATGCTATCAGCAGACACATTGTGGTTTGATCCTAGTATCTCATAGGGGCAATCATCCTCTGCTTCCGTGATCCTTGTCACCTCTTCAAACCGGTCAGCCTGGTTAGCTGATTCAGCTTCAGCCGCCACAGCACGTGGTGCAGGTCCAATAAAAACCCCATCATCTTTTTCTTCCAACGCTTCCCTTAACTCGGCCTCTGCCTCCCTCAATTTGGCTGCAGCATCAAGTATCTCCGGCGACGGCTTCTCCGGGCCAATTGGCCTTCTCTCAGGAGGAACAACATTATCTAAAGAAGGCGTAATCATGGAACCAACAACCTCCAAAGTTGGACGAACATTTGGAGGCAATACAAAACCTCCGTGATTCAGTTCCTTGAGATTCAAGCAAAGGAACAGAGTCCTGAGAGGCTTGATCAGAGGTCTCTGAGCTAGTCCATTTATGTCAACCGCTTTGCCCCCATCGATCACTTGCAAAAGCTGCTTCAAATCGCACCCAATATTAGGAAATTCCTTCAACAAGTCTCGCACAACCGCTTGCGGATCACCACCGCTCGAAGACCCAGAATCATCATCAATCTCATAAGCTCTCTGCTTCTTCTTATCGTTGTCTTTCGATTTCATTCTCCTTGCCTCACTTTTGCTCCTCTGTTTCTTGGCCTTGTCCCTTTGCCTCTGTTTGCCTCTTTTGGAAGTGTCATCAGGTCGGTGGAGATGACGCGTCTTGGAAAAGCGTTTAGAATCGTCGGAGCTTGAAGGAGAGGATATTGATGAACGGACAGAATGGTTACTCGTGTAGTCTAGATGTTTCATCCTCTTACTTTTACTGCCCATTGGGGGAACCCAATTAAATTTTAGGTTTTCTAATTATTTCGGATGGAATTTTGTTATTAGTCTAATTAAGATAGGTTTTCTATTTTTAGCTGGATGTATACTTGCATTCTCCTTCTTTTTCTTTTTGTTGTTGAGATAAAGAGATAATATCATTGATAAAGGGTCGGAAATGGCATATACATCAACTCCACAACTTAGATTATGTCGCTAATCCAAGCACACTAAGACCTGATAAACATCAATCATTAAGTCTACTACGCTCACTAAGCTCGTTTATTTAAAATGAACCCAATTATATTCAATCTGAAAATTTAGGTTTTCTAATTATTTTGGATGGAATTTTGTTATTAGTCTAATTATCTAGTTTGATTAGGTTTTCTATTTTTAGTTGGATGTATACTTGCATTCTCCTTTTCTTTTCTTTTTTCTTTTTTTTGTTGTTGTTGTTGAGATAAAGAGATAATATCATTGATAGAGGGTCGGAGACGGCATATACATCAACTTCACAACTTAGATCATGTCTCTAAACTCAAGTACACTAAGACCTGATAAACATCGATCATTAAGTCACACACTGGACAAAATGAGCCTACACACTGAACAAAAAAAGGGTAAAACCTAACTCACAAAACACAAAATCCAATCGCCAGGAGAATTGTTGTATAATTGGACTTTTCGTTCTAGATAATTTTCTTGTCTTGTTTTTTGCTTTTCTTTAGTTATGTTAGAGAGTCTGTTATTTTGTTTGGTTTTGTCTCATGGGTAAGGTTTATGCCCTCCCATTGTATTTCCTATTCATTAATAAATTATTAGAGGGATGGGCGGTGGTGGGTTCCCAGTTGTAGTAGCCCCCAATTCTTCGGGAATGTGGGAGGGCGCTAGACACCATAAATTGGCTACTGCAAAGGAGTTAATATCACCTGATCCTCTAATTTATTTATAAAAAATAAAAAAAAAATAAAAAGTTAACCAGATGGTAGAGATTTACCCTGTAGCCAAAGACAACTAAGAAAAATAACTAGAAAGTAAAAAAAACTTAGGCTAAGAATAATTCCTAGAACCAGCCACTAGAAAGACTCGTTAAAAAGAAGTCCCGATAATGCCCAACACCACTAGCCACATACCACTACCCTAGCAACTCGAGCTAGCCACCTCATTCCACCGCCAGCCTTATGCGCTGCATCTGACCAAGATCATAATGAGATGATCGGCGACCTGCATCACCAACCTTTTGTGATAACAATCAGACGTTGACATGTGAACGATTGTGGGAAGTCTCCCCAGCCTAGCCCTGCAACTACCCTTCTCCATCTTGCTACCCCATCACCTCAACTCCATCGATACCTCTATTTCACAAGCCTCCAACTTCATATTAGAAGCGGACCAGATCAGGCTCGATCTAGATTTATGACAACCTTGGCCTTAAGGCCTAACTCGCCCACCCACCAACCCTCAAGATCAGAGAAACATTGGGACTATGCAGGCTTGTCCAACAATGACATCTTGAGGATCTGCTGTCAGACGGAGCAGAAGATGATTTCTAAGATCTCTTGGGATTTTGCCGTCGGACAAGAGGACTAGATGGTGTTAGATGCCATTCTGATTCAACCATACTACTGACCATTTTCTTTTCTTTTATTCTTAGGAAAAATTGTTTCTCTAGAGTAGAGGGATGGTCTAGTCCAGCAGAATCACGGGATGTGGGATCACTATTGCCTTCCTTGCTCTCGTTTATCTGCAAGGAAAGATCGAGTGTGCAGCCTTCAACGCTCTGATGCCTAAGTCAGTTTGGTTATAAGATATAGAAAGTGGAAAGCGATAGTGAACAATTACTTCTTTAGGATGTTGGAGATCGATGACCCACTTGTAGAGGATTTGGGAGAATGTGGTTCCCTTGCTCCCTGTGTGGGATGTTTTGGTTCCTGATACCGCCCAAAGGGAGGTACCGCGACCCTTGTCTATGAGTATTCTTGCTGTTCTTTGTGGCTAGATGAGCCTTATGCTTCCAGTATTTGTGTTTAGGAGGTGTGTATACCAACAAGTCCCCGGTCAAGAGTTCTCTTGGTTCAGGAGTTTGTCATGGTAGAAATATCATAAGTGCAAGGCGAGTCTCTTTGGCGCGTGGCTTCAGTACATATACTATCCCCAGTCCCCTAATTACCTGGCTAAGTGGAGTCTTGACTAAGGTGAAGGGGAGAGTTTTTTTTTTTTAATATTTTTTTTATGTATCGCTATCGGGATAGTGGAGTAGGGTTTCAAGAGTCTTTTTGGCATATTCTCTATGCCCTAGCGACACGTGTCTTGCTGTCATTTGTATTTTGTGTGCAGGAAGTTTGGCGTACTGGATTCCATAACTTGTAATAATGGTGGTCACTGAGGCGACGGTGCATGTCTATATTTCTGTAAGTCGTGTCTGAAACGTGGCGAGATTTGGCGGTGTCGTCCTTTCATGTCCAACGGTCCCTGTGCACTTGCAGTCCCTATATAAGCTGAGGAAAGAGATGGAGATGGCTACTGTTTGACATTCTGACCATGTATTCTGGGAAAGAGGCTAGTTTCAAGTTTTTGGGTTTTGAAATACCCAGAAGTTTGGGTCTTTTCTTGTGTGAGTGCTTCTGATTGGTGAGGAAGTTTCTGGCGTTTGCAGTTGCCGCCTGTTTCAACAAATTCCGTCGAGAAGAACGCCAAGATATACAAGCAGGTAATAATTCCTCCCTTTGCTGGGTTTTGTGCTTTTGCTTTGTTTAATGTTGGAGAATGTGGGTGTGAATGGGTTCGTGTTTGTCTTGGTTGGGGAATTTTGGCCTTTATTGTGTTGTGGTGAGTTTTGGGAATATGGGTTTTAGGTTTTGTATTTGCCTGGTATTATGACTCCAAAGGACAGTCCTTTGGTATTTTGAAAATTTTTGTCGTGGGGCTGGGGGGAGAAGGTGATAGGTAGTGCTGGCTAGTTGACTAACCTTAGGCGTACTGTTCGCAGTATAGATTAGGAGCGATATACTCGTGGCGGGGGAAGTGGGGAAGGGTCTTCTTGCGACTGTAGTGGTGTTATTGGGACTTCCGAGGTTAGGCCTCCCGTGGCAGGAGAGGGGGTAAGATGGAGAGAACGCTAGGTCTAAGGAGTATAAAGTGTTGGAGATTCCTTAATCGCCGCGTGGGCGATTGCTGCTTGCTCCTGACGATATGTCGATTGACCATCCCGGTCCAAGCATGACACAGGAGCAGATTGATGATATGAGGGCAACTTCGGAGATCCCAGGTGATGTATTGTTGCGCCCCCTTAGGGCATGCGAGTTTTTTAGCCATCGGAGATGGGGTGGGTGTGTATTTATGAATATCAGCTGAAGTGCGGGTTGTTGCTTCCGATACCTGAGGAGATGCAGTATTTGTTGTCCTGTTTGAACATTTCTATTGGTCAGTTATCGCCCAACACTGTGAGGTAGATGCTGGGAGTATTGGTATTATGGAAAATCAGTTGCCAGCAGTGTCCCAGTATAGACTAGTTTAATTAGATATTTAAGATGCAGTACTCGACGAAGACTGGCGATAGCGGCTGTGTAAACTTTAGGGCACGCAGTCGCGTGATTATTGAGGATTTGCCTTCCAACATCTATACGCGGTGGAGGAGTACACTTTCAAATCTCACACATCTCACTCACTTGAATCTCTCACACAATTCCCTTTCTGGTTCTCTAGATCAAACTGAATTCTTCTTGTCCTTGAATTATCTCGAAATCCTAGATTTGAGCTATAACCTTCTCTTTGGAGTGTTACCATCTTCTCTACCATCCAGTCATATTCGGATGGTGGATTTTTCTAGCAATCACTTACAGGGTGCCATTCCATCTTCGTTTTTCCAACAAGCTTGGAATTTGACTAGTTTCAATGTCAGTAACAACACTTTTTCAGGTCCAATCCCGTCCTCTATTTGTCGTCCTTCTTCTTCCTTGTTACAACACCTTGATATTTCCTTGAATGATTTCAATGGTAGTATATCTCATAGATTTGGAAAGTGTTCCAAACTGCAGGTTTTTCGTGCCGATAACAATTACCTGTCAGGATCGCTGATCTTTAATTCTATCACTCTTGAAGAGATTTCACTACCTCTAAATTCATTGAAAGGAGCAATGAACGATAAAATTGCCAACCTGATCACAACACTTAACCTCTCCTATAATCAATTTAGTGGTGTGCTCCCTCTCCATCTTGGGAAGCTCTCAAAGTTGAAACACGTACTCCTTGATTTCAACTATTTGGAAGGTTCAATGCCTCTATCTCTGATGAATTGCGCAAACCTTGTTGAACTACGTATGAGAGCCAACAACTTGGGAGTTGATATCTCCATGCTCAATTTTTCCAGACTTAGCCAACTTAGTAAACTCAACTTGCGAAAAAATAACTTCTTTGGTATCTTGCCAAGAAGCCTCTAGCTACTCGTGCAAGTTCTTGAAAGCAATTAGAGTGAGCTACAATAATCTAGAGGTTCAAATACAGCCTGAAATTCTTTCATTGAAATCCCTGTCCTTCCTCTCACTTGGTATGAACAAACGTTTGACAAATGTCAATGAGGCAATGAAGATACTAATGGGTTGCAAACGCCTTGTAGTCCTATCATTAGCATCTAGTTTTGTAGGTGAGGAACTTCCGGCTGATCTTGGGGTAGTTGATTTTGATGGATTTCAAAATCTTCGAGTTTTGGATTTGAGTTCCTGTAACCTTTCTGGTCAAATCCCTTTATGGCTATTAAAGCTCAAAAAGTTAGAGTTCTTGGATCTGAATCATAATATAATCACAGGCTCAATCCCAAGTTGGATAGGGACTCTTCCTAGGCTCTGTTCTATAAGCATGGAATTCAACCTAGCTACTTTCAGGAGAACCTCCAAGGGAACTGTGGACAATCCCTATGTTGGTATCTGAACAAGCTGTAGCTCAAGTAGATCATACTGCTATTAATCTGCCTATCTTCTACCCCAGTGTTGATCATGCAAAACCTTTACAGTACAATTACTTATATATATATTACGCTGCAGAGGCGGAGCCACGTTAGGGCACAGTGGGTCCCGTGCCCCAGTAAGATTTAATATAAAATCTTTCTAGTTTGATATTACCATTAATAGCTGGTTTGCTGTAGTGGCAGAAGTCTTTTTGCATGTGGATGTGGTCCTAGGTTCGAGTATCGCTAGCAACAATGCACTTTTTTTTTCAAACATTAATATTATTCTTTCTTCTCAACAAAAAAAAACATTAAAACTATTCTCTCTTATGATTTTAAATTCATTGATAAATTATACTTCCATTATGAAAAATTGTCTCAAATCTAAAAACTATAAGTTTGATTAATAAAATATATAATTTAAAAAAAATATAAGGGAAATGATGGAAAATGTCACCTTAGAGAGTGAAATGATAAAAAGATCATCTAGTTTCCCACTTGATAAAAAGATCCATAATGAATTGTTAATAATATTAATTTAGTCCTTATGAATAATAAGGTAATGTTAAAAAAGGTCAATTTTTAGTTTTTTTTTTATTCCGATTCTGCCTTTGAAGCCTAAAAACTAATCAATACATACATAGATTCACCAACCCAAACCCGCATCCCTCTCTCCCCCTCCTTGTCTCTCATTTTGCAAACCTTGCATTTCCCGAAACCCTAGAAATCTAATTTTGATTTCAATTCAGTCAAATTCCTGCAATTGATTCGTTGATGATGGCCCACGGAAAAGTCAGTCTCACTCAAGAACCCCTCCCCTCACCGATCTTCTCTGCCACCAAAGGTTTTTCTTCTATTTAATTTTATTCCATTCTTTGCTAGATCTTTCTCTCTGTGGTTCTGGTATGCATTTGAAATTTTTGTTATTCCAGCCAATTTTGAATTAGGGCTGCTACCTCCAAAGATTATGCCGGTATATGGATTAAGAAAGTGTTGGATGTTGTTACTATTTTGCATTTTGATTTTGATTTTGAGCTGTCTCAGACTCGGAGATGGCACAGAGGGAAGAGTTCGAGATGAGCATCGTAGGATCTTGAGAGGTGGAGCTTTCGATCAGTCAGATCCTTGGAAAGATTGACAGGTTCACTGAGATTGTGAGTGTTTTCGGTTCTTTTGCATCCACAATTTTGATTTGTTGAGTTCATGTGATGTTTGGAAGGCTGAAGAATCAGGTTGGTCGATTCATTTTAAGTCATTTTTCATTTTGATTTTACAGTATGTGCGTTTGATAATTAAATAGAAAAAAACGGGTACGATCTGTGGTGTGGTCACAATTGTTGTCAAGCAAGAACAATTGGCTTAATTGAATTGACGAATTGATTTTCTAGTAAGATTGGCAGTTTGTTTGGAACACAGATATAAGGGCGTAATGTTGATTTTTCTGGGTGGGTGAATTATTCTATTGTTAATTGCTACATTTGGAGAAGAAACGAGAAACATTATGAAGATATTGTCTAGTTTCTAGATAGTTTTGTTCTGCCTTATTAGGCAATGTTTATTATTCCCAGTATTGTGATGTTGAAGGTCATGTGTATTTTGATTTGCATGGTAAGTCAAGTATAGTAACTATAGAATGGAGCAAATGTGTATTAAAGCCACTTAACCAGTCCTCGATAGTTTACTTTCTCATTACAAGTTTATGCTGCTTGCTAAGATCTGTCATGTTTGATTTCATTATCTGATGGTGTTCGATATGGTGTTTGGCAGGTGTTTGGCTTCCAATGAGAGTTGGAGTACAAGGATAACGACTCCACCAACACGGTGGTTATGGATTGGATTCACGGTTCCAGTTACTGAATTGATTTTAGCAACTTTCTATTTAAACAATCAACTTCCTGACTTCCTCGAGGGAGATTGCTCATGTCCAAATGAAGGTTGGTGCTTAGGTCTGGCAAGGGACCCTTGAATGATTAAGAAATTATGAAAGTATGATTTTAGTGGAGTACTGTTGCTGTCACAAATATTGATACTTGAGATATCAATACTTTGAACTAATAGGTGGATGTATTACGGGCTTTTATTGCCAAAAAATTTGAATCATAACTCATATCACTTGTATTTTGCTTGTACATATGAGATTATTTTTGTTGATGGCATATTCACTCTTATCCTGGATTACATTTATAACTAGTTTCTCTTTGAGATTATTATTCATTTTTGTTGTGGATAGGGGAAAGATCAACAATGTGAAACTTGTTAGTTGTTAGGTGATTTGGCTTCCATGATATAAAGGCCTAAAGTTTACTCCGTGATACATAAAGTTGTTTACTGATATTGTAGCTGTAATGTACAGATAAGCGTACAGACAGGTGAACATGTATAATATAATTTTTTAGTGACATTCTCTGACTTGGCTATCGACTTGTGATCAACATTAGATATGACCAGTGACATGTTCATAACAGAGACATGAGGTTAATAGTTACCTGGCCAGTGACATGCTAGTAACTTGGTTAATGACTTGGCTATCGACTTGTGATCAACATTAGATATGACCAGTGGCATGTTCATAACAGAGACATGAGGTTAACAGTTACCTGGTAAGTGACTTAGTCAGTAACATGCCAGTGACTTGGTTAATGATTTGGCTATCGACTTGTGATCAACATTAGATATGACCAGTGACCTGGCCAGTGACATATTCATAACAGAGACATGAGGTTAACAGTTACCTGGTTAGTGACTTAGTCTGTGACATGCTAGTGACTTGGTTAATGACTTGGCTATCAACTTCTGATCAACATTAGATATGACCAGTGACATGGCTAGTGACATATTCATAATAGGGACATGAGGATAACAGTTACCTGGTCAGTGACTTAGTCAGTGACATGCCAGTGACTTAGTCAGTGACATGCCAGTGACTTGGTTAATGACTTGGCTATACTTGTGATCAACATTAAATATAACTACTGACCTGACCAGTGACATGTTCATAGCAGAGACATGAGGTTAACAATTACCTGGTCAGTGACATGCCAGTGACTTGGTTAATGACTTGGCTATCGACTTGTGATCAAGATTAGATATGACTAGTGACTTGGCCAGTGACATGCTCATAACAGAGACATGAGGTTAACAGTTACCTGGTCAGTGACATGGAAATAGCAGTTTAAATAACAATGACATGGTAAGTGACATGTAACTTGCCTAGTGACATGGTCAGTGACTTGAGGTTAACAATAACTTAACCAATGACATAGTCTGTGACATGTAGCCAATAACGTTGCTAGGAATTAACAGCGACATAGTCAGTGACTATGTCGGTTACTTGAGATTAACAATAACTTTGCTTGTGACATGACCGATAACTTGGCCAGTGACTATGTCAATGATTTGAGGTTAACAATAACTTGGCCAGGGACATACCTTGTGACATGACAAGTTACATGGTTAGTGACATGATTAGTTACATGATCAGTTACATGGTTAGTTATATGATCAGTTACATAGTTAGTTACATGATCAGTTACATGGTCAGCTACATGGTCAGCTACATCAGTAGGCTATGTCATTGGCCATGTTACAGTATCAAACTAAATTTTGAAGATAGTCAAATTGGAATCGAAAAAAGCTTGAGGTTACATGGTCAGTGACATGATAAGTTACATGGTCAGTTACATGATCAGTTACATGATCAGCTACATTGTCAGTTAAATCAGTAGGCTATGTCACTGGCCATGTTACAGTATCAAACTAAATTTTAAAGACAGTAATGTATCATCTCCACTCAAAAAAGCTTTTAATCTTCAGTCAAATCCAAAATTGGAATAGAATTGTTTTGTTTCATAATCAAATGTAGAAATAATTATATCATATTCGACTTATAATTTCAAATTGACAGTGACTTGGCTAGGAATTATCAATATCATGGTCAGGGACGTGTATAATAATGACATGGTAAGTGACATGTAACTTGCCTAGTGACATGGTCAGTGACTTGAGGTTAACAGTAACTTAACCAATGACATAGTCAGTGACATATAGCCAATAACGTTGCTAGGAATTGACAGTGACATAGTCAATGACTATGTTGGTTACTTGAGATTAACAATAACTTTGCCTGTGACATGACCAATAACTTGGCCAGGGACATACCTTGTGACATGACAAGTTACATGGTCAGTGACATGATAAGTTACATGGTCAGTTACATGATCAGCTACATTGTCAGTGACTTTGCCAGGGATTGACAGCGACGTAGTAAGTGACATGCAACTTGGCCAGTAACATGGTCAGTGACTTCAATGGATAGTGACATAGCCAGTGACTTGAGATTAACAATGACATGGTCAATGACCTCATTAACTAGGGACTTGGCTCGACCAATGACTTCACTGGACAGTGACTTCAGGTTAATAATGATTTGGCCAATAACCTCATGACTGTAACATGGCTAGTGACTTAAGGTTAACAGTGACATGGCCAGTATCTTTGCTAGCTAGTAACATAATCACTGACTTGAAGTTAATAGTAATTTGACCAGTGATCTCACTAATTAGGGACCTAGGCTAGCTAATGACTTAACTGTCCAGTGACTTAATCAATGATGTGTATAACAGTTAATAAAAAAAAGGGAATTTGATTCTACACCCAAATTCACACACCCCTTTTAGAATAAACTCATCCATAAGAGTGTTTTAATATACACCCAAACCTATTAATTAGATTTATTCAAAATAAAAAAACATATTAAATATGATAAATATTAAAACCCAATATTGTTAAGAATTACTAAAGCTGCCACTATCAAATTCCCCATTCACCTTTTAAATAGGATTAATAGTCAAAATCATCTAGCAAATAGTATGAAGTTTGATTGACGTTATTGTTGGTATTACCTTCACTTTAGGTTTTAATCAGTACTTAATTTTAGGTGTTTACATTAATCTCATTATTATGATATAATGATGAATTTTTGGTATGTTTCTGCCTATATATAAAAGCTAGTGAATTCATTCATCATTTTTTTTTCTTTGGGTGGAGACCTTTCACAAAGTTGCATCTAATTTCAAAGGATGATTTCAAACGACCTATTCATGAGGTTTATTTCATCATTTTCAAATAGGTACATATATCGTATTCGTAATTCAAATTACCTATGCATCAGATTTATTTAGTATAATATCTTTGTTAATCTCTTGATTTTGTGTTAAGAATTACTAAAGCTGCCACTATCAAATTCCCCATTCACCTTTTAAATAGGATTAATAGTCAAAATCATCTAGCAAATAGTATGGAGTTTGATTGACGTTATTGTTGGTATTACCTTCACTTTAGGTTTTAATCAGTACTTAATTTTAGGAGTTTACATTAATCTCATTATTATGATATAATGATGAATTTTTGGTATGTTTCTGCCTATATATAAAAGCTAGTGAATTCATTCGTCATTTTTTTTCTTTGGGTGGAGACCTTTCACAAAGTTGCATCTGATTTCAAAGGATAATTTCAAACGACCTATTCATGAGGTTTATTTCATCATTTTCAAATAGGTACATATATCGTATTCGTAATTCAAATTACCTATGCATCAGATTTATTTAGTATAATATCTTTGTTAATCTCTTGATTTTGTGTAAAGCTTGAATTTGATGGATTTTTAGTAATTAGAAATTTCAATTTATGAAACTGGTACAAAACTTGGTTACATTCCTTTAAAATAGAATCGTTATTTCTAATTACCTGATACTTAAATTGCTTTAATATGTAATACCTATGATTTAGATGTTTGTTTTTGTAGTTTTAAATTATTTGTGTGACTCTATATCATAGGTTGTTTATTCCATAACCTATAGTATTGACAATTAATATACCTATAATTTAGATAATATATTTTGGATATATGTATGTAAATCCTAATAGAGTTTTACCTTTGAATGTAAATCCTAATAGAGTTTTACCTTTGAAATAGATCTATGAAGGTAATTTGCAATTGTATAAGGAATCACACATGCAGGGCACTAGAAGTTGGGAGATTTTTGAAGACTACATTGCAAAGTGCTAGTCGAGTGAAAGTGAATGGGACCTAGATGCGTAGATTCCTAGGGATCCCACGGTGTCGATAACCGTGAACCTCCAGAGGGGGCCGTGCTCCTATGTTTGTCGAGGAAATGTGAGTACAGACAGTGAACCAGTCGTAGGAGACTCAGGGCCAGGAAATGGACACTTTCGCTACTTGCAGTTATAAGGACTACAGAGTAGTTGGCT
Source organism: Rosa lucieae (assembly GCA_024704745.1). Taxonomy (NCBI): domain Eukaryota; kingdom Viridiplantae; phylum Streptophyta; class Magnoliopsida; order Rosales; family Rosaceae; genus Rosa; species Rosa lucieae. The sequence goes on along the minus strand of CM045496.1, from coordinate 85,630,563 downwards.
GGTTCTTGAAGGATGACGAACCAGGTCGGTCACTGATTTGATTTATACTAGCCGGCAGGTAAGTATCTCGGAGCTCCAAGTTGTGTGAAGCATACTGCATATGTTTTATAAAAGAAAACAAATGTTTGTGGTTGCCTCTTTTCTTAAAGCATTTTTTTATAAACGTGCACAATATTATGTAGTAAATATTTTCAAGTATATTATTTTTCAAACCTAGCATGGTTGGGTCGGCCCCTACTGGGCATGTGAGGACGAAAGCTCACCCCTACAACAGTGTGCAGGTTTCGAGCGTGTGGTCGGGGAGCGTGCAGGAGAGGCACTTGGTCAGGCTTGGCATATTTTTCTTTGACTTTATTAAATTAAGATCTTATTCTCTTATCGGATTTTGAAGAAACTCATTTATTTACTGTTTTATTTATTTGTTTTCTACTCGTTTATTTACAAAATTTAGGAAGACCCGTAACTCTGGGGTGCGTCTCCCATGCTTGTAGTTACTTAGTGATTTGTTTTATTTTTCAAATTGGGCTCCGATTAAGCCCAAAACTCTTAGCCCATTTTAAATTCCGCTTTGAAAATGTGTTGTATGGTTGCTGGAACGAGTACTTGTTCAAGAAAGTGTTTTGTAAACCAACAGTCTGAATCCAAAAGGCCTTGCGATTTCGGGTTGATGAGTTATCGGGATGTCATTCGTGATGTGTTGGTTTCTCATTGGCAAGGGATCGCGGAGCTGTGGGACCCCTCTCTCGGGTCACCACACTCCTAACCCTGAATCCACCCATATGAGCATTGGCCTCAAGAATTAGATTATAGATGGAATGATAGTGTGATACCAAGTGAAAAAGGATTCAACTATTTGAGCAACCGTTGCAATACATAGGTCGCCTTTCTATGGCCTTCATAAAAAAATGCACACAGACATACATAATGCAAGTATGAAACTTGAGATTCCAAACCTTCAGAAGTGCAGGGTTGGAGTAAAACACTACAAACTTCTCACAGACATTGTCTTCATTAAAGCAAGCAATTTTTTGATTGGAAGAAAAATTGGAAGCAAGTTTTTGGTCAATCTCTCTCTCATGACTTAGTACTAAACATAGGAAGAAAAATTGGAACTTGGATTGTGTTTAGTGGTGGATAACGAACTCCTAACTGCTCATCATCATATTCACAAACTTTACTTTAGATTCATCTTTTGTTCTTACTTTATTTTCAGCATAATTAATCAATAATTAAAACCCAAGCTCATCCTTAATGTACAATAACAAATTTTCTACAAAAAGGAACTCAGTCTTTAACTTGAAGTAGAAGTAAATGTTTGTTGTGGTTTCTTTGCTTATTTTGCCTAACTATTCAAATAAAATTAGAAATCTCATAAACACAAAATTCAGTCTGTACTTACATGAGCATTTGCCAAGCATAATTAGCTAGAATGAGCCACGCTCATGCTACAGCCAGCGATACCAACTCCCGCCAAAGGAGTGACCTACGGGAACACAACCAAGCAGGCTACCGCCTGAGCCCCAGCTCACCCCCAGATCACCGCTGACGCGCAGCCAGGCGCCGGGCCAAGATAGCATCAGAAGCTCTAGAAGCTAGGAACTGAAGCATATCAGTCCCACATCGAAAACATGGAGAAGATCAGCTTCCTCCTCACCTATAAAAGGTTCTCTCCTCTCTCCTCATTAATTACTCATTTACTACTTACTTGATGTTATTCTGTCAACATAAATACATTGACTAACTTAGGCATCGGAGAGGAGAAGACCGCCCAGCGCGGTCTCCCTTTGACGCCCGTGTATTTCACTTGACAGATAGCGGAAATATCGATCATATCTCAAGTAGCAGTTTGCCCATCGGACCCGCGTTAACCAAGATTTAGCTACCACAGTTTTTCCCATATAATTCACACTAAAATTGCAAAGGCATTATTTTTCTTTTGAAGTAAAAAATCCAAATTTTACCTCACATTGACTCAACACTAGCTCCTCCTCGGCAAGCCTTGCTCTTACGTACAGGAATATCCTCGAACTGTTTAGCAGGCAATTTCTCGGACAGAGCCCCAACGTAAAACTCAACTAAATCAGACCCTTGTTCCATATGCATCCCCGTCACAGAAACTGAAATAAATAGCTTCTTGGCTTGAATCCCCGACACATCAGAAACAGAGCCAAAACTCAGCTTCCCTTTGATGTTCTTGTTGTAGTACACCAACTGATCAAAGTGAACATAACACTTTGATTGGAGCGAGGTGGATGGACGGTTGGGGTTGGGTTTGAGGTCTCTGAGGGATTGAGATAATTGGGAGTTCTGAGAAGAGGGATAGGAGTAGAAGGTAGAGAGAGATTTGGGTGATGGACGAGGCCATTAATGATGAGCTATATGAGAAGAAGAGAGGTGGGAATTGACTTTGGGAAGAACAGGGGAACATATGCGAAGTAATTTAGATGAGTAGGGAAGGGTAAAGATGGGAAGAAAATTGTTTCATTGTTGGCAGGTACTTCTTGTTGGAGGGAAATTTCCAATAAAGAGCTGCTGAGAGCATATATGATTTAATAAAAGAATTTTTTTATTCAGTCAATTATATTTCACTAAAATCAAAATTTGGTTCTTTCTTGATCATCCAATATCCAAATGATACATAGAAAGAGATCTGAATAATTTGCATTGAGCCAATTTGAAAGTTTGAAGTCTAGCTAAGTAAGACCTCATCCAAATTCAAATTGAATTTAAGTCTAGCTAAACCCTCGTTACTTTATTTTTAAGTGGTTGGCTACCGATTTAGCTGATTTCNTTTGATATTTATAATTTATTAGTTAGTTCAGATGATAAGATGAAATGAAATAAAATATCTCAAATATGTACAATCCCTTAAACAAAAAAATAAATCTCGAGTAAAAGAATGTAAAAGAGATATATTTTTTAGTATGGTTGATTACATGTCTACAACATGTACGTATCACTTTTTGTGATGGTCACATTGACATCGTCAATCTTGCTTCCACATGGTCACAAAACTTGGCTATAGATTCCATGACAAAATATGGGCCAAATATCTCCCATAATTTGTCTATATGAAAATGATACTGATATGTCTTAATGCCGTTCGGACTGGGTTATGGGCTTGCTGATCCTTTTGGGAACTTATGCATGTGGTCAGTAGAACTTGGCTGATCATGGCACAGTTCGTTCTTATAATAATTATACCTTTTATTTATTTTGTATTTTTCAATTTAAGGCTATGTACTCTATAAGTTAACAGTGACCAGTAGATAGTTATATGAGCAAAGGAAGACAAGCTGCCATATGAAATTAAAACAAAATCAGAAAAAGAAAGGTCTCTGTCGCAATACTTAGATATAGATTCCATGACAAAATATCTTCTTAGATATAGTTCCATGACAAAATATCTTCAATAATTTGTCTAGCTATATGAAAATGATACTTATCTTTCTTAGTACCGGTCAGACTACGTTATTGACTTACTATTTTTCTAGTAACTAAAGTGATCATCAACTAATTTGACAATGCTGATCGACCTCATTTTAGTTCAATATAAATACAAACGTGAGTGAAATCTAAAAGCTTTAAGGTCTAAATCAACACAGACTTCCAGCTTTTTTCGCTCCGAGAAACCAGCAAAAGAAATCTAGGGTTGGAAATCGCAGGGGAAAGGTCGCAGCCTATCCGGCAGCACCCCAGTGTCGATTGTGGTTCCCTGCTGCATCGACGAGCGGCGGGTGTTGCCGGATGGGTTATTGGGGTCTCTGGCTTCACTGTCTTGCTTTTTGTCAGACGATCTAGGCTGTGAATGACTCGTCTCTTTACTCAGACGACAACGCTGGGGTGGATGATGGGCAATGGGCGATCGATGGTGACGCAGCGGTGGAGTAGGCAACCAGTGGCCGGATCATGGCGGAGGCACTCCATGGATCGTACGGTGCTGGGTGTTTCTCTGCGGTGGGTTGCTAGGCTGCGATTGCAGTGGTGGCCTCGAGTTCTTAAGCTAAAGGATGCAGACTCTTGGAGTTCTCTCACTCCGAGGTGGCAAGGCACCGTGTTCTGGTTTGCTGCGTGGTTTGGGTTTCTCCGGCGAGGTGAGCTCGCAGGGGTAACCTTGTGGTGGTGGTGGTTTGCAGGCGAGGCTCCTGGGGAGAAGGATGAGGATTGTGGCAGCTCTATTTTAATTTTATTTTTGCTTAAAGTTATGTTTTTGGTTTTGGTTAGTTTTTCTTGGTCATTAGCATGTCCCTACTCGTGGAGCTAGGGTTGGGTCAATTTGAGGTGCCATGGATGTGGCATCATTCCTGGGGACGAATTGGTTTAATTTCGATGTTATCTTATGGTCAGTGTGCTGACAAGCGATCCTTGCACGTGGTCTGGTTGTGGGACGCGGTGTGGAAGAGGGCGTTGGTTTTTCTGGCTGCTGTCCATGAGGTGGTATCAAGATACTAGGGATTCCTTGTAGCCCGAGATCTTGGGTGGTATAGGTGGTTAGGGGTTGGGCCTTTTCTGCTCATGGATGTCATTCATGATGACGGACCCGTAACTGGTTTAGGTTTTAGGGAGGAGAGTGGGGAGTTCATGTCCACCACCGGTCATTCCCGTTGATGTAATTTGGATTATTATCAATAAAGGTTTCTTATTCTCAAAAAAAAAAAAAAAAAAAAACGTGAGTGAAATCTGATCTAAACAACGAACAGACTTGCAAGTGCAGCTTTATCGCCAAATGGCTAATGCATTCCTCTTCTTCTTACTCTTGATATTCTCTTCCAATATCATATTTGAAAACATTCATGCTTGCAACCAAAGCGAACACACCTCTCTACTGTTCTTAGCTCTCACTCTGTCTTCTCCTCAGTTGAATTGGACTTCCGCTGATTGTTGCAATTGGCAAGGCATTACTTGTAATCGAGATGGTTGGGTCACCCATTTGCAGTTACACTCCAAAAGGCTCAAACTAAAAGGAGGTATTTTCCCCTCACCATCACTTGCAAATCTCACACATCTCACTCGAATCTCTCCCACAATTCACTCTCTGGTTCTCTAGATCAAACTGAATTCTTCTTGTCCTTGAAGGATTTCGAAATCCTAGATTTGAGCTATAACCTTCTTTTTGGAGTGTTACCATTTTCTCCACCATCTAGTCATATTCGGATGGTGGCCGGATCTTTCCAGCAATCGTTTACAAGGTGCAGTTTCATCTTCTTTTTTCCAACAAGCTTGGAATTTAACAACACCTTTTCAGGACCTATCCCATTCTCTATTTGTCATCCTTCTTCTTCTTCCTCGTTACGACAACTTGATTTTTCCTTCAATAATTTCAATGGTAGTATATCATCTAGATTGGGGAAGTGTTCCAAACTGCAGGTCTTCCGTGCTGGTCATAATTCCCTGTCAGGATCGCTTCCAGAAGATATGTTTAATTTTACCACTCTTGAAGAGATTTCACTACCTCTGAATTCATTGAATGGAGCAATGAGTGATGGAATTGCCAGCCTTACCAACCTCACAACCCTTGACCTCTCCCATAACTAATTGAGTGGAGTGCTCCCACTCCATCTTGGGAAGCTCTAAAAGTTGAAACACATACTCCTTGATTTCAACTATCTGGAAGGTTCATTGCCCCTATCTTTGATGAATTGCACAAACCTCGTTGAACTACGTATGGGAACCAACAACTTGGGAGGTGATATCTCCATGCTCAATTTTTCCAAACTTAGTCAACTTAGTAAACTTGACTTGCGGAAAAATAACTTCTTTGGTATCTGGCCGAGAATCATCTACTCGTGCAAGTTCTTGAAAGCAATTCAAGTGAGCTACAAATCTAGAGGTTCAAATACAACCTGAAATTCTTTCATTGAAATCCCTGTCCCAACTCTCACTTGGTTGGAACAAAGGTTTAACCAATGTGATAGGGGCAATGAAGATACTGATGTGTTGCAAAGGCCTCGTACTCCTTTCCCTGGGATCTGGTTTTTCAGGTGAGGAAATGCCGAACGGTGTTGAAATGGAGGATTTTAATGGATTTCAAAATCTTCAACATTTAGATTTGAGTTCATGTAACCTTAGTGGTATAATTCCCTCATGGCTATCGAAGCTGAAAATGTTACAGGTCTCGGATCTGAGTCGCAACAGAATCACAGGCTCAATTCCAAGTTGGTTGGGGACTCTTCCGATGCTGCAAACTTTACTAATGGACTTCAACCAACTTTCTGGAGAATTTCCAAAGGAATTGTGCACACTACCTATGTTAGTATCTGGACAAGCTGCAGCTCAAGTAGGTCGTTTTTATCTTGAACTGCCTATCTACTACCATCCTAGTGCTGATGCAATAACAAAACAGTACAATTATATATTTTATGTCCCATTTATATACCTAAGTCACAATTGCCTTAGTGGGAATATACCTATTGAGATTGGCCAATTGCAGCTTCTCCAAGAGTTGGATCTTAGTGCTAACTTCTCCGGCAACATTCCAGACCAGATATCTAACCTCAAGTACATGGAGATACTGGATCTCTCCATGAACCATTTGTCCGGAAAAATCCCTGCATCATTCACAAGTCTTAATTTCTTATCAAGGTTCAATGTCTCGTACAATAATCTCAGAGAACCAATACCATTAAGCACTCAACTCCAGAGTTTCAATGCTTCTGCATTTGAGGGGAATCCGAAACTTTGTGGTGCCCCACTTCCAAATAAGTGTCAGACAACAAAGGGTGCTGATGCACCTGATATGAGCAACCAAGATGCAGACACCAAGGAGCATCAAATTCCATTGTTTTATGTTTCTGCAGCACTTGGGTTCATTACAGGATTTTGGGGAGTCTGTGGTCCCTTGGAGCTTATGAGAACGTGGAGGTATGCATATTACTATTTCCTAGACAATGTACGAGTCAGGTTCCATGTGATGATAGCAAAGTGTATGGCAAGCATGAGGAGAAAGTTTGTTTAGAAGTTAGATAGTAGACATAGTACTCTACTACTCTTATTGTAATGATCATAATAAAACATTCCCACAAATTTTCATTGACAAGCATGAAATTTTCACATATATTTACTTATAATTAATATGATGTAGATCAGTGCCTGCAGTTGGCACACAGAGGAAATAACAATACATTATTTCTTTTTGTGGCAACTAACAAGAAATTCATATGCACATACATTTGCTTCTGTACGCCACTTGTGTGGAGAGAACTTGAGAGCAACAAGTATAAAATTCTTGCAACAGATAGAAACATATGCACACTTTATTCTTCTTCCAATGCCAACTCCATTTAGTTCTTTCTACCTGTAAAACCATTAAGGAAACTACATTAGCATAATTCATTCAAGCCTAATCACACAAAGGAAGATGATAGGAGCCAAAAAAAAAAGCACTTTTAACTTTTAAAGTGTAAATTAGGGTTAAAGAATTTTCTTCAAACAGAAAACACTCGGCTAAGAAGCTGGGTGTTCATGCAAGAGCCTTCTACTCACAGCAAATAGCAACACGATATAGAAGGTTTAGAGCTTAAAAATTGCAAATTTGGTCTTGGTTCACTACTAGCAAAATAACAACACACACGGATTTACTGTAGTTAAAAGCCACAGATATCCGTGTGAAATAGAAATACTGACAGAAATCCGTGTGAAATGAGCATAATGGGGCCCACAATAATTTATACAATAACAATATCAACGGAAATCCGTGTGAATAAACAACAGTCACAGATATCTGTGTAAAAACTGAAACATTTTCACACGGATTTCTGTATGTATTATAAATTAGTTTATTTCAAAATTATTAATTTTTTATGTTATGTGAATTATGGAGGGACGGATTTCCGTTACAATAAGTATTTGATATAGATTTCTGTGTGCAATAAGTAATGCACATGGATTTCCGTGTGAATAAACAACAGTAACTGATGTCTGTGTAAAAACTAAAACCTTTTCACACGGATATCTGTGTGAAAATAACAATTAGCTACAAAATTCCATGTGAAAAAGTATAAGTGTATACACTAGTAGCAAAATAACAACACACACGGATTTACTGTAGTTAAAAGCCACAGATATCCTTGTGAAATAGAAATACTGACACAAATCCGTGTGAAATGAGCATAACGGATACTGACACAATAATTTATACAATAACAATATCAACGGAAATCCGTGTGCATAAACAACAGTCACAGATATCTGTGTAAAAACTAAAACATTTTCACACAGATATCTGTGTGAAAAACAATTCACACGGATTTCTGTACGTATTATAAATTAGTTTATTTCGAAATCATTAATTTTTTATGTTATGTGAATTATGGAGGGACGGATTTCCGTTACAATAAGTATTTGATACAAATTTCTGTGTGAAATGAGTAATACACATGGATTTCCGTGTGAAAATGTTGACACAGTAATCCGTGTGAAAAAGGAGACTACACACAGAAATCCGTGTAAATAAACAACAGTAACTGATGTCTGTGTAACAACAGTAACGGAATTTTGTAGCTAATTGGTATTTTCACACGGATATCCGTGTGAAAATAACAATTAGCTACAAAATTCCGTGTGAGATGAGTAACGGTGTATATAAGGTTGACCATTTATTTCATATCGAAATAACGGCGGATTGAGTTATTTTTTTTTTACACAATACCTATTAATACACTATAAATAGATGGGTAATGTCAAATTTATTGAATTTCAATTTTGATTTATTGGTTTGCACAAAAATTCTTATATGTCTACTAATGTGGTATAACTAGTTTATTAGTTGTAATGAAAAGTATACCTTCCATGAGCAACAATGTTGAGGAAATTGAATTTATCAAAATCGACCGTTGGATGTTGTCATGATTAGAATAAATAGTTATGAACAAAATTTCAGCAATGTTTGTTATCGTTTAGGTCGCGATCTACTAGATCATCCAGGAATCCTAAATACCACATAAAACTAATATGCTCATTCGCAACTGAGGTATTTCGATATGTCAGCTCTCATACTCTCATGAATATGAGGTATACCAAATAATGTAAAAATTTTGTAAAATTTATCTCCTCGTGGTTTAACTCCCCTTAGGGAAGTATCGGTCTATATAAGGTTAACCACTTTATTTGATATTGAAATAATGGCTTTAATTTGAGTTAATTTTTTTACACCATACCTATTAATACGCTATAAATAGATGGGTAATGTCAAATTTATCAATTTTCAATTTTTATTTTTTGGATTGCACAAAATTCTTATATGTCTTCTAATGTGGTATAATTAGTATATTAGTTATAATGAAAAGTATACCTTCCATAAGCAACAATGCGTAGGAAATAGATTTTATCAAAATCGACCGTTGGATGTTATCATGATAAGAATAAATGGTTATTTTCAAAATTTCAGCTATTTTCGTCGTCGTTTGGGTTTCTATCTAGTAGGTCAATCCTAAACCTTAAATACTACATAAAACTAATATGCTCATAACCGCTCACTTGTAACTTATTTTTTTGATCTGTAAACTCTCATGCTCTCATGTGTCGAAGCTATATCAACTAATGTAAAAATTTCTGGAATTTTATCTCCTCAAGGGTCGGCTCCCCTTAGGGAAGTAGAAGTGTTTAAAGGGTTGACCGGTTTATTTCATGTCAAAATAATGGCGGATCGGGTTAATTTTTTCACACAATACCTATTAATACGCTATAAATAGACAGGTAATGCCAAATTTATTGATTTCCAGTTTCGAGTATTTAGATCGAACGAAATTCTTATGTGCCTACCAATGTTGTTTAACTGGTTTATTAGTTATAATGAAAAGTATACATTCCATAAGCAACAATGCGTAGGAAATAGAGTTTATCAAAATCGACCGTAGGATGTTATCATGATAAGAATAAATGGTTGTGTTCAAAATTTCAGCTATTTTCGTGGTCGTTTGAGTTTCAATCTACTAGGTCAATCCTAAACCTCAAATAGTACATAAAACTAATATGCTCATAACTTTTTTTTTTTATCGGTAAACTCTCATGCTCTCATGTGTCGAAGCTATATCAACTAATGTCAAAATTTCTGAAATTTTATCTCCTCAAGGGTCGGCTTCCCTTAGGGAAGTAAAAACGTTTAAAGGGTTGACCGGTTTTTGGTACAGACATCTGTGTGAAATGAGTAACACACACGGATATCTGTGTGAAATGTTAACACGGAAATCCGTGTGAAAAGAATCATGAGCTATAGAATTCCATGTGAAAACTCTATTAGCTACAGAATTCCGTTACAATAAGTTTTTAATACAGAATTCTCTGTGAAATGAGCAACACACGAATATCTGTGTGAAATGTAGACACGGATATCTGTGTCAAAAGAAAATTAGCTATTAAATTCCGTGTGAAAAAATAGAATAGAGACAGAATTCTGTGTAAACAATAATTAACATGACAGTTATATATTACCGAGATAAATACACACGAATATCAGTGGTAAATATATATGTATCTCACAAGGATTTTCGTGGTAAATTTTTCCCCGCTCACTTTTTTGGAACAAATTCAATTTCCCTTCCCTAGTAGTATTACACACGGATTTCCGTGGATTACTGAGCTACATACACACGGATATCAGTAGCAAAGGTAAATGTATTTCACACGGATTTCCGTGGAAATTCCGCTTATAACCAGCAAATTGATCCAAATCTGAAGCATATGGATCCATGTCCTTCTCCTCCACCCCTAAAGCGTATCGATGTCCTTCTCCCCCAAATCGATTTAGCCTTATCTGAGGTCTGGAAGCGGTCGTAGGCAACAACAATTTGATATCTCCCCCAATTTCGAAGCGGTGTCTCCGCCCATTGCTGCCTCTCTCTGCCTCCCCCCCCCCCCCCCCCCCCCCTCTCTCATATCCCAGCTCCTCTTCTCTGCCTCCCTCTCTCTCATCTACAAATTGTTTTGGTTTAATGGAGTACAGAGGAACTAGATCTGTTTTCTCTCTCCTCCGACACCCACTTCCGGTCACCACCGTGACTCACCTCCACCATCACAGACCTCACCGACCTCCGACGAGTTTAACGCAGCCTCGAGGAGTAAGTGTAGGTGAGCTGTAATTGATGCTACTATATGCCAATAACAAGCTTGAACTCCTTCACAATTTTTTTTTTTAATAAGCATAATATAGCATAAAATAGGTTTGGTTTGTAATTTGGTTGAGTTTAGTACAGCCGTGAAACTGCTTAATCATGTTGCAGGTCAGGGAATTTCGACAAGGCATGGAGAAATTTGTTTAAATCGTGGTGGCCGGAGCTAGCTTAATCATGTTGCAGAGCTAGCTTCACTGCCCTCATTTGATGGGTGCCTTGGTGAAATCAAGATTTCAGGTACTAGCTATTAGCGTGGTTGCTTTAGTATTTTCCTTACTACGTGAAATTCTGTTGAGAACAGGATGAATGCTATCAGTTCAAGCTTCTGTAGGAGCTTGATTAGCATCTTCACCTACTTGTTTTGAACTGAATGAAAATATGTCTCTCATATTATTATACGCCTAGAAAAGGTGTCTACCTTTACAGTGAAGTTGAAAGAGTTTTGTTTTTTCCATTCAGCATACTTGCTTATCTGCTATGTGGTTTATCTAATCATTTGTGTTTCTTTATGCAGACTCTTTATTGGAATTGATAGGTTGTGAGGGTGACATGGCTACTTCAACTTGTGAATATTCCAAACTATATCACCATTGTCTACACTTTGGTTACTTTGTGCAGTAAGTTTGCAATTTGATGAGACCGTAGTCCCATGTCCTTCCAAGAATGGAGGACTGGGTCACATATTGAAATTTTACTTCGTTATCCATTTGCATATACAGACTTCAATGTTCTTGTCTTTATGCAAAATTTATGTTATTAGATTGTGTTCTTATCTTTATGCAGATGCCTGAGACTTCAAAATGTTTTCTGTGATGAAGAAATTTGTGTAAGTTACTCTATTCATGTATAGATGCCAACAGAGATTTCCTAATTATATTAAACCTTAGTTTGACAACACCTTATCTACATCTGAAAAAAAAATTGTGTTACTATTTCCCAAGTTTAAAAGTCTTAAGCATCTATTGTGGAAGTTTTGTGAGGCATGCTATGAATCTGTCCGGTCAAACCATATTTGTGCTAAATGTCATTTTTGCATGCTTGAATTCTGATTTTGTGTCCCTATAGCCTCCCTATGCCATCTGCTGGTTAAAAAATTAAAAAGAAAGACGTCATTAAAGTTGTGAGGAATACCATGATAAACAACGGCGAAGATATGCATTGGCCAGAAGTGGCCTTCCCCTAAAGCTTCATATATGCTTGCTTATATACTTGTTGAAATTAATGGCTGGAATTGGTTTATTCACGACTGTACTATAATCTGTTGCAGCACCTATTGAGGAACAGCAAATAGCAGAGCTTGGAACTAAGGTGGATAAGATCCAAGGAGCATGTAAGCTCATTTCTTTCTCTTTGAATGTTCAATAAATAGGCTACGATTGCAAGCTTCTTTCTCAAGGACAGAACACTTCACCAAGAAATAATGCAATTTTTCTGAAAATTTTTGTAGCCTTAAGTTGTTTGCTTTAGTGAGTAGGTGATATGATGACTGCGGTAGAACCTCGTATTTGAAAAAGTAAAATAGACAATGCATAGAGAGATACCTCTCTCTTGCTGGGAAATATATGTTTTACTTTTACATGCTATACCAAATCACAAAGTAAACTAGAACTGTTCATTCCATATGATTCTCATGTATATATCCATATCTGATTCTTTAAGCTAGTAGCCAACTCATGTTCAATAAATATTACAGAGATCAGACTGATATGTTTTTGCTATGTGCTGGTTTAACCAAATGCCTGATGCCATATACATTTTTACAGATTACTGGATTATGCAAGCTTCTCAACCAGAACAGTGAAAGTTTAACGTCGCTTGAATTCATTCACTGTACACTTTCTTCAGCTACTATATATCACAGCTTCTATCACAGCAATTTGTAGTTCTCTATCCCCAACAATTCGGTAAGGAGATTATAAAACGAGTGATGCAAATTTTATTAAAACAAGTTGATAGCAGTGATTGTTCAATGATTCCATATAGTTAGGATTCCTATGTTTTTTTAATCCATTTGGTATGTCCGATGTCACTAGTGCATTTAATATAAAATAGACCAAAAGCTCACAACTGATGCCTGTTTCTTGAATTCTTAGGTCATGGAAGGAGGGAAATATTTCAGCTAACTAGAAATTCGTGCAAGTTTATATTTGCTGATGATGGAGTGAAGAGAGAATTAAAGGAGATTTTTAGTTCACCGGAACAGAAGCTCTACCAATCTTTCGAATTTAGGGGCATATGCAGAAACGCTGATCATTTCTTTAGTTGTATTATCAACTGTTATTGACATCTTTAGAATGATATTTGTTTTCTTCAAGTAATGCAGAATCTTCATTGGTTCCTAATTAATTAGCAGATTTTTTATTTTTTATTTTTTATTTATAAATGCTATCACTTTTACACACAGAAATCAGTGAGAGTTAGAGTAAAAGAATTTGACACAGAAATTTTAGTGAGATAGGAAGTTATTCACACAGATTGCAATTCATTACGGTAATTTATATTCATGGAAAGAAAATGGGGCCCACGTCTAATATTCACACAGATAAAATAATCCGTGTGAGATGAGTACATATTTGACACGAAAATCTGTGTGAGATGGGTAAACATTTGCTACAGAAATCCGTGTGAAATAGAGTTGTTCACACGGACTGTGTTTCATTACGGTAATTTATATTTATGGAAAGATAGTGGGGCCTACGTAAGTATTTCACACGGACAACATAATCCGTGTGAGATGAGCATTACCTCCCTCCAAACCGCATGGTAACACCAATCTGTGCGTGTACTGTGTGTAAAGGCTATCACACACTGAAATCCGTGTGTGAAAGTCTTATTACCCACAGATTAAAATCCGTGGGTAATTGTTGTTTTGCTAGTAGTGGTTTCACTTCAAAAGCATTCCTATCTACATATGAATATGAACCCTTGAAAAATTTGCTGATTATGCATGCTGTCAAATTTATTAACTCAGAATTGTCTGCTCAGTGTTTATTAAAGGATCAATGAAAAAAATAACAATTTCAAAAAACTATTGGCTTCATTTTTCTTTTCTTTTCTTTTTTTAATAAGAATATCTACTCCACTATATCTTGCTTAAAAAGGACAAAGGACGTTGCAATTTCATTCTTTACTAAATGAACAATTAATTCAGGGAAACAATGACCAACAATACAAAGAGCATAATGACACAGCAGATATGATTTCACTAATCACCTAAACTTCCTAGATAGGGCACGAGATGGGGTCGATAACTTTCTTACCTTTTGGAGGGTAAAAATGGGACTGATAACTATCCTTCTAACCCTGAACCCACCATATGAGCATTGGCCTTAAAAATTTGGTTCTTTCTTGCCCATCCAAAATCCAAATGATACATAGAAAGATTCAAATCATTTGTATTGGAGGATTCAATTTGAAAGTTTGAAGTCTAGCTAAATAATACATCATCCAAATTCAATTCCTCTTTTGGATTCAAGTCTAGCTAAACTCTCTTTACTGCATTACTTAATTTTTTATTTTTTTGATTTCATTACTTCATTTTTTGAAGAGATAGAGTACAGATTCAGTTGATATATATATATATATATATATACACACATATATACATATATATATATATAAGATGATAAAAATAAAATTACATAAAAGATCTCAAATACATACAATCCTCAAATGAAAAAATTAACCTCAAGTAAAAAAATCTAAAGAATTTTATTTTTGAGATATAGGTGTCTTTTACATGTCTACAAGATTAAGTAGGGCTGGATTCAGTACTAAACCGAGGCTATTTCTAGTCAACCGCCTACCGAACCGACCTTCGTCGGTAACTAATTTTTCAAATCGTTACCGTTCAATATAATCGGTATACCGACTAGTCGGTAACTGAGATCTCAGTTTGCTATCAGTCGGTAACCACATCGAATTGTTGTGGGAATTCGATCTGATGAAAAAACAAGGATGATCGATCGGTTTGCAGACACCCAATTGTTGTGGGGATGATAAAGTGGCGTCGACAAGTGGGAGTGATTCGAGGTGGGTTGATGGGAGTGAAGTGGAAACTGATATTGTTCCTTCTGATAATGGAGGCAGAGATTGAGGGTATGGATATCTAAGGAAGATTTGTTGACGCCGCTGGATAAGGATTTGATGATGGTGACGGTGATATGATGATGATGGTGATGGTGAAGGAGAAAAATAATAGAGGGAATAGAAGAAAGAAGAAGATGAAAGCTGGAAGAAAGAGATAAGGTCGAAAGGGAGGAGGACTTGAGGAGAGACGAGGATGAATATGATGATTAATGAATCTGATGATTAATGAATCCTCTGTGTTTGTTTTGTTTTATTTAAACTGTATATGAAGTTTATATTTAAACTTTGTGTATATTATAATAAGAGCAACTCGTGGTCCGGTGGTAAAGACTTGAGTTGCTTTGTAAGACACTACAAAAAAAAATTGCAATGGCCACCCAAGTTAGCGTCGGCGCAAAAATGCCGTCGCCGTTGGTCATAATTTGCTACCGGAAACAAGGCGTCGTAAAATTAAAATTAGTTTGCGACGGCAAAGGAGAGCCGTAGCATAAAAATGCTTCAATTGCCACAGCATTAAAGGATGCCGTAGCAAGATTTTTCCTCATTCTTGCTTCGCTACGATTGCCGTAGCCTTTATTTACTTTTCAACTTATTTTTCAGATATAACATTTAATATTTGGGTGTTAAAATCAAAATCAAAATGCTAATTCCTGTTTGGATCTCTCTCTCTCTCTCGTAATCCTTCTCCTTCCTGTATCTCTCGATCTCTCAATCATTAACAAGGTAGTAGATCCAAAATCCATGCAGATCCCCCAATATCGATTTTGGATCTGCTCCGATGGTGAAGTTTCTGCTGGAGCATCTGGAGAAATCGATTTTCGATCTGCTCCGACGATGAAGTTTCTGCTGGAGCATCAGTCCTAATCGAGTTTGGATCTACTCCAATGGTGAAGTTTTTGCTGGAGCATCTGGAGAAATAGATTTTCGATCTGCTCCGATGGTGAAGTTTCTGCTGGAGCATCAGTCTTAATCGAGTTTGGATCTACTCCGATGGTGAAGTTTCTGCTGGAGCATCTGGAGAAATCGATTTTCGATCTGCTCCGAAGGTGAAGTTTCGGCTGGAGCATCAGTCTTAATCGAGTTTGGATCTGCTCCGATGGTGAAGTTTCTGCTGGAGCATCTGGAGAAATCTGGGTGTGGGATATTAGACGGGTCTTGCTGGGCCGTTCATTGCAAGAAGAAGATTGCCGGAGTATACACCCACCGCGGATGGGTACTATACATTTGACCTTTTCTCTTTGTTTTGACTACTTTGTGTTGAAATTGGAATGATTTTGATTATTACAAATGTGACAAACTTCACTTTGTATTTGAGGAATGAACTAGTCATTCCTAGTATGAGTGTTTGCGTCATTTGGGTTGCTCTCTAGCTCTTTTAATTATCTCTTTTTGTGTCTGTAAAGGTATGTTCTGTGGCCCTCATCATGCTTGTAGCGAGGTGTGAGTCAAATAGAACATGACAACCACTGGGATTTGTTCAGAGTTTGTCATCCTTGAAATTGATTGTAGGTTCTGTAGAAATCTTATGGTAAGGACCTTCTTCTCATCTTTCTTTTTCTTCTTTTAAATCTGTGTAATCTGTTGTGTTCATTAAGTGAAGAGCGAAGATTGGAGGTCTAGAAACATCTATTCGATCTTCAGCATCACAGCTCCATGCAATCATCGATCTACCCATGAAAGGTAATCATCGATCATTTGGTCTTCCCTTTTAATCTTCATCACTGGACTGGCCTGAGGCAGGCGAAGAACAGGGGCTGGCAAGAGTAATTGCTTTCGAATTTTTTTTTCCAATTTTTTCTAATCGACTGAAGCTTTTGGATTGTTATTTTTTTGTGGATTTGTGGTTTAAATCATTTTTTTTTTCAGGTCTTCGAATTTGCTGTTTATCGATTTCCCAATCTTCAAACTTTGTTCTTTAGCACCATTTTGACCGTTCATTCATCAAGGAGAGTTTCAAATTGGATTGGGCTTTGCAGAAACAAATTGACTGAGGGATATACATACAACACTTCTCCTTAATCTATATTAATTAGTTGTGTTAATTTGTGTAGGTAGAAGTTTTTGTTGTGTTTTTCTTTTGTTAATTGATTCTTATTTGATTCAGTTGTTCATGTGTGGAATTTGGTTTTGTTGTGTAGTCTGTGCTTTAGGTTTTTGGCATCATTTAATGTGAATCTCGAGGTCATGGTGAGGAATGAAGATATGGTTATCGTCTTTCTCTGTAATTTGGGAACATATGTCAAGGCGACTGACCTTCATCATCAATTTCCCTCCAACCATTCTTCAAGGTTTGCTTGATTTTTTTTTATGAACATTTTTTTTATTGTTTTGATTTTTGTATGGTACTGGGTTTGGGGGGTTTTTGCTTAATCTACAAATATGGAACTGAGTTTTACATTTTCCGTAATTTTTGTTAAAGTTTGGATTTTTATCAGTATGAATTGTTTGAATTGGTTTTGGGTAGGATTTTGATATTGAAATTGATACTGTGCTCATACTTATCTGTCTCTCTACCACACTTCGATTTTTGGCGATGTTTATCTTTGGTTATTATTCTGTGCATATTATTATAATAGACCTATCCAATTTTTCTGTGCCTTTTGTAGTTCTTGCACATTTGATTTGATTTCATGTTTTGGTGTACTCCTTTCCCCATTTCAGTTTTCTTCAATTGTGAGGAACTCTTTGTGATTGAAAGAACACTTTTTTACCATCTGCGAACTGTAATTACAGGAAGGTTACTAAACAAAATTGTTAGCTGGCTGGATACTTAACATATTGTTTGCAGAGAAAAATAGAGGTATGCATAACCCATTATCCAAAACCTTTATCAATCTGCACACAAATGATGACTTTTGTTATTTGCCCAGGTTGGAGAGTTTGTCTCAAACACAAGTTTTATATGTCTGTCTTTTGCATCTGAACACCATAGAATGATATTCTAAGAACATGCCAACCACTGGGTTTTGCATGCTAAAGCTTTCAAATTTGTTTTTCTTCTGCTCTTCTTCATGTTCTTCTTTCTGCTTCTTTCATTAAATAAAAACTAGAAAGAAAGCAAAATGACAAAAAGCCACAAACCAAAACCTTTACCAATGTGCACACAAATGGTGACTATTCCGAAGAATGATATACTAACAATATGACAACCACTGGGATTTCAGATGCTAAAATAGTAAGGTATGAGCCACTTGAAAATAGAAGATCGAGCATTCCTTTTGGGTTTTGTAGGTTTAATACCTACGCAGTTGTAGCTGAAAAAATTAATTGTACCGATCTCAAAATTTTCAGTGAAGTTGCAGACTTTGGTTGGCTAAACATGGTAGGTATTCAACCCTTCATGTAAGATCAAGGAAATGGTCAGTGTTTTAGTAAATTCAAGCGGCTTCATGCCTTCCTGTTTCCAGTTGAACAAAGCTTGCTCGGAATTCCTTGGGATGAATGTTCATAGACAATTAGCCTCTCATTTCCCTTTAATCAATAATCTGCAAGTCCAACCAAGTGGCGGACTGTAGTAAGCAGTCCAACCAAGTGGCGGACTGTAGTAAGCATTACAATCAGATGCTATATTATTGTTCTTCAGGTTTACATGTAATTTAATCTTTACGTGTTTATTGGATTCTATGTAATTGTGATGGTTTGCTACTACATCCCATTCTGGAATTCAGGTTTTCCTAATAAAAATGGCCGGGAATGTGTTTTTGTTTCATACTTTCGCATAAATCTAATACAGGAGAATCTGGGCCGAGAGAATGTTCATTCTTGCTTTGTTAGTCATGAATCAGTTTGAGGGACGGTCTCAAACCGACTATGACATTCTCTGTGCTTTATCGTGTGTAGAGGAGTAGCATTATAACAGTGAAACTATAGTATTTGTCTGTCAACTAACTGTTGAAGTTAGTTAATTTTTGATGTGATTTTATTCATGGTTTAATATTTGATCAAATGGGTCTTCAGGAATTGAGTTGTGGGAGTTCAGTATTTGTCTATGTTGAGTGTTTGATTTGGTTGAGATTATCTCTGACCTGTATCTTTGGTTTAATTTGGTTTGTTAGATAAGTTGCCAGATTGATGCGGAGACAATGAGTTTGGGTACAAGTACAATGGCCAGCAGTGACTAAGTGAGTTCTTATCTTTGATATTTCTCTCCTTCATGATTGATATAAGTTTTAGTTATCTTTTGAACTTCTCGGAGAAGAAGAAAAAGAGAGAGATGGAAGGAAACAAGAGGCAGAGAAGAGAGAGGTAGAATTTTTACATTGAAGCTGCTCAGATCCCATCATTTGTTTACATATATTTCTGTGACCTTTTTTTCTTTAGGTGCCACATGTTGTGTGCAAGTGATTGGGGGTGTTCAGAGTTTGGTTTTTCATTTAATTAGTTGCTGTCTTCTTTTCTTCTTTGTTTTGGAAAAAATGATGTGGCTTTGCTGAATGCTCATGGTGGAATGCTTATTTACTGTTAGTATTCTTAATAATTCATGCTCATGGTGCAACCTGCGATATTAATTATTGGAATTGGGTTATGGTGTAACATTGAAAAAGGGTGATATGCAAAGCCATACATGATATATCAATTTTTTGTTTTTTTTTTTATGTCTTAGGTTCCGGATGCAACTAGTGACCATGGAATTCGGAGGGAGTCTGTTGGAGAAGAAGAGAATCCATATTCAAGCAGTGATAGAGCAATAGACTGAGTTTCAATATGTTATTGCATATTTTTGTTAAGTGTTACTCTTGGTTGTCTTCATTAGGTACTTGGTTTTGGGCATAACTTAATTTGTATTTCTTCTAATTACCTATACTGATAGTGCAACAACTTAATTACATTGCAATGAAATAGATGAGTTAATGAACAATATATGTGGTGTATTGATATTTTTATCCCATTTTTGGATATTGCAAAAATACAAGTTTTGTTAAAAAAAAAAAAAACAGGTTGGCTACAAGCATCGGTGAATTGCCGTAGCCAAGAATATATTTCTATATAACACCACACCGAAGCTACGGCAACGAGACCGTAGCAAAATTTGCTATTGAAAAATTGGCGGGAAGCAAATTAGTTTGGCAGCGAAAAAAAATTGGCGGGAAACAAATTTGGTAGGAAACAAATTTTGGCAGGAAGTAGTATAATTATCTTAATATTAATTATGCTGCGACGGAAATTTGCTGTAGTATATTTTGTAATGGCGACGGCATTAGGGGTAGCATGAAACCGTCGCAGGGTAAGTGTCGCAAAGCTCTTTGCCGTCGCAAAAGTGGTATGCGACGGCATTTTGCCGTGGCTAAAGATATTGGCGACGCCACCAACGGCGTCAGAAGCTTTGCCGTAGTAGAGCCGTCGCAAATGCTTTTTTGCAACGGCAAAACAGCTTTTAGCTACGGCAGGGCGCCGTGGCGACTGCAATTTTTTTTTGTAGTGAGAGGTGAGACGTTGAATCTTGCCTCTTACAAAATTATTCTATTTTGCACACAATTATGTAAACACATACGTATATGTACAACTCGGTCGAAATACCGTATGCCGAAGGTGTGAAAATTCTCATACCATAGCCGAGCCGAATCTGATGCTCGGTATGGCTTAGCCAAGTCGAAATTTCGGTAGGCCAATAATTCGACCCAAATCAATTTGGCTCGTTCTGAAAATTGGTTGGCTCTGCCCATTCAGCCTAAATGGCCAGCCCTACTACAACATGTACATATCACTTTTTGTGAGGGTCACATTGACATTGTAAATCTTGCTTCCATATGGGGTGTTACGTCCTATATCTGATTTACTCTTTTACTGTGTATAAGTGAATTACTATACATTTTATCATCCTCAGTTTCAGTTTTTATCATTTAGAGGGGTGATAGAAGTTGATTTTTTATGGGTTAACAATTTGAGAAAATTTCCTTCACGAAAGTTGTAGGAGACATTAAACCGAGTCCGCGGACATGTGATTTGCTTGAATCGGAGTTCGTATGTGGAAGTTATGACCTAAAATGTGAAAGTTACTGTTCATGGTAACTTGCTATATATATATATAGAAAGTTACTATGGTAGGTTTCCATTTCCGGAAACCTACCTCGACTTTCTCTCTCCTCTTCCCCAAGCTCTCTCTTCCCCTCAGGCCTCCTTGACACGCCTACGGTGGTGGTTCACAACAATTTGGCCGGAAATTCACAAATCAAGCTTCCAAACTTTACTGTAGCAATCGGTGTCAATCGACGATTTCTTCCAATTCCAACCATTTCCGGCCACAAAACCAAGTATATTAGAAGCATCTCGAGCCATGGATCATTTCCCCTCAAGCTTCTAGCTTCAATTCGCGGTGTGGAGAGTAAATCAAAGAAATTTCAAAACTAGGGTTTTGAAATTTCTAGGCTTGTCTAGGCATGTGTTCACTGGCCAAATTGGAGCTCTTGAAGATAAAATTAGAACTTGTTGTAGTTGAGAAAAATGTTGGGTTTGTTGAGTAGGTGGTGCAGCCAAATTTTGGTGGCCATCGGAGGTGGTTGCCCTCGGCGAGTGGGGCCCAAGTGCCGCCACTGTAGATGGCGCGTGGTGCATAGGGCAGAGATTTGGGTTCTAATTTTAACTAATTAAATGGTATTTGACTTGTAGAAGCTGTAATTGTGATTTTGGTGAATATTGGAGAAGTTGTGAATAGATTATGAATTTTCAAAAAGTTAAAAGTTTTGGTTATCGAATCTCGAGAATCTGACTGTCTGATTTGTCTTGAATTTTGCCTAGAAATTATAAATTGATGAATAAGCTTTATTGGTGTAGTTTGGATCGAATCCGAGGGGGATTGAAGGAGTTGGGTTTAAGGAGATGTTTAGAAATTTCAATATCTAATTATCGTAAATTTAAATTCCCGTCATGTAATTATATTTTTTACGAGTGCTATTCGTACAGGACAGAAGGAGTCTCCATATGAGGAGAATACTGATCGACGACAGGACTAGCCTAATACTGTGAGTGGACTTTTGTTTTAAATATTGATGCATGCAATTATTGTTCCCGTAATGATGAGTGATTGCTTTATTTATTTATTATATTTATTATCGAGCATAATATTTTACCTTGGATCATAATTTTGGCATTATTTCCATATGGATTTCGAATATGAAATTGTTATGCTTGGATTTGGATTTTTGAATTGTTTTCGATAACATGATTTGGATTTCGGGAGTTTAAATATTGATTTATATGATTATCGCCGATTTACAGTTATTCATTATCGTTTTTCTCGCGAATATTGTGAATTTGAGAATATTTGGCGTGCGGGGCCACGTCAAATAAATATATCTTTTTTCTCGCGAGAATTGGGGAAGCCTTATGGATTTATTGATTTCGAATGTTTTTTCCTCACCATACTCGGGTATTTCTGTTAGTGTCTCCTCCTCGCTTACTTTGTGTTTGTGAGTGGCAGTTGAGGTGATTTATTCTCCTCCTCACGTGAGTGGTAGTCGAGGTTATTAGTTCTCCTCCTCACACAATCTATGTGTGAGTGGCAGTCGAGGGTAGAGCCTAAGGGCTCCTTTACCCGTATGGTAAAATCTCTTCCCCATATTATTTATTTATTTATTTTAGCCAGCGGGGCTGGATTATATTCTTTACGCTCTCTTTGAAGTTAAGGAAATAAATTTTCTAAATCTTGCATGCATCGGAAATTTATTTTCCAAAACCATTTCCTTTTTTCCTTTTGTTATAATTATTAACTTTTTGTTCACTCACTCTAACATCGTTTTTAAATGCTTTCCCCCTGGGCCCTTCTGTTTCAAATTCCCAGTTTACAGCATTGCTGCTCGGCGTATTAGGAGTGAGCCATAGTAACCGCACCTGCTTCCATTATCTCATATAGTAGGCTACATGTTTAACCTATTATACTTTATATCAATTTCTGTTTTTAGACTGCTCTGATTACTATGGGAATTGTGACCCAGATTTGTAATGAATTATATTTGAGGTCTATGACCTAACTTTGGTGAATTGTTGTATTATGGAGCTTCGTTGGACTTTAAGTATTTGAAATACTATTTTATTTCTTTCTGATTGTGAGGTGGCACTACACCAATTTCGGAATCAGACAACACATATCAGACGACAGCAAACATTTTAACTGTCGTCTGAAATAATCAGACGACAACAAGAAATATTCTGTCGTCTAAGTTTTCGAATCCAACAACAATTTTTTCTTGGCTCTTGTGCAATAGCATTTCAGACAATGGTTGAATTTTTTGATGTTGTCTAAATGAATTAATTCACACAACAGTTATTATGTGATGTTGTCCAAGGTTCATTTATACAATGGTTGATTTTTGCTGTTGGCGGATTATTTTCAATCACACAACTGTTATTAGGTGTCTGTTGTCCGATATCTTTGAAGTCAATGCCTGCTGAAAGAAGTTGTGTGATTGTTTTGATTCACACAACAGTTTTTAGTTTTCTGTTGTGCCACTCTTTTTCAGACAATGCACTTGAGTTTATGTTGTGTGAGTTTTAGGGTTCAATATATATGTTGGCGCCTAAGAATTGGCTTTTAACACTTTATTAAATTTTCAAATTTCACTTCCCTCCGTTCGACCAAATTTTGGTGAAATGTTTGAGCAATATATAAGGGAAATGTAAACCTAGCCTTTCCTCTTTTACTTCTTCTTCCTCGCTCGGGCGGCAGACCTCTCTCTCTCTTTCTCTCTCTCCCCTTTCCTCTCATCTTCTCTCTGTCACGCCGGAAAGCTCGACTTCCGTATGTCGTCTTTTGACACCGCCACCACCAAAAGATAGCCTAGGCAACGGAGAACAAAACCCAGCCACCCCTCCGTGGATCGAGATAACCTTTCACGAATTCAAATTTCCCTCTCACGAATTCATATACCTCTATATCTCTCTTTCTCTTCTTCCCTTTATCCTCGCCTAAATTGCCAGTCATCTGCCTCTTATCTCTGTCTTATGCTGAACAAGATTAGATCTGAGCGTCAGGTGTTCAGGAGGGCGGCCGCACAAGGAAAGGGGAACTACCCATCATTGTAAACCTCTCTCAGATCCAATCTCTCTGGCTGATATGGACGGCCTCTGGCTCTCCCAACGCTACCACAAACACTCTGACATTTACGACGACAGCTGCCGTGCCAGCCCAACAATTTGTCCCACAAAAAGACACATCCCCCTCAGCTCGGCAAGAAACAGTTCATCATCGAACCCTTTCAATGGTTTGGCCTCGATCCCGAAGCTCGTGTTTGTCATGGTGATTACAATCTACCACTCTCCCTTCCCCAATTTGGCCTTGATTTTATGAATTTGTTTGTAAATTTGAGTTTGGGTTGATCTTAATTGCAATTGGGTTGAATGGAGTAGCAAACAAGTACATTGGGGAGCCCTTGGATCGCCGTCATCGCAACCGTTCCTGTTAGTCTCTGTTACTATTTCTGTGTAATTGGGCAATGGCGTGCAGGCCTACTTCTCGTACCGAGTAACTACCAAGGTAGTTTTACTTGATTTTGTCATTTTATTTTGTTGTTAATTGTAGATTTTATTAGATTTTGGTTAGGGTTTATGGCTCGATTTGGTTATGTTGATTACTTAGTTAACAATAGATACTTGGCTGATTGTTAGCTTAGACTATGAAGTTTCATTGTTTCTGTTTATTCTTGGGTTTTGTTTGAGTCAAATGATTGAAGCATGAGGCTAGTTGCATGAAAAAAGCTAATATGAATGTAATTGTTTACTGCAAATAGAAACGGTGAAGGCTCCAGAAACAATGGCGGGCACTAATTCTACTCCTGCTTTTCCCTAGCTCATGGCATGCTTTTGACTTTGTTTTCCCCTCCTATGGTTATTCTTTAGGCATTGAACACTGGTTTTAGTTGAACAAGCTATAATTGAATTGAATTGTACTTAGCTCTAACTTGAAGTACGTAGGACTGTTAGCAAACGGGTAGCAAGACTGAAGAACCAAAGGCTGCTCCTAGTGAACCTTTCTCTTTTAATAATTTCTTATCAGGAGTGTGTGCTCTCCTAGTATGCTCTTGACTTTGGTTATAGGAGGTTTATGAGGAAGCCATTCTTTGTTAGTGCATGATGCATTGCATAATAATTGTTATATAGATACATTCTCTGACCAAACTAGATATTGTTGATGAGATCATAGATTAATTTCATTGCATTCGTAAATTCATTTATACATTAAACCAAAGATGCATTTTTGTTGTTATGACTTTCTGTTCATATATTTGTTATTATTCAATAGTCTTATTGGGTTCTGACATCAGCACCTTTTTTTTTTTTCTTGTAATTATCAATGTAGATATCAAGGCAGAAGCACCTTTTGGCTGCTCCCACTCGCACTTGTGCTACTCCCTCTTTTTTTCCTAGTTTTGATACTGGTATGCTTCTGATTTTTTTAAGGCTTTGCTCGGGCTCTGTGTTTATGTTTTTGTTGAGGGATATAGTATGGCACATCATTTACGAAACTACTGAAACTAAAACAAATTTGTGTGTGTGGATTCTTTTTTTTATCCTAGTTTCATTGATTTTTATATATTGGTTCAGGCACATAATTTAACTGTCTCAATTTCCTGTTAAGAATATATGTCATTTAGAAGCTGCAATTTATTATGTGTAGGATTTTTGGATGTGAGAACTCTAGCTGGAGAACAAGAGAATTGGAATATCAAATTGTATATGCTGCATTTGTACGCTTAGAACTGTTATAAACTAGTGCATATTTGCAACTATTATATCTCTTCTACATGATAACAGTTAGCAAGAGGTGGAAATTGATTATGATCTACATCTGTAACTTGTCTTGACAGTTTATTAATTGTATCTACTTTTCTTTCCTTGCAGTGATTTTGCTTTCAACTATCTTAGTGGTACAATACTAAAGGAATGGGCTTCAAGCTTGCAGTGATTTTGCTTACAACACTATCTTGGGAGATCGAGCAAATTGTATTCTTTTTTATTATCATGTAAAGCTCATGAAACTTGAAAGCTTGTTAAGCTAATGAAATAGATATAGGCACTTGGGCAAGCTTAATTCCTGTGTAAATGTTAGGATGAATACTGCTGATGGAATGAAATGGTTTTTGGAATCAAGGATATGTTGTTCAATTGTACAGAATGTAAATCTTCTTTTCTATCTCAGACAATTCAATACCAATCGCAAACCATTTTCTAACAAACGAACATAAAGAAAAAATAAACAAAAAACTGTTGTCTGAAGCAATGACACACAATAGCTTTAATAGTTTTCATGTTGTCTTGTTCAAAGTCATTCAATAGTATTCAATTACATTGTTGATCTACAAGCTTCATTCAGACAACAGTTTTTGTACAAATCAATGTTCTCTAAATATTCATTACATGTCAACATTCTTCCAAGGTCTGCCATATGAAATTACTTTGCACAAGAGTTCCGGTACCAATTGCTATTGTTCTTCGTGGTATTCAGACAACAGACGGTGTAGTAGCTGCTGTTGTAGTAAACTTTGTCAGACGACAGTTTTGTGGTATTGTCTTATTCATGTATCAGACGGCATTGAGATAGACAACAGCAGCGCCTATTATCAGACGATAGTGAAAAACTATCGTCTAATTGAAAAATTGGTGTAGTGTGGTTTGGAATTTGGGAGCAAGGTGGCTCCAGGAGGATACGATTGGGTTATTAGGAGTGTTTTTGGCTTCTTATAGGTTTGGGTTGCCTACTTTTAGGGGAGGTTCTGCCGAAATTTTTCGGTAAAATATTCTTTAAAGGTGGGTCCCGCAGGGCTTCTTCAGGTTTCAAGGTGAAATTTGGGGCGGGCCCTGTCATGGGGTAAGACCTAGTCTGAACAAATAATTGTATTTAATTCAATCAAAACTCAAAATCAACAAGAAATCAACAAATACTTAGAAATTTGGAATGAATAATTTTTATATCTCCATTTCACATTTGCTTTAATTCGACACCTTGAGTCTCTTGACTGTTATGGTTGTGTTGGAGAAAATTGTATTGTGTGGAAGGGATTATGGGTTCATATTGACATTGTCACATTTGGTCTAATTCGTCGTCTTGACTGTTTATGGTTGTGTTGGAGAAAATTGTTTATTGTGTGGAAGGGATTATGGGTTCATATTGACATTGTCACATTTGGTCTAATTCGTCGTCTTGACTGTTTATGGTTGTGTTGGAGAAAATTGTTTTGTGTGGAAGGGATTATGGGGTCACATTTACATTGTCACATTTGGTCTAATTCAACGTCTTTACTGTTATGGTCGTGTTGGAGAAAATTGGAAGGGATTACGGGGTCACATTGACATTGTCACATTTGGTCTAATTCGACAGTGAAGTATGATTCTGTTGGAGAAAATTGTACTGTGAGGGTCACATTGACATTGTCAATCTTGCTTCCATATGGGGTAAGACATAGTCTAAACGAATAATCATATTTAATCCAATCAAAACTCAAAATCAACAAGAAATCAACAGATACCTAGAAATTTGGATAGAATAATTTTTATATCTCCATTCACATTTGGTCTAATTCGACGTCTTTACTGTTATGGTTGTGTTGGAGAAAATTGTATTGTGTGGAAGGGATTATGGTTGTGTTTCCCAAACTCTTACTTGGTAGTAGACATGAAGCCGGCACGATGCTACGGATACATGCCTTTTTGCCTTAAATATTATAAAAACCAGTAAACATATATATTGTGGTCTCAATCTCCTCAGGTAAAGGTTATTTTGACCAAAATATATGCATCCATAACTACTGAAAAATAAGTAAATAATTAGATAAATAAAGAACTAAAATGTGAGGCCTTTGAAATAAATTGGGCTTAGAAGAAGAAAAAGAAGAATAGCAGAGAATGCGACAACCAACTAAAGTAATTCCATAAAATGTCACAAAAGATAACTCAATCTTTCAGTTATCTTCAAGTACATTGATGAAATTTTGAAAACCATGCCCTACTGCAACAAAGTTTAAGACACTCCTCAGTCCTTGAGTCAACAACATTCAATCACACCAATTTCTTTCTTTGCTCTCTTTTCCTTTTTTCCATGGCATGAGTCCGCTACACCAATGTTATGGTCAACCTCAACTATCCACCACTTCAAAATTTGGCAAAAGCCCACATTTTGTAGCTTAGTGTCATATCAAACTTGTTCTTTTCTGTTACCTTCAAGTATGTTGATGAAATTTTGAAAACCATGTCCTACTGCAACAAAGTTTAAGAGACTCCTAAGTCCTTAAGTAAACAACATTCAACCACACCAATTTCTTTCTCTACTCTCTTTTCCTTTTTTCCATGGCATGAGTCAGCTACACCAACGTTACGGTCAACCTCAACTATCTACCCAATTCAAAAGTTGGCAAAAGCCCACATTTTGTAGCTTAATGTCATATGAAACTCTTTCTTTTCTGGTTTGTCAGGACCTACCCCGGAATTCCCCTCAAAACTCCAAGATGGACCTGCGGGCCCACTTTATGAGAAAATTCTACAGAACTTCCCCTAAAAGTTGACAACCCAAAACTTGTTGAAACAAAATTAGTCTTCAAAACAATTAATCTTAGACTCCTAGAACCACCCTGCTCCAACTCCGCATTTTCACAATTTAAATTTACAAAATAGTCCAAAATATCTCAAGTTCACAACCACTCAAAGTTTCAAACAATATTACAAAAGTTCCACGGTTATCAGAGCCATCTAAAAACAAAGAAATATAATACACAAAGTAGGTTAGCTTGTAACCTACAGATGATAGATGGCAGTGTTGATGCTAAGCCTCAATTCCTAAGCCGGATAGCTACGCTGCAAACTGGGCATTTGAAACCAAAGGGCCCAGGGGAAAGTAAGTAAAATAAAACGTTAGTGTGAGTGGAAAAAATAAGTAATTAACAGAAAAGAGATTTCATACTTTCTCACATTTATTCCTTTGAAAGTCCAATGCATGCAACAATGGTAAAACATTTATCTTTAACAACGAGAACCTCATAAAGACAAGCCAACCTCACTGATTAAGGGAAAATTGGACTAGCCCCGCTAGTCAAAAATAAATATAAAAATATGGGGAAAGCGTTATCACAATACGATAAAAAAAGAGCCCCCCAGGCTCTTGAGCATCCCATGCTCTTAGCTTAGCTCAACTCACCCCCAAACACATAGTAAGTGGGGATGAGTACTAATAGGCTAGCTAGCAATAAATTATATCGACCCAAGTATGGCGGGTTAAAACCACGAAAATCGAAAATCAGAAGGGCTTCCCCAATATCTCACAAGAAGTAATTTAAAAGCCAATAGCGTGACCCCGCACACCAACATACATTCTCAAATTTATAAATCAATATGTGAGAACTAAACAATAAAATAATTCTGAAATCACCTCGGAAAGACTTGTCAAAATTCTGTAAAACACAATTCTAAAATTCGAGTATAATAGTTTCCAATCCGTAAGTCCAAAGGATAAATAAATCAATAAACAAAAACAATTTATATGCTCAATAATTTAAAATGATAATTTAAACAAATTCTTACTTAAGAAAAAAATAATTGCATGCATTATTTAAAATCAAAAGTCCACTCACAGTATACGGCTAAGCCTGCCGTGGATCCGAACCATGCTAGTGGAAATCCTCCTCACGTCCTGTACAATATAACGTTCGTAAACCAATAATTTATAGGACGGAAAAATTAAATTTACAGTAAATAAAACCAAAACCCAACATCGCCTTTATGCCCCAAAACCTCCAATTTTTACCACTAACGTCGATTCATTAATTTAAAGATTTTAGGATAGAACCAAGAGAAATCCGATAAACGGATTTTCATAATTCAAGTAACAAATTCCACACTTCGGAGAAATCGAAATCGATAACCACACTTCTCCAATTCCACCCAAAAACATATTTACGTAATCTACTACAACACACAAATAATTTTCTAGCTAGACAATAGAAGCTAAAATCTTGCCCTATACACTTCCACGCGCCACCCACAGTGGAGACGCGTGGGCTAGCCACCTCCACCTCCAGCCACCAAATTTCATGTACAACAACCTCTCAACAAGCCCAACACTTTTCTCAACTACAACAAGTTCCAATTTTATCTTGAAATAGTCGAAATCGGCCAGTAAAGAAAAAACCCAAAAATTCCAAACCCTAGAATCGGGAATTTCTTCGATTCATCCTCCACGCTGTGAATTGGAGCTAATAGCTTGAGGGAAGTTGGTCAATGGCTCAAGGCGCTTCTACTAGACCCGGTTTGGTGGTCGGAGATGGCCAGAATTGGAAGAATCACCAGAAAAACTCCAACTTCTACAGTGAGGGTTTTTGCTTCGATTTAGAGTTTTCCGGCCAAATCGCCGTAACCCACGGTCACTAGTGTATAGAGGAGGAAGAGGCGCTCCTAGAACGGCCGGTTGGTGGCCGGACGGAGGTGAATTGAAGGGAAGAAGGAGAAGACCGAAGAGGAAAGAGAGAGAGCTCGGGGGAGAGAAGAGAGAAAGGGTGGGTTTCCAGATTTGGAAACCTACCACAGTAAAAATTTCAATATTTATACCCAATTTACTATGAACAGTAACTTTGTATTTCACTCATAACTTTCGCATACGAACTCTGATTTTTACATACCACATATATACTCGCTCGGTTTAACGTCCTTTATGACCTTCATGAAGAAAATTTTCTCAAAAACTGACCCGAATAAAAGTCAACCTTTTAGGGCCACTAAAAGTATCGAAACGAAGTAAAAAGTGAAAGTAATCGATGTTTACCGTCTAAATGGATAGTAAACTGATAAATTTAGGTTCGGGACGTAACATGGTTAGCTTGCATATTCATCCTCAAAGATTGAACACATGAACAAAATCAAGACTGAGTTTACATAATTGGTGAAAACTGAAATCTATTACTCAACTTAAAGCTGCACATAAGAACAACTTAAATACATAGTCATACTATCATAAATAGAAGACATTAAGCGACTAAGGCTGCTAATCCTCATCTTGAGGACCTCTTCTTACCAAAAGAGGAAGAACAAAAAAAAAAAAACAGTTCTGATGGCAAAAAGGAAGCTTTAATGCCTATAACAAATACTTTGGTTAGACTACTAATTGCGATATATACGCGTCAATATTTAAAAATTACAAGGAAAAAAAGAAGAAAAGAAATGGATTCAAAATTTCAAATATTTCTTTGCATCATCCAGTGCATATATATAGTTATATCAAATGCATGCTATCTAATTTTGTAGGCATACTGATAGTAATATTATCAGTAGTTTTCCATAAGTTCATTGAAAAACCGCTTCGAGCTTATGAAGATGGATTTCATGATGGCTTTGACTTGTTCTAACTTCATGTTGATTAATTTATGCTTGATTTCATATTGAAGCAGTATGTTGTATGTATGAAGAATTCTGCACTGGTGCAATGTTGACGTATCAAAAACAGTGAGCTATATAATATTATTTAAGACCTTATGAGCTGGGGCCAATTGCCAGTTTATGAAGCAGTCTTTGGTTGGGGAAATTAAGTCAATATGGCCGATCATTATTAATTGCCAGCATTGTACTGAATCTGGTATTGAAGCATGAGCATGCATGAACCTGGGAAGAATAAGTAACAACCATAAGCAGCTTAAATAACTAAACCAAAATAGCACAAATATATACATGGACAATTAAGAGAGAACCAAGAGATGCACCTAGACTGCGTCTGCAGTGCTTACTTTGTGTATAGAAGGATATATCAATCTTTTGTGTATAAGGGAAATTAAAAACAAATTGTGGTCTTTGTTTCACAACGAACATCCAATTACTGCACTCGTAGTAAGATGACCAGCTACTGCGCTACCCAAACACCAAGGCAAACATGTAGTAATGACGGAATCATCTACTAAAGTTTCAAATATTCATGGTGTGAATATCTGCCTTTTTGAGACATTTTGTTTCGTAGACTACACTTCATATTCTGTATAAGCATGATTCATGGTTTCAATTTTCATACATTATGAATCCAACTCAAACAAAAGATGCAAAATTTATCAAAATCTAACAATCAATTGAAATTACAAATATTTCTTTAATTATTGATCCAATACCGATTAAATAAAACAGGAAGTTCTTGAATTGGATTTGGTTTGGCATAGGAACATTCCACAGGAAGTTATTCCCTCTTTCGATAGTTTAGTTGCTTACTTCTGAATCTCTTCTTCTTCTTCTTCTCTCCCTTCTTCCTCTACTCTCTTCCCTTCGCTCTCTCACTCTCTGCAATACCCAATTCCCAATCAATCACTCCAACAAACAGACGAATACTTTGCAATGAAATTAAGGAACCCGATTCCCAATCAATCCAACAACAAAAAAAGAACGAAAAAAGAAAAAGAAAAATAGTGCTTTTGGGTGCCAATTAAGTTTTGGAGAGAGAGGGTTTCGCTTACTTTAGCTCCTCTTCCACACTCGTTAATTCTTAGTTCATGTTCATTTTGTTAACATGATGCTATTGCGAATTGGATGAGTCCTTTAACCCTCAATTGGCCTAGATGCAGAAGGCAGAAGCAGAACCCATTCCCTTTCTCCACCCCTATTCCATTCTCTCTGTGTAGAACAAAGAAGAAGATGTCCTTCTCTAGAGCAAACACGCAGATGTAAACGAAACACCCCAACAGTGGCAGGCTGCGACACCTGTCGGGGGCAACAATGCACAAGTCCAGAAAACAGAGGGGCAAAAACAGTAGCGCATTGTTACTAAGGGAGTACTGTTCATGAGCTACAGTAACTCCTGCTCTGTTTTAGTATATAAATAGATTATGCATCGTTATATACTAGAACAGAGAAAACCATAATCACCAAATGGCTCGAGGCTTCCTTGGCACCCTAATCTTATTCTCTTCTTTCATATCTTCTCATATTCATGCATGCAACCAAAATGAACTCAGCTTTCTCATCTCCTTTGCTCTCACTCTCTCTTCTTCCCTTCTAACTTGGAACTCCTCCAATTGTTGCTATTGGGAGGGCATCACTTGTGATCAGTATGGTTTTGTCACCCATCTGGAGTTACTGTAAGATCAAATATGGACATAACACATATCATCATAAAGTAATTGATGATTAGCTTAATATCAATCCTAGTTTAACATGGATACAAACTGTAAATCAATACTTGTAACTTAATGAAGCGGTGTATCTATTCATTAAGGTAAGTAATCCTATTCTTAGTTTGCAAGAAAGACTACAATGAAGTGTTACATTAGGAATCTAACTAGGAAACCTAAACCGATATAGATAGCTTTAATGGGAAGCTTCTTGAGGTTTAAGTCACCTATATATATACAGATGAATTGGTCCCTGATACTACCGACGTTTTGCATATTGTTCTGTCCATTGAGAAGCAAGTTGGTAAGTAACAGAAGGCTATATTCAGTGTTCGTGTTTGCAGCTGCATAAGATGGAATCCATGCCAGTGATTGCTAAAGGTAAGCCTTGAACCCTTTTATGATTGTGTGCATATGTTGTGAGCATGTATATGGTTATTCTACAATTGGTATCAGAGCATAGGCTCACAAGTATCAAAATCGTTTTAGGGTTTTGCAAAACAAACACAAAAAAAAAGAAAAAAAAAAAGGGTTTTTGCTTTACGGATCATGTAACTGGTCAGGTCACTGATCATGTAACTGGCCAGGTCACTGACCATGTAACTGGCATAGGCTCACAAGTATCAAAATCGTTTTAGGGTTTTGCAAAACAAACACAAAAAAAAAGAAAAAAAAAAAGGGTTTTTGCTTTACGGATCATGTAACTGGTCAGGTCACTGACCATGTAACTGGTCAGGTCACTGACCATGTAACTGGCCAGGTCACTGACCATGTAACTGGCATAGGCTCACAAGTATCAAAATCGTTTTAGGGTTTTGCAAAACAAACACAAAAAAAAAGAAAAAAAAAAAGGTTTTTGCTTTACGGATCATGTAACTGGTCAGGTCACTGACCATGTAACTGGTCAGGTCACTGACCATGTAACTGGCCAGGTCACTGACCATGTAACTGGCTAGGTCACTGACCATGTAACTGGTCAGGTCACTGACCATGTAACTGGTCAGGTAACTAATCAAGTACCTGATCGAGTAACAAAATTGAAATTGTGTTTTGTGTTTTAAAACTATGCTTCAGTTTTATCTTCCAAAGAAGTGGTCAAGTATGGTTTTAGAATACAAAGCAGCAATATACATGCTTGATGAAAATAAATACGGATACTTAGAAATTTTTCTTCTGTCTAAAGATGTGGATAAATTTATTTGGATAACTTGTTTTCATTGAACATGGTATATTGATAAAGAACTCCAGAATGTTATGCTTCTGCTCAAAAGTGTTGCTTAACATTGTTTTTGGTTATGGACTGATATGAATGCAAGTATGGATTGTTTAGGTTTTCTGTATGTACTTATTTTGGTTGCTTAAAGCTAAATAAAACACAGAAAACTTAATGTCATTTTCTTTACAAATTGAGAACTCACATGATTTTTGTTTTGCTCCTTAGGTAACTCCTACATGAACTTGAACAGTGTCTTGATGCTAACTGGAACCAACTATAGAGCTTGGCTAGATTCTGTAGAGAACTATATGGGAATGCATGAGAATATAGACTATTGCTTTACTGAGGATAAGCCTATAGAGTTGAATGAAAAGAGCACCAAGAAAGAAACAGACCTTTACAAGAAGTGGCATAGATCCAATAGAATGGCTAAGAATCTCATTCGTACCTCTATGTCCAAGACTGTCAGGGGAAGTATAGAAGAGCCTGAGCTAGCATTAGATTTTCTGGAACTCATAGGTGCTAAGTTTAAAGAAAGTGAAAAGGCAGAAGCAGCTAGACTAACCAAGCAGTTTCATGATTTGAAGTACATGGGTTCAGGGGGAGTTAGAGAACATATTATGAAGATGATCAATATAAATGGCAGACTCAGGGAGCTATTGATGGGGTTAGGGATGAGCAGGTAGTGCATTATGCACTACATTCCTTACCTAACAGTTTTAGTCATCTAAGAACCAGTTACAATTCACAAAAGGGAAACTGGACTTTAGATGAACTTATATCCATCTGTGTTGATGAGGAAGCTAGGATCAAGGAAGAAAAGGAACCTGCTACAGCCATAAATCTCATAGAGAAGCCTAAGAAGAAAAAGCCCCAGAACAAGCTCAAGCCTACCAAAACCATAACTAAGAGTTCAACAGCTGCAATGGCCAAGGAAAACAGGCCATTTAGGTTCAAGTGCTACTTTTGCAAAAGAGTAGGACAAATGAAAAAGGACAGCACTGGCTATAAGAACTGGTTAGCCAAAAAGGGTAAGATTTTTTCTAATACAGTTTTTTCTTTAGAAATTAATCTTATAAATGTTGAACCACAGTCTTGGTGGATAGATTCAGGCTCACCTATTCATATTACTAATTCTTTGCAGGGATTCATAAGGAGGAGAATCCCAAAAAGTGATGAAGTGAACCTGTGTGTAGGCAATGGCATGAGAGTGGCAGTCAAGGCTATTAGAACCTTAAAGCTCGATTTAGGATTAGGAAAATTGTTAGTTTTGGACAATGTTTTTTATGTACCTTCCATGAGAAGGAATTTGGTTTCAGTTTCTCTTTTAGTAAAATCTGGTTGTAGACTTGTTATTGATAGTAATGGAATTCTTATTTCTAAAAATTCTGTTCAAATTGGTTCTGGTGTTATCTCGAATGATTATTTACAGTTAAGTTGTTCAATGGCTCAACAAGAAATTTTACTTGTTGAAGATAACACAAACAGTACTAGCACTTTAACAGGTGTTAAAAGAACCAAACTAAATGAAAAGTCTGCATTTTTATGGCATAGAAGACTCGGCCATGTTTCAAAAGAGAGACTGAAAATTTTGGTGAAAAACAACATCCTAAATGAACTTGATTTTCTGATCTAACAGACTGTGTTGAATGCTTTAAGGAAAAATAACTAATACTAGAAAGAAGACTGCATATAGAAGCCAAAATTTATTAGAACTCATACACACTAATATATGTGGACCATTTAGGCATCAAACTATCTGTAGGAATGTGTATTTTATCACATTCATTGATGACTTTTCTAGATACAGTTATATTTATCTACTTTCAGAAAAGGCACAAGCATTGAAAGCCTTTCAAATCTTTAAGTCTGAGGTAGAAAATCAACTAGAAAAGAAAATCAAAACAGTAAGGTCAGATAGAGGGGGAGAGTTCTATGGAAAGTACACTGAATCCGGCCAACAAAAGGGTCCATTTGCCTTGTTTTTGCAGGACAATGGAATTAAAGCTCAATACACAACACCCTATAATCCACAACAGAATGGTGTTGCAGAGAGAAAGAATAGGACTCTTTTGAACATGGTTAGATGCATGATGTGTGCGACTGGTTTACCTAAATTTCTGTGGGGTGAGGCTTTGAAAACTGCAAATTATATTTGCAACAGGACACCTAGCAAAGCCATAGAAAATACTGCTTTTGAGCTTTGGTGTGGCAGGAAACCTAGTCTTCATCACTGTCATGTTTGGGGATGTCATGCAGAAGCTAGGATTTATAATCCAAGCTTGAATAAACTTGACCCCAAAACTGTTAGTTGCTATTTTATAGGTTATCCAGATAAATCTAAAGGCTATAAATTATATTCTGCTCATCATTCACCTAGAATTTTTGAAACACATCAAGTAAAGTTTCTAAGTGAAAAAGTTCACAATACAAACCTTGAGGATTTAACCTCAGATTTTGAGGAAATTGTGTCGGATGAGAATTTAAGTGTGGCATTGCCTTTAGAACAAGATGTAACTGATCGTGTCACTGGTCACGTAACTGACCATGTCACTAACCAAGTAACTGTACCTGGTCGAGTAACTGGCCAAGTAACTGACCATGTCACTGACCAAGTAACTATACTTGGTCAAGTCACTGACCATGTAACTGTACCTGATCAAGTCACTGACCAAGTCACTGCCCATGTAACTGCCCAAGTAACTGTACCTGGTCAAGTAACTGACCACGTAACTGAACCTCAAAATCCTCCAGTGGCTCAACCTAGAAGATCATAGAGAGCAAGAAAACCAACTTATGGGGGGGAAGAGAGTGACTACATTGTTTATCTACAAGAAGCAGAAATTGAAATGGACTGTGCAGAGGACAATGATCCAACTACATTTAATCAGGCCATTGAAAGTAGTGAATCTCATCAATGGCAGCTAGCAATGGAAGCAGAAATTATTCCATGAGTCAAAATGCAGTTTGGGAATTAGTTGAACCTGACCCCAACCAGAAGCCTATAGGTTGTAAATGGGTTTTCAAAACCAAAAGAGATGCAAATGGCAATGTAGAGAGACATAAAGCAAGATTAGTTGCCAAGGGTTTTACACAGAAGAGGGCATTGACTTTACTGAGACTTTTTCTCCAGTTTCTACAAAAGACTCGTTTAGGATAATCATGGCTTTAGTGGCTCATTTTGATATGGAGCTGCACCAGATGGATGTTAAAACAGCTTTCTTGAATGGTGATAGATGAAGTGATTTATATGAGGCAACCAGAAGGGTTTGTACAAGCTGGAAGTGAAAACTTAGTGTGTAAATTAAGAAAATCAATTTATGGCCTTAAACAAGCTTCTAGACAGTGGTACAAGAAATTTGATTCTGTGATTTCTACTTTTGGATTTACAGAAAATCTTGTTGATGAATGTGTTTATTAAGACAGTTGGGAACAATTTTATTTTTCTGGTACTCTATGTGGATGATATACTTTTGGCTAGCAGTAACATTAAATGCTTAAAGATACTAAGAGTTTTCTGTCAAGGAATTTTGACATGAAAGACTTAGGAGAAGCATCCTATGTACTAGGTATTGAGATTAAAAGAGATAGGGCACAGAGACTACTTGGTTTGTCTCAACAGAATTATATTACCAAAGTTTTAAAGAGGTTTGGTATGGAGAAGTGTGCAGCCAGGAGAAGTTCCCATGTCCAAAGGAGATAAGTTAACCAAGAAGCAAAGTCCCAATAGTGATGTTGAAAAGGAAAATGGAGTCAAAGCCTTATGCCAGACTTGTAGGAAGTCTCATGTATGCACAAGTCTGCACTAGGCCAGACTTGTCTTTTGCAGTAGGGATTTTTTCAAGATTCCAATCTAATCCAGGCCATGAACATTGGGTAGCTGGGAAGAAAGTGTTGAGATACCTGCAGAGAACTAAAAGCCACATGCTAGTTTATAGGCAAGTGGAGGATCTGAAACTCATTGGATTTCAGACTCGGATTTTGCAGGGAATATCCAGACTCCAAGAAGTCGACTTGTGGATATGTGTTCATGCTTGCAGGAGGTGCTATTGCCTAAAACCATGAAACAAACACTTGTTTCAACTTCTACTATGCAAGCTGAATTTATTGCAGTATATGAAACTGTGTGTGAAGGACTTTGGATTAGGAATTTTCTCATGCAGACCAAAGTATTGAGTCACATTGTGGCTGGAACACTTGTATTTATTGTGACAATGAGGCTGCAGTTTTCTTTAGCAAGAACAGTAAAAGGTCAAATAATTCTAAACACATTGATCTAAAGTATTACAGTGTTAGAGAAAGAGTAAAGCATGGTGAAATAGCTGTTTTGAGTATTGACGCAAATTCACAGCTAGCAGATCCTTTCACCAAGGCCTTGTCAGTAGCAGCATTCCAGAAGCATACAACAAGCATTGGAGTTTTAGCTAATCTAGATACTTATGTTCAGTAGAGAGTTAGTCCAATTGGAGCAATTTAAAATTTTAAGGTTCTTGAGTTCTTGTATTTTCAGTTGTGATATTTTTTACTTTTGTTTATCATAACTTATTTGTAATGGCAGTTTATTATTATCAATAAAATTTTGAGGTATTTCCAGTTATGATTTTCCTGCAGCTTTATTGTTTTGTTTTGGAAATTATCATCTTGTTTTGAATATCATACTTGCTATCAGGTGGCTTAAATCATGTACAGCATGATGCTAAGGTTCAAGCAATGTTTTAAGCCATCAGTGTTCAGAAAAATTGCTTGAGTTTCTGGTTTTAGAAACGTACAGTAGGACCTAATATATGTTTACTTGTTGATACACATTAACATATATTGTATCACTTCTAGTTTGACATATGTGGATTGCAGGAACTTATGTTTGTGGTTTTGAAACTCTGCATTTTTGTTAAAATGTATAATGTTTCTTGCTCTGCATAAGTAAATGTGATCTGACCATGTTGGAATGGATTTTCGATTTGAGTTTGTTATCTGGTGCGCACTTCAGTAAGTTAAGTAGGTTTTGATGTTCTCTGGTGCAAATCATCGAGCATGATATGTGTGAGTCCAAGGGGGAGATTGTAAGATCAAATATGGACATAACACATATCATCATAAAGTAATTGATGATTAGCTTAATATCAATCCTAGTTTAACATGGATACAAACTGTAAATCAATACTTGTAACTTAATGAAGCAGTGTATCTATTCATTAAGGTAAGTAATCCTATTCTTAGTCTGCAAGAAAGACTACAATGAAGTGTTACATTAGGAATCTAACTAGGAAACCTAAACTGATATGGATAGCTTTAATGGGAAGCTTCTTGAGGTTTAAGTCACCTATATATACAGATGAATTGGTCCCTGATTACTACCGACGTTTTGCATATTGTTCTGTCCATTGAGAAGCAAGTTGGTAAGTAACAGAAGGCTATATTCAGTGTTCGTGTTTGCAGCTGCATAAGATGGAATCCATGCCAGTGATTGCTAAAGGTAAGCCTTGAACCCTTTTATGATTGTGTGCATATGTTGTGAGCATGTATATGGTTATTCTACAGTTACCTTCCAAAGGGTTCAGAATCGAAGGAGGTAATACCTTCCCTTCACTCGGAAATCTCACACATCTCACCCACCTCAATCTCTCCCACAATTCGCTTTATGGTTCACTAGATCACATTCAATTACCCTTGTCATTGAATCGTCTAGAGGTTCTTGACTTGAGCTGTAACGCATTTTCAGGTTCCATCCCGTCCTATATTTGTCTTCATTCTTCTCCCTTGATATGGCTATTAGATTTTTCCTTCAATAATTTTAATGGCAGTATTTCTCCCGGACTAGGCAAGTGCTCCAAACTACGAGTTTTTCGTACAGGCTACAATAATCTAACAGGGTTACTTCCGGAAGATATCTATAATGCTACCACACTCGAAGAGATTGAGTTGCCTAGTAATTCCCTATATGGAGCCATTAGTGATAAAATTGTCAACCTCACTGCCCTCAACACTTTTGATCTCTCTTATAACCATTTCAGTGGTGTTCTCCCTCCAAGTCTTGGGAAGCTCTCGAAGTTGAAATTCCTAGTCCTTGATTCGAACAATCTAGAAGGTCCCTTGCCCCCTTCTTTGATGAATTGCACGAAGCTCGTAGAACTACGTATAGGAGCCAACAGCTTGGAAGGAGATATCTCCACGTTTAATTTCTCCAAACTGAGTCAACTTAGTAAACTTGATCTAGTGGTGAATCTCCTCACCGGTACTGTGCCAAGGAGTCTTTACTCGTGCAAATCCTTGAAAGCAATTCGCCTAGGCAAAAATGATCTAGAGGGACTAATACAACGTGAGATTATATCGTTGTCATCCTTGTCCTTTTTATCCTTTAGTTTCAACAAATGACAATTGACCAATGTCACAGGGGCAGTGAAGGTATTAAGGAAAGAACTTCGCTGACCAGCCCTGGTCAGGGTGAGCTGCCCACAGCCAATAAACATTCGACATCTGTCCATTAAAAAAAAAAATTTGGCTAGTTGAAACCTCAAATGGAGAAGACGGCTCTCTTTTAACGTCTAACTCTCTCTCTCTCTCTCTCTCTCTTCCAAATTGGGTTTCCTTCTGCCTTCTTTTACTGAATTATAGGGATTGGAAGCAATGGGCGAAGTTAAGGAAAGAACTTCGCTGACCAGCCCTGGTCAGGGTGAACTGCCCACAGCCAATAAACATTCGACATCTGTCCATTAAAAAAAAAAATTTGGCTAGTTGAAACCTCAGAAGGAGAAGACGGCTCTCTTTTAACGTCTAACTCTCTCTCTCTCTCTCTCTCTCTCTCTTCCAAATTGGGTTTCCTTCTGCCTTCTTTTACTGAATTATAGGGATTGGAAGCGATGGGCGATGCGATGGGTTTTGGAATCGAAGTGATGTACTAGATTTCTTCAGTACACATAGGCATTCGATGATGGGTACTGGATTTCAATTTCTTTTGTTCGATTCGATGTAAAGTTGTAAAACCCACGAAGATGGAACAAGACGCAGTGGCTCACTGATTCAGGTGGCACACTCAGGAGGATCGAACCTAAATAACTCAGATAGGTCAAACCTAGCTTACTCGGATGTCGTGACCCGCGTCAAGAAGCTTCTTTTCGCTAAGGAATTTGCCTTCTCTGATTCTGGTGATTAGCTCTTATTCATATCTGTTGCCGTGTGGGTGGCTTTATTGAAGAACAAATGAGTCTCTATTATGCGTGTAGAATTCAATTGATGGTTCAATTTTGTTTTGCGATTTGTGTATCAATGCTCTCAGATTTATTAGAGATTCACATTTATACTGACATCTTTGCGGTTTTGGTTGTTATCATGTAAGAATGTTGCAGTAATCTGCATAGCCAACTGTATTCATTATTTGCTTCTGCAGCAAAATCACATAGTAGAAGTTCAAAGTGACAGTTTAGTCATTAAACTTTTGGAAGGTTTTCATCCAAGAGGACTTCTAAGACACTCGGTAATTGTCCCAGAGGGAAGATGCAGGGAAATGAACAAATTATGCTTTGAATTCCGACTATCCTTATTCTGTTTTGCAGGTATTGGTACTGGTCCTAGTCTAAGAAGATAATAGTGTTGATGAAAGTATGGTTTTAACCATTTTTTCAAACATGAAAAAGGAAGTTTGATACATCTCAGAAATTTTGACATCTTCCCATGATTATGATACCATGCCAAATACTAGAATAACTTGAAACTGTAAAAAGGACCCTTTAGAAAAAGTAACAGTTGCTAGTTCAATACAATATCAGCTGTGACTACTCAATCTCCTATAGACAGCAAAGAAAGCAACCTCTTTATCATACTGCTATTTTTCGCTCTATCTTATGACAACTTACACCAACAAGAAATCTGAAACAATGAAACTGAATTAGCGACAACAATGGGTGGTTGATAAATTTGAGTTTCAACAATTGCCACTTCCATTTTTAGCAGTATACAAAAGCAAAAAAGCTTCAGCAAGGTCGTCATCCAAAATCTCATCCTCTTTACTCAACATTCACCCTACGTCCGACGTCCCAAGTTCCTACAGTTTATCAAAGAAACGAATAGTCAACAACAATGTTCTCTCGAGAATCGGCCTAGCATTCCTAGAAAGCATGACAGTAAATATTGCTGGTTTCTCCACAATCAAAAGTATGCTCAGTAATAAACCTAAAGGAAATATATTAATGCACTAAGCCATCCATCATCTTCGACATAGCATATACATGTACATCACTCATTCTGCAATGAAATTCATTGACACTTAACTTCTGCTAGCTAGCAGTTAGCTGGAGAATTTATCAATATAACATATTTTTGTTCTGCAATCTTGACAAAAGAAAAGAATAACAAGGAAGAAGAAACAATAAGGCTTACAAAATTAACTGTAAAAGCCTACAGAGCATCAGTAGCCATACCCCAAAGTCATAGCAGCATAAAACAATCATCATAACAGATCAAATAATTGAGCTAAAACTCCTCAGTCTATGAGAATCATCACACTGTTTTTACCTTGTAAGTCATCGGAATCACTTATTGGTTGATTGCCCAAACTTGTACAATTTTCACTATCCATTAACCTGCAATAGAGTAACCAATTAGAATCAAGTAACCAACCTTTGTCATCGAAAGAGTTTCAAGAAGCTAAACAAGAACACAATCGAACTCTAATTACCCAGAATTGATGATCGAACTCTTTGGATTAGAACACTAAAACAAAATTTATACCGCCTGATAAGAGATTAGATTAAAATTAGATAAAATCTAAATACTTACCGATTATTGTACTATTCTGGATTCAATCAGATTGAAAGTTGATGGAGAGACTCCACTGCTTCTTGTTCCATCTTCGTGGGGTTTACATTGAATCGAACCTCAAATCGAACAAAAGTAATTGAAATCCAGTCCCATCATCAAATGCCTCTTTGGGTACTGAAGAAATCTAGTACATCGCTTCAATTCCAATACCCATCGCTTCCAATCCCTATAATTCAGTAAAAGAATGCAGAAGGAAACCCCAATTTGGAAGAGAGAGAGAGAGGGGGGAGAGAGGAGAGAGAGTTAGACATTAAAAGAGAGCCGTCTTCTCCGTTTGGGGTTTCAACTAGCCGGTTTTTTTTTTTTTTTTCTAAAATGGACAGATGTCGAATGTTTATTAGCTGTGGGCAGCCCACCCTGACCAGGGCTGGTCAGCG
Source organism: Rosa lucieae (assembly GCA_024704745.1). Taxonomy (NCBI): domain Eukaryota; kingdom Viridiplantae; phylum Streptophyta; class Magnoliopsida; order Rosales; family Rosaceae; genus Rosa; species Rosa lucieae. The sequence continues at coordinate 85,586,900 of CM045496.1, read as the reverse complement.
AAGTTCTTTCCAGGTATTAATAGGTTGTAAAAGTTTAGTATTCCTCACCATTTCATCTAGTTTTCTAGGTGGTGAAATGCCAGGTGATGCCGGGATTGTTGAATTTGATGGATTCCAAAGTATTCGACTTTTGGATTTGAGTTCTTGTGGACTCACTGGTGAAATTCCTGGATGGTTATCTAAGCTGAAGAAGCTGGAGATCCTGAATCTGAATTCTAATAGAATCACAGGGTCAATTCCTAGTTGGCTAGGGACTTTACCACGGCTGCATTCTATATATACTCTTGGCATCCAACCAAATTTCAGGTGGTTTTCCAAAAGAACTTTGTAGGCTGCCGATGTTGGTACATATATGGGCGAGCTGCTGCTCAAGTAGATCGTAGTCATCTTGAGCTGCCCATATTTGACAAACCGGAAGATGGAGACACTATACAGTACAGTTCTTTGTCTCTCTTTTCTCCAATGATTGATCTATCAAACAACAACATGAGTGGAAGTATACCTTCCGAGATCGGCCAAATGCAGTTTCTCAGTGAGTTGCATCTTAGCTTCAACAACTTTTCTGGTGACATTCCAGACCAAATATCCAATCTTAAAAATTTAAAGGTATTGGATCTCTCCAACAATCATTTGTCTGGGAAGATTCCAGCCTCATTGACATTCCTTAACTTGCTGGGAATTTTTAATGTCTCATACAATAATCTGGAAGGACCAATTACAACAAGCATTCAGTTTCAAAGCTTCGGTGCGTATGCATTTGAAGGCAATCCAGAGCTTTGTGGCGCCCTGCTTCAAAAAGAGTGTCAACCAAGAAAGGTCATTGATGGTGATGAAAAGGGCAAAAACCAAGATGTCGAGAATGCGTCTCATAATCAAAATCCATGGTCTTATATTTCCATTGTGCTTGGGTTCATTACAGGATTTTGGGGAGTTTGTGTTCCTTTGATGCTCAAGAAGACATGGAGAAATGCATATTTTCAATACCTAGACAATGCTAAAAATAAGTTCATTATTGCGATGAACTTAGAAGCTAGGAAAATAAGTTCATTATTGCACTCGAACTGGACGAAACACAAAAATTAGAAGCTAGCTAGCTAGATAATTGCACCTACTTTGGTGTTTAGATTTGTTTGGCTGATCAAGGAACAATTGGTTCTCAAAATAAATATACCTTTTTTTAAAATTCTTTTCTTTATTTTTTTATTTTTTACAATTTTGAGGCTATATATGTACTCTCTAAGTTAACACTTAACAGTGACCAGTAGATAATTATACGAGCAAAGGAAGACAAGCTGACATGTGAAATTGTACACAGAATCAGGAAAAGAAAGGTCTATGTCCCAAAACTTGGCTATAGATTCCACTTGCCTCCGATCTCTCTCTATCTCTTCGTGCAAAGCAAAGAAACACACCCGATTTCTGTTTGTCTGTCTATCTCTCTCTCTCTCTCTCTCTCTCTCTCTCTCTCTCTCTCTCTCTCTCTCTCTCTCTCTCTCTCTCTCTCTCTCTCTCTCTCTATCTCTTCGACCCTAAACCTCTCAATCCTCCTTATATGACTGTAGAAAAAAGAAGCAATCCACTGATTATAGAAATCCATATCACACTCGCTCTCTCTCTCTCTCTCTATCTCTTCGACCCTAAACCTCTCAATCCTCCTTATATGACTGTCGAAAAAAGAAGCAATCCACTGATTATAGAAATCCAGATCACACTCGCAATTTAGATTAGACGACTATAGAAAAGAGACAAAGCTACCCACTCTCTTAATTTAGATTAGATGGCTCTAGAAGAGAGAAGAAGATAAAATCGATACAGAGCAATAGCCGACTCTAGAAGAGAGAAGAAGATAAGACCGATGCACAACAAAACCAATAAAGAAAAAATCTCAAATGAGGGCAAAACCGTCTTTTAACACCAAGGCACTGTAGCTCTTATGAACAGTAAAACAGTACAACTCACGTTTAGTATATAGAGAATGACAAAATATCTTCCATAATTTGTCTATATGACAATGATAACTATCTTTCTTAATGCTGGTCAGATTGGGTTATGGACTTGCTGATCCTTCTGGGGACTTAGGATGTGGTCATCAATTAATTTGAAGGTCCTTATTTTAGTTCAATATAAATACAAGCATGAGGAAAATCTAATTCTTTCACAGAACGTGCTCCACGAGTTTCTAGAAAAACCTAGGGTTTTCGTATTATCCTCTGTGCTCGTTCGGCCGCTCATTGGGTCGAGCGATTGGGGTTGGATGCTGGGCTGGCCAATTCCTTAGGAGTGATTGGGCCTAGGCTTTGAGATTGGGCCTTGGGTCCGTTTTTAATTTTCAGATTTTAGTTTATTGTTTTTTGTTTGTAAGATGTGGCTTTATGCCGACAATAAGTCCTTACCCTATTGTGGTTGGGTGACATGGACTTTGTCCCGGACTACGCACCTTGTATGCCTTTTCTGCTCTGACTAGGCGGCGAGCTCCTTGTTTCGTCAAATGATCGCAACCTCCCAGTAGCATAATGAAACTAAGTGCTACCGGATTGTTTTTCCGGTGGCAACATTATTGTAAAGCTGAAAGTAATAGCAAATTATGGCTCCGGGTGAGCAATATCTTTCTAGTCTGTCACCACAAATGTAAAGCTAATATAGTAGGCAGTAGTGTACTATTCGCTAATTGGTGTTTGTTAGAATACATATGTTTAGCTGAGACTCCTGTTATTATATCAGGATGTTCGCTCGATGCTCATTGTCTTTTGGGGTTTAGGCACAATGTCCCCCCCCCCCCCCCAGTGTACTATTCGCTAATTGGTGTTTGTTACAATACATATGTTTAGTTGAGACTCCTGTTATTATATCAGGATGTTTGCTCGATGCTCATTGTCTTTTGGGGTTTAGGCACAATGTCCCCCCCTCCCCCCATGTATACTGCGGTTTCATTAATGATCAAGGCTTAAGGGCAGCCGTATAAAAAAAAAAATACAAATGAGTGAAATCTGATAACAGACCTGCTAGTGCATCTTTATCATCAAATAGCTAATGCATTCCTTTTCTTTCTGCTCTTGATATTCTCTTCCAATATCATATTTGAAAACATTCATGCTTGCAACCAAAAGCGAACGCAGCTCGCTGCTGTCCTTTGCTCTCACTTTTCCTTCTCGGCAGTTGAATTGGACTTCCACCGGTTGTTGCAATTGGGAGGGCATGATCACATGTAACCAGGGTGGTTGGATCACTCATTTGCAGTTACCTTCCAAAGGAATTAAACTCAAAAATCATCATCACTTGGAAATCTCCCACATCTCACCCACCTGAATCTCTCTCACAATTCACTTTCTGGTTCACTAGACCAAAGTACTGGATTCTTCTTGTCTTTGAATCATTTGGAGGTCCTTGATTTGAGCTATAACCTTCTTTCCGAAGAGCTACCAACTTCATTCTTCCAACATGCTTGGAATATGACTAGTTTCAATGTCAGCAACAACAACTTCTCAGGTTCTATTCCATCCTCTATTTGTGTTCATGATTACTCACCATCAATTAGGCTGTTGGATTTTTCCTTCAATAAATTCAGTGGCAACATATCTCGTGGACTAGCTGAGTGTTCCAAACTGCAGGTTTTTCATGCTGGTTACAATAACCTCTCAGGAATACTTCCAATAGAGATGTATAATGCTACCACACTTGAAGAAATTTCATTACCTGCTAATTCTCTTTCTGGAGTCCTTGGTGATTAAATGCTGCAACTTGTGAACCTCTCAATCCTTGATCTCTCCTATAACCAATTGAGTGGTGCGCTCCCTCACCATTTTGGCAAGTTCTGTAAGTTGAAACTCATGGTGCTTGATTTCAGCAATCTAGAAGGTTTTTGCCCCCGTCTCTCACAAATTGCACAAACCTTGTAGAATTACGCTTTGCAGACAACTTCTTTGCAGGAGAAATCACCAGGATTAACTTCTCTTATTTTAGTCAGCTTAGTAAACTTGACCTACAGAAAAATAACTTCACTGGTATCTTTCCAATAAGCCTGTACTCATGCAAGTCCTTGAAAGCAATTCGACTGAGCTGTAACAATCTAGAGGGAGAAATACAGCCTGAGATTCTATCTTTGAAATCCTTGTCCTTCCTGTCTCTTGGTGATAATACGTTGACCAATGTTACAGGAGCAATGAAGATATTGATGCGTTGTTTTCCTTAACGACTAGTTTTGTAGGTGAGGAACTACCAGCTGATCTTGGCAATGTTGAAGATTTTGTGACAAATAAAATATAACTTATAAGTGGGTGGATCTCACCCAATTGTACCGAGGCATTTTGTGATTAAAACCCAACACCTATCGGGTGGTTAAGTTGGGACAATATCGGTACAATGGTGGGCCACGGGCCACGCTTGTCGCTGTTTAACATGGTATCAGAGCGGGTCTCTCTCCAATTGCTTCGTCATCATGGACCTGGATATGGGTTCATTCATTAATTGATTTACCAATCTTCTCTCCAATCATGGACCTAGTTTGGGTTCATTAAATTGGCCATCGGAAGTTTCTGATTGGTTTATTGCCAAGTATCCGATGTGGGCCTTGGATTGTTATGTGATTGGTCAAGTCTCTAATGTGGGACTTGTGACCCGATTTCCAATGTGGAATCGGGTTTGTCAATTAATTTCACGTGCATACCTTGAGCTAGGTTGCACGCGAGGGGGCGTGTTAGAGAGGAAAGATCTCACATTGGAAAAGTGACAAATAAAATATAACTTATAAGTGGGTGGATCTCACCCAATTGTACCGAGGCCTTTTGTGATTAAAACCCAACACCTATTGGGTGGTTAAGTTGGGACAATATCGGTACAATGGTGGGCCACGGGCCACGCTTGTCGCTGTTTAACATTTTGATGGATTCCAGAATCTTCGACTTTTGGATTTGAGTGATTGTGAGCTCACTGGTCAAATACCCTTATGGCTATCTCAGCTCAATAAGTTACAAATGTTGAATTCTAATAGATTGTCAGGGTCAATACCACTTGGTCGGGGACTCTTCCAATGCTGTTTCATATTGGCTTGGAAAGGAACCTAATTTCAGGTGAATTTCCAAAGGAACTCTGTAGACTTCCAGCATTGGTATCTAAACAAACACCAGCTCAAGTAGACGATATTGATCTTGAATTGGCTATCTACGGATACAAAAGCGCACATGCATTACATCAATACAAAATTGTCTTACTTTCCTCCAGCTATGTATGTAGGCAATAATAATACCATTAATGGGAACATACCTACAGAGATCAGCCAATTGCAGCTTCTCCATACATTGAGTCTTAGCAACAACTTCTCCGGAAACATTCCAGAGCAAATGGCCAACCTAAAAAACTTGGAGATATTGGATCTCTCCATGAATCATTTGTCTGGAAAAATCCATCTGTCATTGGCGAGTCTCAACTTCTTGTCATCTTTTAATGTCTCATACAATAATCTTGAAGGACAAATACCAACCAGTACTCAGCTCCAAAGCTTCAATGCCTCAGCATTTGAGGGGAATCCCAAACTTTGTGGTGCACCACTTTCAAATGAATGCCTACCAAATCCAAAGAATGGCAATGAAGAATACAACAACAAAAACAACAACCATGATCATCTGGACATTAATGGACAACAAATTCCATGGCTTTCGGTTGTTCTTGGGTTCATTGTAGGATTTTTGGGAGTTTGTGGTCCTATATGCATATTTCCAATTTCTAGAAAATTAGTGTATACAGTAGGCTCCGTGTAATGATAAACAGTGCGTATGCAGCAAAGGCTGAGAAGCTAGAAGACACATCCCCAGGTTTGTACTTATATTGCCTGCTTTTGTTTTCTGGTAGTGTGATGTGAGGCGCACTTAACATTGTATTCTCACAAATATTCTGTAGTCTTCTTCTGTCTGTTGTTTGGACTTTGGAGTGATCGATGAGATCAGAAATGTAAAAATAAAAAATAAAAAAATAAAATAAACATGCATCTTCTGTTCATATCCTTTCTACCATCCATTATGCTTTTTACTACCTGCAACAGCATCGACATAGCATTATCAGTCCTCTAAAGATTAGTGTAAATTTCGACTTAGCAACTACTACAGTCAAGCTCAGGTCAATTGAACAACTTTAAAGCAATACCTCTATGCAGTGGCCTTACAAATGACTACAATTGGAATTAAATGGAATATTTTAACTTTTACCGGGTATACACCTCTCCTGCAATTGTCACTTTTACTTTGGATTAAAGAGTTTTCTTTCAAACAGAAAATATACACCTAGGGAATCTGCACATTGTTCATACAGAAGCTTGTACACAGAAAACATAGACACGACATAAAAGGGTTAGACTTCAGTATGCAAATCTGGTGTTGGTTTTTCATTTCAATACCTGGAAGGCCTTTTATCTACCTGTAGATATGTTCCTCCAAGGAATGTGTTAATTGTACAGAAACAATGACATTAAAATAGTTTGAATATATCTGGTCAAAATTGCTTTTGAATGTCCCATGAAGCCAAATTGAACACTTCACAAGATTTCACCAGTACCACACCATCTTCATGGAGATAAACAGATCTAGAGTGACAATAAGCAACACAGCACATATGGTTTAATTTATAATTTGAACTTCCTGCACCAGAAAGGCCCATGATGCAGCTGATTTCTTTCGAGCTTTTTCTTTGTGATGATAACTGTGCAAATCAACAGGACGAAAAGCATCAATAAGAAGCTAGCTAGCTGGCTAGATATTGCACCTACTTTGGTGTTTTGATTTGTTTGGCTGATTAAAGAACAGTTCGTTCACAAAATAATTCTGCCTCTTTTTTTTTTTTTTTTCTTTCTTTCTTTCAGTAATGAGGCTATGTACTCTCTAAGTAAACAGAGACCGCTAGATAAATTCTATGAGCAAAGGAAGGGAAGCTGATATATGCAATTGTAAACATACAAAATCAGGAAAGGAAAGGCCTCTGTCACAAATCTTAGATACAGATTTCATGCCAAAATATCTTCATTTATTTATCAATATGAAAATGATACCTATCTTAAAAAAGATGTAATGACGGTCAGACTGGATTATGGACTTGCTGATCCTTCTGGCAACCTATTTGGTCTATGCTGACCTCATTTAGTTCACTATAAATACAAACATGAGTGAAATCTGATCGAAAACAATGAATATAGAACAAACCTGCTAGTGCAGCTTTATCACCAAATGGCTAATGCATTCCTTTTCTTCTTGCTCTTGATATTCTTTTCCAATATCATTTTTGAAAACATTCACGCTTGCAAAGCGAACGCAGCTCTCTGATGTCCTTCGCTCCCACTCTGTCTTCTCCTCTGTTAAATTGGACTTCTGCTGATTGTTGCAATTGGGAGGGCATCACAGGTCATCAGGGTGGACGGATCACCCATTTGCAATTACCTTCCAAAGGACTTAAAGAAGGTATTTTTCTATCATCATCACTTGGAAATCTCACACATCTCACACCCTTGAATCTCTCCCACAATTCACTTTATGGTTCTCTAGATCAAAGTCCTAGATTCTTCTTGTCCTTGTAAAATCTTGAAATAGTAGATTTGAGCGACAAACTTTTTTCCGGAGACCTACCATTTGCTCTACCATCCCAAAACTTCCAAATGCTTGATTTGTCCAGCAATCACTTACTTGGTGCAATTCCGTCTTCATTCTTCCAACAAGCTTGGAATTTGACTAGTTTCAATGTTAGCAATAACACATTCTCAGGTTCTATTCCATCATCAATTTGTCTTCATTCTTCTCCCTTGATTAGGCTATTGGATTTTTCATTCAATGAATTTACTGGCAATATTTCTCAAGGACTAGGGGTGTGTTCCAAACTGCAAGCTTTTCGTGCTGGTTACAATAACTTGTCGGGATTACTTTCAGATGATATCTACAATGCCATCACACTTGAAGAAATTGCTTTACCTCGCAATTCGCTACATGGAGCAATTAGTGAAAGAATTGTCAACCTCACAAACCTCTCAATCCTTGACCTCAACACTAATGGATTGACTGGCATGCTCCATAAAGGCATCGGCAAGATCTCCAAATTGAAACTCTTACTCCTTCAATTCAATAATCTTGAAGGTTTTCTGCCCCCATCTTTGATGAATTGCACAAGCCTTACAGAATTGAATATGGGATTCAATAATTTGGAAGGGAATATCTCTAAGCTTAATTTCTCCAGACTTAATAAACTCAGTAAACTTGATTTTGGGAAGAATCATCTCACCGGTATAATTCCAATAAGCCTTTACTCCTGCAAGTACCTGAAAGCAATTTGGCTGAGCATTAATGATCTAGAAGGAGAAATACAACTTGATATTCTGTCATTGAAATTCTTGTCCTTCCTCTCGCTTGGTTATAATAGAATGACAAATATCACTAAGGCAGTGAAGATACTGATGCATTCCAAAAATCTCGTAGTCCTATCCCTTTCATCTAGTTTTGTAGGTGAGGAATTTCCGGCTGATCTTGGCATGGTTGATTTTGAAGGATTCCAAAATCTTCGAATGTTAGCTTTGGGTACATGTGAACTGACAGGTCAACTACCTGTATGGTAATCTAAGCTCAAGAAGCTAGAGATCTTGAGTCTTGAGTTTAATAGAATCACAGGAACAATTCCTAGTTGGTTGGGAACTCTTCCAAGGCTCTTTTATATAAGTTTGGACTACAACGGAATTTCAAGTGGATTTCTGAAAAAGCTTTGTAACTACAGATGTTAGTATCTGAAGGCTCTTCAGCTCAAGTTGATGAAATTTATCTTGAATTGCCCATCTATGGATTTCAAGGTCCAAGATTAGTGCAGTACAAATTGTCTTTCTTTCCTCCAGCAATATACATAGGCAGTAATACCATTAATGGGAACATACCTACTGAGATTGGTCAATTGAAGCTTCTTCATACATTGAGTCTTAGCAATAACAACTTTTCTGGCAACATTCCAGAGCAACAGTGCAGCCTCAAAAACTTGGAGAATTTGGATCTATCCACAGATCATTTGACTGGAAAAATCCCATTGTCATTGACTAGTCTCAACTTCTTGTCATCTTTCAATGTCTCATACAATAATCTTGAAGGACAAATACCAACAAGTACTCAGCTGCAAAGCTTCAATGCCACTGCATTTGAGGGGAATCCCAAACTTTGTGGTCCACCACTTTCAAATGAGTGCCTACCAAATCCAAATAAGGGCATTCAGAAAGGCAACAACAACAATCAATATCTTCTTGATATTAATGGGCAACAAATTCCATGGCTTTCGGCTGTTCTTGGGTTCATTGTAGGATTTTTGGGAGTATGTGGTTCTATATTCTGGAAAATGTACATAGTAGGCTTTAAGTGATGATAACAGTGCGTATGCAGCAAAGGCTCAGAAGCTAGATGACATATCTCTAGGTTTGTACTTATTCTGTTTTTGTTTGCTGGTAATGTATAATGTAAGGCACACTCACAGTTTGTTCTCACAAATATTCTGTAGTATTCTTCTGTCTGTTGTTTGGAGTGATGAGGTCAGAAAGGAAATAAAACGAATTATGTATCTGCTGTTCATATCCTTCTACCATCCATTGCGCTTTTTGGTACCTGCAACAGTTCTCTAAAGATGAGTGTAAATTTCAACTTAGCAACTATTAAGATCTAGCTTAGGTCAATAGAACAATTATGGAAGCAAGTTACTAAGCACTGGCTTCACAAAAATGAAGATAAATGGAATTAAATGGAGACTTCAACTTCTACATGGGATGAAGGGAACAGACCTCCCTCTTTTAATTGTCACTATTAATTTGGGATTAAGAGTTTTATTTCAAACAGAAAAATACAGACCTAGGGAAGCTGCACATTGTTCATAAATGAGCCTTGTACACAGAACACCGATACAAGTCTATGACACAGAAGGTTTAGAGCTTCAATACGCAAATTTGGTATTGGTTTTTCATTTCAAAACCTAGAAAGTGTTTTATCTACATGTGAATATGTTTGTCCAAGGAACGTGATAATTGTACAGGATCAATGACATGCAATGAATTAGTAGTTAGAACATCTGTATGCTTAAATCTGCTATTGAATGTGCCCTGAAGCAAACTTGAACACTTCACAATCAGATTTTCACCAGTATAGCTCCACACCATCTTCATGGAAATGAACAGATACAGGTAACCTTACTACAAAGAGCATACCAACACACCAGAAAAGGTTTTATTTATAATTTGCAGTTCTTGCACCAGAAAGGGCCAAAGATGGGGCTGATCTCTTTTAACCAGATTTGAAGTGCTCATGAGTCATGAGTGAGTGGTACATATAGGATCATAAAAAATTAAAAAGAAATGCACATACACACAATTTGAGAGAAAAAGGGTTCAAGTAACACACCTACATACTTCTCGCAAATACAAACCATTTATCCAAAGCCATGATCTTTCTGAGTAAATGTTCCATATTTAATTCAAGCAAGCAAGTTTATTTTTGACAAAAAAAATTAAACAACATCATTGCTTATCATGACATAAGAAAAAATTTCAAAGCAAAGACATAAAAAAGTTCACCAAGAAAATTCTTAAGACATTTCCTATCAAACTGACCTGATGGAAGATGGCATTTGATCCTTCAATTGTTGGTCTAATTACACAAACCAGTAAATCAACAAACCTTATCAATTCCAAGATGTACAGTCAAATAACCAGTCTATACTCTATATTATGTTGTGAAAAATGGTACATTTAAGTACCCAGAAAAACAAAAATCTTCCAAGTCCTTTATGTACTAGCACTATATACATGCTATCAACAACCTCATAGACTGATTTTCCATAATTTATAACAAAGATCAAAAACCCACAGCAGTGACAGCACAGAAAAAGTGGCTAACTTGATGGTTGTTACCCAAATGCTTAGAAGTAAAAAGAAACCCAGAAACAAAAGATCCAGTCTTTTCCCAGTATAATTCACACAAGAACAGTGAAAGGCATTACTCAAGAAAAAACAAAGATTACCTTCACATCAACTCAACGTCAGTTCCTTGGAAAGCCTTGCTCTTACAGAGATATAGTATGTCATAAAATTTTACAATACATAGAAATATCCAAACTATTTCTCCTCATGTTAACAATAAATTTGTTACAAGACAACAATCATTCATTTATAATTACTACAAGGCAAGGCGTCCATTCAGTGTAAAAAGTAAGACTTATCAATTAAAGCGTGGAAAAACCAAGATGCTCACCCATTTCATGGCTAAAGGAAGTTCCTCTGGTATGATCCTCCAGAAAACCGAGATGACAAACCTCGAGTCATGTTTCTTGAATCCAATTTCACACGTTGTCTACCACCTGCCAAATCTTTCTCACGGTCCCAAGGCTTCCACGGATGTTTCCCCACCCAGCCTCCTCTGCCTGTTGCTTGGAGTATTTTCTCTTTGCTCTAATCTCCTCTTGGTGCTTTTGCAGCAATGATTCGATTTTATTTCTGTAATTACTAATTATCCATCAACTCTTGCCACTAAACTCCTCTTCCTCTCCTCCTCATTCGAAGCAAGTGATGCAAACTCATTATAGGCTTGTAAGTACTCCATCTTAGCTTTCCAAGCTCTTTCAGAAGGAGCATCAGTCCATCCACTGGTATCCCCACGCCCTTGTTTAGCACTCCTGCTAAACATTGCCGACTGCCTTGCACTCATACCATGTTTCCTCTCTGGTGGAAGCTCTGTCATCCACTCATCTCTTTTTCATGCCACTTTAACACCACTCACATCACCTGCCAGTAGCTCCTCATCACCCTCCATGGAAATCCCCTGCATCTTTCTCCACATTGCTGCTTCCCGCATTGCCCTCAACTCAACAATGAATCTCTCCTGCTTCTCCCTGAGCTCAATCTTCATCCAGCGCTCTCCGCTTCTGCGGATCCTGTAGCTCTTTATAAGGCCTTGTTCAGCTTCACAAATGCTTGGTTGGCTTGAGGGTGTGAGCATTTATCAGGGTGCACCAAAAGTGACAACTTCCAGTACCTTTTCTTGATGTTATCAGCGGACACATTGTGGTTTGATCCTAGTATCTCATAGGGGCAATCATCCTCTGCTTCCGTGATCCTTGTCACCTCTTCAAACCGGTCAGCCTGGTTAGCTGATTCAGCTTCAGCCGCCACAGCACGTGGAGCAGGTCCAATAAAAACCCCATCATCTTTTTCTTCCAACTCAGCTTCCCTTAACTCGGCCTCTGCCTCCCTCAATTTGGCTGCAGCATCAAGTATCTCCGGCGACGGCTTATCCGGGCCAATTGGCCTTCTCTCAGGAGGAACAACATTATCTAAAGAAGGCGTAATCATGGAACCAACAACCTCCAAAGTCGGACGAACACTTCGAGGCAGTACAAAACCTCCGTGATTCAGTTCCTTGAGATTCAAGGAAAGGAACAGAGTCCTGAGAGGCTTGATCAGAGGTTTCTGAGCTAGTCCATTTATGTCAACCGCTTTGCCCCCATCGATCACTTGCAAAAGCTGCTTCAAATCGCACCCAATATTAGGAAATTCCTTCAACAAGTCTCGCACAACCGCTTGCGGATCACCACCGCTCGAAGACCCAGATTCAGAATCATCATCAATCTCATAAGCTCTCTGCTTCTTCTTATCGTTGTCTTTCGATTTCATTCTCCTTGCCTCACTTTTGCTCCTCTGTTTCTCGGCCTTCACCCTCTTGCCTTTGTTTGTCTCTTTTGGAAGTGTCATCAGGGCGGTGGAGATGACGCGTCTTGGAAAAGCATTTAGAATCCTCGGATCCTGAAGGAGAGGATATTGATGAGTGGACAGAATGGTTACCCGTGTAGCCTAGATGTTTCATCCTCTTACTTTTACTTCCCATCGGGGGAACCCAATTAAATTCAGTACGAAAATTTTAGGTTTTCAATTTTTTTTTTGGATTAATTACATGCATCCTTTGAATGTGTTTTTTAGTCATAAGGACACCAACTAGTTTTTTTCTCTCATAAAACCACTAGATTAAAAAATGTGTTATATTTTAGATATTAAAAACTAATATATTTACATAAATGTCACTAGAGTACAAATCAATAGTCATTTTCTCTCCTCTCCGGCGAGTCTACGGCCGACCTCCAGCGAACTCCGGCGAGTCTACGGCCGACCTCCAGCGAACTCCGACAGATCTATGGCCGACCTCCTGTCAACTCCGGCAACCACAAAAGTTACTGTCACTAACACCAAAAGCTACTGTCACCAGCAACAAAAGCTATTCTTGTGAGATTTTCGGCAACTTCCGGCCAAATCACAAAATTTGCTGTTACCAATAACAAAAACTACTGTCACTAGCAATAAAGGCTACTCTTGTAAGATTTTCGACGAGGTCACAAAAAATATTGTCATCATCAACAAAAGCTACGCTCTCCACCACTAATAAAAGATACACTCCCCAAAACCAAAAGCTACCATTCCAACCAACAAAAGTTACTATCCCCACCACCAAAAGCTATTCTCACCTGCAACAAAAGCTACACCAGTGAGATTTTCAGCGAGATAAGAAAAATTACTATCACCAACACTAAAAGCTACTGTCACAAACAACAAAAACTATTTTCACCAATAATAAAAGCTACACCAGTGAAATTTTATGCGAGGTTAAAAAAATTACTGTCACCAACACTAAAAACTACTGTCACCAACAACAAAAACTACTCTCACCACCAACAAAAACTACTACTAAGTAGAACAAAAGCCATCCCCTAAATTTGAGACTAATAAAGCTACTCCCAACGACTATGAAAGCTATTGCCAAGCAATACAAAAGCTACTCCAAAATATCAAAACAACTGTAAATTGAAAATCTCAAATACTTGAATCAAATTTTTCCGATTTCAACTTCAACCAAACACAACTCAAGAACTTAATAAAACTACAATCCTTCTTAACAGAAACTTTAGCAATTCTCAAGTATAATGTAATCCAATTAGAAAACCACATGGATCTACAACGATACATAGGCAACAAGCGATAATCATTTGATCGAGTATAGATCAAACTGAAACAATTTCAATCAAAGGAACTAATCTAATGATTTGTTAACACAAGATCAGGATAATAATGCGAGAATTCACTGAATCAAAGTACAAGCAGAGTAAGAGAATGAAATGGATCACGATTCTGAAACGTTTGATTAGAAGTTGACAAGGTCTGAGATGAAACTACTCGCCGAGATCGGAGGTTCTAGGAGTCGAACATCATCCTTCAGATCCACGACCTCAGCTTGCTGAGGCTTCTCGGCTGCGGCGGTGCTACACTTTGGACTCGCTGGCGTTCGATTGTGCTCGCCTTGGAGGACAGAATCGTGGAGGGAGGGAGTCGTCGAGGAGCCTGAGACAGAGATGTGGTTGATGGAATTGAGAAGAAGAGGAGAGAGTCGGAGATCTAGTTCAAGCCGCCAGAAGAGGTTAGACTTGCCTTCGAAGCAGGGACGAAGTCGTCGTTGTCGATCTGTGGGACAAGCAATGGAATCCGTCGGCGGCGACAGTGATCTGCTGGAGACAGGAGTTGGCGGAGAGAGACAACGACGAAGTCGAAAGAATCTGGGAGATCCAGTTGATTATGTGAGATTTGGAGTTGCTGATTTGGAGTCTTGGATTTGGGCTAGGGCTCTGGTATTAGGTACTTAAGGAACGGCTTAAACCAGTGGGTGATTTGTGCATGGCGCCCATGGCTGAGACGAAGGGAGAGAATCGGAGTTGGAGGCGGTCATGGCTGAGACGGAGGGAGAGAATCAGAGTTTCTTAGAGATAAGATAGAGAGGGTTTTGATTTTAGAGAGACTGTTTGTTCTGTTTATAGAGGGGCAAGATCGCCAAGAAAAAAATTAATGGAAGTTGAAAGTGACCTTATATGTACAAGAAAAATTAAGTGGCCTTATGGCTAATTAAAAGTTGGGCAAAATACTGTTTAGTCCCTGTAGTTATAGGGTCTCATTGTTTTAGTTCCTGACGTTTCAATTTCACCTAAAAACTCCCTAAACTCTTAAATTTCACCCAATTGGTCCTTGCCGTCAACTTTCCGTCAAAAACTCCGCTATCTTGCTGACGTGGCACCCCTTCTATAGTAAAATGACTATTTTACCCTCACTGACAAATTTTTTTTTTTTTTTTACTTTCTTTTCTCTGGTTTTTTTTTACTATTTTTGTTAACTCTTTTTTCTAAACTTTCTTTTCTCTCTCTCTCTTTTTTTTTTGGTTTTTTTTTTTTTTGCCTACTCTTTTTTTTACTCTCTTTTCTTTTTTTTTTCTACTATTTTTGTTAACTCTTTTTTCTAAACTTTTTTCTCTCTCTCTCTCTCTCTCTTTTTTTTTGGTTTTCTGTTTTTTTTTTTGCCTACCCTTTTTTTTTGTTAACTCACCTTTGTCTCTCTCTCTCTCTCTCTCTCTCTCTCTTTTTAACTCTCTCTTCTTTTTTTTTTTACCTCTCTTTTTTTTAACTCTCTTTTTTCTCTCTCTCTGTTTTTTTTTTTACCTACTCTCTTTTCTTTTAACCTCTTCTTCTTCCCCTCTCTCGTCTCCGTCCTCGTTTTCACTGCAAACCCAAGCTAAGAGTATAGACTATTGTGATCTTCACGCCACCATCTCACAAGCCAAAACCTTGCCGGCCCACCACCATTGGCGTGCCCGCCGCTCCGAGCAAGTGTTGGCAATTCCACCATCCATCCATCATCTCCGTCATGCCAGCAAGCACCACCACCCCTCCCAATCACCCTTTTTTGCAGCAATCTAAGGGACAACAGTCCATCACCCAAGATTCCAAGAAGCATTAAGAATTTTGATAATGTAATTCTACTTTTTGTGATACTCTTCATGTTGTTTTAATATTTTATTAATATCTTATGAGATATCATGATATAAATATAATATGACTATAAAAAATTTAAAACATGTGAAATTAATAAACGGGTCGGATTAGAGGATTGGGTATCCGTTAATCCAGCGGATACGGATTTGGATCTAGCTATCAATGATCCACCGGGTTAATGACGCGGGTTTGGATCGAATTTTTTCTTAAGTAAATGGATTTGGATTTAGGTCGATCCAATCAAAATCCGGTCCATTTACAGGTCTACCGAAGAGGAGAGAGGTGGAAGAGGAAGAAGAGGTAAAAAGAAAAGAGAAAGAAATATAATAAAAAATAAAAAAAAAAGAGAACAAATAAATAAATAAAAAAAGAAAAGAGAAAAGAAAGTTTAGAAAAAAGAGTTAACAAAAATAGTAGGAAAAAAAAAAAGAATAAATAAAAAAATAGAGAAAAGAGAGTTAAAAAAAAAAAGAGAAAAAAGAGTAAAAAAAAATGAAAAGAGAGTTAAAAAAAGACAGAGCCAGAGAAAGGAGAGTTTTAAAAAAAAAAGAGTAGGCCAAAAAAAAAAGAGAAAACCAAAAAAAAAGAGAGAGAGAGAGAAAAGAAAGTTTAGAAAAAAAAGAGTTAACAAAAATAGTAGGAAGAAAAAAAGAACAAATTAAAAAATTGAGAAAAAAGAGTTACAAAAAAGAAAGAAAAGAAAGTTAAAAAAAAAAAGAGAAAAGTGAGTAAAACAAAAAAAAAAAGACAATTTTTTTTTTGGTCAGTGAGGGTAAAATAGTCATTTTATTATAGAAGGAGTGTCACGTCAGCAAGATAACGGAGTTTTTGACGGAAAGTTGACGGCAAGGACCAATTGGGTGAAATTTAAGAGTTTAGGGAGTTTTTAGATGAAATTGAAACGTCAGGGACTGAAACAATGAAACCCTATAACTACAGGGACTAAACAGTATTTCACTTGTGTGTAATTTTTAACTTTTTTTATTAGTTTAATTATCTGGTTTGATTAGGTTTTTTTTTTTTTTTTGGTTACAAAGAGGCCCAAAGGACCTAGGCAGAAAGAAAACTAAATAAGATAAGATCCAACTTGGCCAATGGTTCTAACTCTATTAATCCTAGCAATGTCATCAAGCAAAGCCTGGATAACATGCACAGGAGGCTGGTTCATAAAGCGGGTTCCTTTAGAAAAATTTAAGCTTTCCTTGGCTAGGATGTCGGCAACTGTATTCCTCACCCTGTGTATGTGTTGGAGAGTACAAGAATCAAAGAGCTGCATGATGGACTTGCAGGGGTTTTCTATTTTTAGTTGGATGTATACTTGCATTCTCTTTCTTTTTTTCTTTTATTCATTTTGATATTCTTGAGATAAAGAGATAATATCATTCCAAAACACATTAACTCTGTAATTTAAATCATGTCTCCAAATTGAAGTCGCTCCAACTTCTTTGGAGCTGAGTATACCAAGACCCAAGGGTCTTGGTAGCAAGGCGACAGCAACTGGTTCACACTCTGCTTGTAGGGGAGGTCTTCTGTCGTGCATATCTGGTGTGAGATGTAGGCGTGTGCAGCGGAGGGGAGTCTTCTCGGATTTGGGATCGGAGACGAACGACATCTCTGGTCGAGAAGTGGGTGTGAGGCAGCGACGAATTTGGTTTCTGTTTGTCAGCGGTGCACCATTGTCGATGTCTCTTTGAAGGCGGTTTTGATCTTCACAGCTGGTCGGGCTTTTTTCGGCTGCGAGGCTATCTTCAAGATCGGACCTAGGTGCCTCAAGGCGACGGGGATAGTTGAAGATCGTGGTCGTCTGCCGGAATGATAGTGGTGGCTTGTGTGCTTGGTGTGGTAGAAGTGCCTCTAGCAAGCTTCCTAGGGTTCCGATGATCAATGATCTGGATTGCAGATTGAGGGCAGTGGGTGTAGGTTTGTGACGTCCCGAACCCGAATTCACCGGTTTACTAGTCATTTGGACGGTAAACAACTTTTACTTTCACTTTTACTGTCGTTTCAATGCTTTTAGGGGGCCCTAAAAGTTGACTTTTTGTTCGGGTCAAAATTTGAGAAAATTTCCTTCAGAAAAGTTGTAGAGGACGTTAAACCGAGCACGTGCATATGTGGTACGTAAAAATCGGAGTTCGTATGCGAAAGTTATAAGTGAAATAAGGAAGTTACTGTTTATGGTAGATTGGTATAAATTTGAAAAATAACTGTAGCCGGGTAACTTTTCTTTCTTTTCTCTCTCCTTCCCCCGTGCTCTCTCAGTCTTTCTTCTGCAACTCTCTCTTTCTCTCTTCTGCAACCTCCTCTTTCACCACCTCTAGGCCACCAAATGGCGAGCTGTGAGCATCGATGGACTCGTCTCCTCCTCCTTATCACGCATGTGGGAGTTGTTTGCGACGATTTGGCAGGAAATGTGGAGATCGAAGCCAACATTTTTACTGTAGCAAATTGGTCAACGGCGATTTCCGGCCACCTCCGGTCATAAAGTCAGGTCCATTAGAAGCGCCTTGAGCCACTCTTCATGCTCACCAAGTTTCATAACCCAGATCGAAGCATGGAGGAAGAAAGCATACTTCGGAGTGCTTAATTGTTCGGCCACTTCAAGGTATTTTCTGACTTTATCACAGTTGAGAAAGTTATTGGAAATGTTGAGATGATGCTGTGGATGAAATTTGGTGGTTGGAGGAGGAGTTGGCCTCCGAATGAATAGTGCGCGGTGAATAGTGCGGTGTATGAACAGTGATTTATATTATGTTTTTTTGGTTTTTTAGCTAGTTAAATCTTATAATTTTTGTAGAGGTTGAATATGTGAATTTGGTTGGAATTGGAGAAGTTTTTAATTGATTACGAATTTCTGGGAATTTAGGATTTCGATTATCGATTTACGAGAATCCGACCGTCTGATAACTCTTGGTTCTGACTTGGAACCTTTAAGATAACGAATTGGTATTAGATGTAAAATTTGGGTTGAATCAGAGAAGAAGTGGCGAGATGATTTATGAGGATTTAATTTTGAGAATCGTATTTAATTGTTGAATAGTTATTCACAGAAAATAATTGTGTACAGGGCGACGTACCGAGCTATTGCTCGACGAAGGAACTCATATGCATGGTCGCCTAAACAGTACAGTGAGTGGACATTTGTTTTTAAATTAATTTCACATGAAGTATTAATATTTTCTTCCAATTGAGATTTAATTATGTTTTGAATATTTGAGCGTTGATTTATCGAGATTTATTTATGAATTACGAGATTAGTATTGAAATTCCTTCCCGAGGGCTTTTAGTAGATTTTTGAGATAGTCATTCATGAGTTATTGAGTTGAGGAATGATTTTCGGGAAGTGACTGATTCAGCAAATATTATGAGAATTATGGATTTCGAATATCGGTTTTTATGAGGATTCACGAGTATGAATGTTTCATCGAATTTTTGAGCATGATTGAATTATCGAGATTTATTGAGCTTTGAGCTTCGTACTTATCAACCTTGAAGTTAGATTGAGTTTTCTTTCCGAAAGCATTTATTGATTTGCAGAGTATTTGATTTTATGCTTTCGAGGATGCTTTCGAGATTTTGAGGTTATTTTCAGTTTTTTGAGGAGGCTATTCAATTTATTAAGGAGGCCAGTTTTGGCGCATGCGTATCTTACCTAGTTGGCAGTCCCTTCTAGGTAATAGTCTGGTTGGCAGTCCCTTCCAGACTACAGCCCGGTTGGCAGTCCCATCCGATGCGTCACCTGGTTGGCAGTCCCTTCCAGATGACATGAGGTAGTTAGTCGGCAATCCCGTCTACTACCTGTGGTTAGTCGGCAGTCTCGTCTACTACATGTGGCTAGTTGGCAGTCTCATCTATCCACCGCCTCCTATTCCGGTTGGCAGTCCCTTCCGATGCGTTATCTGGGTGGCAGTCCCTCCTAGATGGCATGAGATGACAAGACAGCAGTCCTTTCTAGTCATCAAATGAGCCTCATGAAAAGGATGTTTTTTATAAGGATTGAGGATGATTAAGAGTGTTTTCAAGATTGTTACTGTATGCGAGATTTTAGAGAATAACTTGGGAAAGCATTAAGTTTTACTTATATATTTGAAAGTACTTATTTTTCGTCCGCTCACTCTAACGGATTTTAAATGTTTTCCCCTGGGCCATTCGGTTTTAAATGCCCAGTTTGCAGGCCAGTTTAGTTTGAGGTCGAGCGTACTTGGGGTTGAGGCATAGCTGTCATAGCTTCCGCATTATAAAAGCATCGGTCATTTATCTTGTTTTCTATTCTCTTGTACGCCTGTACATTAGATTGCTCTGGTAACCTATGAGATTAATATTCTTAAATTCAGAATTGTTTATGAAATGAGAGATGTGAGATGTTGTGATATAGGGAGCAGGGTGGCTCCAGGAGAATAAGGATGGATGATTTAGAAGTGTGGATGTTTTTCTACAGGTTTTGGGTTGTCCATTTTTAGGGGAAGTTCTATCAAATTTTTGGTAGAATTTCTTTGAAAGTGGGCCCCACAGGGCCTCTTCGGATTTCAGGGTGAAATCCGGGGCGGGTCCTGTCAGGGTTGGGCTTCTGGCTTCAATTCATTCTCCCTCCTCTCTCTTGTTTGGGCCGGAAGTTAGGCCGGGACTGTTGTTGGGCTTGTTGTGGGCCGGACTTCAATATGACTAACTTGAGGCTATTCACTGCTTTGAAGAGTGGAGGGGTACACCAAGATGGTCCTAGGCCCCAAGCCATTCATGGTAGATGCGGAGAATTAGGGTTGTATTTTGGAATAAATGTAGTTGTTAATTGTTTTTTCTTTGTAGTTTCCTTTTAGTTAGTAGTTTTGCATTTTCCTTTTTAGATATTAGATTTCGCATTCCCTGATGGGTTTAGTCTGACTATTTGTGTAGTCAGTTGAGCAGTGATTGTGATGGGTGATCTTCAGATTCCTTAGATTGACCTTGTACAGCTGTTATGATCTTTCGATCATTCAAATATATTCCATTCCCCTAAAAAAAATATAAAAAATGATGTCTCTAAATTCAAGCAAACAAAGACCTGATAAACATCGATCATAAACCATTAACTCCGCTAAACTCCTCGGTCATTTAAAACGAGCCTACACACTAGACAAAAACAAGGTAAAACCTAACTCTCAAAGCACAATATCCAATCGCCAAGAGAATTGTTGTATAATTGGACTATCTAAGAATCAAGTAAACTAGATGGTAGAGATCCACCATGTAGGCAAAGACGACTAAGAAAAATAACTAGGAAGTAAACAAACTGAGGCTAAGAATAATTCCTAGACCCAGCTGCTAGAAAGACCAGTAAAAATGAAGTTCTAAAATAAGGGCCAGCACCACCAGCCGCATGCCACTACCCTAGCAGCTTGTGTAAGAATATTTAGAAACATATATGCAGTTATATATTGCACTCAAGACAAGAACACATGATGTATGTACATATGTAAGAAGACTAACCTGAAAAAGACATGTTTGATCTTCTCCTCTGAACAATCTGATGAAGGCAATCTCTCTAATGGGGTAGAGAACTTGAATGCTTGTATATGATTGTTAGAGCAGGGACCAAGGTCTATAAATAGGCATTGAGGATTAGGTGCCTCCCATAAAGGTTTCCTAATCCTTTTACATTTAGGCCAACCTTATTCTTGTTCCATATGCAATTAGGTATACCTCATTAGCAAAGTAACCTCTTAAATCAGTACTGATAGCAATAGGAAATCAAACATGAATCGATTAACACTAGGAATGTCTATTTGCTTGTTCTGTAAGTATGCAAGTATGCAGCTTAGTTATTGTAATACTTGATGAATATTGATAGTCCACATGAAGTCTTACAATCTCCCACTTGGACTATCAATGTTCAAACAATAATAAAAGCTGCTGCATCAGTTATAGCAAAATAAAGTGTGCACAGAGACATACTTAGCATCATCAAATTCATTCCAACACTCAGTCATTCTGTAATTCATTATATTGAACCACAGGAAACCTAATGCTTAACCAAGCATTAGCACCCTGCAATCACAATGTAATATTTCACAGAACACAGGAGCACAATTGCATATGAAACTCAGATTTTCTTACAAAATGCAGTGCAAGAAAACGATCCAAAACATAGATTCTGAAAATTAAGGAATCTGTAAATTTAGTGCTTTCAATCAAGCTCAACACAAATTTCATCAGTATATTGAACATTTCTGCAAATAAGGCTAATGAAAGAATCAATCATACTCGAGTAAAACATCACAAATGCAGAACTTTCAATAATACTTCTTGAGTCAGAAATCTGCAGATTTAAAATACTGAAACAGGAACCTCAAAATCAATGTTCTAAATAAATTTGAATGAAGTCTACAGCAATGAAATCAAATAATGCAGAAAAATAAATTCTAAATCCTCCCACTAATGTAAAGCACCAAAAACTTAATAAAATTCCCATAAGAGTTTGAAACAAACTAACTGCCTTAACTCCTAGCCTCCTTGTTTGGGATCCTCTTCCTTAGAAATCCCTTTCTTCATAAGCCAGTCTTTGAAACCCTTGCAATCCTTTTTGACATGTCCAGGCTTTCGGCAGAAAAAGCATTTTACAGAACCATTCTTAAAATTTTCAGAGTTGCTAGACCCTTGAGAAACTTTAGAAGATGAGGCACCTTATTGGTTTGATCTATAGTTGAATTTCTTCTTAAACTGAGGCTTGCTGACAAGGTTAATTCCGATGCTCTTTCCCTTCTTAATTCTATCCTCTTCTTGGACACATATTGAAATCAGTTCATTTACACTCCAACTCTCCTTCTGTGTATTGTAATTTGACTGCATCTGACTATATTGTTGAGGTAGAGAATTCAAAAGCAAGTGTACCAACAAGGTGTCTTCAATACTGACATTTAGGACCTTGAGTTTTGCAGCTACATCAATACCCTTCATTATATATTCTCTAATGCTTCCAACTCCATCAAACTTCATGGTAATGAGAGTATTCATCAAGTTTCCAATTTCAGCTTTATTTGACACTTTGAATTTTTCTTCTACATTTTTAAAGTATTCCCTAGCATACTCAGACTCAGGTATACTACCTCTCACAGCTTCTGTCATAGATTTCTTCATAATTACTACGGTCAATCTGTTGTGTTTGTGCCATTGATGGTACCTATCCTTCACATCCTTGCTGGTAGTAGGTGTTGGTTCAGCTGGTGGATCTTCCTTAAGGACATGGTCATAATCTATCATGCCTAAATGCAGCTCTATATCCTGCTTCCATCTTTTAAAGTTTGATCCACTTAAGCTCTCAATTTGATGAAATCCTAAAGGGAGGTTAATGGTTGTAGCAAAAACATTAAAAGGTTCCAGATTTAGTAGGGAATTTATAAATTTGAATTCATGGCATTAAACTGAAGTGCCCTCAAATAATACATAAGGTGTCTGCCTTACCTAGAGTGGCAAAAGACATATAGACACTAACTGAATCATATAAGCAGAAAATCAAAACTCAACTATAGGTTGTTTAGAACATGTCAACACCTAGGGTGGCAAGAAGACAGTTCAGTTCACCTTCTAAAGGCAAGTTTTAAAGCCTGTTATATGCTGACATCAATCTCAGGAGCCATAATCATTTAAACCTCCTATGGGGAGCAAGGATTCCAGCTTCTAAAACTAATGTCACAAGATGTTAATCCAATACTGAGGTTTAATTAAAGTTTTTAACATGGGATTGCTATTGACAATACTATATGTGAAAAATTTAACTAAACTGGATCAAGAGAATATATGAAGTTTGTGTCTTGAGTTTTGTTAGAGCGTGTTCACAAGAAATTTAATATACTGAATAGGGAGATAAACATAAAGCAGTGAACACACAATACTTGGATGCAGAAGCACGTACAAGAAACCCAAAACACATAATTAGTCACTTATGTAATCAGACATATGCCAACAAAGCTAAGTTAGAGAAGGCAAAATAAATTTAAATTTATATATTTAAGATTGGTTCACTTCATAGCTTGTCTTTAGCAATACGAAACCATACCAGAATACAAAAAATTTATTTGCTTCCTTTTGATAAGGAGAGACCGATCAAAAGAACATATGAAGTTTTACATTTTTAATAGTAATACAAACAGTGAACAATGATTATGAGGAGAAGTAGACACAAAACTAATTAATCACAGAAAATACTGAGATAGAGGATAAGTACTCTATTACTGGCCAATGAACAAGAATAATCAAGACACAAAACAATCACATAAATTTAGTAGTGAATGAAGATATATAGCAGAAGCTTAATAAACCCAGAATACATAATTAATCAAGTGGGATATATATGTATATACATATACACAGCAGTAAACTACAAATACTCACAAAGGACCAATTAAGCATAATCACATATAAACCAACAAAACCAAAGAGCGAAAAACATGTCTCAACAATAGTAAGGAGCAGAAAATAACGTAGAACATATATGAATTGGGATATTAGATCAATTTTCCTTCAAAATTGTTGTGCAGCAGTTCGAAAGCATACCAGGATACTGTGCTTGCTTCTTGTTGATGAAGGGAGACCAATCCAAAACCCGTATAACAGCTTTTAGGGCTGTCCAATCATGATTCCAATCATAATTCAAGAAAATTTAGGCGGAAAAACCATGACCGAGATCGCCATCGAAGAACCCTAGAAATTTGGGAATGAAATTTGGGGCTGACCGTTATGGGTACAAGCTAACCGTTGGAATGAATGACTGTCTTACTAAAGCGGGTCTTTGGATTGTCTCTGAGTGGGTGATGGGCTTCGATAATGAAGCGAGGCCCAACGAAAACTTTAAACAAGAAGCAGTTTTATTTATTTATTTATTTATTTCTTTTCATTCTATGGTTCTTGATTGAGCACAAAGGCTCTGATACCAATTGTAAGAATATTTAGAAACATATATGCAGTTATATATTGCACTCAAGACAAGAACACATGATGTATGTACATATGTAAGAAGACTAACCTGAAAAAGACATGTTTGATCTTCTCCTCTGAACAATCTGATGAAGGCAATCTCTCTAATGGGGCAAAGAACTTGAATGCTTGTATATGATTGTTAGAGCAGGGACCAAGGTCTATAAATAGGCATTGAGGAGTAGGTGCCTCCCATAAAGGTTTCCTAATCCTTTTACATTTAGGCCAACCTTATTCTTGTTCCATATGCAATTAGGTATACGTCATTAGCAAAGTAACCTCTTAAATCAGTACTGATAGCAATAGGAAATCCAACATGAATCGATTAACACTAGGAATGTCTATTTGCTTGTTCTGTAAGTATGCAAGTATGCAGCTTAGTTATTGTAATACTTGATGAATATTGATGGTCCACCTGAAGTCTTACAGCTTGAGCTAGCCACATCCTAGCATCCACAGCCGGCCACACGCCCTGCATCTGACCAAGATCATATGAGATGATCAGCGAGACGGCGACCTTAATCACCAACCATCTTCTGAATTCTGATAACAACCATGCCAGACGTCGACTTTTTTAATTGGTTCGAAGGTCATAATCTCTCTTAAATAACTAATGCGAAAGATATAATGCCGGTCAGGTTGGGTTATGGGCTTGCTGGTCGTGCAGTAGTACGCATGCACGTCAATTATGTGGGTCTTAATTGGCTTAACTTGAACTGTAGCTAGAGATATATATATTATCGCTTTTTCTATTGACTTAATTGCTTCAAATCCTTATTTGACTCATCCTCCAATGTATAGAGTTTATAAATAGCCTGCAGCAATACTAGTTGAGAAATCAGTCTAAACTCAAAGGAGACATGGTGATGGCTCATGGCAGCTTCTGTCTCTTCCTGATCTTCTTCTCTTCCTTGATATCTACTAATAGTTTTCTTCATGCATACGCATCCAACCAAGCTCAGCCAAAATCACTTGGTCTATCATCTCCTCCTTCATCAAACCGGATTACTGTTCATTGTCGCCCTCGTCGGGAAGGCATATTACTAAGTGTAATCGCAACTATATGGCCGCCCTAACAAACACTATGCCAACAAACCCATCAGACGACAGACAATGTCTGTCGTCTGATATGAAGAAAATCTGTCGTCTATTAAGCTGATATCTGATTGATGTTCAGACGACGGGTAAAGCCCGACGTCAGAAGTTCACTCAGACGACAGACACCTAAAAAAAATCTATCGTCTGAATGTGCTTAAATATGCACAAATTGTAAGTATATGTGGTTAGATATCAAATAGAACGACAGTCAAATGTTGTTGTTGTCAAACTCTAGCAACATACTTTACAAATAATCTATTGTCTGTTTTAATGCGAGATGACAATAAAATGTCGTCTGAATGTGTAGAATTTCCATGTTTCTTTGCCAAATCTGTTGTGTGAACTTTATTGAAACAACATCCACTATTAGTTATCTATTGTCTCTCTTGTTGTAAAAGGACATTTAAATGTCCTTTGAATGTGTAGTGCTTGAAGTATCTTTGATCTTTCTGTTGTGTGTACTTATTTCAAACCATAGTTGTTGGTAACTTTCTATTGTTTGATATTATTTAAAAAGACATATAACTTCCAATGTATCATCATATATCCCAGTGATGAAAGTCATACTCAAACCATGAAATACGGTTTGTTAACAGCAGCATAAACTAATCTACCCCATTGATAAAAGTTTCAGCTCGTTGCTCCAACCTCCTCAAAAGGTCCTTCATGAAGAGTGTACTTGTCCCATGAGAAATCAGCAGTGTATCTATTGCGCAATGGTCAAAGACTTCACTATTTGTTTTCTGCTTGCCTTCTGCAAACTCTACATATCGTCTCTGCTTCCTAACCATTTCTGCCCTGCTAGATCTCTGCTTCCTAAGTGAGGATTACTTTTCTGTGACAACATCAACCAACATTAGTTCAGTTACCATTGGGCTAAACACATGAAATACAAGTCACAGGGCACAGATTTTTTTGGCAAAGGCATTGAGCAAAATGATTGAAAGCCGATGTTCTTAGTGCTCATTAAAAACAAAAAACCATGGTAGAAATCAATGTTATCATTATTCTCAGCAATGTATCAATTATTGTTTATATTATACATGAATATTTCTAATGATTTAATTGAAAGACAGTTAACAGTTGAAAATAGTGGAAAATTATCTTAAATTGTGTTCATGGTATAGATATACCTGAGAAGTGTTTCTGAATTACAGGCTGTCATTCTTTTCTAACCGTTGATTGGTGCTAGCATAAAATGTAATTGAATCAGTATGATTGGAGAAGATAATAAGAAAGTAAATCAGAATAAGAGCAATTTTATATTTACCTTTTTGTTGATATTAATTTTGAAGATGATAAGAGAGAGTTGGTTTCAGTTGGTTGACCTCGGGATAACATATAAAACAACAAAAGAAAGAATTAATGAGTGATCGTTTGAGGACCAGAGGATGAAGAAAGAAAAAGTCATGTTTAGTTACCAGTTTCTTCGTGGTGGTGGAGTTGTAGAATATAGAGTTGCGCTCAGTTGGTCCACCTCAGGATCAGATGTAAAGCAACGAAAGAAAGAATTAATGAGGAAGATAGATTCAATAAAGGAAAAAGAAAGCAAAAAAGAAACAGGAAAAAGGAAAAAGAAAGCAGAAAGAAACAGGAAAAAGAGAGCAAAAGAGAAACAGGAAACAGGAAGAAGGAAGCAAACAGTAATGAGTTTTCTTAGATTAATTTACTGAATGTAACATAGATGCATCAATTGCTGTATCTTTTCCTCCGTATCATTCTCTCGATTATGTCAACAAGGTATATCTATACCATGATAGAGTAAAAACAGGATAATGCAGAAAGACTGTTTGCTTGCAAAAACAGTAGTTAACAAAGACAACTCAAATGTCAACCAGGATAGAGTACGTACTTAGTAGAAAGTTATAAGCTAGAGTACATTGAGATATTAAAACTAAACCAGAAAAGAAAACACAGCATAAAAATAAATAAATAAACAAACACAAAATCTACTTTATACTTTGAGGAAGATACAAAAACAAACATACTGGGTAATAATTTCCAGCAACAGGTTGGTTCACTTTGAAGTCCCAATCTGTTCTATAGTCGCGAATCTGCAAGAGAGATGGGTTAATGGATCATTTTATGCCAACAATGATTAGACATGGGAAACAGCTACTAGAAGTCAAAACGATTTAGAAGGACAACAATTTCCATTAACTCTGAATTATATAATTAAGAACAGGAAGATATGATCACTTAGCAGGAAGTCTAAAAAGGACATGCACATTAGAATTTGAACCAACTAAATTCAATATTGCAAAAGCAGACAATTAGTGTACCCTTTTGATAAAATCACGCCCATTAGAATCAGTGTAGAACGTTTTGTTGGTAGCCATGGCAGTGTCTAATTGAGTTACAACTTCTTTTCCAATTCCGTCATCAGTAGGTATAGGGCCAACCTGATATTGAGGACAGTATCAATCAACAGGACTAACAATGATCTTTGAATTTTATTTGAATTTTGAAATAGTTTTAATTTTTCATTTATATCTGGTAGTGCTTACAATAAACTCAACTTCAACATGCTCCTTTTCCTTGTGAAGTCTAGTGATCTGCATACGTATCCAATGAAACACTACTGTCAAACAAACACCCATAACTGGAGTCAGAATCAAGTATAGAAGAGCTGCAGCTCTGAAATTTAACTCTTGAACAGGAATCATGCATAAAAATGTCCAAGTTTTATCGATTTGTCCAGGAATCATGCATTATCCTATAACAATTGTCGATCACATTAAAGTACAAACCATCGATTATCTGATCAATCATTTGCTAATGTTAGGACAAACGAAAGAAGTAAAATTCCAAGTTCTATATCAAATATAGGAGATGAGATTTGAAAAGGGAAGAGAAGACGATGAGACTAAAACAAGGAACTGTAAAAACGATGAGATTATATCAGATGATTGATGACTAACGTGAATGTAGTTGCAGAACAAAACTGTAAGGAAACTATGATAGCTTCCTAAACATTTTAGTGAAGCTTTACTAAACATACAAACTCTTCTATGCAATTCATTTACTTTAATTGGAAATAAGAAAGGTCGAACACAAACTGACCTATAAACAAATTTTGGGTGGAAACAAATGGACTTTTATCTGTTTGAGATCAAATTTTTTAAAAGAAATCAAGGTGGAAAAGACTAAAAAGTGATCAGATTCGAATAGAAAACTCTTAAGTAAACTATGATAGCTTCACATCAAACTTTCGTAAACAAAAGTACTGAGTGGCCAAGCTTTTAGTAAAGCTTTAGTAACAGAAGATTATTGTTGGTTATTGACAATGAATTCAATATATCAATACACAAAAACACAGACTGAAAGAACAGGGATTGCTGAAATTTTTGTCAGATTCAAATTCCTAACCTAATATTTCGTACGCTACTCAGATTCAAATTCCTGGATCCCTAATGTCCTAAGACAACAAGCAACTCCCAACTCTTTTCATTCCTTTCCAGTTCCGATATTCAAATTAAACTAATGTGCTAACAATTTATTGTTGAGGTAAATATCTTTGCAAAACTTCTTTTCTTAAGCACTTATCCTTTACTTCTTTGACATGCATGATTCCAATCCCAAAAAGTAATATCATGCCAGAAATAGTAAAGAGATAGACAGATTGGAAAGAATTATGGTTGTACGTTGAAAGAACAACGGTGAGTTAGAAGAGAAATTACCCATCATAACGAGGCTGAACATTTTTTTCCAAAGCCAACAATAGTTACACATAGCTACAATAGGTTGGAGATCATTTCAACTCTCCTCGGGTGTGGTGAACCATTGATATGACCTTCACATTAAGACACCCTGCTCCAATCTGGCTTTCTACATCATCATCCTTTCTTAGAGGAATCGAAGCAACTAAATTCTTCTGTGGCCATCCAAAAATCTGTGCCCTGTCACAGAATACTAACTTCTAGTTCAGCATAATCGATAGCTAAAAATCCATGAAACAAAATACCAAGTGCATTTTCCACAAGAAAAATAAAACAAGGGTGAAAAATTCAAGAGCTTTACATTGCTTGGTTGAGCACCATTGGAGCTGGAGACTTTAGCAGCTACACTAGTATAGAAACCCTCATGTGAAAGTTTCAATCTGTATGCATTTTTGACAAGCTTTCTTCACATGACAATAAATACCCAACATTATAGAAATCAAAGCATAAACCAATAGAGCAATATAGAAATCAAGTAAAATTGTAAAGGAAAGAAGTCACTCACCTCAAATCCTAAACAGGACCAGAACTAGAATGAAAACAAGGCTCTAGAAGTTCTGCCCAACTTCTTTCAATTCTTCAACATCTGGAATTTCGATGGTGAAATTCCATGATCATAAGATCAAATTCTCACATCTAGATCTTCCTAGTTGCAGTACCCGAAACTCCTAGACCAAAATCCTATTTTAGAACAGAAACTCTCCATAAGACCGACTCATCATCGAGCCCAAAATCTCTATCTCTTTCTCCCTTCCCATCTTCTTCTTTTCTTTTCTTCTCTCCCTTTCTCCTCCTCTGTTCGTTGTCCTTGTTCCTTCTTCTTCTTCTTTTTTCCTTTCTCGTCTAATCCCCTTCATCCCCAGTTGACAACAACTCACCCTTATCCCTTGATTAGAAAACCAAAACAACCAAAATCAGATTGAAAAAATCAAGGAATCATATTAGATTAGGGTTTAGAGAATTAGGGTTTACTTACCCCCATAGGATGATGAAGGACTCGGTAGTCTCGAAAATCCTTGCGGTGGAGGACATTGATATTGACGGAGACGCGAGCTTTAGACATAGCTGTGAGATTAGGAGGCGAGATCTGAGTGGGCTTGGGTTAAAGGAGAGGAAACCAATTTGTTTTTTTTTGTTCTGTTGTAAATGCAAGCTAAGAGGGAGTTTGATATGGGTGAGGAGGGAATCTGAAAATTGGGTGAGGAGGGAATCTGAAAAATGTGCAGCGCGAAACCATTCTTTTTGGTTTGATAAATTTGTCGGGGAGAGAGAAATCATTAAAAATTTGGAACTAAATTCCTTCATGTTGTGCCAAAAAAAATAGTTCCAACAAAATCCAAAGCTAATTTACTCCTTTGACAAGACGACAGATATATGTTGTCTGAATACAAACAAAAAAAAGAAGCTACGACCCAAAACAAAATCAATTTATCTCCTTTGTCGAGACGACAAATAACTGTTGTTTGAAAATAAACTTAATTCTCAAAACTAACTTACCATGGTATGTTGCTATATTCAGACGACAGTTTTTACATTGTCTGTCGTTAAATTATATCAGACGACAGAAACCAACCTGTCTGTCGTCTGAGCTCTGTCGTCTGATGAGGTTATTGGCATAGTGAAAGAATAACGTCCATGAAGGCACCCCCATTGGAGGTAATTGTTTTCCCCTCAATTATTGGTTCCTATCTCACCCACAACAATTCAGGTGATATATATATATATATATATATATATATAAGTGCAATTTCATTTTCTTTTCCAGAAAAGTGCATCAGATAACTAGTTGGTTGAAGCGATCCCATTCTCATTTTTAGAAATTAAACTAAAGTGGTGCGAGTGTTAAATTCACTAAACTAATACCATACCTTGTGTTGTGCGGAAGCGTAACAAACACAATATTGATATGGAACTAGATGAGCAACCGAACAATGAAAAAGAAAGCAAACACAAGAACACAAGAATTTATAGTGGTTCACTCAATCAATGTGATTGAGCTACGTCCACTTCGGAGTCGGCGAGAAATTCCACTATAATCAATTGGAGAGAATACAATTAGAGTTTGAGAATAAACTCTACCCAAAACCCCAAATACAATTAGGTTAATTGTCTAATCTCTCACACCAAAAAAAATCCCACCGGCAGCAAGGCATCTCTATATATATATATATATATTGACAGGACCCGCCCCGGATTTCACCCTGAAATCCGAAGAGGCCCTGCGGGGCCCACCTTAGAAGAAATTCTACCAAAAATTTGACAGAACTTCCCCTAAAAATGGACAACCCAAAACCTGTAGAAAAATATTTACACTTCTAAATCATTCATCCTTATTCTGCTGGAGCCACCCTGCTCCCTATATCACAACATCTCCCATATCACAAAACAATTCTGAAACTTAAGAATATTAATCTCAAGAGTTATCAGAACAATCTATTTCTTAGGCGTACAAGAAGGTAGAATACAAGATAAACGACCAATACTTTTATAATGCGGAAGCTATGACAGTTATGCCTCAACCCTAAGTACGCTCGACCTCAAGCTAAACTGGCCTGCAAACTGGGCAATTGAAACCGAAGGGCCCAGGGGAAAACATTTAAAATCTGTTAGAGTGAGTGGACGAAAAATAAGTACTTTCAAATGTATAAGTAAAACTTAATGCTTTCCCAAGTTATTCTCTAAAATTTCGCATGCAGTAATAATCTTGAAAACACTCTTAATCATCATCTTTACTGAAATCTCAATCACGTAACAAGAACATCTTGAAATCTCTTAAAATCTCAATCTCAATCCTTATAAAAACATCATTTTCATGAGGCTCGTTTGATGACTAGAAAGGACTGCTGTCTAGTCATCTCATGCCATCTAGGAGGGACTGCCACCCAGATGACGCATCGGAAGGGACTGCCAACCGGAATAGGAGGCGGTGGATAGAAGGGACTACCAACTAGCCATAGGTAGTAGACGAGATTGCCGACTAACCACAGGTAGTAGACGGGATATATCAAAACGCTTGTATGGATGCGTATATCATCGCCTAGATAATGAAAACTAAAAAAAAGGTCCGACGAGCCGCCACACGCGGAGGTCAGAAGGCGGTCAACCACCTTCGATGCAAAAGTTGTCAACTACAAACTTCTTCAAAATAAAAGGGTGATCAACTTTCATACCTGGAGCTAAGTCTGGTTCGGCCTCGATCGTCCTAAATCAAGCCTAGAAGTTGGATTAATCTCGGCCCTCTAATCATATTCCAGATTGAATCAGAGACGTCGAAATCTTCAACTCGTGATCTTTTACTCCACACTCAAAATCGTCGTGAAAGGAGGATATGAGGATGATCAGGGGGAGGAAATGATCACGAAAATGGGAAGGATCGGCCCATGTATGGCCTGAAAAAGGGAATTCTGGCCGGATCCGAATAGGCTTGGCTGGGTGTCTTCGATCAGGGTCTGGGGGCAGCGGTGCAGCAAGGCAGTGGCACCAGGCGACTGGGCATCTCGGGCCTAGGGCAGGATGGGCCGGGTCCGGCGCGGTGGAAGCCTGAGGAGAGAGATGGGGCCGGGTCGGGTCGATGGGTCAGCAAGAATGGGGAGGGTTTCGAGCGTGAGAGAGAGCGGAGGTGCTGGGGGACCGAAACGCAAAAAAAAAGATTTTTTTGTCCTTCCACAATAAATTCTGATTTTTTTTTTATATTTATAGAAAAATTCTAATTTTCAAATATTCATAACTTAATCATACGAATTCCGAATATTGCGTTCCACATATACACGAGACTGTACCGACGAGCCCTAC
This sequence comes from Rosa lucieae, assembly GCA_024704745.1. Lineage (NCBI taxonomy): Eukaryota > Viridiplantae > Streptophyta > Magnoliopsida > Rosales > Rosaceae > Rosa > Rosa lucieae. Next base: position 85,553,505 of record CM045496.1, on the reverse strand, counting down.
AATTTTCATGAAGGAAGTTTTCCCAAATTATGTACGTATAAAAAGTCACTTTTTGAGACCCCCTAAATAACGTTCGTTTTCAAAAATAAAATTGTTCGAACTAATTCCACAACTCCTCCAAGCTTCGTACTTTTTCCCATGACCACAAAATCATTTCCAAAAGGTCATCGGAATTTAATTTGAATTTTCGGGGTATTACAGTTAAATTTTCAAAAACCTTGTAATTACCCTTGATTTATTAAGGCTCTAACAATGATTAATTTCATATATAAAGGATAAAATCGTAATTTAAAAAATAAAACAATGAATATGGGAGTTGTTCTTCCATGAAAGTGGAAGAATTTCTCTCAAACTATTTATGAAGTTTTTTTTTGAGGTATTAAAAGATAAGAACAAAAATTATAAATAAAAAACAAACTCTAAATATATTCCCTCTGTGTACCGCCAAGATCTAGGGTTTGTTCGCACTAGAATCAAAGGATATGGCTCCGTCAAGGAGGAAGACGACCAAGCAGAGGAGAAAGGTGAGGGTTGGTGTTGGAGGTGAAAAATTCCGATTAGGAATTTGACCCAACAATTAATGCGGACTGGAGCGGAAGCTGAACCGGGGACAATCAAGAGGTTTCAATGTGTCGTTGACTTGATGTTGACGAAGCGAAGACTCCTTTTAGTTTCCTCCCTCTGTATGCTCCCTAGGCGAGCTCCCTCCGTAACCTCCCTATGCGAGCTCCCTCCGTAACCTCCCTATGCGAGCTGGCTCCATAACCTCCCTATGCGATCTCCCTCCGTAACCTCCCTATGCGAGCTCCCTCCGTAACCTCCCTTCGTAATCTATCTTCGCTCTGTCACCTCTCTATGTAAACTCCCTATGTAACACCTCTCCGTAGCTCATCTTCGTAATCTCTCTCTGCTTCTTGGCTTTGACGAATAAGCAGAGTCTCCTCTCTGTCATCGGTGTGAGAGAGGAGGAGGGGGTACCTGCAAAAGACCCTCCGATGCCTAAGTCAGTATTTTTTTGGGTCAAGAATTGAGGTCTCGACTAGAGTTCGATGCCATAACTGGAGGTTCTGCTTTCCTTTTATAGGCGGCTTACAACTTGGGCTGCAAGTAAACTTGCATGGAAAAATACCGATAACTTGAATGGCAAGCCACCATTAAGGCCGCACTTACTCCTATAATAACCGTCATTTATTGGCGGCCATGATTGCCACACTAAATGCATTAACCGTCGTCTTTATAGCTACATTAACTGTCGCACTTACTGTTGTCATTACCTTTCTTTAATTGCCTTGATTGCATGGTCAAATTTGTTGACTACCCCCACAATGCCCCCAAATTTTCTCTTTGGGAATCTATCCCAAGAGAAAATTTTCAAAGTTCTCCTTCTTGGCTTTTCTTCAAATTCTCCCTATGGACACCCTAGATTTTCCTTTGGTCACCCACCTTTAGGAGAAGCTTTAAGAAAATGTCCTCAAAGCTCAATTAAGATCCAAACCACCGAGGCCCATCTCAAAACTGGACCAATCCTGCCTTGGGCCTAAGCTCGATTTTTTTTTTAAAGACACGGGTCGGATCCAGTACCACTTGCATAACCTCCGCGTCCTGCAAGTACAAAATCTATGAAGCCATCCCACCCCCGCCTGCAGCGAGGGTGTGGTCCATCATCCCACCCCCGCCCGCGGCGAGGGGTAAGGCACACCATCCCACCCCCGCCTGCGGTGAGGATGTGGTCCATCATCCCACCCCCGCCCGCGGCGAGGGGTGAGGCACACCATCCCACCCCCGCCTCCAGCGAGGGTGTGGTCCACATCCCACCCCCGCCCTTAGTGAGGGGTGAGGCACGCCATCCCACCCCTGCCTCCAGCGAGGGTGTAGGGTGTGGTCCATCATCCCACCCCCGCCCGCGGCGATGGGTGAGGCATGCCATCCCACCCCCGCCTGCAGCGAGGGTGTAGTCCACATCCCACCCCCCGCCCGCGGCGAGGGGTGAGGCACGCCATCCCACCCCCGCTCTAGCGAGGGTGTGGTCCATTATCCCACCCCCGCCTGCAGCGAGGGTGAGGTCTAGAAGGTCGCACAAGTTTAATCAAACAATAGTTTAGTCATTCTCGCCACTAGCTTCCATTGCATTTAAAGATCAATTGTGAACTATAATCATAGGAGTAACTGCTCAATGTCGATCAGTGTTACCTGGGTTGGTGCCCATTTGTTACTTTGAATGGAGACTTACCGGCGTCCTTTTTTATTTCAGCTGCGAGCCCTCGAGGACTAGCTCGGTTATACTCATCGATCACTCTCCTCAGCACATGCTTCCTTCGAGCCCTCGAGGATTGGCCTGTACTGGTTCCTCCAGTTGTTCATCCAATCAGTGTGCCGCTTGCCCCCTCAGTTGTTCATCCAATCAGTGTGCCGCTTGCCCCCTCGACATGAGGTCTATTTAAGCCTTTGCTGGTGGAGTAGCCGGCGCCCGCGTTTGTCACTCTATTGGTTTAGCAAGTACCGTCCCTGACCTCGCCGCTGCCTCAGCCTTTGCATCTCATCATTCAAAGGCAAGTTCAGATCTTACAGTAGTTTTGAGGCAAGTCTGTTTGGGGATTGGATTTTGTCACCGCCAGTCCTCGGTGACAGAAATGAGATGTCTTGAGGTGCAGCTCCCGCCATCACTTTTTAGGAAAAAGTGCTTCCCCCAGACGGCGCCACTTGTTGGAGGTGAAAAATTCCGATTGGGAATTTGACCCAACAATTAATGCAGACTGGAGCGGAAGCTGAACCGGGGACAATCAAGAGGTTTCAATTTGTCATTGACTTGATGTTGACGAAGCGCAGACTCCTTTTAGTTTCCACCCTCTGTATTCTCCCTAGGCGAGCTCCATCCGTAACCTCCCTATGCGAGCTCCCTCTGTAACCTCCCTATGCGATCTCCCTCCGTAACCTCCCTATGCGAGCTCCCTCTGTAACCTCCCTATGCGATCTCCCTCCGTAACCTCCCTATACGAGCTCCCTCCGTAACCTCCCTATGCGATCTCCCTCCGTAATCTCCCTATGCGAGCTCCCTCCGTAACCTCCCTTCGTAATCTATCTTCGCTCTGTCACCTCTCTATGTAAACTCCCTATGTAACCTCTCTCCGTAGCTCCTCTTCGTAATCTCTCTCTGCTTCTTGGCTTTGACGAATAAGCAGAGTCTCCTCTCTGTCGTCGGTGTGAGAGAGGAGGAGGGGGTACTTGCAAAAGACCCTCCAATGCCTAAGTCAGTATTTTTTTGAATCAAGAATTAAGGTCTCGACTAGAGTTTGATGCCATACCTGGAGGTTCTGCTTTCCTTTTATAGGCGGCTTACAACTTGGGCTGCAAGTAAACTTGCATGGCAAGATACCAATAACTTGGATGGCAAGCCACCATTAAGGCTGCACTTACTCCTATAATAACCGTTACTTATTAGCGGCCATGATTGCCACACTAAATGCATTAACCGTTGTATTTATGGCTACATTAACTGTCGCACTTACTGCTGTCATTACCTTTCTTTAATTGCCTTGATTGCATGGTCAAATTTGTTGACTACCCCCACAGTTGGTTTTGCCATCAAGACCAAGGAGGAGTGAGTCTTCACGCTTATGAAATTTTTAATTATTAATTGTAGTTGTCTTGCAATACTGGATATTAATTTGGTGAGGTATTGTTATCCCTTACAATGTAACTTTTATCGCTATTTTAGACAAAAAGAAGTTGAGGCCTCGGAGCGTGAGATTGTGGATAATAATTCATACAAGATACAATTGAGTTTACAAATTCACTAATTCATGCTTTATACTTCAATAGACAATAATCTAGACTCCATAGATCATAATCAAACTTCAAAACTTCATTATATGAAATGGTTGGCTTTGGTTCTCGTTTCGAATTCGATCAACTAGGTTAAATTTAGTTACTCTTATAAACTTATATTTATATATCATACACTCCAAAAAGAAACGTCTATAAATTCAAAGAAAATAAAAAAAAAACGACCGTTGGATGCGATTATTACAATAAATTATGAGTGCGTTTAAAAATTAGGGCAATTTCACAATAGTTTTGAATCCGATCGGCTTGGTCAACCATAATTACTTGTAGGTTTTCTTGGTTGACCAATGACATAACGACCGCGAAACGTGCTTATTCTTTTACATCATGTTTGTAAATATTTCATCGATGGATGAGCGTTGACATAAGATAAAAATTTCAATTTTAATTACCAATACATTGGCCTATACCAATTTGCCTCCTAAAGTTGTATGATTTATATATTGTATTTAAATTGTTGAGTTTCGTTCTAAAGCAACCATGAAGTGGAAAATGAATTTGGAGGAACCAATCGCTCGATGGAGAGATTGTAATGTTTTATGATGGTTGTAAAAAATCGGGCCAATTTGGTTCTCGTTTCGAATTCGATCAACTAGGTCAAACTTAGTTACTGTTATAAACCAATATTTATATATAAACACTCCAAAGAGAAATCACTATAAATTCAAAGAAAATGAAAAAGCCGACCGTTAGATGCGATTATTACAATAAAATATGCGTGTGGTAAAAAAATTAACAAATTTCACAATAGTTTCAAACTCAATCGGATTGGTCAACCTTAGTCATGATATAAAATTTTACAATATTTCGGTTCGGTTTTCACCTAGCTGAAATCAAAAACCGAACCGAACATAATCGGTTCGGTTCGGTTCGGTTTTTTTGTTTCGGTTCGGTTTTTTTTTTGTTCAATTTTGTTCGGCTTTGGTGCGGTTTTTTTCGGTTTTCGGTTTCACGAGCCCACCCCTATTCAAGAGCCAATAGAAAATTTTCATTTAAACATGCTAACCCTAATGTTTTTGGAATTTAGATTTCCTCCACAACAGGAAAGATGAAGGCAACATTTAAGCACATAAAGTGATCCAATGCATCATCTCTCTCTGGCGCGTAGCCTTGCTGCCACTTCCTCTTTCCGTTCTTCTTGTTTTTACTTATTATAATAACTAAGTTTTTCATTGGTTAGAGACCTAGGGGCTGTGGGAAGTGCTAAACATGATTTACATACACTATGCCAAAAAAGCTATCAGACAACAGAGTTCAGACGACAGAATAGTCATTTTCTGTCGTCTGAGTGTTTCAGACTAAACTCAGACGACACATAAATTAAATGTGTTGTCTGAATACAATGAGAAACCATGCTTGTTTCATTTTGAAGATATGGTCAGACTCAGACGACACTTAAGTGTCGTCTGAACAAATAAAAATTTTCTTAGCAAAACGTTTGGATTTCCCTCCAACAAGAATAAGTCTTTTCCCTCCTAAATTCCCAAACCCTATCGATGACCAGTGAATGTAAAACTATTCAGACAACAGAGCTAAGAAATTCTGTTGTTTGAATAAGGTGAGTTTGACTTTTTTTATTTGAAGTCTGTTTTTACATAACACAAAACCTAGCAGCTTCGTTTTACCTCTCGCGCCGCTCTGTCTAAACTCTCTTACCAACAGAAACTCGATCTATACCTCTCAAAAATCAGCCATTTCTGAAACCCAGTCCTCTCTAACCCAGATTTCTCTCCTACTCTCCTTGACGAATCGATGATCGACGGCGATACATCTCTGCTCCCCCATCGCTGACCTCGCCAACTCGATTAGAGACTTGGAGTTCTCCCAACTCGGCAACCTGCAAGAGTGCAACGCTAGAACCAGCAACCCATCTCCGGCCTCCGATCTGGGCCTCCAGCCTTTCAAGCCCCACCGGCCACCGACTCCAGTCTTTCAATCCTCACCAGCAACCCATCTCCGAAGCTCCGCCTCCAGGTATCTCACCATCTCTCTCCCTCTCCGTTTTCTTCTCCTCCTCTGTGACGGCCGAAGGGTCCTTTCGACCCTCCTCTAATCTTGTATTCTTGTAAATAATCAATTTCCAATCAGTAAATAATCGATTTCCATTTGATCTCGTATTCTTGTTGGTTTTTAACTAAGGAAATACCATCATGGTATAGTTGAAAACTTGAAATGGGTAATGGGTAATGGGTTTGATTTCGGATTTGCATTTGATGTTGATGGTATAATTGCAGACAATCAAAAGACTCAAAATGATATAATTGCAATTACGATTTAATGCCGTTTGCAATTAGGATAGGATGCTTGTGTTTTGCTGTCAATCTGATAGCATAATTAGGATAGCATAATTGATACCAATCTGATAGCATGTTTGTGTTTTAGGCATCCAAATGACCAAATATAAACTCTAGTTGTTCTATTACTGAAACAGGAATTTGATAGATTCTTTGACTCAGAAGTTACCCAAAATTCTAGATAGTTTTGGTTTTCTGGGTTTCAGAAGCAGTGAAAATGAAGCATGTTTTATATGTTTTTAGTCCGAAATCAAAATGTATGGCTCATTGAATATGTGGTTTTGTGTTGGTGGGTTCAAATTCTTATGAGATTGGGTTACTGAGTTTTTTGCAGGTGAAGTATTCGCAAGAGTCGGACAACAATACCAACTGTAAGTAATTTGTAGTTTAAGTGTTTAACCAATGTGTTTGTTTCGTGGGCTTATTAGTATGAGTTTGAGTGTTTTTGAAAATCTAATGGTTTTTATTGTTTTGCAATGATGAATCAGCCTACAAAGCCAGAGGCAGCGATCTCCGCGTTCATTTTAAGGTACAAAAGAACTTGATATTCAAAACTGGTCGGTTCATGATATATTGGTTTAATGCATGTGAGAAGCTTCCTCCTTGTTGGAAAGAGAAGGCAGTAGAGATTTAATTCATGAACATAGGTTTTGTTGGTAATGAATTGCTTGATTCATGTCTTTGAGTTTCTGTGTATAGCATTTGGAATTTGGACTTGATTTAGTATTGTTTTTTTTAACAGAAATGTTTCTGGAAGCTTTCATATATGTAGTATGGTTTTGAATTAAGTTTTTCTTTAGAGACCATGTGTTTACTTTAGTACATATTTTTAAACCTTGTTTCAGGTTTAGTAGGCATGGATCTGTATGGTCCTTCTTTACTCATCAAGTGGGTATAAATTAGGTGAACTTTCTTATCTCTATATTATAAATCATCTTCTCATTTGGTCAGATCAACAATACTCATGCTCTTTTTCACACAATTATTTTGGGGTTAAACAATTTCTAGGGCTTATGAAAAAGAAAAAAGTACTTTTTCCAAAAAAATTGGGTTATGTATATGAATTTAAGGGTTCCTTTTTTAATAAAAAGTTCTTTCTAATTCTAGGTGAGTTTTTAAAAGTTATAATGCAGTACCAGCTTGATATGCTGGACTGTTTGAAGAAAGGTATGTTATATATGTTAACCTTATTCCATATTCCCATTGCAGTTGTCAAAATGTTTTCTTGATTATTGTGTCTTACTACAAGTAATATAGTTTGGTTTTTTATTACGTCCTTCAATTTTATTCTTCTTTAGTATGAGTCATGTGATTACAGATAAAGAAAATCACCATAATACATTTATATGCTATTTACTTCTGAACAGATGATGAGGAAGATGGTACAATATCTGCGTTACATGATCTAGAAGCTAAAGAGTCTAACTGAGTACATACATATTAACACCTGAGTTTCAATATGTTATATCGGGCCACACTTTAACACCTGAGTTTCAATATGTTCTCTAAGCTTCTTTCCAAAGCTGTTTTCTTCCATAGGAACTACTTGGATACTTACAATTTCTCTACCTTCATGTGGAAGAATTTATCATCTCTGATTTATATTGAGTTTGGGGGGTTATGTGCTGGCTTTTATACTTCAGTTTTTTATGCTCTTGTAGATGATATGAAGACATTGGTGTGATGCCAGTGGTGTCCTCCAATTTGGCTGAAAGAAGGTAAGCTTTATTTCATTTTCTTAATATCTTTGTCAATCTGCATATTAAGCTGGATGAGGGTCAGGAATTGTGTGAATGTCACTCTCCTTCAACTTATTGAGGTCTATGACTTTGTTTATAGGCTAAAATGTTTTTTATACGACTCTTTGTTTATAACCTGTGAAACTCTCGGTACAACTGATCTCTGCATTCATCAATAGTGGTGGCAGTTATTGAGTTATGTCTCTTTTGTTTCAAAGCTTCTTCATTCACTAATGATATCAAGCCCCTTTAAAGTTTTAGACAAAAATAGATTTTTTTAAAAGCGAAAACAATTTCAAAATGGACCGAAGTCTATCTTAACTAATGAAAAATGTTGTTTTCCAATACAAATGAACGAGAGCTGAGCTCTGTGGCTTTAAGCATTTCTTAGAGTTAAATAAGTTGATAGTTGCTCGGCCCCATATGGCTCTAAGCCCGTCAGGCACCATTCAATGAAGAATTAAGAATATGTGGACATTGAGTTTACTTGCTCTATTTTTGGTGAGATTTGGATTTGAGTTTTGGCTTTTGGGTATTGGATGTGTTTCGGTTCTGATTTGGTTATGAATTGGGTGCATGGGTAGAACAGAAGGGCTTGCGTTTTGAACCGTTAGATTCAAAACCATATGGAAAGAATGCGGCAGAGTGCTCTGGTTAATGATGGGGTGAGTTTAGAAAACCACAAGGTTTCGTTCTAATTGAGTTTGGGTCTACGTCTTTGAGCAATTTAGTTTGAACTTGCCCAAGTTGTGTGGTTATCAAAGACTAATGATCATGACTTACTATGTAGCTATGTAGTCTGAATTTGAAATTAGTACAGTGTCTGAATTTAAATTTAGTTGTATGGCAGTTGTGACCAAGTGACTAGATAGCTGATCAAAATTGCAATTTGATCTTTTTGTTTTTTTATTAGTTGTTCATTCCAAATTGTGTATGAAGATGCATTTAAGCATGAAAGAGAGAACATAAATTTTGATTGAAGTATATGATAAACTGATAATATAGTGATATAAGGAATGTAAAACAAAATGTCAGTGATACTGCAGTCATAATCTGGCTGAAATTCATTTTGTTGGGATTACAAATTTACAATGCTGTTTTGGATATATACCCTCTCAATATGCAGTTATCAATTGTATTTCCTTTGTTTTTTTTTTTAATTCTATTTCTTGATAAATAAATCAGCAGATGAATCAGTAGTTACATTTGCTTGGACTTAGCCATTTGCTTTTGTATTGTGATTAGTTACATTTGTTTGAATTTCTTTTCATGAGTCACTCAAACGGATTGATTAAACTAAATCGGTCTTGCAATTTAAAATGACCTTACTTGGTCTTGCAACCTGGTCAAACACTCCTTTTATTCTTTTATTTCTCAGCCTTTCAATTTTCTTGCAAGTGCATCAGATGAAAAGGAAAAAAAAAAAATAGATTAAGACAAATGTACTGCAATAGTCTCTGAACCATAGACCCATTATACATCATCTTAAGTTTTTTCCACTGCAGTGTACAGGTTTGCTGACTGCGGTGCATAAGGACTACTCTACTATATATATGATATCAGAAGCAGGTGTCCAATCCCAGCCTGAAGGTATGGATAGTTTCTTTTCTTGTTATCTTTAGTTAATGTATTGCTTGCTTTGTCTTTTCGTCAATCTTAGTTCTCATTGTGAAAAAAAGTATCTATTTAAGTCGTTCATCTCATCTCCATGAACTGATGTAATTGCATTGAACTTTTTTTGACTAATGCTTTTTGTTTACTTAGAATAGTGTAAATTGAGAATGAGTGTGTGAAGAGTAAATTATTTTGTACTGGTCTATATATATGCATACAGAACATTTTGTCACTTCATAAACCAAAGAGCAACATTTTTTTAATCAAATGTACAATTTCCCTTGCTACTTTTGCTACCAAAAGTGAAAAGCTTTTCCAGAAGATTCATTCTACCGGCTTAGACAAAGTAACCAAAAGAAATGCATTTGCTTGAGAGAAGAAAAGTGTTTCATTGAGTGCCTTTGAATTTTTTATTTTTTGGTAATGGTTTTTCAATTTCATGCTAGGATATGTCTGCTGGAGCAAAGGACAACTTCCAAAACCAGTTTTGGGCTGGAAACCAAGATAGTGGCAGCATCCATTCCTTTTATGATGTCGCTGCTAATCCAGATTCGTATGGCAAAGGCACCAGATTTTTTAGACAAGTAGAATAATGTATAATGTAGTTTTACTATATCTAATGTATCTATAACGTAATTTCGATGTAAATTCAACCATATCAATAGTATACCCGCAGCACTGCGCGGGCATTTTGCCTAGTAGGAATATAAATGTGACATTTGAAATACCATGCAATCACTAAATCAAAGTCAAAATATGTTGTTGGAGCTACTTAAGAACAACAGAATTTAGGAAAAATCTATTGTTATATTCCCACTCAAACAACAGAAAATTGTGGTCTCACAATCAAAAGAAAGACAAAAATATATAAACTTCTGTTGACTCAAAATAAAAACAACGACATATAATTGTATTTTAAATGAATGTACAATAACAAATAATTGTTTTGTGTTAGTAGTTTAACTAACAGTTAACTGTTAGTTATTTTCTCACTCAAACAACAGAAAACTGTGGCCTTACAATAAAAACAACGACAAAAATATATAAATTTTCGTTGACTCAAGACAAAAACAACAACATATAATTGTATCTTAAATGAATGTACAACAACAAATAATTGTTTTGTGTTGGTAGTTTAAATAACAGTTAATTGTTATTAGAATACGAAAAACAACAGAAAACTGTTGTTGTAAGTCATTATAAATAACAGATAATGTGTCTGAATTCTCTAACAGACAACAGATGACTTGAAAACCTTCTGTCGTCTGAAGAATCAGACGACAGAGGAAATCTGTCGTCTGATACCCCAAGAGACGGCACCGTACTAGACAACAGAATTTTTTTTAATCAGACGACAGATCTCCTCTGTCGTCTGATAGCTTTATTGGCATAGTGATAGGATGATTACTTTATTTTTCTAAATACTTATAACTCAGCTCTGTTTGTGTGAACCAAGTACCTAATGACCTAATAGCTAACACCATGTGCTAGGCTTTTTGCTATTGACTCAAAGGCTTTTAGAACTTCATGATTTTAGTTAATTAGGCTTTAGATAACACCTTTTTAGGTCAATTAATTGGGAATAGAGCTATGATTAATAACACCTTCCCTTCACATAGCAAGGCAATAAGTAAGAAAAAGTAATACAATTTGACCTTAACACGCTAGCTAGGCTTCTCGCGAGCGTAGTCATCCAATTTTTGCATTTATATTAAAGTCAATTATCCATGGGATGATTGTCTAGTGGTGGAAGCAATCCTATACCTAGTTCTCTTCATTGTTTGCTCTCAATCATAATTTTTGTTTTTAACTTCTGATGTCGTTTTTGTTTATTTTGTTTCCATATCAAATCAACTCCAAAAATCCCCACAATTTGTGTGCTAGTCCCTATGTGCGTCTAATATATTTCTGTAATTTTTTCAAAATTTCTGAATAGTTTAGATTAGGTAATTAATTAAGTTTTCGACTGCTACTTAGTAGGGACAGTAGTCACTTTTGTGACTTCATTTTGAGTAGTTAGGGTCCTTAGTCCTCTGTAAAAACAGACCTTTATTTCTTTTTGCTACAATTGACGATCTTAGGTTGAGATAAGAAAATAGTTGGCTATCTGACATTATCTCTATTCGACGTTAATTATTTATATACTTATTCAACTGTGGAGAGCAATGTTTTTTTTTTTAATGGCATCTTCTTTGACTCTTTTGCGAGAGGCTTCTCAACTGCAGCCAACCCAGGTGGGTTGTTTGCATCTGTGACAGGGAAGGGTGGTCTTCCATTCCTCTCTCGTCTATTTATTAAGGGCGCTGGCCAGCTTGCTTGTTGGGTTTCTACACTAGTAGTAATATTGATGCCTGGGATGGTGGTGCTAGAGATCGGTTTGCCATCTAGGATTTCCGGGTGATGGTTCCTGGGATGTGCGAACCGGAGGGACTTGGACTTTGTGGCGGGGAGGCTGCCGACGCAAGGCTTGGCGGCGGGGCTCCCTTTATCTTCGTTGATGGCTTCTGGAGGAGGCAGATCTATAGATTTCGAGGATGGAGTTGTAGGCCTGATTCTCGGGCGGACGGCGGCAGAGGTTGGCATCCAAATTGGTGGTGGTGGCGACGACTGCTATGAGAAAACTGTCAGGATTGCGGACGGCAATAGCGATGACAGCGGGTCAATGGCAGCGGCGGACTTGTGGAAAGTGCCCACTGTGCTCCTTGGGTTTACTTTGGGGGCTCTTGTTGATTATGGGCTATTTTGGACTTGGGCCAGGTTTGATAGGGTTTCACTGGATTGGACTTTTGCTTATATTTGGAGCTTTTGGGCTCGACTTTAGACTGATGATGATTGGAGCTTCTCAATTTGGGCGCTTCTGACGAATGACAATAGAGTGGATGATGACACGTCATCCTGTACTCCAATTGTTGCTTGATTTTTGATCTTGGTTGCGAAGACCAGTAGCTTTGAGGGTCATTTTATTTTTCTACTTTAGAATTACTAGGTTTTTGTTAGGGATAATGGTGCTTGGACTTTCTAAAAGGGTGGTATACGTATTGGGGGTGTCTAGGTCTTATTTTTATTGTCAGGATAGGTTTTAGGGTTATCTAAGAAACGATTCTTTATGTCAATCCCTCAATGGTGTTTCATTTTTTTATGGCTTGCTGAATCTTATTAATAGGATGACCAGTTGGCTATTAATTTAGCTATCAAATTTACCTCTCATTCTAAACTTTGACATGTAACTTCCTTTTTTGTCTTTGTGTTTTTTTTTTCCCTCCCATCCTCACCTCCAATCCACACCACATTACCATCAACTTGAGAGAGAGAGAGAGAGAGAGAATTGAAAATGAACCCAATAATTCCCAAGTTCTCTCACTACCACCAAACCAAACAATGAGATGAAAACCTTTGTATAAAGTCAACAAATTAAACACAACCATGCATAATTCTTTGTATCAGCTCATGTTCCCTTCCAGCACCATTAGTGTATTTGCTGGAGTTTTGGATGGTTCACCAGTATGTTGTTTAGGTCACAGTGGAATGATGGAGGGAAAGCAAGAGGAGGTAGGAGAAGACATGGAATTATAAGACGTTGTTATGGCGTGGCTACACTGATTTATTTTTTTTTTTTTTAATGGTAGAATTGGAATAAGAATCTTTCAAAAATTATTGGAGGTCCAACTATCAATTTAGAAAGTATGAATAGAATTTCCCTAAAAAAAATCAGTTATGGATGACAACACTCTTCTTTTAAAAGTATAGATACTGAGTCTTTGTTTGAGATTACGGCTTTGGTACTTGTTTGGGCATTACAAATTAATATTATTCTCAAGTCAGCGGCATAACATATCTGCCATTCAAAAAAATTGCAAAATTGAGATTATAATTTAACATCTCCATGCATTGCGGAAGTAGAGCGTTAAATAAGTGTTATATTTCGTGGGGGAGGTCATGCAATTAGGAGGTACATTTTATGTATATTTAATATATTGATACAACAAGTTAACTATTTCAATTTAAAGGTAGACGGACTCCATACCTTGATAGACTAACTTTAGACTATTTTATATTTGTATCGAAATAATTTACCGATGTATCCAACTAAGTTAACATAGTGCATCTGTACATTGAAGTGACCACGTACCTTGATAGGCTCTCATGCCTCTACATGATTAAGAGAAGGCTTAATGGTAGCATCCGTTCAAGTAATTACCTTATATATCCTATATGTTCAATGTTTCCTAAAGTCGATCAGGCGCACGTATAGTTTACTTTTTTTCATTGCCAATGTGTGGCACTTGGTTTCTGAAAGAATTGGTCACTCTTGTTTGTAGAAAAGCTACTAATTTTAGGTGGTGTTTTTTAATTTTTAAACATATCACAATTCAGGGAGTCATCGTCATAAATGCAGGTTTATTATAATTTCATATACTTATAACTTGCAGTTCAAGTGATTAACATTAACCCTTTATGATGCAAAAGACTTTGAAGTTCAGGAAGAATGAAAGAATTACTTCAAGTCGTGTAGCGTGCAGCGTATTGTAACTATAAGGGAATAAGTGAAAGTTTGAGTGAGGATTCCTCATCTTGTACCCTATGAAAACCAAAGAAAGCCTTCTAGTACAAGTGGCCTGGACTGTTAGAAAAGAAAAACGAAGGTGAAAGAATAGAAATGATCGACGTCTCGAGCTTTATATAACTTAACTCTCCAACTCTTTTATGTTTCTTCAATTGACATTTCTAACAGTTCTACTCCAATGTAAATACAAAACCGCTGAGCAATTACAGTAATCATGATCATCTGCAGTTCTGCACTTAACAATAGTTCTTCAGAAAAGCATCTGCACTTTACTTCCAGAGGCCTAAAACTCAAAGAAGTTACATCAGATCTTAGTGATCTGTTGAACAACGATAAAATCACTAACCCGAGTTTTATTTTTTATAGTTGTTAAATCCTTTCTATATTTGTAATTATTTCCGGTCATTGACTTTGTGCTTCTGTAAAGCATTCAGATGTGTATGCAAAAGTATCATGAGTTGCATGTTTTTCGGCGGCATTTTATATATGTCTCCTGATGTCAAGCAAGCATTTTATTATGTGTTGCCTAACAATTTCAGGCGGCTGGTACTGCTTCTATTTAACTCAACAAACGTTTCTCATATATAATTAAGCCGGCGGTCCTTTTCTCCAATCTAATAGATGTGTGTGTGTGTGTGTGTTTATATATATGAGCAACTAATCTAAATCCACCACTCAAAATTCTAGTGCAGCCCGCAAATCATCCAATGGCTCAATGCTTAAGTTTCCTTCTCATTCTAATCTTCTTCTCTACACATATTCATGCATGCAGCCAAACAGAACGCACTTCTCTCTTGGCCTTCGCCCTCACTCTCTCTTCTCCTTCCTTGAATTGGACTTCCAGTAATTGTTGTCATTGGGAAGGCATCACTTGCAACCAAGATGGTTTGGTCACCCATCTGAGCTTACCTGCAAAAGGCCTCAAACACGATGAAAGTATCTCTCCCTTATCATCTCTGGCCAATCTCACACATCTCACTTATCTCAATCTCTCTCACAATTCCCTTTACAGTTCACCAGGTCAAACCAGATTGTTCTTGTCATTGAATCATCTTGAGATTCTTGATTTGAGCTATAACCTTCTATCTGGAGAACTACCAATTTCCCTACTATCCGGGAGTATCCGGATGCTGGATTTGTCCAGCAATTCTTTCAATGGTAAGGTTTTTTCTTCATTCTTCCAAAAAGCTTGGAATTTGACTAGTTTCAATGTAAGCAATAATACCTTTGAAGGATCCATCCCATCTTCCCTTTGTTTCACTTCTTCTCCATTGATCAAAGTGTTGGATTTTTCTTTCAATAAATTCAACGGCAGTATATCTCCCGGACTAGGGGAATGTTCCAAGCTCAAGATGTTTCGTGCTGGGAATAATAACCTCTCGGGAATACTTCCAGAAGATATATATAATGTTACCACTCTCGAACAAATTTCATTACCTCTCAATTCATTTTATGGAGCCCTTGGTGATCGCATTCTCAACCTCACAAACCTCGCAATCCTTGACCTCCATTTTAATCAATTCAGCGGTGTGCTCCCTCTTCATTTTGGGAAGCTCTCCCAGTTAAAACTTTTGCTGCTTCATTTCAACAATCTAAAAGGTTCTCTGCCCCCATCTTTGATGAATTGCACAAGCCTTATAGAACTAAATTTAGGAGCCAATCACTTCGAAGGGGATTTGTCTACGTATAATTTCTCCAAACTTAGTAGGCTTCGTAAACTGGACCTGTTGAAGAATCAGTTCACAGGTACCTTCCCCACAAGCCTATACTCATGCAAGTCCCTCAAAGCAATTCGACTCAGTGCAAATGATATTGAGGGACAAATACAACCTGAAATTCTATCATTGAAATCCTTATCTTTTCTCTCGCTTTCTTTCAATAGATTGACCAATATCACAGGGGCAATCAAGATACTCATGCATTGCCAAAGTCTTATGTTCCTATCCTTGGGATCTAGTTTTGAAGACGAGGAAGCTGATCTTGGCATGGCTGATTTTGAAGGATTCCAAAATCTTCAATTTTTGGATTTGAGTTACAACGGGATCACCGGTCAGATACCTATATGGTTATCTAAGCTCAACAAGCTAGCGGTCTTAAATCTGTATTCAAATAAATTCACAGGGCCAATTCCAAGTCAGCTTGGGACTCTTCCTAGGCTAATTTCGGTAAACTTTGGATTCAACCTCATTTCTGGTGAATTTCCAAAGGAACTTTGCAACCTCCCAATGTTAGTATCTCAAAACAACTTGCCCACTGATTATCTTGAATTGCCTATATACGGCACTAATGATGGCGGCAAGACAGCTGTACAATACAATTCTTTGTTGTACTATTCACCTGCAATAATCCTACAAAGCAATAACATAACTGGAAATATACCGATTGAGATTGGCCAATTGCAGCTTCTCCGTATGTTGTCCCTTCGAAACAATTTCTTCTCCGGCAAGATTCCAGACCAAACATCCAACCTCAAAAACTTGGCAATATTGGATCTCTCCATGAATCATTTCTCTGGTAATATTCCCGCATCACTAACAAGCCTTAATTTATTGTCATCTTTTAATGTCTCGTTCAATAATCTGGAAGGCCAGATACCAAGAGGCACTCAGTTCCAAGGCTTCAGTGCATCTGTCTTTGAGGGGAATCTCAACCTTTGTGGCCCTCCACTTCCAAATGAGTGCCAACCACTTCCAAATGATGGCATTGATGGAGATGATAATAACAACAGTAGAAATGTCAACGGTGAGCATCAAGTTCCATGGATTTTAGTTTCTGTTGTGCCTGGGTTTGTTGTAGGATTTTGGGCAGTATGTGGTTCTTTGATATTTATCAAGACGTGGAGATATGCTTATTTCCGATTCCTTGATAATGCTTACGATAGCCTCTATGTGATGATAGCTGTGGGGATCAAAAAAGGATGAAGAGAAGGGTTAATGGAATCTAGACTGAATGTTCTTTTGCAGTGTATGTATCATTTCCAGTTGTTCTATATCCACATTCTGTATTTGTATACTGTGTTTTTGTTTGCTTCAGGTAATATAAATATGTAACATAAGGTTGGCACAGTTGTTTGTCTCAAAATTCTCCTAGAGTACGTCTTCTTCTACGTACAAATCAAAACTAATAATATGGAATTATGTTCCATACTATTTAAGTAAAATAGATTCAAGAGAGAATTGATGAGAGAATTGTGTTTTATTATTGTGAATAGGAGCCCTATATATAGGGATTACAAAGTACATATTCTAATGTTACAAGGAATACTAATCCGTATAGGATTAGGAATTCCAGAACTTTCTCTCCTATTACTGCTCCTAGTTTGATAAGGCACACTAAGTTGATTTTCCTTCAACACTTCCCCTTGTGCCGCTCAAACTTGGTGGTGATCGACGCTTCATCCGTTGCCTCGTTAAAAACCTTGCCAGGTAACAAAAACCCTGTGGGACAAAAATAATCCTGGTCGAAGGACAAAAAGAGCACAACACGTTCTTCACTCTTCGAGATCAAACATGTAGACATCATAACTCCCCCTGATGTCGATATCTCCCCCTGATTGCTACAATCGTGGGAGTTCGGATAACTTTCTTAATCCGATGCTCTTCACATGTTTCTCGAAGGTGGATTTAGGTAATGACTTAGTGAATAAGTCCGCTACATTATCCTCTGATCGGATTTGATTCACTTCAATCTTTAGAAGTGATTGTTGTTGTTGATTATAAAAGAACTTAGGCGATATATGCTTGGTGTTGTCGCCCTTGATGAAACCTAACTTCATTTATTCAATACAAGCTGCATTATCCTCATAAATGCATGTAGGTTCATCTGTGGTAGACTTCAAACCACAACTTCCTTGAATATGTCTAATTACAAACCTTAGCCATATACATTCACGAACGGTTTCATGTAGAGCAATAATCTCTGCATGATTCGAGGAAGTAGCAACAAGGGTTTGTTTCGTAGACCTCTAAGATATCGCAGTGCTTCCCATGGTAAAGACATAACCGTTTGAGAGCGACCTTTATAAGGGTCAGAGAGGTACCCTGCATCAGCAAAACCCATCAAAACATCATTGTCATTTTGATGGAGGGGGATAGGGTGAGGCCGGCCACCCTTGGTGGTGGTGGCGGCAATGTCACCAACCATGGCGTTTTGGACGTTGGTTCTTGATCCAATATGGTCCAATCCCATCCTTCCGTTATTCCTATTCTCTCTGTAGGGATATAATAGGCCCATATCAATCGTACCTCTTAGATATCGAAAGATTGTCTTTACACCAATCCAATGACGGCGTGTTGGCGTAGAGCTATGTCTAGCTAACAAGTTCACTGCGAATGAGATAATCGTTCTTGTGCGTTGAGCTAAGTAAAATAATGCGCCTATTGCACTTAAATAGGGCACTTCGGCCTCTAACGATTCTTCGTCCTCATCCTTTGGACGAAACGGATATTTTCTGGGCTCAAGACTACGACCAATCATGGGAGTACTCACAGGCTTTGCTTTATCTTCATTAAAGCGCCTTAGGATTTTCTGAGTGTTTGCAGACTGATGGATCAAAATTCCATTACTACGGTGCTCGAATTCTAAACCGAGACAAAACCGTGTCTTCCCAAGATCTTTCATCTCAAATACGGATTTCAAGTATTTAGCAGTTTCCTTTAACTCATCTAGAGTTCCAATTAGGTTCATGTCATCGACATAAACTGCTACGATTGTAAATCTAGAACTTGTTCTTTTAATGAACACGCATGGACATATTTCATTATTAATATATCCCTTCCCAATCAAGTAGTCACTTAGACGGTTATACCACATCCGTTCGGATTGTTTTAATCCATATAGTGAGCGTTTTAATCTTATTGAAAACGCGCTCCGTGGTTTAGAGCCACTTGATTTGGGTAATTGAAGTCCATCTGGAACCTTCATATATATCTCTAAATCTAGATCCCCATAGAGATATGCTATAACCACATCCATAAGCTGCATGTCAAGTTTTTCGGAAACTACCAAACTGACAAGATAGCGGAACGTTATAACGTCCATTACGGGAGAATATGTCTCCTCATAGTCGATTCCAGGGCGTTGTGAGAAACCTTGCGCCACGAGACGGGCTTTATATCTAACCACCTCATTTTTCTCATAACGATTTCTAACAAAGACCCATTTATGGCCAACAGGTTTTACATCTGGGGGTGTCTGCGTTATAGGCCCAAATACTTGTCTCTTTGCTAGTGAATCCAATTCTGCCTGGATAGCATCTTTCCATTTAGGCCAATCCGCTCTTCGTTGACATTCTTCAACAGAGCGAGGTTCGATATCATCATATTCTATGATTCCTTTTGCAACATGATATGCAAATGCATCATCAATTGCCATAAAATTTCTATCTATCATCTCATGTACACTAGTGTAATTCATGGAGATCTCTCTATTCTCTGGAATTGGTTCTGACATTGGAGCGTCCCCCAATGATGTCTCTTGGACATAACCATAATCCGGAATATTCTCATGAGATGGATTATTTACATCGATGATTAATGGACTATTTTGTGCCAAACTCGCTTTCTTTCTTGGGCGAGAGTCCATCGAACCTATAAGCCTCAAGAGCTTCCTGGCAGGAGCTGTAGGCCTAGCCACAACGTCACCAAGGGAGGGGACGTTGGCGCCATGCTCAATTTCCATTGAGATGGCGTCATGTCCTCTAATTTTAGGGACATCAATCCTTGCAGGTAAGTTTGCAGCAGGTATGTGTGATCTCGTCACTTTAGCGATATCAGAAAACGCATCAGGCATCGATTCTGCTACGTTCTGAAGATTGAGAATTCTCCGCACTTCAATTTCGGACTGTGCGGTTCGGGGATCAAGATGAGACAGAGTGGGGACAGACCACGACAATTTTTGTCGTTCCTGTTGAACATTGATGTTCTTATCTCCCCCTAACGACGGGAAGACTGTCTCATCGAAGTGACAATCCACAAATCTAGCGGTAAAGAGATCGCCTGTCAAGGGTTCTAAATAGCGGACAATCTTGGAGAATCATATCCAACGTAAATGCCTAATCGTCGTTGAGGACCCATTTTGGTGCGCTGTGGCGGTGCAATAGGCACATAAACTGCACACCCAAATATGCGTAAGTGTGAGACATTAGGCTCATACCCAGTCACCATCTGGGACGCAGAGAAGGGTTGAGTGGCAGTGGGCCTCAGACGAATAAGCACAGCTGCATGCAATATTG